>OZ018396.1:49128839-50329047 GCA_963969525.1 Ontholestes murinus
AGAGATGGCGCACAATGGTTGAAGTGGATTAATTGGTAGGCAAGGGCAACATCTTTTATAGCAACTGTCAAAATTTCAGACGTTTACTGTTAATAGCTGTTGTTTAAGAGTGTGTTTTGTACAGTAAGTCAGGCGGTTTTGCAAAAATGGATAACATCGAATTTCGTGCAGTGATAAAACACTTCTAGGTGACTGGGAAAACGGCCACGCACATTTGAAATATGTTGCTAGAGGTTCATAACGGATCTACTTCATCATTTTCAACCATCAGCTTCTGGGTGAGCGAGTTCAAATATGATCGTACAAGCACAAGTGACGAACCATGCAGTGGATGCCCAAAAACTGCCACCAACGATGAAATGGTCGACAAGATTTATGATGTCGTGTTAGCCGATCCCTGATTGAAGCTGAAATAGATAGCAGGGACCACGGGTACCTCAGAAGAATGCGTTCTTACACGAAATTTTGGGAATTAAAAAGCCTTCGGCGCGATGGGTACCGCGTTTGCTCACACCGGAGAATAACGGGTGACCGGAGGAGTGTCTGGCAAGGATTCAACGCAATCCAAGTGATTTCTTTATGGGTTTTGTAACCGTAGATGAGACTTGGATCCACCACTACATACTAGAGGCCAAGGACAAGTCGAAGCAGTGGACTATTCTGGACGAAGCAGTTCCGAAGAAAGCAAAGACAGTTCCATCAGCCGGAAAGGTTATTGCGACCATTTATTGGGATTACCAAGGTGTGATCCTCATCGACTATCTGCAAAAGAGAACGACGATCACGGGGCAATACTACAGAGATTTATTGACGAGATTCGATGTAGTATTAAAGAAGAAACTGTCTCTTTTGCTGTGGAAAAAAGAGCTTTTTCATCACGATAATGCACCGGCTCATTCATCTAGCATCGTCGTGTCCAAATTGAATGAGTAGCGCTACGAATTAGTCTCTCATCCTCCATATTCATCAGACCTAGACCCTAGCGACTCTTTCCTATTTCCAAACCTGAAAAAATCGCTGATCAGAAAAGAAATTTGCCTCAAATGAGGAGGTCATCGCCGCTACAGAAGGTTATTTTGCAGACCTCGAAACATCCTACTTTTTCGACAGCTTGAAGTGTATTGATCTTAGCGGAAACTATATCGAAAAATAAAAATAAAAAACCACATCAATACCTAATTTTTCTCGTCAACTCCGGAAACATTTCAGGGCGTTCTCGATACTATTCCATATCAACATAGTATACTTGAGTTTTGTAAATTGAGAAATATAAAACAGAGTTATGCTCGCTTAATCACGCAAAGGATATTGATAACAGTGTCTTTTCAATAAAAATGTATGCTGGGTGGGCATGTGACAATCCACTCATCCCATAATCAGTAAAATGTACGCGAATATTTTCTTAAAACAGTTGTATATTTTATTTTTGAACAAAACCTTCGCAAAGATTTGCTTGAAACAGTTATATGTTTTATGAAAAAATATTATTAAGCAAATCTTTGCTAAGTTTTACTTATTGGAAGTAATATTAGTGGCCACCCATCCACCTTACATATATATTTTTATTTTAATTACTAACCAACGGTTATATAAATCAGTTAAATCTAAATTAAAACGCTGGTTTAGATTTAAAAATGTATAAGCACACAGTTTTTTGAAGATGAACATATATATGCTGAGTGGGTGGTGTCTAGCCCACCCTCCACTTTCTAAACTTTAAAAGAGACCTTTTTAATTAAACAAAAGTACGAAATTCTACATCTCAATAATAAACTTTGCATTAGTTTTCTTTTGCGAATTACTTTTTTTATAATAAAATGTTTTTTATTTATGATTTCAATTTATTTAACCCTTATAGTGTCCTTTTAAACATATTAATTATTACCCAATGCAAGACTCATCATTCAGTTTTCTCCAAGGAAGAAGTGAAAAATTAAATATCCAATTTTCTGTCGATTAAATTTGAGGGGTGGATTTGTAAATTAAAGGCTTGTTTTATTCCATAATTAATTTACACAACAAATTTTCTTTGAAAATGACAAGTAATTATCGAAACATATGTCAGGAAATTGATAAATTAATTATAGAACAAAACAATCTAATTTACAAATCCACCCCTGTGATATATATGTTCCATCAAGAATGTAGCAACGAAAGTATTAATTTTATTGATTAAATTACAATTAAAATATTTTATAAAGTTACAATTTTAATAACGACTTTAACAAACTTGATTTTTTTTTTCATATTTTGTCTATTAAATTATTAATTGACTATTTAAGTTTAATAAAAAGTCAATAAGTTGGGGAAAGAAATCGATTAATAGATTGTTTGATATTTTGTGTATGAAATTTTAAATTCTTAAAATATTCTTTTTATTTTCAAATTCAAAAGTGTCTTTTAAATTTTTCATCCGTTCATGCTATATTTGTGAAAGTCGACTTAGATAGTGTCTGTAATTAAACTTTGATCATGTTGAGATTGAAAGGATTTCTTCAATTTTGGTGGTTTTAGAAAAGTAAATTTAATTTTTTGATTACATAATTTGAATGAATTCCTTTTTTTAATTTCATTTACGTACTTGCTGAGTAATTTTAGTTTAATGGGTTAGCAAACTCAATATCGCAACTTTAACCAAGAACACTATAAGGTTTAAAATAAGTTAAGATGCAGAATTTCCATCAAGACTTTTAGAAAATTTTCTAAAAGGGTTCTGCAGAAGAACATTTAATATATTAAGCATTATATTTTTTATTTAATTAAGTAATTGAAGAAATAATAATAAATTGTCTTTATTTAATTAAAGAAGAAAATACAAAGTATACAAATACAAAATATTATGGATTACCACGTAGTAGGGGTCGCAGCTATCATCATGATTAAACATTTTTTTCATTTGTAGTTTATATAAATTGATTAATATAAGTTCAATTAATTTATATTATGTTTTTTTTTGAGTAATTTGAGTTTCGTGGGATAGTAACCTCAATCTCACAACTTTAACAAAGAGAGAATAATCACTTCAAAGTATAAAACTGGTCAAGAAACAATCGAAATTCGATCGAGGCTTCCAAAAATTTTTTTTGACGGAGTTTGGAGAAGAAAATTTAATTTGTTGAGCATTGTGTTATTTTTTAAATGATGTTTTGCTTTTATAAGATTCCTATATATTTATTTTTGATTAATATAAATTCAATATACGAGGGTTGATCAAAACAAACAGAGAATTTTTATTTATCGATCGCTAAGTGAAGTGTCATGCGCGGAACCGCTGAATGTGTTGGAGGTGATTGTCAAGGGGAGGGAAGGATACCAATTTGACTCATTAATGCTTATTGCCGTCAGTAGCACCATATCTGAGTGCGATGTATATACGTCTGTTGAGCAATAATCATTAAATTTTTGGCACAGAAAGGCGTAAAACATTTGAAATTTTTCGACGACTGACTGCACAGTTCGCTGATAATTTGCTTTCGAAAACTCAAGTCTATGCATGGCATAAAACATTTGTAAATGGTGGCCCAAATACAAATTTCGTTTTAAAAATGCAATAAATTGAACATTATTTATTATTTTTTCCCCATGTATTATAACTTTATTAGTAAGAGCAAACAATTCCATTAATTATGAAATATTTTGTGGCTGCCTCGGCGCATTCTGTCACTTGTTGATGGTTTCGGGCTGTTGCTCACGGTTTACTTGGATGATATTGGCCTAAAGTGCTGGAATTTCTAGATTGTTGGCATAAAATAGGTCTCTCAGGGTTCTCCACAAAGGTGTCAAATTGCAATTGACATCACCAAAACGACTGATAACACGTTTTGGGAATTCGGTGCGCAAAAGATCAATTGTGGCATGGGCTGTGTGACATGGCGCGCCATCCTGCATGAACCAGAGGTCGTCCAAATCCATGTCTTCAACTTCAGTAAAAAAAAGTCGGATAACATGGCTCTGTAACGCTCACCGTTGACCGAATCGTTGTTCCCAGCCTCATTTTCAAAGAAAAATTGTTTAAAGATGCCACCACTCCACAATTCGTACCAAACGATCACTCTGTGGATGCATTGGCTTCTCGACAATAACGTGCGGGTTTTCTGAGCTTTAGATGCGGCAATTTTGTTTGTTAACGTAGCCGCCAAGATGAAAATGCGCCTCGATAGAAAAGATGATTTTTCGCCCAAAATAATTGTCCAATTCGAAGCGGATGGCCGTGCGCCTTGAATTGCTGTCAATTGGACCTTGTAAGCGAATAATCCGAGATCTTTGTGCAGAATTCTCCTCAGGTTAGTGCTTGAAATGTTGAGCTGTTGAGATCGACGGTGAGTTGATGTTTGTGGATTGAGTCTCACACTCTCGGCCACAGCAGCCACATTCTCATCTGTGCGCACCGTACGAGAACGAGGACCATGCGTATTATCCACTAGCATACCAGTCTTACGGATTTTTTGTACAACGGGCGAGATGGGTGATTCACTTCGACCAAAACTTCTTTTCAACAAATGCTCTGTTTGGGCTACACAACATCCACCTTGGAAATAAGTTTGCAATATTTCCCAATGTTGTTCAAGCGTAAAGCGACTCATTTCGTACCTCGGAGGTATGATATTGACTTTCTGTCAAGATTTCGAGCGGGAAAAAGCTGTCAATGTCAAAATAACCTATGATTTGAAAAGAAACCAATAGATGGCCCACCCTTTAAGTAGGCGCATAACGGTAGAAGTTACGCACTCTGACCACGAATAAACATTAGTGAGGCCAACATTCGTGCTATCCGTGAGCTGATTGTAACGGTGACTTGCAATATATGAAATTGCTGTAGGGATGAAAAAATCGTATGGGAGTACTCAATCAGTCATTTCCAATGAGTTGGGTTACCAAAAATTGGCAGCAAGGTGGGTTCCCTCGCCTACTGACGGAAGATCACAAAGAGAACCGTCTTGCTGTCTGTGGAAGGTTTTTGGCGAGATATCAAGCAGGAGGTGATGATTATCACTTACGATGAGACTTTGGTGCAAGCATGGAGTTTAGACAACATGGAAAAGCCCACCACAAAAATTCAAATACCGTCTAACTGGCTGAAAAGTTCTTGCAAAAGCATACTGCTTGTCGATTTCTGTCATGAGTACAGTTAATGCTGAATATTATTGCAAGCGCCTTAGTGAAGTCAAACTAGCTTATCGAGCCTTGCCCATCCGAAGTGTGATTTTCTTTCAGGACAACGCTCGGCTACATACAACTGCTTTTATTCGAGAAAAAATAGAGAATATTAATTCTATAACTATAGCCCTGAATTATCCCCATGTGACTTTCATATGTTTAGTCCACTCAAAGATGAATTCCTGTGAGACGCCGTTCTCACAGTAACCGAGATGTGGAATCGTTTGTGAAGACATGGCTGGCTACATTCTTCGATAATAGCTTTAAGACTCTTCCGCATCGCTGGGAAAAATGTGTACGCTGATTTAAATATTGCATAGACCTTACGGGGAAATACGTGTATAAATACGTATAAGTCAATACCATAGAAAACTGTTCAAAGCTACAGAAAAGTACAGTAGGCAGACTCCCTAACCATGCGCCATCTATTTCTCGGCATCTTTTAGTGACTCGTATTTCTCCATAAGGTTAGGCATCTATACAATATTTCAATCAACGTACATACTTCTTTTTACTAAAGTCTGCTTTATATTTGATTCACCCTCGTATTTCTTTTACAAAATTACTCTTAGTTATTTTCTGAGTCATTTTAGTTTCATGGGTTAGCAGCCTCAATCTCACAATTTTAACCTAAAGAAAGTAAACTCTCTGAGACGCCGTTCTCACACTAACCAAGATGTGGATTCGATTGTGAGCAATTGCCGAAGACACGACCTTCGATAATGGCTTTAAGAAACTTCGGCTTCGCTGGGAAAAATGTGTACGTTGATTTAAGTATTGCATAGATGCCTAACCTTAAATACGTATATAAATACGTATAATTCATTACAATAGAAAACTGTTTAAAGCTACAGAAAAGTAGCTGTATCTGTATCTGTTTCTCGGCATGTTTTAGTGACTCGTATTTCTCCATAAGGTTAGGCATTTATACAATATTTCAATCAACGTGTATACTTCTTTTTACTAAAGTCTGCTTTATATTTGATTAACCCTCGTATTTCTTTTACAAAATTACTCTTAGTTATTTGCTGAGTCATTTTAGTTTCATGGAATAGCAACCTCAACCACAACTTTAACCAAGAGAAAGTAAACTTTCTAAAGTGTAAAACTATCTAAGAAACAGAAGTTTTAACATGACATTCAGAGAATTTTGGATAATAAAAAAATAAATAATTTATTTATTTATTTACTGAGAAATTCTAGTTTATCAGCTAAGCTATTATGTTGCTAACTTAATAAACTCATCACTCAAAAGAAAATAAACACTGTAAAGTGTGAAACTATCCAAGAAAATTTTTAGATAATTTTCTTAAAGTATTTTGGTTTAGTAAAAAGTCTTTCTTTTAGAAGAATACAAAACACAGTATAAAGTGTAAAACTAGTCGAGAAAAAGAATTTCCAACAAGACGGTGATCCTAAAATATGCTGGAGAAGTAAATTTGGTTTGTCAAGTGTTATATTATTTTTTAATTCTTTTTTTAGTTAGTTAGTTATTATTTAATTATTACTTTAGTTTATTTTATGTAAAATTTAATATAAATTTTAATATAAATTTCATTTACAAATTATTATTACTGTAATAATTTGCTGAGCAATTTTAATTTCGTGGGATAGCTACCTTAACCTACAACTTTAACCAAGAGAAAAGAGTATTTCCTCTAAAGCTTCAAACTAGTCAAGAAATTGAATTTTTTATCAAGATTTCAAAACATATTTTCAGTGTATTTTAAGGAAGTAAATTTAATTGAGGTCTTTCTTTCAAAAGATTAAATTATTTTCACTTGTTGTTTATATACATTTTAACAAAGAGAAAATAAACACTTTAAAGTTTAAAACTATCCAATAAACAGAATTTCTATCGAGAAATTAGACATTTTTCTTAAAAGATTTCCATCAAGTCTTTTAAAAAGATTTATTAAAGTATTTTGGGAAAATAAATTTTTTGTTGAGATCATTTAGAAAATGTTTACTATTCTTAGTTCATATAATTTGCTGAGTAATTTTAGCGTCATGAATTAGCAACGTTTACCTTATTACGTTAAACTAGAAAAGATAAACACTCTAGGTTAAAAACTGGTTAAGAAATAGAATTTCTATGAACACTTTCAAAAAATTGTAACTAATCAATTTGAAAGAAGTTAATTAAATAGATAGATAGTTGTAAATTGAGTTGCCAAAACTGTAGTCAACAAATAATAATAAAAGTGTTTTATTTTATATACTTTACTCAAAATATTTTAAATGAACAGATTAAAAAGAAGACTTCATTTAATCTATTTTGGTTATAATTTAACTTCAATTAAAAATACATTTTAATAACTATCTTTCTGTATTCTTGTTGAATTTGAAGTAGTGTTTAGAAAACTCACTTCGTTTTTTGCTACTTTTAAAACATGATAATGCTGTGTTTCAGTTTTATTTTTGTGTGATGACCGTAATGAAGGCGTGATCTATTCTAGTGTTTACCTTCGTCACAGCAGCTCAATATGTGTGTAAAATTCACCTTACCCCACACAACTACTCAAACAAACAAAAACTAACTTAAATATACAACGAAACAAAAGATGGGTTCATATCATACGTGTCTTTTAGCGTCCTCGACGATGTTTTCCAGGTACAACCTCTTTCCTACGACGATGTGCAAGTTGAGCAGGTCGCGCATCCTCTGCGGGTCCCTCAGCAGGTTCTTGAGGTTGTTGTCGTCCCAGGCGGTGTTGCTGGGCGCGAACAGCGTCACGTCCTGGTGCCGCTCAATGGTGCGCATGAACTCTTTGCCCACGTCGCCGGAGTCGGCGATTTCATTGCAGAACTTATTTAGCGGTCCGTCGTCCTTTTCCTAGTGTTTAATCAAATGATAAGAAAGTGATGTTAGGGATGTTGTTTTTGTTGACAAACTTTTGGGACTTTTAGTATTTTATAGACGGAATTAATATTGATATTGTTTTCTTTTTAGATATTATTAAGTAACTTCTACATTGGCGTTAGGAATAGGTTTAGGTTTTTCGAGGTATCATCAGTACTAATGAAGGACTTGAAGATACTAAGAATTTGTAACCAGTATCATTCAGGTTTAATTAATCGATGATTTAAACTCAAAAAGTTGCTAGAGTTGGTTAAGTCTTGGAGCATATGTTTTTGGCCATCTACAATTCATTACATTCTCATTAAACACAAAATAATTAAATTTTATCACTAGTGTATTTATATAGTGTTTGCCTCTAGTTAACAAATATTATTTTATTTTTTAATAAAATGTTAGAGTGAATGTAAAAAAACAACAATATTTTAAGTTTACTTATGGTCTGCAAGATCTAGAAGCTAAGGAAATAAATTATGCATTCAGAAAAAAGAAGAAACTCAAGAAATACAGACTTTTGGTAAATTCTAAAAGCTAATCAAATCAAAATTCTTGAGTTAAAGCTACTGTACAACTTTTGTTTTATATTTCTTTTTTGACTGAAATAATACCTTCAATGAAAATGTTTTAGACAAGAGTGGTAACTGATGTGAATACACAAGTTGAAACTGATTAAATTTTAATAATATTATTTAGAATAACAATTTAATGTTCATATTCCTATGTAAGATTTTTTTAAATAAAAATAATTTAGAGAAATTTGAACAAAAAGATTATTACATCATTTAAGTATTATTTTCAATTCAAGTAGATAAAACCTTTTTAGAGATAGATAAACATCTTTATTGGAAAATAGTGTTACATCTGATTACCATGCTTCTTCTCTTCTTGTTTTTCCATTGGCTATCGGCCGGTGGTCTTTCAATCCGTTTTCGTTCTAACATTTTTTATTTATTTAGAGTTGAAAATAAACTAGTACTTTCAATTGTTTTTCTAAATAATTGCAATCTGTTTGAGAAGTTTTGTACAGATGGCCAAAAACTACAGGCTTTAAAACTTTAAACTCTTCACAACGTTACTTTTTGATTTTATGATTGAGCTTTGTTATAAACAATAATTTAAAAACTCGCTGAGATCAATAATAATTCCGCCGATAAAATAATCGCGATTGGTAGGCACAATTTCGGTGGTGGTGTAATTATGGTAAGAGGCTGTATCCTCGAGATAATTTCGACATTAGGCAAATATAACTTCTTAATAATATACGTCATAGTTTAATGCAGACAATAATATTTGAATGAGGCCATTACATTGCGAAAGTTTACCAGTTCCACTGTATTATTAGGACACGGAAAGCAAGTTTCAAAGTTTCCCCACCCCCCTCCACCCGTTCCACAGTCAGGCATTAATTTGTTAATAATTTCCTCCCTTCCAACAGCGACACAGATGCCTTCCGTTCCGTGTCCCAATAAATCCTGTCTGTCGTTGCTTGAATGATAGAAGTCTTTTTATTGCACTTAAGTATTTAAACAGATTAATTCACCATCCATTAAATTAAACACTGCTCTTTTACAGGCTTAGTTAAGTTATCAGTTTTCATTTCCTTTTGGAATAAGTGTTTCCAACCACAATCAATTTTTTAATTTACAGTAATAACAAAAGTATAATAAAGTCACCTCAAAACTATCCTTACTGTTTTTTTATCAATAGCTTAAACGAATAGATAAATACGTTATATTTTTAGAAGTTGGTTGGAAGAATGAAGTTAAGGAACCGTATTTATATATCTTGGTATAAATAGTTAAATCTAAAAGAATCTTCCTTATGAAAGAAAAATATAAAAACAGTAAATATTTAGACTTCCAACACAATAAATTAGAATATCAAGTTAATTGATTGGATAGGTTGAGGAGAAGATAAACTTGATTATAAAATAAATCACTAAAAATCTTTCTTCGCACAGTTTGATAATCGTCACTTTTCATGTCCGAAAAATAATTTCAAATAAACTGTATGAAGAAAGGTTTTTAGTGCTTTATTTTATAATGTAGAATATCAAGAAAGTGAAAATATTGCTAGAAACAAAATTAGGGGAATTATAAACCCCAAGGATGACAAATAAATAAAATACATGAATATTGCAATAAATTTGTAATACATTGAATTTAATAAATATTTTTTGATATTGAATCAGTTTTAAAGTGAAAGCTTTCGCCATTATATGTTTAAACCAGAGACTATAAGAAATTATGAACTAACTCTCTATAATAATGTGAATAAATTAAATTTTCCACCCTACTTGACGTCATGGAAAGATTCCTAGAGACACATTTTTAATTGATAATGAATATCTAATGTGCGAAGCCTTTTGTAGAGTTAAGCTAAAAGTCTAAAAGCAGAATCAACTATTTTGAACATTATATAAATAAATGTTTTCACGATTCCCAACATGCACAAGATGGTCTAATTACTAAGGATAGTTTAATATAGAAGGTTATTTATTTACTTATTTATCTCCCAACAGCAAAACATCCAGTTATAGGGAAACTTAACATTCTGGGAACTCTTTTCATCTTTAAAGTTTAAATTTTTACATTTTGTATGTATTAATATGAACTACCACATAATAACAGTCGCCACCATCATTTTCATTATATAATAGCACTTTACTATTAATTTATCCAAGCTAAACTATTCAAGAAATTTAACTATTCAATTTCTACAAACACAATATTTACATTTAAAAATTTTACTGTTGTAGTCTACATGAAAATACTTAGTGTTTGTTTTTGTAAAGTGAAAATCACCAACATTCAGTTAAAATTAATGAACGGCTAAAGATATATTATAAAAAGTCTCTAAACCTCTTACTTAAAAATTTTCGTCATAATTCAGAAGTCAGTGATCGATGGGATAACATAACACGGCAATACTATTCCGCTTCCTCTCCGAAACGCGACATTACATCGGATTATATTTACGATGTTGCAATGTTACGCCTTATTACATTTAGGTAACTGTGACATAACATTTACGCCAATGCGACATAACGCCGAGTTTATATATAAACTTCCTATACAGCGCTGAAATATATTTTCAGCGTAACGCACGTTATTTATAAATCCGTAGCTGCGATAACGAGATATTTTCAGTAAGTTTTCAGCGCACACCCACACATCAGATGTTATCGATTCTTCAGAAAGATTGTGCAGTTTGACAGGAGTTTAATCAAAGCGGATTTGAGAAATTGTGATTGTGATTGTATTTAATATACAATATGCCAAAGTTTTTTGGAATAAATCCTATAATTACTAAACTCAAGATTTTGCATAAAACATTCATAAATAATAATTATATTTTTTTCAATATGATAAAATTAAAAAATTCTGAACTAATATTATGGAATTCAACTGTTCTAATACATTTGAATATGTCACTTTTCAAATTTTTCTGAAAAAGGAATGAAAATGTTCAAATAAGAAAGAGTTGGAAATATGCAAAAAAAAAATAATTGAAAAATTACTAGTAGCAAATTTGTATAAGAAACAATTGTTAAAAGTTTTTTTAACCCTTGAATTTGTTAAAAAAAAATACAAAGACTTTTTAAAGCTTATTTATAAAACAATTGAAAACTTCGTTAAACAGATCAATTTAAAAAAATATTGCAATTTTACAATAATAAACCTTTTTCATAATACGCTTCATAACTTGCAAAAAACAGCTGAAAATATTATTAAAAATTCAAATATTTAATCAAAAAAATCGTTTGAATTGTAATTTTTTTTTAAGGAAAGCGAATAATAATTAAAATAAAAACAGTTATATACAAATATTGTAATTTTACAAGAAACCTTTACGCTTCAAAATTTGCAAAAACACGCTGAAATTTTGTCACAAAAAAATTTAATCAAAAAAAAATCGTTTGGAAATTTGAATCTGAATTATATATTTTTTTAAAAAGCTAGTATAAAATTTGAAATTACTAGAAAAAAATTGTTGAAACATTTCTTTAAAGACGTAAAATTTTACAAAAATAATTTAAAATTTGTATAAATATGTTAAAACTTTCTTTAAAAACACTTAGATTAAAGTTGAGATCTTAAAAAAACTATTAAGAATTTGTCTATAAATCGGTTGAAAACTTGTAAAGTTAAGTTGATAAATTATAAAAAAGTAATTTTACAATAAAAACCTTTCTCAAAAACGAATGTTTGCAAAAGAAAACAATTTTATTGAAAGCATTGCTTTAAACAGTGCAAAATTTAAAGTTAAAAGTCAATTTGTAAAGAAACAGATTAAAAACAACGGAAAAAACAGTTTGATAAAAAAGTAAACTGTACAAAAAAGCAATCGAAATTATTCCGAAAAAGTGAAGACAAATATTTCAAATAAGAAACAAAAAATACTAGATAAAATAGTTAATATCTCTTTTAAAACACATTTGAAATCTTACAAGAAATAGTATATATTTATATTTAATAAAACAAACAGCTAAACACTTTCTTTAATAACACTTAAATTTACAAAAACAGTTGAAATCCTTAACGAAAAAACTATAAAAAGTTTTAGATAAATCTGCAAAAACAGCTGAAATTCTGAACGAAAAAAACTATTAAAAATTTATTAATAAAACGGTTAAAAACAGATCAATAAAAAGTAATTTTACAATGAAAGACTTTTTTAAAATCGCTTAAAAATTTCCAAAAATTCAGTTAAAATTTTGCCAAATAAAAATATTTGCTGAAAAAAAACGTTTAAAAATTAGAATTGTAAAACTTTTTTTTTAAACTATAACAAAAATTTGCGAAAAGAAACAGAAACAATTTAAATGAATGAAAAAATGTTAAAAAGCTGTTGCAAATTATTAGATACAGTAGTTGAAATTATTCCTACAACACATTTGAAATCTTACAAAAAAAAATAGTTGCAAATTTATATGAAAAAAACAATTAAAAAACACTTAAAAACTTTCTTTACAAATACTAAGATTTGTTTAGTTGTAAATTTATATAAAAAACAATTAAAAACTTTTAAAAAAATATTTAGATTTGTTTGAAAACAACAGCTTAATTAATAAAATTTAATTCTACAATAAATTTCTTAAATAATGCATTAAAATTTGCAAAAACAGTTCAAATTTTTTGCTCAAAAAACGTTTAAAAAAATTATAATTAATTTTTTTTAAAACTTTTTTTAAACGAAAATTTACAAAAAGAACAATTTAATTGATAAAATTGTTAAAAATCAGTTGAGATTCTTAAAAAAACTAGTAAAAATGTATTTGATTATTTAAAAAAATTATACTTCTTTTAAAAACGCTTTAAAATTTGCAGTTGAAATTGAAAATAAAATATTTGCTCAAAAAAGTTTAAAAATTAGAATTGTAAAATTTAATTAAAAATATAAACAAACGTTTTTAGGAAGAAACAATTTTATTGGAAAAAATGCTAAAAAAAAAGCCAGTTGAAATTCTATAAAAAAAAATTAAACTTTTGTTTAATAATAATTTTACGATAAAAAGTAGAAAAAGAAATATGTTTAATATTGAAATACATGCTCAAAAAATCTGAATGAAAAATTTTAAAATTTGAATTTGAAGTCAAAAAAATTTTACTTTTTAAAAAACGTTTTAAAATTTGTTTGATGATGAAATTGGAAAAAATATATTTCCCCAAGATAAAACAATTTTATTTAAAAAAAATGTTATAAATCTCCAGCTTAAATTAAAAAAAAAACAACTATAAATACGTTTTTGAAAAAACGATTTAAAATTTGTAGTTGAAAAAAAAATTTACTCAAAAAAGTTTAAAAGTTAGAATTTGAATTGTAAAATTTAAAAAAATAAAGAACATTTTCAAAAGGTAACAATTTTATTTAAAAAAATGTTAAAAAAGCCAGTTAAAATTCTAAAAAATGACTATTAAAAAATTGATTAACAAAAAAATATGTTCACAGTTGAAATTTGATCAAAAAGATAAATATTTGTTCAAAAAATTTGAAAATTTGAATTGGAAAATATTTCCTCAAAAAAGTTTAAAAATTAGACTTTGAATTGCAGAATTTAAAAAAAATGAACATTTTCAAGAGGATACAATTTTATTGAAATGTTGAAATTCTAAAAATAAACCATTAAATATTTGTTTTATCAAAAAAAATAATTTTACGATAAAAAACTAAAAGAATTCAAAAAATTTGAATTTAAATTCTAGAAATTTGATTAGAAAACTAAATAAATATTAACAAAACGAAATGAATTTAATTTAAAATAAAATTATTAGAGCACAGTTATTAATTTAAAATTAAAAACAATTTAAAATTTGTTTAGCCAAAAAAAAAAATAGAAAAAATTTGTAAACTGTACATACAAGCAATTGTATTTTTTCTCATAAAGAAAAGAA
This sequence comes from Ontholestes murinus, assembly GCA_963969525.1. Classification (NCBI taxonomy): domain Eukaryota; kingdom Metazoa; phylum Arthropoda; class Insecta; order Coleoptera; family Staphylinidae; genus Ontholestes; species Ontholestes murinus. Next base: position 49,143,252 of record OZ018396.1, read on the forward strand.
AAGCGAACCAAATAAGAAACAGTTGAAAATTTACATAAGAATAATTGAAAAATTACTAAAAATATAGTTCTTTCTTAATATACATTTAAAATTGGAAATTTGTTTAGAAAACAGTTTCTTTTAAAACATTTCAATTTCCTTAAAAATGCACTTTAGCAATAAACAAACTCTCATAAACGCTCTAAAATTTGCAAAAAAAGAATTGAAAATTGATTGAAATGCTTTAAAAGTGTTGGAAAATTTCTTAAAATAAAAACATGTTAAATTAAAACAAAAATAGACTGAAAGACTAAGGATCGACAAACATGAAAACAACGATGCAGAAGTTTTATAATTGTTATGTCGTTAAGAAAAAATTTAATATAATACTATCTTTAACGAAGATGTTTCAATTCAATTCATTTTATTCACGTGAGTGAAAAAAATACAAAAATACAATATATATTTAAAGTGGATGTGAACGCCAATTATAAAATTAAATAATCTAGCCTACATGATAAAGTTACGCTAATAATATATTTATCTCTTTAAAAGCATGTTTTAAAGTTATGCTGAAAATATAGGAAATAAAACGATTTCCTTGAGAATTTTCACAAGTTCCTTAATGTCAAATACTGCTTTCAGCCTCATCAATTCAAATGCTGAAAAATCAAAAATTTGTTTAATTAAAATAGTTACAAAATCAATTAAAATTTGTTTCATGACAGTTAAAATTTTAGTATAAGAAATATTTGCTTTAAGAATTGCGTTATAATATCGGTTGGAAGCCTAGAAGAGTTTAAACATTAAACTAAAATAGATGAAATTTTAGTAACATGAAAAATATAGTTTAGAATTGCTTCATTTTCAATGTAATTACTATACAACAAAAAAAAAAAACGAATGTAATTAATAATACCGAAATATTTATGAAAATATTGTTTAAAAAAACTTATTCAGTTATTTATAATCTATAACGTTTATATGAAAATTAATATTACTAAATTCTGAATTTCTTCTTTCTTGAAGAAATTTCTACACATTTTATTTAGATTTTTTGATTCATTGTATGCAAAAGGAGCAGTTTTTCTGATATAATTTTTAGTCCGATTTTTTAGCTCCTTAAAATTGGAAGAAAAATAAATTTTTTCAACGGTTTTCAATTGTTTTTAATAATAGAGGTGGCAGTATTTAAATTTTTTGAAAATTGTTATTGTATTTACTCTAGAAAACACCCACCATTGCTTTTTCTTATATCTTTTTTGTGGCCTTTTTTTTTGCCTTTAGGCATGTGCCATTCAGTCACGACATGTTTGTCTTTGGAAACCAATTCTTATATCAAATATAGTTATATCAAATAATTAATAAGAATAATAATTAGCGCTACGTTTTTGTTTCCCAGAAATGCATTAAAATTTAAAGCAATAAATGATATTTCATCTATGTCGCATCAGCGCAAATCTAATTCGTCGACGCGAATCAAATTAGTTGCAATTTCGCAACGGCATTAACGTAAATCAATGTCGCATAGGCGTAAATAGAGTTGGGCGTAATGTCGCACCTCATCGACGTAAATATTATTAGTCGTGATATCACCAACCTTCCTTATGGTAGCCTTAATGGTTTGGAGTAGAATAATTGTTTAAATACTTAAGTATAATATTTTTAATCATAGTATTATCTCGAGGATACAGTTAAGTATTAGTCTAAAATAATAACATTAATACATATACAAACATGCATTTATATACATGTTACACTTTCTGAGACTACAACAATAGGGTAAAACATGTTATAACATCATACCAAGTGTTTGAATTCAATCAAATTAATGTAAAAATGTTTCACCACGGGTTAAGTGAGAAACTAATTCATCATAGGGTAAAACATATTCATGGAAATTTATTTCATTTGATTTTACTCAAACGAGAATAAATATTAATTTGAAATGCTTTCATGCTTTTAGTTGTTAGTGTTAATACACATTAACGTTATCACGTGTTAAAATTGTTGATTTAAATTTATATACACTACTTTTACTGATATAACTATGTATATAAATATAAATAATTTATATTAATGTTTTGCGAATTTTAATAATAAATACTATAGATTATTACATAAAATTCTTAATACCGACTATGTTGCAAATGATGGTGAATTATTTAGCATTTCGCAATTGCCATTAGTGTCACGGACTAAGCATAATCCGGATAACAAATTCGGTCGGTGTTACCTCAACAACAGGCCAAATCGCATTGCTCAAATATCGTAATTGAATATGCAGCGATAATTATATATGATATTAAAACATAATTGATGTACTCGTTCGCCGGTCCTGCCCACCCACCATTGCTTCATTAGCGGTTAATTACGCAGTGATTTATCAACTAGCGCGTATTGCACGTTTCATAACGCTCTTATTGATTTATGTGCCTACCGGCTGAAAATTTCAGGACGGTCCGCGAGGTTCGAAAGCGGCGGACTGAAAAATGCATAAGCCGCTTAGAAGTTAAAAGTGCAGCTACATTATTTAGGCTTTATAATAACGTAATGGCCTAGGTAACATACGAAGGAGCCATTTTAAAAGGAACGACGGGGGAAATGTGGAAGTGAGTTTAAGTAAATCCAGATTGTCATATTTATAATCCTCAGTTTTAATGCGTGTTCTGATCGTTACTTTAAAACAGTAATAACCTAAAACTAGGATTACTCCTCATTCATTAATCACTAATTACGGTTTACAGATTATTTGTGCCGTAATCTGTGTAAATTACATCTAATAGTCTAAAACAGGTATTCAGTTGGTGATGATAATTATCACATAGATCATTGATGAATGAAACTGATCCATTTATTATCAATGCCAATTAATTTTAAAGCCCTACCCGTCACTTTCAAAAGATATTTGAATAGTCTAAGCAAATTCCTGAAATGTTTTAAAATTATCGTATATAAAATTTAATATGACTCCCCACAAAGCCAATAAAGTCATAATACAAAACTGGAAAACTTCATACAAAATATATTTTCTTAGCGTAAAATTTATTATAATTACCAAATTGTAATGGTCTTTAATCGAGATGTACCACAAAGTAAAAGCCTCTACCATAAAGAAACCTGCAATGATACTGAAAATTGATAGGTTATAAGATTCTACAAAAGTCTAAGACTATAATTTGACTATTCTCTCAGATCATCTTAAAAATACCGAGGATATTTTTTGATAATAAAACCTAATTGTAAATAACTTAGTGGAATTCTTTGGATTGTCTGAGATTGTTAACTCTAAAAAATATATGTAAGAAATATCAAGGAAATGTATAAGGAATAATGAAGTAAACTTTATAAAACATATTTACTACAACAAAAGTTTAAATCACTTGATAGATTTTAGTTTACGGTATTTATAGTTAAACAGAAACTCTTCAGAACAAGACTATACACAAATAATAACTTTCTCACTGGCTTTTATTTTGAAGCTATTAATAATGGAAATTTGAAACTATATAGAAAATCTCTTTAAGAAAGATTTGATAAATAGTAGAAACAGAATTTTAGCTACTGTAATATTAATACATGTTTTATTCACTTACTCTGTAATAATTAACTGACGAAGAAAAACTTCAAAGTCAAAAGTGTTTTGCAAGCAGTTTTTGTTTCTATCTATTTAAATTTTTTTAAAGATAACATAATTCCTTAAAGACGTTGTGTAATTTAAAATTGCAAGAGTTTTTCCTATGATTTCATCAAGAAGACCTAAAGAACTCAAACTTATAAAAAGTTTAGATGCATAGTAAAAATTAAGTAACATTTTAGCTACTACAATTGTTATAAATGTTTTATTTACTTACTCCAAGTAAGATTGCAAAGAATACGTAAAAATAAAACACTATAAAACTGTAGTTATTTGCTTCTATGTTTTTATAATAAAAGCGTGACTTAATTAATGTTTACAAAGGTTAAAAAACCTTTTAGAGAAATCTTTTGAACAATATAACACTACATACATTTTTTTTTTATCAATGAACAATAACAAACAAAGTCTAGTCCGAATAAGAAGAAAATATAAAACTGTGATGTTATTGCAAAAGAAATATTTTTCCCAAGAAAGGACAAAAAGTAAATTTAATGTGATCACTGCAATAATAATTTTTTGCAACATTTTGGTAAGTGCCATTTTACGAATTAGAAGAAAATATAAAACTCTGGTGTTTTTGCATAAGAATTTTTTTCTATGCTTTTCGAAAAGAGGGCAACAACGTAACTTTTATGTGGTGACTGCAATAATACAATTTTTTTAGATTTTTTTTTTTGCATAATTTTGGTATGAGGCATTTTTGCAACAAATCTTTATTTTACATTATTTAACCCCAGCATGCAGTTAGTAAAAGCCCATAAAGACGTTCTAACTTGATGTTTGCATTTACTAAAATTTTAGAGAAAACATTTTGGGGAATATAAAACTGTAAGAACCTTTTGCAATTTCATTGTTTCTACAAAAAAAGTTTACGAAACCTCTTAATATAATTAATATAATTAATTAATTATAATTTTTATAATGTTATAAAAATTCTTTCTAAAAGATTTTGAGCAAGAATTTTTATTAAAAATTTATTTTTATCCTTTTCTGATAAAAAAAAACTCGTTTTTAAAAGATTTTGAGCAAGATTTTTTAGTAAAAATGTATTTTTATCATTATCCGATAAAAAAAATTCTAATAAAATATTTTGAGCAAGAATTTTTAGCAAACAATTATTTTTATGCTTTTCTGGAGCAACATTATTCTTCTAAAAACTTTCAAGCCATTTAAAACTGTAAGGTTTTTTTTATAAAGGAAGCCAAAAAAATCACAAACATAATATTTAAATGAATTATGGGTAACATTCTTTTAAAGATTTTGACTAGTTTAAAACTGCAAAAAATCGACAATCAAAAAAATATTGCATAATATAGACTAAAAAGTTTTTTCTTGCAATAATTTGATTCTTTTAGAAAACATTTGTTAAAATTATTTTTGACAATATAAATATGCAAAGAAACCCCAGCATGCAGTTAGAAAAGGCCGATAAAGAAGTTCTAACTTGATGTTTTCAATAACTAATTCATTTAGAGAAAATATTATTTCAAAAAAAAACATTTTGGGCAATATAAAACTGCAAGAACCGTTTGCAATCTCTTTGTTTCTACAAAAAAGTTTACGAAAACTCAAATATGATTCAATTCAATTCAATTCAATGAACGAATTTTAAAAATTGAAAGTTCAAATCAAAACTACACTTGATAAAAAGTCTAATTTGAGCTTTATTTTAAGAAGAGTTTTTTTAGAATTTCTTTTGAAACAAAAAAAATCTTGCAGTTTTAAATTTCTGAAAATCTATTCCAAATTATGTTTTTTCGACGGAATTTTAAAAATTTTAAATCTCAAATCAAAACTTTATCAATTTTTAGTAAAACTATATGAAAAAATTCTGACAAACAATTCTTGGACTTTTAAAAAATGCAAAAATCTAATTTGACAATATTGTATAGGATATTTGTTGGCAAAATATTCTCTAGAAATGTAATTATTATCCAAAATCTATTTGTTTGTCAAATCACTTAAATAGAATTATTAAATGAAAGGTTTCTTGCATAAAATCTTACCGTTTTAAATTTACAATAAGTTTTTAAGCTTTCGTTGTAAAAACATAGAAACAGAAATTGGTTGCAAAAAAATTCTTGCAGTGGTATATTTCCTAAAATCGTTTAAAAATTATGATATGTTTTCTCTAAAAGATTTTGAGTTAATGAAATATCAAATTTAAGTTTTCTTTTAAGACAGTTTTATTATGCAATATTCTCTTTAAAAGTTACAATTGTAAACATCAAGTTTGCGCTTTTGTAGTTTATTTTGTAAATATAAAAAAGAACCTTGCAGTTTTAAATTGCTCAAAGACTTATATAAATAACATAGCTTTAGAAGATTTTTAATCACTGCTAAAATTATCTATGAGTCTTTCCTTCTAAAACCAGTAAATAAGATTCCCTAGCAAGCACTTACAGTTTTTTTTATTCTCTAAAACCCTTTTGCTTACTAAATTTCTTGAAGTTTCAAAATGTGTAAAATCTCCAAAATGAAATAATAGAGAAATAATGTTATCCTTAAAGAATTCGAAATATTAAAACATCATGTTTGAGGTTCTTTTTAGGCTTTTGTATAAGCATAAATACATTATTTGCAAAAAATTCTTTTTATTGTATATTTACCAAAATCATTTAGAAAAATGTTTCCTCTAAAAGATTTCTAGTTAAACATCAAATTTGAGCTTCTTTTTAAGACAGTTTTATATTATGTAATATTCTACTAAAAAATAATCTTTGTAAGCATTGAATTTGTCCTTCTTAAGTATTTTTGTAAATTAGGATGAATGAATTGTTGTTTTGAGTTTACGTGAAGTGTTAGGATGAAAGTAAATTGCCCACATCTTTTAGAATCAAATTTGAGTTTCGTTTGTGAAAGTGTAGATAAAAAGTTTTGCACTTTTATATTGTCCAAAAGATTTTAAAATTGATCTTTTCTAAAAAAAATGCAAGAAGTTTAAGATTATAGTTTAGATTTTCTATACACTCCTTTAAATCAACTTGGTTGGTATATTTTGTAAGTACATTGAATGGAATCAAATATTAAACTATGAAAATATCTGAAATCAGAGAATATTTCCTTAGAAAAATTCTTTCCATTCTATATTGTCAAAAATATTACTTGCCACATTTTTCTCAGTTTAAAATTGGTTAAAATCTCTAAGAAAGAATGACATCCATAAAAAATATTTTAATTCATTGCAAATAATATGTTTATGTTTTTTTTAAGCTTCTTTTGCGAAAGCATGAAGACAAAAACTTTTGCAGTTAAAATCAGAAAAAAATGCCTAGAAAAAATCTTTCTGTTCTATATTGTCTAAAATTTTACTTGCCGCATTTTTCTCAGTTTTAAATTGGCCAAAATCTCTTTGAAAGAATGTTACCCATAAAAAAGATTTTAATTAATTGCAAACAATATGTTCATTTTCTTTTTCTTAGAGTTCCATTGCGAAAGCATAAAAACAAAAACTTTTGCAGTTCACTTTTATATTGTCCAAAATATTTTAAAATGAATCTTTTCTAAAAAATATTTGCAAGAATTTTAAATTTCTAGTTTAGGCTTTCTATGTATTCCTTAAAGCTTGGTATATTTTAAAAGTACAATGAATGAAATAAAGTATGAAACTATGAAAATATCTGTAATCAGAGAATATTTCCTTAGAAGAATTCTTTCCATTCTATATTGTCCAAAATATTACTTGTCACATTTTTCAGTTTTAAATTGTTCAAAATATCTAAGAAAGAATGACATCCATAAAAAATATTTCAATTAATTGCAAATATTATGTTTATGCTTTTTCTTACTATTCTTTTGCGAAAGTATAAAAACAAAAACTTTTGCAGTTCAAATCAGAAAAAAATCCTTAGAAAAAATCTTTCCGTTCTATATTATCTAAAATTTTAGTTGCCGCATTTTTCTCAGTTTTAAATTGGCCAAAATCTTACCTATAATTTTTTTTAATTCATTGCAAACATTATGTTTCTTTTTTTTTCTTAGACTTTCACAAAGGAAGCATAAAAACAAAAATGCTGTTGTATATTTCCCAAAATCTTTAAGAAACAATGATTCCACTCAAAGACTTTTAGTATTTAATTTGGTCAGATTTAGATATTTTTATGAATGAAAAAAGAAGATTTCCTGCAAAAAAACTGTCAATTGTAAATAATTAAAAATGTTGGTTCAGAAGATTTTTAATTATTGCAAGCATGAAGCTTTTAAACTTTTTTATTTCTTAAATTAGAGAAAAGGATTCCCTAGAAATTTCTTTCTGAAAGCAGATAATAGTTCCTATTTTCAGTTTTAAATTTTTTGTTACTAAATTCCTTGACGTTTTAAATTGATCAAATTCTAATAGAAATGATGCTAAATGATTTTAACAACCATCAAACTCTTTAAACCTTTAAACTTTCTTTGTAGAAATAAAGAACCAAAGTCCGAAAAAATGATTACAGTTTTAATTGCCAAAAATATTTAGAAATAATTTTTATCTTATAAAGATTGTATATCATTATAAAAATTATATTTGAGCTTTTGAAGACTTTTTGTAAACTCAAAGAATACGCTTGCAAAATGTTCTTGCAGTTTTTTATTGCCTAAAAAGCTTTTATAAACAATTCTTGCATATTATATTGTCAAAGATAATTTAAAAGATTCAATTTATGGAAGAAACAATTTTTTAGTTGAAAAGAATGTTACCTATAAAAAAAGATTTTAATTCATTGCTTTGGCTTTCTTTATGAAAGTATAAAAAACAAAAATTTGTAATAAAACAAAATGGTAGCAGTTTTGTATTATCCAATATTCTCCTTAAAATAAAAAAGCATATTGGGCACAAAAAGTCTTACAGTTTCAAATGGTTTGAAACTTTTAAAAAATGCTCCAGAAAAGCATACAAATAAATAATTTTTACTAAAAATTCTTGCTCAAAATCTTTTAGAAAGAATTTTTAGATCATTATGCATTTGAATAAATTACTTGATAAAACATAATTTGAAAAAGATTTTGAACAATTTAAAACTGTAAGGAAGATTTTGGATAATATACAACTTAATTAATTAAAAAAAAATAATTATTTTTCGAAAAATATCCTTTACAATTGTGTTCGACACATTAGATTATTGCATTTTTTAAAAATATTTCGCACAAAATAAAGTCCAAGAATTGTATGTCAGAATTTTTTTCTATACTTTCACAAAAATGAATAAAGTTTAGATTTGATGTTTGTAATTATTAAAAATCGTTTTAAAAAATATTTTTTCGAAAAGGTTTTGAGCAATTTAAAATTGCAAATTTCTTTCTTTGCATTCAAAAGAAAATCTAAAAAAAAACTGGCTTTAAAATAAAGCTAAAATTAGACTTTTTTATCAAGTACAGTTTTGATTTGAACCTTGTAATTTTTAAAATTCGTTCGAAAGAACATTACTTGGAAAAGATTTTGAGCAATTTAGCACTGTAAGGAAGATTTTGGATAATATACAACTTTTCTGGGACTGTATTTTTCGAAAAATATGCTATATAAGATCGTCAAATTAGATTTTTGCATTTTTTTAATAAAGTTTTGATTTGAACTTTGCAATTTTTAAAAATCGTTTGAAAAAAACATTGTTTCGAAAAGATTTTGACCAATTTTTAGAAGCAACCTTCTTGCTTTAAAAATCTAAAAAGAAACTGGCTTACAAGTAAAGATTAAATTAGACGTTTTAATAAGTATAGATATTTAAGATTTTATGAAATATTGGCAAGAAATTTTCTGCAAGCAATTTTTATTCCTTTGTTTACAAAGATAGATTAAAAAACTTTTATATTTGCAATGATTAAATACTTTCTGTAGCAACACCCTTTTTGAAAGATTTTGAGGTATTTAGAAAAACAAGGTTTATTGTAGTAATAAAAAATAAAAGGGGATCATTTGAAAATATAAAACTCTCTTAAAATTGATGTTTTATTGATTCTAGGCGAAACATCATTTTTTAAAGATATACAACAACTGCAACGAAAACTACGAAAACCTACAAAAAAGCTCAGAAATGATAGGATGGATAATTAATTAACATAAAAATGATTCACCACAGGTTAAGTGAGAATTTAATTCATCGTATAGTCAAAAATGATGTTCAAATCATTTACGGATAACATTTTTTTTCTTGTCCAATTAAAATTGCAAGAAATTTGATAAGTGAAAACAAGTAAAACTGGAAGAATTTTTCTGAGTAAATTTATTCACTAATTTCAGAAAGAAAGCCTAAACAGGAATTTTAAACTTTATTCTTGCAACAATTAGAATCTTTTAGAAAATATATTATTTTTTAAATAATTCTCAACAGTATAAATGTGAAATAACGATTTGTAGGATTTTCCCTATATTCTATTGTTCTATGCTTTTAATTTTTGTAATCTCTTTGTCTAAAAAACATTGATATATTTAATAATGAAAATCCTCTAGAGCAACATTATTTCTAAATAAAATTGTAGCAATTTAAAATAGCAAGAATCTTTTTTACCTTTCACAAAAATCAAAAGAGTCTGTAATTATTATGCTTATAATTAGACTTTGGATAATATAAAACTAGAAGAATTTTTTGGAGACTCTCTTTATGAAACCTTTTTCTTTGCCCACACATGGAGATCAAACATCTTCGTAATGGATAAATAATTTTTAAAGATTATCCTTTCCAAAAAAATGTTTTGATAATATAAAACTACAAGAATTGTTTGTTAGCAATTGTTTCTTTGGGAATCAAGAAAAAGCTTAAACTTGATGTTTGTGATGATAAAAAACTTAAGATTTTGCGCTATAATATCTAGAGATTTTTTCACAACGAAAGATTTATAAAAGTAGCTCAAATTTGGTGTTTGGTTTCATGTAGTTTGAGTATTGAGTGAGATTTTAAAAACGAGAAAAATATAATTTTATTTTTAGTATTGTTTAAAAACATTTTTCGATAAAATTAATAGAGTAGTGAATCCATATAGATTAAAACTAAATTGATATGCAATATAAAAGCTTCTTCTTCGGAAGGCAATAAATCAATATGATGTATAGTGACTAGTTAGTAGTTGGGAAATAAGTATAAGCTGACATTTTCTAGAGTAAATGGAGCCAACGCAACAGGAACATGTGACAGCTTTGATTAATAAATAATCCTCTAAATCTGTGCATATTTTATAAAATTCGCATTTCATAGCGTGGCGTGAATACATGTTCCTGATCGATACTTTGTAAAACATTGGTGAAACACAAGTTAAACAACTTATTTGAAAATACATTTTAAGAGCTTGAAGCCCTTTTTATTTTATTATAGACTTACTAACTTTTATATTTTATGATATATCTAGTTATAATAAATAAGTAGCAACTTTCAAACTATCCACTTAGAAAAGAAAATGGAATATATAAGTGTTTTGAAATCTTACACTCGGTTACACATTTCCGGATGACGAAATTGACGCATGAGAAAACTTTCTTTTCCCCCGGAAATGTCCTCATGGTTAGTTAATCTTTCCACCACTGCACCGAAATCAATTAGATTGAAAAGATGGAAGATGACAAGCCTTATCAGCCTGGTCAGTCTCTTTTTTACGACTGGTGTGGGGGCGGGGGCGTTCAAGGAAACATTATCATGACAAATGATGGACATAAATAAATAGGGGAAGACGATGTGAAAAAAGGAATCCGCCTCATCGATTAAGTATGACGTAGTTTTTTCATCCTTAAGCGGATTGATTTTTCGTAAAATGAATGTAGCAATATAAATAAATACTTACATATTAAACTATTATTGTTGGTAAATTACACTGAAATAAAAAAAAAAACATTTCTCATGCACAAACCATGCATAAATGTGCGTGTTACAAAATTTTTCCTATAAAGAAAATAATAAAGTGCCATAATTCAAACGAGTCAACTTGATTTTATCTAATTGTCTATCAAAGATGCAAATGTATCGAACAGCAATACGTTTGCAACTTTGTATTGTTTAAAAAATTAATATGCAAACACGCTAGTTGTGTGTAAGTTGGATTAGTGTTTTTATTTGTTATGTATCCTTATAATCGATGTTATGTTTTGTTGTTATTACAGTTGTTATGTGTCTATCTAACGAGTTTTTTACCTTGAACTGCGCAGCATTTCCGTGATGGAGTGACGAAGAATCGGGGTGAAATGAAAAATTTGTTTTAATCAATAATTTTGCTTAATCAATATGCTATAATATGGAATATGAAGTGCTGTGTGTGTTTATTGTATGGCGTGAGATCATTTTTATTCTCAGCTTGGTTTTACACATTACTTATAATCCATATTAATTATTATTAGAATATTTTATAGCGGTTATTAATTATTTATCTGAAGTTATTTTAAACGTGCTGGTGGTTTTAATTATTGCTGAAATGGAATAATCTAATTACTTAAGTACTACAAATTTAGAATTAATTTTATAGTAAAAAATTCTATTTTATGTATTGATTAGAAAACTATTATTAATGAAATGCAATAAGTTTGAAACTGTTTGTTAAAAGGGCTGAGTTTGATTGCAAATTTTATATTTTTAAGTCATGTGATAATTACGATCTTTAAATACAAATTTAAAAATTGTATCCTTAAAATAAATTTGACATTCTATTAATCAAGATTTATGCATTCGAGGGAATTAAGCCACCATCAACAGAACAGTCGAAAAGAAAATTGGTCCTCAAAGTTTGTCCGATTAAATGGACGAATTAAATACAGTGGTGATAAGTAGTCGACTTATTAAAGTATATCACGTATTATTGAAATTCACTTGAGTCTTGGAATCTGTGTCTAAAATTTTGCCTTCACAGCTTTTTTTACTACCTTCATTCATTGATTATTTCTTTTGCATTTATTTATTTTAAGGTCTTTTTTTAACTGTGTAATTTATTGATTATTTTTTCCGGATATATTTAATTTCATCTTTTTTAAAATCTAAAATGCAATTTGTTGTTTATAATCATATGAAGAGCGTTGACTTTTAAATCTAATCCACCTTTAGAAAAGAAGAAGTATATCTATGCCACATAGGGAGTTGTCTTGTGATCTCTTTAGTTTATGACCACCTTCAAAAGGTTGTGTTTTATCTTAAGCTTTACTCATTTCTCAATTTTAACAGATTTTGATTTTGCAGATTTTTATCCTTACATATTTTTATAATAGTTTTTCTCTAAACATATTGGTACGTTTATAGTAGTTTTATTAATCCGTTCTTCTCTTTGTTGATGTTTGTCTGATAACTCTCAATAGCTTTTTGAACTAATTTTGATACCAATCAGTCAATCTGCTCTACTTTATCGGGAGTATGCATTAATTCATGCGGTTTTCTAAGAGAGGGAGTTACTAGTATTATTTAGCGTCGTGTTCATCCGTGACTATATTCATTTGAAAGCTACTGCCATTGCGCGTCTTTTTCAGTATATGTAATTTCATTGAAGCGTAAACAACATTTTTTTCTATTCATTTTGAACATATCGAACTTTGTGCCAGAAAAAGTGTTTTTTCTTCATTAATTTCACATGAAGAAAAGTGCTACCGAAAGTCATCGTATTTTAGTAGAGGTTTATGGTGACCATGCTCTTGCTGAAAGAACGTGCCAGAAGTGGTTTGCACGGTTTAAACGTGACGATTTCAACATAGAAGACAATGAACGACCCAGGCAGCCAAAAAGGTTTGAATATGAAGAATTGGAGGCCTTGCTTGATGAAGATGCGTGTTGAAATCGGGTCAGACGATCAAAGGGGACCTCTACCAAACACAATTAATTCGTTTGAAGAGAGCGATTGCGGAAAAACGATCAGAATATGCAACTAGACACGAATCCATAATTTTCCATTATGACAACGCTCGGCCACATGTTTTAAGACCGGTTCAAAACTATTTGGAAAACAGTGGGTTCGAAGTTCTACCTCACCCGCCTTAAAGCCCAGACATAGCCCCTTCTGATTACTACTTGTTCAGGTCAATGCAGAATGACCACACCGGAATACGCTTTACTTCAGAACAGGGTATCAAAATTGGCTTGATTCATTCTTCACCACCAAGCCGGATAAGTTCTTTTGGGATGGAATCCACAAACTGCCAGAAAGATGGGTAAATATTGTAGCTTCCGATGGACAATACTTAGAGCATTGAGTGTATAACCTTTTTTTCACAATAAAGCCTTAATTTTCGAAAAAAAACCCGCATAAATTAATGCATACTCCTGATAGAAATTAAGATCATAAGAGGGTAGATATATCTTCTGTTGGCAATTTCATTGACGAATGCTATTTGAGTCTTGTATTGATTTTTACAGTTCCAGACTTCTAAATCTTCTTGTAATTTATTTAGCTTAAAGATTAGATCCATTTTTTTCCGAAGGTATTCAAATTTTCCGATGATATTTTTTTATTCAAGGTTTTATTTATACTTCTTCTTCTTCTACTTTTCTTCTTCCCCTTCTTTTATTTAGAATCAATTAAATCTGCTACTAAAGTAAACATTTTCTGTATCCAAAAGCGCCTACCAAGAGGATGCTCTTAAAGTTGTGATAGAGTAAAATTAGGTGCAATGTTTGAAACTTTAATCTGATGATTGCAAATAACTTTTCACAAATCAAAAAGCTATGGAAAGATGCATACGTCTCATTACGCTATAAAATAGGAAACGGAAACACTAGGAGATAATGTTTTTTTCATTTGAAAATGAAATACCACATAGTAACGGTCACCACCATCCTATTTATTACGAGATAAACCAGAGTCACTGATCTAATTCAAGAAGTGGCTAAGATGAAATGGCAATGGGCTGGACATGTGCCCAGGATAGATGAAGACAGGTGGGTATATAAAATAATAGTGTGAAGATCTAGACAAATTAATAAAGTGCAGGACGTCCATAAAAACATTGGGTGGATGACATTAGAGAAGAGGAAAGTAAATGTTGGTTACAGCTGGGAAATAGGAGATATAGAAAAGGATGGGATAAACCTATCCAGGAGTGGATGAATGCAGGTTGAATATGAAGAAGAGTATGTGCAAAAAAATGACAAAGAGAGTAACCACGGAATGTTGTGCGGAAGAAAATTTAATGCTCATAATCGCATTAATGCGGAAATAAATTTCCAAGGCAAACAGTTGATCACAGAGAAATATACTTGAGTCTGTAGACATATTCAGTGAGTTTTATATGGTGCCATAGGCAGCATGTACAACTACGATGAAGGAGCGAGACTTTTTTTCCATACCTGATGCAGGTGTGATCAGAAATAACAGTTTACATCGGTTTAAAATATTTTTATTTCATCAGTGTGAACATTGATAGTGTTTGTATATAGTGTTGCCTAAATAGTTAGAGACAAAATCATAGTGGGCCTTAAGTGGATCGTCAAAAATACGGACTGCAAAAAAACTAATTGACTGGAAGAAGTTTTTCTAAAAGTGTAACTACCAGGTGAGGTAAAACACCGCTCGAGACGATAAAGTTCTCAGATAAAGAATCCTTGGGATGAATCTGAGATGCAGTAAACACGTAGCGAGCTCAGAGGAAGAACTTATAAGAACCAAAGTAGCGATTACTCGTTAATTAAGAACATTTTTGGGCTAATTTAATTTTCCTGGTGGCAGAAATAAAGGCAAACATTTACGGTATGGTTGAAGTACTTCAGTATTTCCAACCAGACTGCGAAAAGCCTAATTTTTTGTTTTAAGGTCCTACCTGACTAAATCATTGCTACAGATGAGGTTTTAATGGAAAACATCTGCAGTTTTATAATTGCAATAACGTGTTAAGATGCAAAACATGCAGAAACAAGAGATGCAAGCTAATGTGCGAGTCACAACCATATTCTGATGGCGAAATGATGAAAGAATGGATACACTTGTGCATGATTGGTCAAAGAAGTTTTAGCAACAACCATATTGCGATGCTGAAATGGTAAAGAAAATGATATAAGGCCTGCAGCAAGTTAATCATAGATTGAGAGAGAGATAAGACCATTACGCATTTATTTCTGTGTATAATGACTAAATAATAATACTAGAATTATTTGCACACGCTCAAAATGTAATTGTATCTTTAGGAACTGCCAAAGATAAGTAAAGGGCAACAGATATTCATAGGAGATACGTTGTTCGGTTGGTATACCTGGTAGAGTAGATTAGATAAGAATACTTCCAGAAATATCTATCAAGATGTGATGTAATAGCGGATTGAACTAATTATATCTTTAGAAACGGTCCAAGATAAGGAGAGGAGAGGACTATCTAGGCATCAAATTCATTCATAGGAGATATGTTGTTCGGTTTTATATATCAGATTGAGTTGGCTAGATAAGAATACATCCAGAATTATCTGCACACGATCAAGATATAAAGTAATAGTGGATAACACTAATTATATCTTTAGGAACTGCTCAAGATACGGAGAATAATATCTGCGTACCAGGTATTCATAGGAGATATGTTATTCGTTTCTATACTTCATGTAGAGTAGGCTAGATAGGAATACTTCAAGAATTATTTGCACACGATCGAGATGTGATGTAATAGCGGATGATACAATATTATATCCTTAGGAACAGACTAAGATAAGTCGATGAATGGAATATTTAGACACCAGATATTCACAGCAGATACGTTCTTCGGTTTTGTACTTCAGATAGAGTAGCTTAGATAGGAATACTTTCAGAATTAATTCCACATGATCAAGTTGTGATGTAATAGCGGATATATTTAGGAACTGCCCAAGATAAGGAGGGAAGATTTCATACTTCAGATGTAGTAGAATAGATGAAAATACTTCCAGAATTATCTGCAGATATGAAGTTATAGTAGATAACACTAATTATATCTTTAGGAACTATCCAAGATAAAAAAAGAGAGGGAGACTAGATGGAATACTTCCAGAATTATCTGTACACGACCAAGATGTGATGTAATAGTGGATAACACTAATTATATCTTTAGGAACTGTCCAAGATAAGGAGAGGAGAGGAATATCTAGGCACGAGGTAATCATAGGAGATACGATGTTCAATTTTATATTTTAAATTGAGTAGACTAGATACGAATATTTCCAGAATTATCTTCATACGATCAAAATATGGAGTAATAGTGAATAACACTAATTATATTATATTAGGAACTATCCAAGATAAAAAGAAGAGGAAAACTAGATAGGATTACTTCCAGAATTATCTGCGAACGATCAAGATGTGATAATGTAATAATGGATAACATTAATTATATCTTAGGAACGGCCCAAAATAAAGAGAGGAGAGGAATATCTAGGTACCAGATATTGATAGGAGATACGTTGTTCGATTTCATACTTCAGATAGAGTAGACTAGATAAGAGTACTTCTAGAATTATCTGCATACGATCAAGATGTGGAGTAATAGTGAATAACACTAATTATATCTTTAGGAACTACCCAAGATAAAAAGAGAAGAGTCTTTCTCTTAGGATAGGAATACTTCCAGAATTATCTGCACACGATCAAGACGTGATGTAATAGTGGATAACCCTAATTATATCTTTTGTAACTGTCCAAGATAGGAGAGGAGAGGAATATCTAGGTACCAGATATTGATAGGAGATACGTTGTTCGATTTCATACATCAGATATAGTAGACTAGATAAAAATACTTCCAGAATTATCTGCAGTCGATCAAAGTATGAAGTTATAGTAGATAAGACTAATTATATCTTTAGGAACTACCCAAGATGACTCATAGGCGATACATTATTTGGTTTCATACTTCAGATGGAGTAGACTAGATAATAATACTTCCAGAATTATCTGCACACGATCAAGATGTGATGTAATAGTGGATAACACTAATTATATCTTTAGGAAATATTCAAGATAAAAGAGAGGGTGAAGACTAGATAAGAATACTTCCAGAATTATCTTCACACGATCAAGATGTGATGTACTAGTCTAATTATATCTTTAGAAACTGCCCAAGAAAAGGAGAGGAGATGAATATTCATAGGAGATACGTTGTTCGGTTTAATACTTCAGATGAAGTTGAACGGAATGCGGTGACATGTTTTTAATCGAGGAGAAGTGAAATTGAATGAAAGACTTTTCTAAAAATACGTTGAGTGAAAAGACAGGAGAAGCAGACAGTGTGAGGAAGGCCTGATAGCTCGAAGAAAAGAAATGCCAATGGTAGTTTCTTCATTTATTTCTTCATTTATTCATTTGTACTTTACAATATCCTGTTAAAATATGGTAAACGAATTGAGATACATATATTAAAAAATACAAACATTTGGGGCACAGGATTTGCGGGCGGAGTTCACCATGTGTTCTTCCACTCAGGACCCTTCTGCTTTAGATGAAGATATTCGTTCTCTGCAACGTATTTTTACCAATTGGGTAATATATTGGCCATTACTGGCATTCTTATGTCCATTTTACATGGAACAATTTTAATAACTGTAATATCTGTCAGTATGACATTTATTTATTTAAGTTAGAAGAAAGAGAGGTGGTTTAGTGGATGGGTAGCTTAAAGTCACTGTTTCATGTTCCCACAAGATTAATTATCCTTTTTTTGTTAAAACTCTGCAATAAAGCAAAATATTTGTATACAGATATTCCTCTTGGCAAATCCTATAATACTTTGGTTTTCAAATCATTCTTGTAGCGATTATTAAATATTATTGTTATCACTGTTTCTTTCTTAAAGTTAGAAAAATAGTTTAGTATTTGAGGATCTACTAATTAGTTCTATTTCTTTCTGCACTCGCATCTCTATCTTCTTCTTTTGTAAAATTCATTTTGCTATATTTTGATGACTAATTTCATTGTTTGTATCTACTCTTTTCCTTTTGTATTCTGAGATTGTTTTTCGGGTGGTCATTTGCCTTCTATTTACAACCGTTTTTATTCTACTTCTTATTAGGAGATATATTGTACGGTTTCATATTTCAGATAGAGTAGAATAGAATACGGAGGCATGATTCATATTAAACTCCTTTTCCAAGAAAGTCTAGTGTAAAGAGATAGGAAAACCAGATAGAGTGAGGTTATAAGATAAGCGCGGTCTGGTTGCGACTTAAAGTAATGGAATTTAATGGAACTAGTGTTATAGAGAGAGCAATGCCTGCGGACTCGCAATTGCACTCACGAGACTAACAACCTACTGCAAGATGAAAGGATTCATAATCAGAATTTACAATACAGAAATATCAGTGGAATTGAATAGGACAAGAAATTCTACCAAGAGTATGATAAACAATGCCAATGCTAGTTTTAAGAAGGATGGGTTATTTAAATCGAAGGTTCAATACTAACTAAAATAGATGGCATCAAAATAAATTTTACCCTATTACAAAATGTCTATTTGCTATACTTCAGATTATTTAGAAACAGATTACCAAGAAATAGATACTACTCTTGGCGAATCTATTAATTATTTTCTTGAATCTTATAGAGATTACTGTTTTCTTCTAGTTATAGAAATAGTTTTGTAGTTTTGTAGGTTGTCCGGAAAGTTCGTGACGATTTTTAAGGAAAAGTTCAAATTTAGATGTTGGTATATATTTATTAAATTATATAGGTACCATTCTAAACCTTTCTCCATCGTTCATGCACCTTGAGAATTCCGTCCTTCCAGAACCTCTCAGGTTTTTCGGTTAAATAAGTTTTTCTCAACCAAAGATTTGAAATTTTTTCTATTAAGGGTATTGTTTAATGATCAGAAAAGGTGGAAATCGGAGGGCGCGAGGTCTGGTGGATGGGGTAAAATATACCAAACAAATTCCAACATTTTTTGGCGAGTTGTTTAAGACATATAAGGTCGGGTATTTTCGTGATAAAAGACGACGCTCTTCTGATTCGCTATTTTTTGACGTTTTTGTACGATTACTGTCTTCAATGTTTCTAATTGAGAGCAATACTTTTTCGAATTTATCGTTTCATTATTTGGTCTAAGCTCATGATAAACGATTCATTTCCAAACATACCAGACACAAAGCATTAACTTCTTTGAATGAAGACCAGCTTTTGGAGTGACTAAAGGTGGTTCATCACGCTTTCCCCAAGACCTTTAAGCTGAATGGTTTTATAATGCACTATATTTGCTGCCATATTCTAAGGAGTATAAAACTGATAAAAATTAATGAATCGTAACCAAATTTTTTTTCCAAATGTGGCTGAAGTTATCTCTTTTAGAATATGTATACATGTTATTTGTTTTCAATAGGAATGGTATATGCTACCGAAAATCGGCACGAACTTTCCGGATAAAAAATAATATCTTCAAATTCTTTCTTGTCTTATTCTTCATTTACACGTTTAACTTTCTCTTTTGTGATGTTTTTTTCATTATACTTCTGCTGATGATGATTGTTCCTTTCCTTTCTTGTTTATCCTGAGATTGTTTTTCGTGTTGTCTTTTGTCTTAGATCCGTTTTTAGTCTTGTTAACTTTTGTATGCACTGATTGCCATTTATTAACCTTCTTTGGTTGGTAGAATAGCTTTTTCTATTTTTTTGAAGTTCACTACTGTTGATATAGTCCTTCTTTAGAACCAGGTATGTAAACTAAGTTTTTTTTTCTAATAACACTATTCTGAATTTGATGTTTAACACTGACAATCGAAATACAGTACAGATAATAAAAAAATAGAAAAATTACGTCAAAAATATAATTTTTTAATGTAATATATAATTTGAATCATAAAAAGTGATTTTTTATATCAATAAATTAAATATTACAGATAAAATTAAAAACCAATTATTTTATACCATTTTAAACACATTAAAACTATGAACAGACTTATTTTAAAAATATATTTTCCCCAGAAAATTAACACTTAGCCTAAAATTCTATAACTAGACTGTGGTTAAATCTATAATCAGAATAATTTTATAAATATACATTGGTATTATAATCTATGAATTATTTTATTTTCTGAATTAAAAATTGTCATTGCCAATATAAATTTCTTTCTTTTCTAAACTTTGCAACAGTTTTTTTAAAATTAATTTCTCATCTCGCAACTGAAACATCGATAATAAAGCTGCAACGGACAATTATTACATCCTTAAAAATAAGGGAAAAACATTTTCCATCAGCGGTATTTGTCACCAGGATTTATTCCGTCGCCACCAGCACATTTCTAAAAAGTCTTCAGAAAATAATTAATTCCGAATGAATCTCCACGCGGAGCTTGATCGATGGGTTTCAGGTAAGTAATAAATTACTTGTAATGGGCACGTTAATTAATCTCCGAGAGGTGGCGCACACTTAGGGGATGAATTTCACGAATGATTCATGGATATGCACATTCTTCAAACCGCCTCTCTGATTAAGTGTTTCTAAATAAATTCCTTACCAGAACGAAGCAAGTTAATGAACAGTCATGTGAATCTTAATTAAAATATCTCATACAATGTATACCAAAATTTTTAATCTATTGGTAGTAATAAAGAAATAAATTAAGTGGTAATGGTATTTAAGTGAAGATGCTTAATTTTGTAAATAGCATAATTTATATTATCAACGTATTAGTGCAAATTAAATACTGGATGTTTATAATGCACCATTTGGATTAGCTTCAGCCTAAGTCTATTAGGGGGTTAGGCTTTAAAAGATTCTAAAGACTCGATGTGAGTTTGACTGTATTATCCCCTCTGCTTGGAGCGGGTAGTAAAATTAATTATTTTATATTTTATTCCTTACTCCCGCTTTCCGCAACAATAAAAGCGGATTCAAATATTTAAGGCATTGAGGCTTATGCACGCTACTGAAATAAGGAAATCTGCATTGTAGTACTAAAAGCTATAGCTAGGAGTCATAATGAATTAGAAGAGAACACATATCAAGTTTAATGAATAAATATATAAAGTTTGATTACAGAAACTAATTCAAATTGTTAAAATAAAAAAAATAATTAACTTTCCTCTTCATATAATCATTTTACATATATTTCTTCATATAATTATTTTACATATATTTCTTATGCAAATAGTGATGAGAATAAGTAATTTATTTAGAAACACTTCTATGAATTCATCTCATTTAGATGAATTTCCACCCAAGGTACGCGATGCATCCAACAAATCTCACTTACCCTATATAAAAAAATTCGGAAATACGCGGTGTGCGAAAGTATGGTGTTCTTGAAAGAATTTATTGCACGTGTGTCTGTGTTGGTGAACTAAGCTTTATGAAGCCATAAAAATATTTCTTCGCATCTTTCTGGAACACTGTTACGCCGATTTCATATTGAGAATAACGGTCTAAACCGGGATATGAATTATAGATTTTTTAGCTCCGTCCGCGCACGCAAATAATTTTCAATTTTCATGAAAATTACATGTTTACACATTGGGATTAAATCAATTTACACAGAACATATTTCGTTGTTACGCAAACATATTTATTGCATTCGTGCATCACGGATTATTCGGGGGATTAAAAAAATATTTAAATAATAATTTTTGTGTAATACTTTTGTAATTATCGAATGATTTACTCCCGACTGGTTAATAAATATTTGCTGAAATAATACGTATTTCATTTAAAATTCAATAGTACTCTGGTGTTTGGGTGCAAAGCGATCATACATATTTAATAAATATTTTTTATGTGCAATATAGAATGATAATAATCTGGAATTTCATTTGGACAAACTTATAGACTTCTATTTTTAAGTTAATATAATTATTCCTTTATATTCAAGTAAGTTAATATAATTATTCCTTTATATTCAAGTATGCAACCAAATATACTGGAGTGTATGATGGCAGATATTTATGTATTTCATTTAAAATTTAATAGTATTCTGGTATTTGGATGTTTCAAAGCGATCATATTTAATAAATAATTTCTATGTGCAAACGATAAAAATTACATTTGGACAAACTTTTACTTTAAAGATTTTTATTTCTATCTTAATTATTGTTTTGTTTTGAAGTATGCAACCAAATGTACTAGAGTGTATGATGGCAGATATTTATATCCATTAGATATTTATGTGGGTTCGACATATATATTTATACACACACATAAATAAGACAAGTATAGCTTTTTTAATAAATATCCTGGATATATTCTCTTGTTTACATTATCTTAATTTCATAGTGAAACTGATCCTTTCGTTACTTGTTTTTTTTTAAATTAAAAATGAACTAAATTGTTACACAAATAATATTTTTTTTTGATTTTAGAAATGTTTTGTTTTATTTTTAATACAATTGATTTCTTTGATAAACTTAAATCTTAAATCTTATAATTATTTTAGATTTTCAGCGACATTCGCTGCAAAAAAAATTAGAGTGCTCTTATCATTTAAATATTTGATTTTGATAGAAATAAAACTATTTCATTGTTCAAAAAAAAAACATAAGTAGTACCAAAAATATTCGATTATAATATTTTTTTTTGCAGAAATACTAATGGATTATAAATATTCATGAGGAACACTGAATAAAACACTTACTATGTTTTTAACCACTAAAATTTATTATAATATATAAATATATTACAATGTGTACGACATAACTTTCGACTTTTGACGGTCATTATCAAGTTGATAATGACCGCCAAAAGTCGAAACTTAAGTCGAACACATTGTAATATATTAGACCTAATTTTTTGATACCATATTATGGTATGTCAAAAATATTTGAGACTACGGATGTTCGCCCAAAATTGGATGTTATTTGCAAATATCATGCAAATCAAAGAATTTAATGATAAAATTTCAATACAATTTTAATTGCTGTGAAAAATATTGGTAGTATCCAAACTTTTTGTTTTTCAAGGCCAACATAATTTTAATATTGATATAAATAGTCCTCATATTGTTATACTATATTATGGGAAGTTGGAAATATTTGACTAGCGATGTTCATCCAAAATTTGATGATATTATTCAAATCAAAAAATGTTTTTCATATAATTTCATTTTTGTGGAAGAAACCGTCGTAGTATCCAGACTGTTTGCTTTTCAAAGCCAGCCTAATTTTGATGTTGATATAAATATTTCTCATTTTTTTGGTACAATAGAATGGAAACTTAGGAATATTTAAGACTAGCGAGTTTCGAGCAACATTTTATGATATTTGCCAATATCGTATTTAATAATAAAACTTCAAAAGTTTCAATATTGTGGAAAGTACTATGTAGTGTTCAGTGCTTTTGTCTTTCTGGGCCAACATAATTTTGATGTTGATATAAATAGGTAAAATATTTTGGTACTATATTATGGAAAGTTGGAAATATTTGAGACTAACGATATTCATCCAAAATTTGATGTTATTTGCCAATATCACTTAAATTAAAGATAAAATTTAAAGAGTTTTAATATTGTAAAAAATACTTCGTAGTGTCCAGATTTTTTATTTTTCAAAGCCAACATAATTTTGATGTTAATGTAAATAGGCCTCATTTTTTGGTACTAAATTATGGGAAGTTTATAAGTCTTTCGATTTTCAAGCAAAATTTGATGATACTTGTCAATATAATGTTTAATAATAAAACTTCAAGAGTTTTATGATTGTAGAAAACATTCGTAGTGTCCAGACTTTTTGTCTTTCAATCCCAAAATAATAATGATGTTAATACAAATAGTTCTCATTTATTAGTACCGTATTACGGAACGTCGGAAGTATTTGAGAATTTTCATCCAAAATTTGATGTTATTTGCCAATATTATTAAAATAAAAGAATTTAATGATAACATTTCAAGAGTTTTATTATTGTGAAAAATACTTCGTAGTGTCCAAATTTTTTGTTTTTCAATGCCAATATAATTTTCATGTTACATATAAATAGTTACCATATTATGGGAAGTTGGCAATATGTAAACCTAAAGTTTTGAACAAAATTTGATGATTAACTAATAACATTTTTACAATATAACTCCAAGAGATTTGTGTAAAAAATACTATGTAGAGTCCAGATTTTTTGCTTTTCAAGGCCAACATGATTTTGATGTTGATATAATTAGATTTCATTTTTTGGTACCATATTATCGAAAGTCGGAAATATGTGAGACTAGAGGTGTTCATCAAAAATTTAATGTTATTTGCCAACGTCATTAAAATCAAATAATTTAATCATAAATTTTCAAGAGTTTTATTATTGTAAAAAATAATTCGTTATGTCCAGATTTTTTGTTTTTCAAGGCCAACAATAATTTTCATGTTGATATAAATAATTTTTTTGGTACCATATTATGAGGATTTAAGACTAGCCAGTTTTGAACAAAGGTTGATGACATTTACCAATATCATTTTTACAATAAAACTTCAAGAGATTTGATACTGTAAAAAATACTACGTAGAGTCCAGTTTTTTTTTTGTCTTTCAAGGCCAATATCATTTTTATGTTTTCATTTTTTGGAAATATTTGAAACTAGCGATGTTCATCCAAAATTTAATGTTATTTGCCAATTTAATTTAAAAAATTTATTCATAAAATTTCAGTAGTTTCAGTGTTGTGAAAAATACTTTGTACTTTACAATTTTTTTTTATTTTTCAAGGCCAACATAATTTTGATGTTGATATAAATAGTCCCCAATTTTTTGGTACCAAATTATTGGTTAGGAATATTGAACACCGAGTTTTTAGTAAAATTTGATAATGTTTGCCAATATCATATTTAATAATAAAACTTCAAGAAATTAAAGGTTGTGGAAAAGTTCTACGTAATCCAGATTTTTTATCGTTTAAGGCCAACTTTTTATTTTTGTTGTGATATTGAATTTTGTTGATGAGTATAGAATAATATTACTATATATCACTGACACTAAAAAATAAAGAAACATGAAGACAATATTGAGACTACGAACGTTAGTCCAAAATTTGATAATATTGCAAATTTTATTTTATTCAAAGGTTTTTATGATAAAACGTTTCAGTAATGTGGAAAATACTACGTAGTGTTTCTATTTTCTGTCTTTTTAGGCCAACACTTTTGATGTTGATATTAATAACTAATCAATAGACTAGTAAGTTTTGAGCAAAAAAATACAGCTTCAAGATTTTTAGTGATGTGAAGAATATTACGAAAGGTTTATTTTTTTTTTTGTATTTCAAGGCCAACATAATTTGAATGTTGATATAAACAGTCGTGTCTCCATTTTCTGTCTTTTATGGCCAACACGTTTGATATTGATACAAATAGTGAAGCGATAGACTAGCAAGTTTTGAGCAAAAATTGATACAGCTTTAAGAGTTTCAGTGATGTGAAAAATATTACGTAGGGTTCATTTTTTGTTTTGTTTTTTAAGACCAACATTATTTGAATGATAATATAAATAGTTTATATTTTTTAGTACCATAATATGAAAAGCATTTGAGACTAGCTATATTCGTTCAAAATTTGATATTATTTACCAATATCATTTACATTAAAGAATTTAATGATAAAACTTTAAACGTTTTAGTATTCTGCTTTAGTACCGAGCTCTTTGTTTTCATGTCAACTTAATTTTGATGTAGATCTAAATAGTCCTTTTTTTGTTATCATATTAAGGTCGCATACGCTCGTCAAAAATTGATTTTTATATTTATTTATGTGTCTTTGGTCTCCTTTCTTGAAAATTACATATATAATACCTTACGTTAAATTTTGGGCGAAAAAAGCACGGACGGACTTCACAATCATAAATTGTTTTCTTCCACTCAAACCCTGTTTTTTTCCATGATGATGAGGGAGCAAATATCCTCTTGGATATCCGGATTCTTCTATATATGCTTTTATTTCCCTTTTTTTTATGACATATCTCAATATCATACAAATTAAAGGATATAATAATGTTTCAGTATTGAGGATGATACTACACAGTGTACCGATTTTTTGTCTTTCAGGGGCAACTTAATTTTGATGGTGATATTGAATTTATTTTCATTTGATGTTGGGCGATACAAATGTTTTACATGTCTACATTTATAAAAACGGTTTTGTTTGACAGTTTCCAAGATTTATAATAAATACTTCACTTTAGACAGTATAGAATAATTTTACTGATATACCACTGACACTAAAAACTAAAGCAACATAAAAACAGTCCTTTGTCTTATCGAACAAACGTATTCCATCTGTATTTTGTAGTTAAAATTGTTCTCTTCTTTTATCAGTTGCTCTTTGTTTCGTGATGTAAATACATTTTAAATCCTTAGTTTATTGCCAAAACTATAATTTGTATCTTAATTCTGTAGATTTAGTTTACATTATTAATTGTCTTCTGGATATGTTTTGGAAAGTCGGGACTATTTTTAGTGATGTTCTTTTCAAATTTAATCATCATTTTTATTATCAAAAAGATCTACATATGTTGGTGATCATATAATTTAAAACAATGGAATTAAAATTTTTGAACAAATCGAAATATTCCTATCATCAGGACAATCTCAGTTGATTTGATTTAAATTTGATTAATACAAATTGGACAAATTTCACTTTCAGTTATGTACTAACTATTAGAGACTCCTTAGGATATTCGGTTAAGTGTGTTGGTTCATCAAATCATTCATATTATTTTTTTTGGGACAATCTATATATGTAAACGTTCATATCATTTAAATCAAAGAAAATATAAAATTATTTTATCGAAATTAATTTAAGTTTTAAATGAAATAGGAACCAACGGATATTACGTTTGGTTATGTTCGTCCAAATTAGACTTGAGCCATGTTTTGGGACTATTAGAGACTTCTAGGGATGATCATTAAACATGGTGTTTACATTTAAGTCAAAAAATTTACTTTCTTAAATCGTACCTCTATTATGAACGAAATCAAATCAATGTGTTGGTTGTAATATCATTTAAACCAATTGAATTAAAAATTTTATCAAGAAAATCTATTTTGATTTGATATAGATTTGATACACATATTGGGCGAATATTATTTCTAGTTATATAATGGTAAAATATATTTTGATCATGTTTGGGAACATCAGCACTATTAGAGGCTTCATTCAATCAGTATGTGATTTTTTTGCGAAATTATATATTAATATTATCAGAAAGAACCATATATTTTAGTGATCTTTTCATTTATTATTATTTTGATGAAATCTAAAATTCTCTATTAGGAAGAAGACACGATTTGATTAAAATTAGATGATGTAAGTATTAATATATATCGAGCAAATATCTATCACTTCTATCTACTTGTGTTCGTTGTGTTTGTCCAAAATATGCTTAAGTGATGTTTTTGAACGTCAGGACTCTTAGGGACTTCTAAGGTTTAAGATAGAACATGTGTCGGTGTTTAAACTTTTTGATAAAGTCAAAACATCTTTATTATAAGGAAGGCTTAATTTGATTTGATGTCTAAATCAAATATATTTGGTGATCATTACTTCTGGTTATATTCGTCCAAAATATGTTTGGGCCATGTTTTAGGATGTCAGACTAGAAATTAGCGATGTTTGTTCAACATGTGTTGGTGCATATATTTAAATTAAAGAATTAAAATTTTTAGCCATCATACATCTCCATAATTTTCGATCAAATTAGAACATTTTTAGAAAGACCTACATATGTTATTAGTTAGTAATACACTTTGAATGTTTACCCAAATTCATTAAATAGAATAGTTCCTCACAAACTGGACCGAACATCAATACGTATATTATCAAAATTACTTAATTTAATTTGATTAAAATTATTAGTTCGTTATACTTTTTGGATGAAATTTCTAATATTTGGTTTTGGATAATAATGGTTTATCAACTCATATCTAATATAAGTGTACAATCTATCAAGTGAAAATTTTACTTTGATCGTGTTATGTGTGATGTTTTTAATTATTTCAAATATTTTCTTTCAATTGTTATTTATAAGCAAAACTTCAAGGAAAATGCAATTTGAACTGCAGCACCTGGCACGAGTGGAATAAATGTGTTTACGTAACGCGGCGAATATTTACACAGACTGTACACGTCAAATCAGGAAAGTAATCCGCGTGGAAAAGCTTTTGTACACTAGAGAGGCGGCGGACGGGGGCGGATGCTTACCTCCAGGAATTGTTTGATAGTATGGTCGACAACCATCAGGGGCTTGTGGATGAAATGTATGACTCCGTTCTTGACGGGGATGTTCGCCTTGACGATCTCGGCGAGAACGACCCCCTTGCTGTGCGCCGAGTCCCCGAGAATGTTGTGGCTCTTGACGAAAACTTTAAACAGAATCCAATTACTCACATTGACGGAACTGTGCTCGAAAAGAAAATAATAGCACGTACTTGTTGAAGACTTTCCGTAGGTTTCCTCCGAGAAGACGACGAACACCTTCGTGTTGTCGCTGAACGCCAGCGTTTCGTAGGGGTGGTTCTTTATTGTGGGCGCGGTGAATAGGACGTGTTTGGGGATCACGTGGCCGTCAATCACTTTGGCGTCGATTGATTCTTTACGTGAAGTCTGAACATAATTATCAAAAAATTATTCTATTAAAAAAATTACTTCTATAAAATCATTTTCAACATCTTACTGAAATTTAAAATAACTGTGATATAAAAGTTAATGTTATTAAATGTAATGCAATGTTTATCAATGTTTTTACACTAATCGTTTAATTATCATAGATAACCTAAATAATAATTCCATGAAAATATTAGATGTAGATGATATATAATCTGTAATAAGTTAAAAAACATTGAAAATTCGCTACACTGATGAGATCCTGAATATATTAAATCCAGTCTGCTGTTTTTGATCACACTAGGAAACAATAATTTAATGCTTAATAAAATATATGGTTTCAAAAACGTTTTTGAAACCATACATACATATATACTGTGTCAGTATTTTATTAAGAATTTAAATACTTCAATGTTTTCACAACTGTTACATTATTATTTATAAACCTAATTACATTTTTATCAGTAACTATAAACAATTACTACATGACACGTATATTCATCATCTCTGGCAGCATTTGTATTTTTTCCATTCCATCAAATAAAACGAACATTTCACACTACAACATTACATAATTCATACCTTGAAGCCTTCATCGACTGGGATGAAAAATGTATGGCCACCCTCCGCCCGGAACATATCCTCTTTATTCGTTTTCTGGACTCGTTCTCGGAAAAGTCTGAAACGAAAAAATAAACCGTGAAAATCCATGGTGCAATTGCAATCGCGAGCGGAAATCGTTTTTAATTAAGTCGACGCCGCGTTCGCGCGACGCCCCCCGAAAAATCGGTTTTTCATTCTCGCCACCCCTCGGAATTTATTATCACATATAAAAGTTCCATAATACTCACAATATTTTATAAGAATGAAAATTTAATGCGCTTTTTTATTTGCGTAATTACAAGGGCGCGCGATAAAATATTCACGCGTTAAAAACTTTTTATATTTCCGCCGTCACGGCAACAAGGTTATTACACATGCTGTTAGAAAGTAAGTCGGCATAATTTCCACTTGATGATAAGCGGTGTTCTTTATTTACGGTTTTGTATCTTGGGAGATTTATTAACTTCATTTTTTCAGGACGTTCCATTAAGTTATTCTTAGAAAAAATATTACGGTATAAATTTAAATACATACTAAAACTTAGAACACAAGAAAACTGACTATAAAAAATCCACTTCTCATTGGATACATGTTTATAACAGTGTTATAAATGTTGTTAATTTTAATAGTTTAATAGGCAATCAGATTGTTTTAGTCATTTTTGCAGGAGGTATGCAGGATCTTTCTAATATTGAACAAAACAATGGAAAGCTTTAATAAGAGTAAATTTTCCTTAGAAATTTTTAGACATCACCACAATAAGTCTAAAATTGTCAAAAATACTAATAATAATTTCGGTTGTAATCTACTTTTTAAGTATTCTATGAAGTCTTTCATAACTACATGTCATCTTTAATCATCGCATTTAAGTTGATTGTTGAATTTATTAAATTTTGTCATCTAAATCTTGTAAAATGCACAAAGAGACCAAGATAGATATTTTAGGAAATTACACGATCTTATAAAATCCTCAGGCATATTAAAAATATGAGTTGCAGCTATTTTTTTCAACCCATTAAAATATGCTGTATCGTGGATCATCACCATCGCTTTAATATCTCACTCTCTTAATTATACAATGTACTTCTTACTCCACTATAAAATAATGAATCTTTCAAAGTCTAACTAAAATTTAATTCCACCGACTTTTTATTAACTTCTCATCATTAAATCTAAAACTGATAAAACAGATATTTGCAAGTTGATGAAGGGTAACTTCATCAACTTGCAAATATCTTGAAATCACAATAGATCAAAAATTTAATTATAAATCCTATGTGCATAAAACCAAAGTTTTAGTAATTTTAGAGGTCTTATCCAGAATTTTAACTGCTGCCAAAATATATAAAGCCATATGCTTGCTTTAATACTGTCCAATACTCGTTTCCCAATCTCTCCCAACCATCCAAAAAAAACATTGCAGTAGTTTATCACTTTATTCAAACTATGTCACTCCATAATCCATCTAATACACTCCTTTATGAATCCACAAACATAATTATTTTAAATGATCGCTTGTTCATACATTTTTTGAACAACAAAATTATTTTACATAATGTGGATTTCGTTGTCGAATATCTTCACTAAGGAGTTGCTTTCTAGGTACGAAATACCTTAAAAATAATTTCTATTTCTCTCCAACAGCTCGTGAATTTGGACATGCAGAGGGATGCCCAAAACTTAGAGAACACCATCAGCTATATCATCCCTTGTAAGGTATGGTGCATCCTTAAGTGCATCTTTCAATAAGTCACTGTTCTCCTCCAAGAAGTTGGTTTTAAGGAAATCAGGGTGAATACTTGCAAGTTTAATCTTCGAACTGGTTGGCGAATTTCGAAGAGATGTAAAGGCCTCCTTGGGGTGATAATGTTGATGTGAATTATATGACCAACAACGTTGTTGGCTTTCATAATTCTCTGGTCGTAATCGCCACTCCCAATACATTCGTGTCCATCGCCATCCTCCAAATTTGAGTATCGCCTTCGTAGTTCATTCGAAACCCTCGACGATGTCCTTCTCCACCGTCAGATCCACCTTCTTGGCGTAGAGTTTTCCCTTGCATCCAGCTAGGTTTTTTGCTTTCGCTTCGATTACTTCCACTTTTCTTGCAAAAGCTACAAAGTTTAATCCGGCTTTAATCAAGTTTTCGGCGACACCCTAATCCAATCTTGCTGCTGACACCGGTTAGAATGGCGACTTTTCCACACCAACGATCCATTTTCCTTAAAAGTTGGTGTACTCGTTGTAATCCAAATATTCCCTTGAAATTTAAATTTCCTATCTAATACTATCTTAGGGGAGCAATTAAGCCAATTAAGAGATTAGAATTTTACGATTTTAGAATCGAGAGATTAGAGTTTAAACACTGCTAAAAATCTAAAAAATCAAACTGTTTATCGAAAAATGCATCAATGTTCGAAATAGAGAAGAATAAAATAATAATAATAGGAAAGGTTCAATTAACAAACAAATTATAAAAGAACTGATTTTTATTTCTAAAAATGAATAAAAGCCCTACCAAAATACAAATGTTGAAAAACAAAAGTAGACAATATCAGAAAATCAACAAATCTTCAAACTTTAGCGCGCAAATAATAGTTTTTAGAATTTATAGTTCCCAAATATTAAGGAGTTTTTTAAAATTGAAATGTAGAGTCTTTTAAAAGTAAAGAAAGGTTTAATTATAACAGAAGATGATAAACGAAGATTAAAAATGAAATGACATACAGTTTAGAGTCTAGAGTTTTAAGTTTAGAGTTTTTGGTACGGAGTTTAGGAATTAGAGTTTAGAGTTTAATGTTGAAGCTTAGAGTTTTCAGTATTTACAGTATAAATATCTTTAATTAACGTAAAAATGTTGGGATAAAAAAGGAAAAAGAAGAATAAAAACATATTAGGAGATTTGAAAATTCGAAAATTATAAAATTAATGAAAATGAAAAAAAAGCAAAAATGTTAGGAGAGAGAGTATAGAGTTTGGAGTTTAAAATTTAGAACTTTAAGTTAAAATTTTTAAATTTAGAGATCAGAGTTAGAGTTTAGGGTATGGCGTTTAGAGTTTATACTTTATAAACTCCTGAAAATCAACATTAATAAAATTACTGTTAACATATTGAAAAAGAAAAATTAAAAATATCAAGAGATTTGAGAGTTTCGAAAATGATAATGATTTTTTTCTACAAATTAAACAATTATAAGAATTATATCCAAGTTTATAGTATCAAATTTGAGGTTTAGAGGTTATAGTAAAGAAATGAATCTAAAAAACTCCAGATATTCTAAACACTTAAAAAAGGAACGCAAGTGTCGATAAATTTTAAATTTTTGTACCTCTGAATATATAAAAATGTCGATATTAACTAATAATAAACAATTAAAATAAATGAATATAAAGAAGCACCTAAAATTTTAGGAGAGGGAGAGTATAGAGTTTAGAAGAAGAATTTAGACTTAGAGTTTGAATTTTTCAGTTTAGAATTTGGAATTTAGAACGTAAAGAAATGAGTTTAAATATTTGAGTTTAAAGTTTAGAGTTTGGAAGCTTCGGAAAATTTAATAAATTATTGCAATGAAGAAATGCAGAAATGTTAATAATAAATAAGAATAAATTGATCAATGGCGTTCACTTCGTGATACATCTTGAATATTTAAATAAAAATAAGAAAAGAAACATTTACTAATTTTAAAAATTTAAGGAGAGAAAGTAGAGTAGAGTTTATAGTTTAAAATTAAGAACTTGGACTTTAGAATTTGAAAATTTCAGTTTAGAATGTGGAATTTGGAATGGAAGTTTTTTGAGTAAACATGCTTGAGTTGATAGATTGAAAACTCCTGAAAATCTATGTCCATTATGCCAACCAAATAATTCATGTTAAAAGTTAAAATTAATACAAACAAAAATAAAAATGGTTTTAAGGTTGACTAATTTTAAAAATTTAACGAGAGAAGGTACCGAGAACATAGTTTAAAATTTAAAACTTAGAAAATGATGCTAATGACCGTTCCTTTGTGGTAGTTCATTTACCCCCTTAAACATTTCAGTTTAGAATTTGGAATTTAGAGTGTAAAGTTTTAAGTTAAAATTGTTTAAAAATATTTGACTTTAGCGTTCAAAGTTTGCAAACGCTTGAAAATCTAATAAATTACGACAATCAGACAATTGAATAATATTAAAAATAAAAGAGAAAAAGAAGTTTTAAACATTGTTGTAATTTTCAGGAGAGAAAGTGTAGAGTTTGTAATTCAGAGCTTATACAACAATTTCAGTTTAAAATTTGGAATTTAGAATGTAAAGTTTCGAGTTTAAAATATTATAGTTTAGAGATCAGAGGTGGAGTTTAGAAACATCGTAAAATGAGAGAGTTTAGAGTTTAAAATTAAGAACTTAAACTTTAGAGGCCAACATTTCAGTTTGAAATTTAGAATTTGAAGTTGTCAAAAAACACGAACATAATTTTCGTCTTTTTCTAGATATTGGATAATTTTCTACAGCGTAAAGGACGTTAATATATTTTGTTTGTAAAGTTTTGAGTTAAAATATTTAAGTTTGAAGTTTAGAGTTTAGAGTTTGAAAACTCCCAAAAATCTAATAAATTGCGCCACTCGGACAATACAGCAATTTTAAAATAAGAAAGAATTTAAAAAAAATAAGATTATAGTTTAAAATTTAGTACTTGAGAGTTGAAAAAAATTAGAATTTAAAATTTAGATTGTAAAGTTCGAAACTCCTGAAAATCTAATAATGCTGTCAATCAAACAATAACAAAATAAAAAATTAAGACGAGATTTATCATTTTACAACATAAAAATTCTAAAAAATTTCTATAGTACTACTAACTAATCCTAAACAATTGACAAATGTGAAAATGAAGTACAACTAAAAATTTAAGGAGAGGGGGAAAGAAAGAGAGAGGTAGAAAGTTAAAGTTTAGAGTTTTAAATTTAGAATTTTTACTTTAGATTTTAAAATATTAGTTTAGAATTTAAATTTAGAGTTATTCAGAGTTATGTAACTCTTAAAAATAACAAGCAAAAAAATGAAGAAAAAACTGTTCAAAATTTAAAAACTTCTAGAAAAAAAATCGATACTACTACTAACTAATCCTAAGCAATTGAAAAATATTGGAGAACAACAAAAAATCGAAAGAGAGATAGAGAAGAAGACAGAGAGAAGACAGAGGGTTGGAGTTTAGAGTTTAAAATTTAGAACTTACTTCAATTTAGATTTAGAATGTAAAGTTTTATGGTAAACTATTTTAGTTATATGTTCAGAATTAGGAGTTTAAAAACTCCTAAGAATCTAATAAATTATGCCAATAAGAGAATGCAAGAATACTAAAAGAAAGAAAAAATAATGAAAAATAACAAAAATTAAACATTTTTACATTTATAAATTTTATGAAATTTAGAACTTGAAGTCAAAATAACAAAAGTAAACAATATCAGATCAACAAATCCTCAAACTTTTTAGTTTGAAATTTCGAACTTGAAAATCAGTTTAGAATTTTGAATTTACAATGTAATGTTTCAAGTTAAAATAATTGAGAGTTACAGTTTAGAGTTAGGAAACTTCTGAAAATCTTATCAATTCAGCCAATCAAGCATTGCAGTAATGTTAAAAATAAAGACGAATAAAAACAATTAAGAAAATATTTGAAAGTGTTTAAATTTAAAGACTGTTAAAAGAAAACCAGGTAATGAAAATAAATCTCTATTAACGCACAAACAATTAAAATTATAAAATATTACAATTCAAAAAATTCTTTGCATTTAAGGCTCCAGAGATTAGTTTTTAGAATTTATAGTTTAGAATTTGAAGATTAAAAATATGTAAATATATAAAAGTTACAGATAATCAGTAAATTAAAAAAAAAACGCATATATTGCTAAATTTAAGATTTAGCTTCTAATTGTACAAAATATGACAATACAAAAAATGTAAGAATAAAAAGTTAAAAGTGAAATTTTCAAAGTGTAGAGATTAGAAGTTAGAGTTTAGAAATCTAAGGCTAAGAGCGATCACCTCTGTGAAGGCTGGAGGTTCAGGTAAAAATAAGAAGATAGGTCGATTCTTCTACCAGGACCCCTAGCTGAATGCCAGGAAATGTTTAAGTGGAAATAATAACAAGTACTTATCAAAAAGTCTAGTAACTGATCTTAAAAATTTATACATCTCATCTCATCAAGCGGTGGAACGTACAAAAACACGTCATCTACTTCAACTTCTTCTTGGGGCGGAGATTGTTAAAGTGACCACACTTGGTCTTTTAGTCTTACGGAAATTGGTCGCACGTGGATGCAATTTAACATAGATCATATTGTCACAGTTGTACTTTTGTGTAAGGATTCTGAGGAAGGGCTCGATAATGCTATTATGACAGAGCACCAAACGGAGGGTGGACTCTGTCTGGATGTTGTAGTTTGACAGGGTGCGAACATCCTCAAGTTGCTTGTAAGCGTAGATCAATCGCTGCTGATTTGTGGGAATGTCTTGTATCTTAGCTTTTACATTCTCGTACGTATTAGATGATTCGACCTCTTAGGAAATGATTTTACCCGTGAGAGTTTTCACAAAAATTTGCATGTTGAAAACGTGGTCCTTGCAACCTCGATTGGAAAAGTAGAGGTAGTCGCCTATTAAATTCAAGACCCAGCTTCAAGGAGGTTGCTAACAGGCACCTTTCAGTAGTGATGATTGAACGCGAAAACCTCCTGGGGAAACTCATAGAGGATCAGGTTAAGATCGAGAATGGTGCTCTCTTCGATCGATGGCTGCACTGCAGAGAGATCTTCAGGATAACGTGTGCGGATTAATCATCCCTAAACTGGCTCTCGAAGTCAGTCGAAACTAGCCCTGCTATGAGAAGGGACAAGACTTACACTGACCTCCCGAGGCTGGCGAAAACTATCCTGTGTTTGCTTGGTCAGCCTTTGGATATGGAGCAAACAATTCACCAAGAACTGATGATAGATCGATGGTGGGTCCTCCACACCGAAGAAAAAATTAATCGTGATGCCAGTTCAATACGAAATAATCACCATCCTGTACCAGCGTGGTAAGGATGGAAAGTGTCGTCTCAGATACAAATTCGAACTAATCATGTTTAATCCCAAGAAGGAAACTTCCAGTGAGACCATCTATACTAGCTAAAAACAGCAGAGAAGAACTTCGCCGTGAAACCACTCCAAGCTCAAATGGTGAGTGCTTCACACTTTTATATTTTAATAAATTAACAACCAAAGAATAAACTATTCACTAACATATCTTTTGAATTTATTTAATACAAGTGAAAGAACTAAATATAATTCAAGTTTATTTGAACATTGCAATAAATGCTAAACTACAACCTCCAAAGCAATGATAATACCCAGGTTTTAATCCAAGGACCCTATGAAGTGGCAAACAGGATTTGTGGACTGGGTAATTTAAAATGCACCATCTTGAAGATGCACTCTTAAATTACCTAATGTAATGAAGTGAAGAAATGGTGTAAATAAACTAATGTCTTACTTATGAGAAAAACAATTAAACAAATGTTCCTACTCTAGTATAATCACCTTAATTTACTATAAAATAAATAATATTAATTAAGGGGCATGATGAATAATCCATTACTATTATTACTTTTTGGGGGGTTATACATAAAGCTATTTTTGGCGGCGGCGAAAGGGCAAGAGTTCATTTATCAAAGTGCTTTCTACTCGTGCATATTCTTTACACACAAAGATTATGCTGGTAGTACGCGCTCACACATACATACTTAAATAACCCTTTATGTAATACAAATAACGTACTGGAAGTCAAGTGGGTGATCCACCCTAGTTCCGTTCATTTAGGCATGCATAATGAAACAGCAAATAAGACATTCGATTGTGTAGATGAATTCAATATTTAATAATTTGAAAGTGTTATTATATATGTATTACGAAAGAAGATTAAATATTAACGCAGAAATATTCTTTTTAGATCTCAAAAAGTATCATTTTTATAGCAATAAAAAAATAAGTGTAATAAGCTACGTTATAAATGAGTAATTATAGTTTATTTGATGGTATGTTTTCTTGGCTTTGATTAATATACCAATGAACAGAAAGACGATGAATTAATTCTCATTCTCACTTAACCCGTGATGAAACATTTTAATGTTGGCACTTACTAAAAATAATTGTGAAACAACCCCAAGAGTTTAATTAAACTCTAATTAATTTTAATGTTAATCATAAGGTAAATTAAATATTTTCTACAGAGAATTTTAAATGATTATTGATAGTGAGTTAGCTATAAAACTAAAAACTATTAACTTCTATTAAGAGTAATCTAAAATAATTCGTTTTTCATCATTACATCTTCAAATTTACATTTATAGACTTGGAATGCTGAAGGAGGATTAAGTTAAACCATAATAAATGTCTGCACAGGTGTATGAGATTAAAACATCTGCATTTATAATTCAGTTGTTAGATATATAAGCAATGCTGTTCGCTAGGTTTGAATCCTTCGGGCAATTAATTGTGTTAATCCTGTAATTTTATGCATACAGTGCAATGGATGTATTATCTGTGTAGTTTTGGGCTGAAGAGGAATTCGATTTCCAAACGTGAATATACAGGAATTTAAAGGATTGATGATTTCTCATCATTATCACCTTAGTAGTCAATTTGTGGTTAAAATAGAATTACCATTGAAAATTATAATTTTGAAGAACTTATTAATTTGATTTAGTGTAATGTAACTATTTTTGATATTGTTTTAACATCCATTTAATTTGTGATGGTACGAGTGTATATATTTTTATGATCATGTTGCTTTAAATTTTATTATGACCATGAAGGAGCAGAAGAATTGTATTCAAGCGGATTTATATCAATGTAATATAGTCTTAGCTTCTTTTAAAGATATGTATGTCCAACTTAACAAATTTAATTTTGGAATATCATTAAACAGAACTTCGGTGGTAAGTGATAAATAAATACGATTAATATTGGTTTATAAGGCATGAATTGCAGGTGTAATTAGTCAACTATTACAAATTTTAATAATTCGAATTTGTAGAATGAATGAACTAAATTAAAAATTAAGCAAATATTCGTATTATTAAGTTATCACTTGGATTTTATTAATACAAATTTTAATTTTCAGCATGTGTAATTCCATTCTATTAAAACTAGAAATCATTTCAATTAAATTCTGTAATAAACATTGACAAAACGTAATTCATTTTTGTGATGCTGTTATGCGAAAACGTTGAAATCAAAATGAAATACAGGCACACCAGAACGCGGCAATAACTTACTCAAGAAATCCCATCGAGAATATTGAGAGCCGAACAGCAACCGCGTCACTACTATATTACATAAGAGGAACTCTAGTATTGATTTTTTATGCAAAAAAGAGCGACTCCCGTAAACGTTATAAGATGGTGCTATGAATATAAATATTTTTTTTGTTATCTCACCTAATGCGGAAAGGATTGATGTTGAGAAACTCGTACTGCTCGAGGAAGTCCCAGGCGTTCGGATTGTATAGTGGATTCGAGGCCGATTTCGGTGAAATAACCGGCACCAGAACTTCGTCGATTTTATGAAGGACCTGCAACAAACGTGAATGGTGTGCATGCTCAAGTTTTGCGGGGATACAGTTTAAATCCAGAAGCTGAGGGATTGCGATCGGGCCAGACCGCTCCCGGGAATATATAAAGGGAGTTCTGAATTGTAGTCTATATTATAAGCCACGCTTAGTCATAAAATTTATATCAGGCGGGGACCGACCTGCTAAGTTATCTTAACCCTCATTAGGTATTAATCCCCGCCTATTAATTATGCACTGACCTGTTCGTGTCCCTTCGCATTCTTGGCCCTGTAGTTCGATTGACTGATGAGCAGTCTTGCGTTGTTTATGTACACGTCGTCGTGGTAAGTACCGGTCTTGTGGGTCAGCCATAATGGGGGGTTCCCCTCAAGCTCTGAGGTCAGATAAGTTGAAGTGCTTAAGCCCAGCTGGTCTATAGTCTTCGCCAAATTTGCTGAAACAAAGAAATAATTAGTATAGCTTACATATGTTGGACTTAACATTTTTAAAAGTCATATAATAAGTCTAATATGCTCTTAAGAAAGTAGTAGAAAATAATTGTTTAATGAGTATTTAAGATTTTTTTTAATTAGGCTAAAAACATTTTATCCGCTTTTAATTTCAAGTGTTAAATCTGATTTATAATACTTTCCTTTAATCACCTAATTAAAACCCAACTAATTTCCGGAAAATTAATCAATCAACTTCATTATCACGAATTATATTTAAGCTCGACTAGTCCCTAGATAGATTTTGGAGAAAACCACAATTTCACCCTAAGCCTGAGGGATATTGCGTGCCTTATTCCAACACGTTGTGGAGGAATTTATCACTGTCAAATAAACATATTTTGGGTTTTATTGCCGCAATGCTCGCCTAATAAATAGGCCCTTAATTTGGTGCGCCGTGTCTGCATAATTTGAAAAATAACACATCGCGTGAAATATTGAAGATTATTATCATAACGCGCGCGAAACTCGATATGATAACTTAATTAATTATGATAAAGCTCCTATGAGGGGGGTAACTATGTTTCACGCAGAAATGGTCATAATTTTGATTAATAATAATGTGGGCTTATGTTTGTATGTTGGATTAATAGTTATAATACCACCGTCCAAAGGCATATTTGAGATGGTCTCGTAGCAACTCTCACTCTATACACCATCCCTCTGGCGCTCTGTTATTAGTTTGGACACAAAGCCCTTGTTGACTGATGTGTTTTTTATTTTCCGTTTTGCATGTAAATAAGAGCATACCGAAAAAAAAATCTTAACGTAATTATCCCTCGGATTTATTAAATTTCCCTCCCTCGCTCGCAGATAAATTAAATTAAGCCTAATGAACCAGTGACTGTTCCCATAAGCGCGTATACATACTTTATAATTGGCTGTTTCCATAAGCATATCTACATACATTAGGTACTTTCCCGTTAAAAGAGACGCTCGCAATTTTTAAAATTCCCCTTCAGATCCCTCTCGTGTACGTAAATGTTTGCCCGCGCCGCGAGGGTCTGTATTCAGTAACATTTGTAAGCTCTAATAAATCCCTCACATTAATTTTTATTGCGCCCGTTTCCATGAGCCGACCCGTGATTAATTTATTAATTAAGTAATCCGAATTAGTCGGGCGTAATTAGGGCGTTTTATATTAGGACAATTGGCGAGAATTAATTACGTTTGAGACTTAGGAATTATTAGGGATACTTAAGTTAGATTAATATTGTGCGAATTTATATAAGGGGGTCCCGATTACAATCGATTTTGTCGCCGATAGGAGAAAACTAGTCTAAAATTAACAGTCGTTATACCCAGAGAAATAAATTAGTAATTATTATTCAAATTTAATATAACTATTAATTAATAATTAGTTAGATGCCGCTGTTTAATAATAATGTATTAATTTGAATGCTGCTAATAAATGTTATTAATACAGGCGTGATTGCCCGGCGCATCCACCATTTTAGTAAATCCGACGTTGTAGTATTTGTATATTATTTATATTTTTAAACTCTTTTAAGATACATTAGCCATCATTATATATTTTTAAAGATTGTTGGTTTTCCCAAAATTAAAAAAGATTCTAATATGTGGGTTAATTGGTGGATTTTTAAGACAATAATGTTCAATTGAAGAATAATAATTGTAGAACGTTAATTTAGAATTTGATGAATGCATTTATTACTTCTATCTTAATTTTTTTATCAAAACGCTCAAAACTATTAAAAAAATCATAATGAAAATTGGTGGATTATAATTAACAATTAATTAGATACCAGTGTTTAATAATAATGTATTTATTTGAATGCTGCCAATAAATCTGATTAATACAGGCGTGGTTGCCCAACGCATCCACCATTTATTAAACCCGAAGTTGTCATATTTGTATAGTT
The DNA here is from genome assembly GCA_963969525.1 of Ontholestes murinus. Taxonomy (NCBI): domain Eukaryota; kingdom Metazoa; phylum Arthropoda; class Insecta; order Coleoptera; family Staphylinidae; genus Ontholestes; species Ontholestes murinus. The sequence goes on from OZ018396.1 coordinate 49,184,804, forward strand.
TTTATGTATAAATATATTATTTTAAATTCTTTTAAGACATTAGAAGTCATTATATACATTTTCATAATAGTTTTCTTTAAATATTGTTGGTTTTTCCCAGAATTAATAAAAGATCTTACTATGTGTATAAATTGGTGGATTTTTAAGAAAATAATGTTCAATTGAAGAATAATAATTGTAGAAGGTTAATTAAAAAAAATATGAATGCGTTTACCATTTTTTTCTCAAAAAATTTTAACGAAAACGCTCAAAATAATTTTTAAAAATTATAACTTTGATGAAAATTATTGATAGAGGCCAGCCACCCACCCTACACATATACTTTAAATACTAATCGTTGATGATTTTGCTGCAAGAAATAATAAAACCTTGTTTTCAATAACAAATAAAAAATAATCAAAACTTAAGTTTAAATATAAATATCCTTCTTTTGAATTTCGCTTTTAACCAAAAAGTTTTGTAATTAATTTTACTACAAATCGCGAGTCGATCAGTAATTGATATTTCTTTGTATATGCAGGGTGATTGGGTGGCGCCTATGCCACCCTCCAATCAATAAAACATCATTAAAAATTTGTATGAATAAATCTCTAAAAATTGCAATTATTTTGTGTATATTTATATTTATATTTTACAACTTTTAATTAAAACCCTCGCTTATGTTTTACTGAGTGGAGGGTGGGATACAGGCCACCCACCCACTCTACATATACATAATAACTTTAAATACTAATCGTTGATGATTTTGCTGCAAAAAAACAATAAAACCTTGTATGTAATAACAACTAAAGCATAATCAAAACTTAAGCTTAAATATAAATATTCTTTTATTAAAAATCTTATCTAATTTATATTTTTAAAGTCTACCCACCCATTATAAATAAACATTTTATAAATTTCCTCAAAAATGTTATCTTTTGAATTTCGTTTTTATCCAAAAAGTTTTGTAATTACTTTTACTATAAATCGCAAGTCGATCAGTAATTGAAATTTATTTGTATATGTAGAGTGGGTGGGTGGCCTCTATCCCAACCTCCAATCAGTAAAACATCATCAAAAATTATTTGATTTTTTTTAATGAATAAATCTCTAAAATTTGCAATTATTTTGTGTTTATTTATATTTTACAACTTTTAATTAAAACCCTCGCTTATGTTTTACTGATTGGGGGTGGGATAGAGACCACCTACCCACCCTACATATACACGATAACTTTAAATACTAATGGTTGATAATTTTTCTGCAAAAACCAATAAAACCTTTATGTAATAACAAATAAAGCATAATCAAAACTTAAGTTTAAATATAAATGTCCCTCTTTAGATAATCTTATCTTATTTAGATTTAAAGTCTACCCACCCATCGTGCATAAAAATTTTATAAATTTCCTCACATAAAAATTTTACCTTTGAATTTCTATTTTATTCAAAAAGTTTTGTAACTAATTTTACTACAAACCGCGAGTCGATCAGTAATTGAATTTATTTATATATGTAGGGTGGGTGAATGTCCTCTATCCCACCCTCCAATCAGTAAAACATCATCAAAAATTATTTGATTTTTTTGATGAATAAATCTCTAAAATTTGCAATTATTTAATGTTTATTTATTTTTTACAACTTTTAATTAAAACTCTCGCTTATGTTTTGCCGAGTGGATGGTGGGATAGAGGCCACCCACCCACCCTACATATACATGACAATTTTAGTTGCTAATCGTTGATGATTTTGCTAATAAAAACAATAAAACCTTGCAAGTAAAAAAAAATAAAACACAATCAAAATTTAAGTTTAAATATAAATGACATTCTATATCTAGTCTCATCTAATTTAGATTTAAAGTCTGCTCATCCATCATGTATAAAATTTTTACTAATTTACTTACTCAAAAATTTTACCTTTTTAATTTCTATTTTATTCAAAAAGTTTTGTAATTAATTTCATTGGATACTGCGAGACGATAAGGAATTGAAGTTTATATGTATATGTAGAGTAGGTGGGTGTCCTCTATCCCACCCTCCAATCAGTAAAACATATTCAAAAATTATTTCAATTGTTTTTATGAATAAATCTCTAAAATTTGCAATTATTTTGTCTTTATTTAGATTTTGCAATTTTTAATTAAAACCCTCGCTTATGTTCTACTGATTAGAGGGTGGGATAGAGGCCACCCACCCACCCTACATATATATGACAATTTTAATTGCTAATCGTTGATGATTTGCTGCTAAAAACAATAAAACCGTGTATGTAATAAAAAATAAAACACAATCAAAATTTAAGTTTAAATAAATGACTTTCTATATATAATCTTATCTAATTTAGATTTCAAGTCTGCTCACCCATAATGTATAACATTTTTACTAATTTACTCACTCAAAAAATTTTACTTTTTTAATTTCTATTTTATTCAAAAAGTTTCGTAATTGATTTCATTGGATACTGCGAGACGATAAGGAATTGAAGTTTATATGTATATGTAGGGTGGGTGGGTGGCCTCTATCCTACTCTCCAATCAGTAAAACAGCATCAAAAATTGTTTGATTTTTTTTTAATGAATAAATCTCTAAAATTTGCAATTATTTTGTCTTTATTTATATTTTACAACTTTTAATTAAAACTCTCGCTTATGTTTTAATAATTGGAGGGTGGGATAGAGGCCACCCACCCACCCTACATATACATGACCTTTTTAATTGCTAATCGTTGATGATTTTGCTTCTAAAACAATAAAACCTTGTATGTAATAAAAAATAAAACATAAACAAAATTTAAGTTTAAATATAAATGACTTTCTATATCTAGTCTTATTTAATTTAAATTTAAAGTTTACCCACCCATCATGCATAAAAAAATTATAAATTTCCTCACATACAAATTTTAGGTCAAAAATTTTACCTTTTTAATTTCTATTTTATTCAAAAAGTTTCGTAATTAATTTCATTGGATACTACGAGACGATAAGGAATTGAAGTTTATATGTATATGTAGGGTAGGTGGGTGGCCTCTATCCTACCCTCCAATCAGTAAAACATCATCAAAAATTATTTGAATTTTTTTATGAATAAATCTCCAAAATTTGGAATTATTTTGTGTTTATTTATATTTTACAACTTATAATTAAAATCCTCGCTTATGTTTTACTGAGTGGAGGGTGGGATAGAGGCCAGCCACCCACCCTACATATACATGATGACTTTAATTGCTAATCGCTGATGATTTTGCTGCTAAAAATAATAAAACCTTGTATGCAATAAAAAATAAAACACAAACAAAATTTAAGTTTAAATATAAATGACTTTCTACATCTAGTCTTATGTAATTTAGATTTAAAGTCTGTACATCTGTTCACCCATCATGTATCAAATTTTTACTAATTTACTCACTCAATTAATTTACCTTTTAAATTTCTATTTTATTCAAAAAGTTTCGTAATTGATTTCATTGGATACTGCGAGACGATAAGGAATTGAAGTTTATATGTATATGTAGGGTGGGTGGGTGGCCTCTATCCCACCCTCCAATTAGTAAAACACCATTAAAAATTGTTTGAATTTCATGAATAAATCTCTAAAATTTGCAATTATTTTGTGTTTATTTAGATTTTACAATTTTTAAATAAAACCCTCGCTTATGTTCTACTGATTGGAGGGTGGGATAGAGGCCACCCACCTACCCTACATATACTTGACAATTTTAATTGCTAATCGTTGATGATTTTGCTGCTAAAAACAATAAAACCTTGTATGTAATAAATAATAAAACACAATAAAAATTTAAGTTTAAATATAAATGACTTTCTATGTATAGTCTTATTTAATTTAAATTTAAAGTTTACCCACCCATCATGCATAAAAAAAATTATAAATTTCCTCACATACAAATTTTAGGTCTTGAATTTCTTTTTTGTTCAAAAAGTAATTAATTTTACTACAAACCGCGAGTTGATCATCAGTAATTGAAATATTTATTTATGTAGGTAGGGTGGGTGGGTGTCCCCTATCTCACCCTTCAATCAGTAAAATATCATCAAAAATTATTTGAAAAATTTGTATGAATAAATCTCTAAAATTTGCAATTATTTTGTGTTTATTTAGATTTTATAATTTTTAATTAAAACCCTCGCTTATGTTCTACTGATTGGAGGATGGGATAGAGGCCCCCACCCATCCTACATATATATGACAATTTTAATTGCTAATCGTTGATGATTTTGCTGATAAAAACAATAAAACCTTGTATGTAATAAAAAAAATGAAACAAACTCAAAATTTAAGTTTAAATATAAATGACTTTCTACATGTAGTCTTATCTAATTTAGATTTAAAGTCTGTTCACCCATCATGCATCAAATTTTTACTAATTTATTCACTCAAAAAATGTACCTTTTTAATTTCTATTTTATTCAAAAAGTTTCGAAATGAATTTCATTGGATACTGCGAGAAGATAAGGAATTAAAGTTTAAATGTAAATAAATTAATCATCAAAATTTACGGAAACTATTATGATGACCATTTTATTTTCAATTTTTTTCATTACAACCGCCCAAGACTGTGAATTTAAAAAAAATCATAACTTTCATGAAAAATGGTGGATTTTAAAAAAGATAGTGTGTAATTGAAGAACACAACCTTAACAATTAGAAAACGTTAAAAAAATTTGGTCTAAGCGTTTACTATGTTTTTGCAATTTTTTCACCACAACCGCTCAAGACTGGGAATTAATTAATCATAACTTTGATGATAATTGAGGGATTTTTAAAAAGATAGTGTGTAATTGAAGAAGACTATCTTAACAATTGAAGAACGTTAAATTAAAATTTTTATCAACTCTTTTTTTGTCTATTTTTTATCACAAGCGCTCAATTCAACTGCATTCAAACAAAATTATATTCCAATTAGGAAGATATAGAGTTGCTCTGGAAGATGCTAAATTGAAAGCAAATGATAATTTGGTTAATAAATCTGCCAATAAAATTAATGCTATGTAGTTCTTTTAAACTGCATTAAGTATTTTGTAGGTTATAGAATTACACGGTATATTTTCTGCTGTTTTCTTTCTTTTAAAACTTACAAGAATTAAAGAAGCTGTTAATCATTTGCCAAGAATAAAATTACTTTAGAATACAGCATAGTTAAAATCTCTCTATAAAAAATATGGAAACTATACTGAACAAACCCATTAAAATAGTTAATATTTTCTGAAAAGATATTTTAAAATTTAATTAAAGAGTGCAATTTTATAGCTTTAACTACGTGAAAAAATCTGAAAATGAGGTACATAAGTTTATTTTTCTAAAAAAAATTATATAAATCTTTATACCCTCATAAATGTATTAACAAGAGAAAATATTTTATAATCAAATTATATTTAATATAGATTTAAAATTTATCACACAATTATGTGTATAATCATTAAAATATTAATAAATTGATTGGAATAATAAACATACATTCAATTAATTATTTGGTTCATTTAATATTTTCACTGTATACATTTTTATACTAGAAATAACAACAATTATAAACGTGAGAATATTTGAGGCCTAAACATATAAACACACGAGTACAAAACCAACATTATAGTGTAATACGTTGATAGCCTATTAAATGTAAACAATAATAATTGAGTAATTATTGAAACTGCTGCGGTTTACAGGGTAGATTCCCCAGATTGAGACCATAAAACATAGTTGGACTCCGGAACAAACCGCAGGATTATAATTGGTAATGCTGTAATAAATGTATATTCGTAAGATCGTCGAATTTGTCACGTTCTCTGTTCATCGATTAGTTTGCCAAGTTTAATGGCTGAATGATATGCAGTCACTAAATACTAGGATTAATCGATTTACCGTTGCATTTCATCAAATAGCATGATTAGTCATATTATTTATACCATATATCAATACACAGATTAGAAATATAAATAGTTTTAAATGGAAGAAATATTGTTTTTCTTGAAATAAATACTTTCAAACTTAAAAAAAACATAATTATAAGATTAATTAATTGACTGCATGTTTTTTTTTTTTAATTTTGGTTTAAAATTTCTATTTTGTTTTGAATTTACTTCTAAATCACGGGAAAAATAATGTTTTACATCAGCAGAAGAAGGGCGTTCTCTCTTCGGTGTTAATGATGTTCCCATTTTACACAATGTTTCCCCTAACTGAATACGAAAGGACACCACAGGATAGAAATAAAAAGCGTTGCAAAACTACAATACTGTACAGTTAAGGGTTAATATTTCTCTGACAAGTTTCGACCAAGTGTTTAATTAACCTTCTAATTAACATATTATTATTTTATTTATAAATTACTCGTTGTTATTAAGCTGTTCAAATATGATCGATTATTTCTAATTGATTGACTACAATTATAGTCATTGTTTTTTATGGTTATATCAGTATTTAACAATATACTATTATAACATTATTTTTACATGCTTATTGTATTAAACATGTTCATTTCATCTTTTATGTTTCTGTCAATTTTAAATCCATTAAAAAATCGCAATTTATGAACGCGCAATTATCCCGCACGTTTTTAAACAATTCATAACAACTTTAATAAATAATAATGCATGACAAATTGGCGCTCCGCTAATACATAAATCATATTGAATTTTCAATTATTATGAATGAGTTTAATATTTTAATTTCGGCGAACGCTCGCCCTGTATTACGTGAAAAATCCAACAATAAAATCTGGTTTTATTAAATCCCGTGCAAATGTCGGTCCGATGTTTAATTCCGCAGCCAATCCCAAAAATTGGGACGTTACGGCACTTCGGGTAATTGCGAATGTGGGATAATTCCCCGACACGGTAAAACGCAATTTTAACCCGACATAGCAATTCGGTGCGCCCGTAATGCCGAAATTACTATTCGCTGTTTGATTTTAATTGTTGCCTTGAAGTTTGCTTTTTTTTAATATGTGTTTGTGATTTCCTGAAATGTGCATATACAACTGTAACCAAAAAATAGGGTTTGATGGTTAAAAAAGTAAATTACATCCATTTAATTAAATAAACACAGTTTCTTACTTCACTATTTTATTTAATAACTAAATGTACATTTCGAACACTAAGTGTAAACTGACATCCATTGTTTCGTTTCAAACAAATAACGAGGTAAAATAATCCAGTGATTTAATTATCGTCGTCTTTACGATCCGCAGTTTCATTGTCATTTGTCTCAGGTAGAAAAAAAGTGCTGGGCTAGGCCTGGGGATTATAATAATCCGTGATTAAATACTAGCAGGATTACTGGATAACTAAGTTGCAGAAACTTAATATTCTGGATGGATCAGATGCTCGGGGTGTCTAAATAATTAGCACTGTTGGAGAACTGCATGGACGTGAAACCTAATTATTTTAACAGGTGAGTTTCTGTGGATAGCTCCAGCATAACATGATATTGAAATTTAATTATAAGTGAAACCAAGTTATGTTAAACAAAATATACATTTAAATTATTTATTCCAAATAAAATTCTAAATTTACCTAATTGATAATAACAATTATCACTAAATTATATTTATTATAAGTAATTTTAAAATTCCCGCACCTTGGAAAAAGTCAACCTTACTTCCTCTCTCCATCCTAACGTCCAACTAAACACCTAGAAGGTTAAACTTCAGGAGTACTATTTTTGGATACAAAAAAAATCGATACAGTTTGGCATATTGGACTCCTGTACAAATGTTTTCTTTTAAAAATCCCCAATGATATTATAATACTTATAAATAACATCCTTTCTAATAGATCCTGCCCAGTAACAATAAGACAAACCCTTTTCCATTCCTACCCAATTTTACAAGGCGTCTTTCAAGTTTCTCACTTATCCCCTCATCTATACAACATATTTTGTCACGACATCAATAATATCGATCACACGTAATTAAATCCTTCACAGTAGTCTTTGCTTTTTGCCGATGATTCCGTCCTTGTTATCCATTTTGTTGTTCAAAATTGCGCATAAAAATTAATTCTAGAAAATCCAAACTATTTTTATATTTCCACAAAATCACACTACAATACGTCACACTGATGATGTTATCAATTGTAATCAATTGACATCATCATTTACCCCTATACCTAGGCACCCTAATTGATTCATTCAAAACTCTCCAATATCCTAACTTATAATAATTCTCAGTGCTAAATTTGCATCCCACCAAACCTATCCTTTTTAACCAAATTTTGTATTCCTCGAAATCCAAATATCTCTTCTAATCAGCATCCTGTCTTCACAGCTCATCAAATCATTGGTGCCAGCGAAAGCTATAGGTTGTTATAAACTGATTTATTTTAACACGAAATTTTGCAAAGTATTTCCCTACCGCAGCCTATTATTTTTCTCAAAGGAACACCATTTTGAATATTCAAATTTTTAATTGATTTTATGTGTGTAGGTGAAGTAAAAATTACAAGAAATTTAGAAGATTAAAGGTGCCGTCGCAAAACTCTGAGTCTAAAGAGGATACTCCGAAAAAGCGGGAAAAGGTTAGTCCATCAACAAATGTTCATCCAGCGTTAAAGCCCTCGATTTCTCCACTTAGACTAGAAGTAACTCTGCCTGCAAGAATGTGGGTGAACTGAGTAGCACATTTCAATTGCAGCCGGTCCCAAGCCCGGATAAAAGAGGAGGGAGGCTAGCAACCTGCCTGAGTATAACAAAATGCTCACAGAAAGTACAACAATGCCTTGGATAGCACAGGAAAAAAAGTTGACGACCCAGCACGGAAAAGCAATTAAATATCGAAACCACTCAGACGTGGCTGCTAGAACGTGACAGCCATGAATAATAAGGATCAAGAGGTGTTGCTGCAAGTGAAAAGACATAACATCGACATATGTGGCTTTTCAGAAACTAAAACGAAAAACGGCAAAGGAAACACAACATATAGCGAGTTGTGTTTCCTTTGCCTTTCGTTTTAGTTTCTGAAAAGCCACATATGTCGATGTTATGTCTTTTCACATCTTAATCTACAGCGGCAAAATCGAGAGAGCAGTAAATGGTGTCGGATTAGTCATACATGAGAGATTTCAAAACAACATCTATTAAACAAAACATGTTTCCGATAGAATATAGAAGTGAACATCAGCTTGCAAAAGTTAAAACTTTGAAAATAAGTTAAATTTAATAACTATTTATGCTCCAGATATCAGCAAGCCAAAAGATGAAATAGAGCTATTTTATCAGAACCTTCAGGCAGTTACGGATAAAAACCCAAGACAAGACGAGGTGATCACACTTGGAAACCTTAACGCTCCAATTGGAAACAATATAATACCTGGTGTAAAAAAATCGATTCAACAAAGAAACCAATAAATAGAGCGGAGAACAGCTGACTCAGATATGGGCAAGCAATGAGTTAAGAATACAAAACACAGCACAAATTCATATTTGAGAAAACTCAAGGTTTCTGGCCTCGAGTTTAGCTCAGTGATCGATTGCATAATAACAGACAGAAATATCCACCCAAAAAGAATCCAAGATGTCAGAGTTTTATCATCTGCAAATGATGGAACTAACCATAACCTAGTAATGCTAAAACTTATCAAAACCCTATGTACCAAAAAGCAAAGACCTATCAAAGCAAGCAAATTAAACATGAAATCACTTACAGTTCCATCAACACAATTACTTTACCAACAAAGACTTATTAGCAAAATAAATAGTAATCGAATCGTGGAAACTAACAATGTTAAAGCTGCCTGGATAAAAATAAGTTCCAATATACTCAAATCCGCCGAAGAAGCTGTAAGAAGCAGAATATGTAACAAATCTACAAAACCAAACACAAAACCGTAGTTTACAAAAGAGGTTAAAGAACTAGCAAATGAAAAAAGAAAAGCACATCTAAAGTATCGATCCCAAAGCTTAACATTAGACGAATAAATTAAAAGAGCACATTGGGAAAATTTTTCATCAGACATGTAACACGACCTTTATGGAGGTCAGAAGAAGATGTTAAGAAACAGGAAAAAAAAAAAAACAATAAACCAACATATAAACATAACTAAAATAGCACTTAGTGATTGGAAACAACATTTCTGCCAACTTTACAGTGGCAATAACTCAGTAAGTCCTAATCTAGAACAGAATGATAATGATACTCAAGAACCGTGGTCCGTCTTTGATGAGAATAACCAATTAATAGTAGTAGATGAAATATGGAGGCGAACTGGCAGATGAACTGTGCGTACTTTTCAACAAAATCGTCGACTCCAACAAAATACCTGCCGAATAGAAATAAAGTATAACCATTCCAATATTCAAAAAAGGAAGCCTAAAAGACCCATCAAACTACACCGAAATCACGCTACTAAGCTCAGTGAAAACCAATTCACAAAAATTCTGGAAGAATAAATATCTTACTATGGGATATGTGAAGAACAAGGCTTCAGAAAAAACAGGTCAACTGTAGATGCCATCTTTACAATCAGAAAAATTGCTGAAAAATCAATAGAATACAACAAAACAGCATATATGTGTTTCATTGATCTTGCTAAAGCTTGTAACCGCGTGAGACTTTCGGATGTTGTGAGGCTTCTAAATAAGAAAAAAGTACATCCAGACATTATTAACATCATAATTGAGTTAAACACTGACAATTGGACCGAAATACTGGTAGGGGGCAGTCAAACACAAAGAATTCCCATGCAGAAAGGAATAATGGAAGGCAATAGCGTAAGTCCTATCTTTTTCAATCTCAATATGGACGAGATAATATCCGAAGTAAGAAAGGTTGGCAAGGTGTACGTATTGGGGCACAAAGAAATAAAAATGATATGCTATGCGGCCGAGCCGTGTTGATTTCTGAAGATGTGGACAATCTGTAGAAAATTCTCTTTCGATTTAAAAACACAGCGGTGGACAAATCCAAAGTATAACGAGGAACCGAAAGATGTATACTGGCAATAAACAACAAACCAGTAGAACAAGTCATGAGGTTCAAATATCGCGGCGTCAACATCTCGAGTAGCAGAGACCTCCAAGAAGAAGTTAAGGCTCAGACAGCCAAAGCAGCTTTAATATCCGGATACTTGCGAGATGTAGTATATCGGAACAAACACATCACCATACAAAGTAAAATCCGCATATATAAGATCTATGTACGACCCGTTATGACATATGCTGTCCACACAAGAGCCGAAAACTCCACAACAAAGAGAATCATCCAACAGCTGAGATGAGAACATTAAGACCCATAGCGGGACACACTTCGAGGGACCATAACAGAAACGAAGGCATCCGAAAGTTTTCCGATGTCCCAGATATTGTAAAATGGTTCAGAAACAGACGTCGCCAATCATGTTGAGTGAGTGGATGACAGCAGATTGCCGAAGATTGCAAGGGACGGTCTCCCAAGATCTAATACACCTCCTGAACGTCCACCCATACGATGGTATGGAAGAAGAAGAAGAAGAAAACTAGAAGTGAAAATAGAGCCGTATGAATGCAAACAGTTGAGAATTTAAAATTAATATCAATTAGATCAAAGTATTACCATCAGAGTCTTGCAGAGCAGAAATAATAGTTATCAAAAAAAGAAATTTAAATATAAATCAACGGACCATGGTCCATCTCCTCCACTAGTAATCTTAAGAAAGCGCACACATTAAATTAAGGCATATAATTAATATTATATGGAATATACAGGAAACATTGACAAATAAGTTAAATGTAAAGATTAAGAAGACCAAGAAAATCGTTTGGCAGAAACAACATCATCACTTCCAATACATCCAATCTATCTACATCGGAACCTGTTCCTCAAATGCTCAAATTAACTGCTTCAACAGAAGGAACATTTGACACATCAAATACTAAAAGTGAAACAATTGACATGGGCATAGAAGAAAATATCTAGATTATGACTCTTCAGAATACACAGCAACTATTTATTTAGAATAGGAGAGTTTAGAAGTTCCTGCAAATGAATCAATGGTGTTCTTGTCCAATCTTAACACTCCTCTTTTCTAGATTATGAGTCTTCAGAATCCACACTAACCCTCTTGATTAGAATCACAGAGTTAAGAAGTTTCTGCAAATGAATTACTGGTATTCTTGTCCAATCATAACACTCCTCTTCCAGAAAATTCTTAACCAGAATGGTGTTAGTCCAGAGGAGAAAAACTCCCTCCATTAGAATCCATTAGAATCACACAGCCCTGAAGTTTCTGCAGATGAATCAAAGCTGTTCTTGACTAATCAAAATAGTCTTCTTCCAGCTGAGGAAAACCAACTTACTACGGGTAATGTAAATAAGCACTAAACACAGGAAGGTATTGATGCTGGCGTATGTGGACGATATGCAAAGAGTGGAGAGGTATATGGACAAAAAAAGACTGCAAGTGAATGCAAGGAAAACAAAGTGGATGCGATTTGGGAATAAATGATGGGATGGAAGAGTGGGTGAATTGCAATAGAAGGAGGAACTGATTGAAAGCGTGAAGGAATTTGAATACTTGAGCTTCATATTTAAATGCACAGGTGGATATGATTAGCACGCCAAATAAGTAAAGTGGAAAGCCAGAAATTGTAAAAATAGATTCCAAATAACTTCCAATTGGCGTGCAAGCTGTGGGGTGCGTGTGCGAAGCATATTTTCCTGTACGATATAGATAGATTATCAATAAGGAAGAATGGATGTTGTTTCTGAGGCAGAGTTTAGGGGTTGAAAGATTAACGCCTGGGTACATTCTGCTTTAGGAAACAAGTACAACGAGAATGTATGGGGTGGCAATGGAGGGAGTTGTGAAGTATGACATGAATGATATGAAGATTGTATGGATTGGATAATGAGAGATTACTGAAAGATGTATGGAGCATGTGTATAGTAACAAGGTTGAGTGAGTGGAGGTTGGAACGCAAAAAAATGTATGAAAGAGCAGTGTCCGATAATATTGTGAGTGAATGGTTGGAGAAGTAAGGATGTACTGGAAGGCGCACATACAATCCAAAGTGTGAAATTTGGCAGGGGTATTGAAGGGTACTTAATCAATAGTGTCTTCTCCAATGAAGAGAAGATAACCCTACCACGAGCAAAATGCGATTTGGGAGAGAGAGGAAGGAAGGTTTGCATGTAGAAAAGGTATTGTAGTTATGTGCTGTGCACGGATCCGATGGATTTGGGAGAAAAGTGTGAAGGAGTGTGTGAGAAGTGGCTGGCGGTACCCAAGAGGGTAACAGATTGGATGAGAGAGGATGGAGCTGGTGTAAAGGTTTTGGCTACACTAGGATGGGAGAGGAAGCTAAAGAGAAAAGTAGAATAAAAGTGTTTTTATATGTCAAGTAAAATAGAAGGTTGTTTTTATGGTATATGTTGAAGTTTTTATGCCAATAAATGTAATTTTTGTTGAGGTAGGTCAAAAGTACGCTAACTTAATGTATTCTATCTCAGATAAAATAAGTCTAGGTAGATCAAGAACGTGTTGGATGAATTCATGTCTGATTTAGTTATCGATAATTCATAGAGGTATGTCAAGAGTACGCTTATTAATTCAGGCAGGTTTCGCTAATTTACGTTGAATTGAATTGAACGTAGGTAAAAACAAAAACAATTTTCAATAAAAACAATTGAAGTAGTTTAAAAAAAAATCACTTTGCAATTGATACCATTGATACTACTTAGTAAAAATTTTTCACTTTGCATTTACATTGGTATATATTAAAAAATAAATAAATAATTAAAAAACTAGAAATTTCAACGACTAAACTTTTTTCAAATAATTAAAGAAAAAAACGATCAATTAAATCTTGTAAGCAGTATTAAAAATTAGAACAGCTGTAAACATATTACTGAACATTTGTTGGTACAATTGGGATTTTAACAAAAACATTATTAAAAGCATCTGGAAACTTTCTTTGCTTGAAACAGTTAAAATGTATAAATTTTATTGAACAAATTAATAATTTGCTATAAATCAAACACAAGTTTTTTTTTTAAATAAACAGTTGTGTAAAACTTACATAAGAGAGTATTAATTGGAAAAAGAACAAGGTACAAAGAAAATAATCTAAATAAAAATAAATCAGAAAAGAATTTTAAAATTTTGTTAATAAACTTCTATTTAGAAGCTGATCAAGAAAGTTCAAGGTTAGATTAACAGTATGTACTTTATTGGGGTAGGCCAAAAGTACGCTAAATCAAGGTATTACTAATCTAAGATAAAATATATTTAAACAGATCGAAATGCTGGATCAATTAAAGTTAATCATAAAATAAATTTGTAACACACAATCTATATTTGTAAAATTTAATATCTGTCTTAATATATATTTATTGAGTAATTTGTTTTGTCAATTACTTCTTTCAATTTTTATTTTTTTTAAGTTAGTGGATAAATTATTGATGCATTTTAGGAGTACCCTTATCCAACGCATTATTGATTTAGAAATTGTAGACGGCCTGAACGTAAACACATTCTAAAAATTGATGTTAAAGAAGAACTTGTTGAATATTGAAGTTTTATTAAGTTGTACCAACACAAACAAATGTAAAATTTAAATTAAAGTAGTTACAAAAATTAATAATAATTAATTGCGGAAGAATCTTATTGTTTTTGAAGTTTGAAACCGTTGAAAATTTATTTTAATGGAGCTGTAATTTCACAAAATAAACTAGAACATTTGAAAAGAAACTCATTTAACAATTGAAACTTACACGAGATCCAATATAAATCAAAACTTGTCTGTGGCGTTTGTTGACACGAACAATAATTCATTGTATACAAAAAAATAAAAATCCGTTTAAATTAGAGATACAAGTAACTTTTTTAATATCACATATATTTTATTTTATATAATTTTTATAAGTTATTTATATTTTCCAATTTATAAAAATGTAGCATAAAGTGAAAAGCTCCACAATTACCTATTTAAAAATTCGTTTATTTGTTAATATACCCACTATTTATTTTTAATGACTAGTTTCGGCCATGACCTGAATAATATCAAAATAGAAGTTTGAAACTTTTTGTTTAATAATTGTCATCAAGTAGTTAGTAAAAAAAGCAATCATATTTTTTTGTAATTGAATCGCTTAATTGTTTTATGTTATATAATTGTTTATATTATTCGTTGTAAAATAAACGTTTTTCTATTCGATTTGATGATTATAATTACGTCAATGAATAAATTGTAACATTAATTATTAAAGCTAATGATTTCTATTATAAACAACACGATATGCCATCGAGTGAGAAATTAAGAAAAATAAAGAATAATATTTTTCTCATTGTTTTTCACCAGATATTTGTTTTCGTTTAAAATTAATGATATGAAATGTAAACACTATAATATGTATAAAGCTGTGCTTTCTTGTTCGGTCTGGTAAGTTTCAAGGATCATTAATTTCATCACACGAGCTAATGACGACAAGAAACCCCTGTTTTCCTCCAATAACGTCTCGGCTTGGAAAATCTTAAGAGCGTCGAAATAGAGGTTTAAGTTCAAGCCATTCCAATTGATTACATGGACTGCATCAACTTATTTACGATTAATCGTAACGAGTTCTCGCGTAATTTATTTTTCGATCAGAAAATTTAACTTTCATTCGAATATAATTAAAGAAATTCAGTTTCTTAATTACATAATTAAATTATCACAGGCATGTATTGTGTATATAGGGTTGCATATATTATGAAGTAAGAACAAGTAAGATGAATAAATTAACTTAGTTTGTGGATCCAATTGATTAAATTTACGATTAATCGTAACGAGTTCTCTGGATCTGGATTGAGTTTGCCAAGGTTGATCAAATCATTGACCAGAGCACTTAGGCCTCACTAGGCCCGTTGTGCCCGTAACGAGTTCTCGCGTAGTTTAGTTTTCAATCAGAAAATTGGGTTTTAATTCAAATATACTTCAAGCAGTTTAACTTCTTAATTGCATAAATAAATCCTCGCAAGCATATATGTGTGTATATGGGGTTGCATAAGTTTATCGAGAAGTGAGACCAAGTAAAATGAATAAATTAAAAATGCACAGATAAGCTGTGATACAGCGAAACACGTGTCTAGAGATTGCCTTGCGTAATAATTTCGTGACGTGTTTAAGAAACACTATAATAAAAACTGCACAAAATACGTTACTTTGTACTTAACGCTATTTAAGTCATGTAAAGGTAGGTAATAGTTATGTAATACAATCCCTGGACGTGCTTTAGTGCAAAGAGTCGTTGTTTTAACTATTAGCTATTATATTAGCTATTAGTTCTTGACTAATTGTTGTAAGATAACGGTGCATTTTTAATACCAACAATACTACACCTGTGAATTAATATTTAATTTAATTTTCACACACACACACGCACACACGCACACACGCACACACGCACACACGCACACACGCACACACGCGCACACGCACACACGCGCACACGCGCACACGCGCACACGCGCACACGCGCACACGCGCACACGCACACGCACACGCGCACGCACACGCACACGCACACACACACAAACACATATATATATATATGCAACGTGTCCACGTAAGTATGCAACAAATGGGAAACTTTTTTATTATTAACTTCTCAGAAAATTTTATTCTTTATAAAAGTTGGTGCTTGATCTTAAACATACAAAAAAGACAAAACAAATGACATACGGTTTTTTGTTCTTCTGTTAAAAATCTCTGATTACATTTTCAAGAATATTGGGATGATTATTTAAATATTTTATACCATTTCTAATTTTATTTTCCAAATCATCTAAATTTCAAAAAGGCCTTTCGGAATAAACCATGTATTTAACCACCCCCATAAAAAGTAATCATGTGGATTTACATCGGGTGAGCGAGCAGGCCATGGAAACCTTGAATGTCTTCCCATCCATTTCTCATTAAATTGTTCATTTAAATATTCAATTTCGACACGAGCACTATGTGCAGGTACCCATCCTGCATAAACCAAAGAGAATTTCTTGTTGCCAGTGTACAATTTCATATTTAAAAATTCTAAATATCTTTCTCAATTTAAACTCTGCCGAAATATGTAGGGCCCTATAATATTTCACACCAAACATTTATTTTTCGAGAATATTGATTTTTGCAGATAATTCAGAATGCTGGATTTTTTGTTGATCACCAACGATAGTTTTGTGATGAAACTACACCATTTGTAGTAAATGTAGCATCATCCGTAAACAGGATCTTCTTAGGAAATGTACTATCAATTTCTATTTCAACTTGTACCATGAAACAAAATTTAGAACAATTGTCGCAATCATGTTTCAACATATCTTGGTTTAAATGCTTTAAACTATTTTGCCGTTAGTACCTTATGTACTGTTTATTTTCCCAATCCTAAGCTTCTAGCGCCTTTTTTTAACAGATATTTAAGGATTTTCAACCACGCTTTGCAAGATATCCAACGAATTCTCCACATTTCTCACTGGTTTAGTACGTTCTTTTTTAAAATGCAATTCAAATTTTCCGGATCTTTTAAATTGCTTTAAAATTCTTGACACTTGTGAGTAACTGATTCTCTTTTGGGGGTGCCTGTCGTTAGAAATATCAGCTGCTTCTCTGCAGGTTTTATAGTTATTATATTAGCACCAACTCTGCTCTGCCATAATTTAGGAGACAACAACTCTTAATAAATTATTAATTAATTATTTGTTAATGATAAATATTAATGACAGATACGTCAAAACTGAGAATACTTGATAAAATTCGCTTAAAAAGTACAAAAGTTATAAAAATTGTTCAATATCTTGCTAATATAGCGTCGAATGTCATTTGTTTTGTCTTTTTTGTACGTTTAAGGTCAAGCACCAACTTTTATAAAGAATAAAATTTTCTGAGAAATGAATAATAAAAAAGTTTCCCATTTGTTGCATACTTACGTGGACACGTTGTATATATATAAACGACCATCAAGCAAATAATTATTTTTTTCACCAGATTGTGTACATCAATCAAACCGACGCCGACGCAAAGTTGCAAAAAGTTGTCACGTTATTAAGTTATCGCTTTTGGTTGAGTGAAGGGATGACAGTCACTGAAAAATATATTAAAAAAATCAATGAAATAATCCAGGCCCGGCTTTATAATTAAATTTATGACTTTTTTTTAGAGAATCACGCTTTAATAAATACATTAATCTACCGCTCCGCATAAAAATTGTTTATACTTACAGATAATTGAATTTTTTCAACTTTCAATGAAATTGTAACTTTTTGTGACAGTTACAATATTACAATTTTATTGGAATAATCAATGTTAAGTAAAAGCGTGTATAATCAAAAAACATTAGAAAAGTTCATAAATATAGTTTTGGCGTGTGTTTAAATAATAAGAATTTTGGCTATTTTAAAATTTGTAGTAGGTCTCAAGTAGATGTACACAATTGTAAAAATTTAATTTTAAATGTTAAAATAATGATACACAAAGTTTCAATACAATTTTAAACTCTTTCATTTGAAGTTTACTACAAAAACAAAAATAAAATCATTAGAAAATTAAATTCTTAAATTAAATAATAATTTTAGAAATTTAACTATAACTAGACTTTAAAACTATTGATTTGAGTTTACATGAAGTGTTTTGAAAATAAAAATAACACTGAGTTTATTCCTTACTTCAGTTGTTCATTAAGCGTAAAATGTACATTTAATAAAGTAAGGAATAAACTGAATGTTATATTTATAGACTTCAAAACAGGTAAAATAAATAAAATCAATATCGTAATCATTTGAGATAGTTACTTTTAGACATTTGGTCCCAGAATTGCTGGAATTAAAAGACATACTTTTCTTAAGAAATAAAGATTTTTTAAAATTTATGGAAGCTGGTACCATTCATATTACTTTAAAGGTTAAGTATTCATCATGAAGTATCAAGTAGTAACGGTTGTAAATATTCTCACCATCAAAGATTTTCAATAGTTTCAGAGATTTCCTTATTCTGGATTTTATCACAATTTAAGTTATTTTAAAAATTTCATACAATATTCGTATGTACTAATTAGCTTTAGAGTTGCGTAATTTATAACAAAAACTTTTATCTGAAAAAGTCCAATAAAACTTGAATGAAGCAGAATATTATTTTTTGTGTATTTGTACGATTTTTTTATTAATTTTTAATATTCAAATAATTTAAAAAGCCCAAATAAATTTTTCAAATTTCATAGGTTTTTTTTAAATAAGTTTTATTCTTTTGACATCATTACAATATAATTTTTATTCTTTAAAATAATCTATTAGTGAATTTAAATTTCTATACGATTTTAGTCTCTTAAATTTAAAAGTTACTTAAAAAAAACATAAAAATCATTATAGAAATTTAAGCAGACCTAAGATTGCTTTTAATTTTTTTCAAAAATATTTCTGGCTTTAATAA
The DNA here is from genome assembly GCA_963969525.1 of Ontholestes murinus. Taxonomy (NCBI): domain Eukaryota; kingdom Metazoa; phylum Arthropoda; class Insecta; order Coleoptera; family Staphylinidae; genus Ontholestes; species Ontholestes murinus. The sequence goes on from OZ018396.1 coordinate 49,204,164, forward strand.
AAGGGTTATTATATTGTTAATTTTTTTAATATTCTAGGATTTCTAGTAATTCTGAAGTAAGTACTCATTCCAGAGTTACAATAGTTTTAATCTTAGAGATTTGCAGGTATGCTGTTTGTAAAAGTAGTGAACGATTTTAAGCTCTTTAGTTAAAAGCATATTTAAAAGAATTGACAAGTCTTCAAAAAAATTTCTGAACGCTTATATTTTCTAAAAAATGCTTCGAAGATATTAAAATATTACATTTATATTTTGACTCATAGAATTTAGATTAAGAAACATAGTTGCAATTTTTTAAATAGTCTTTTTAAACCTATAAAGATTTTACAAATTGGCCAGTTTTAAATTTATATAATAAATAAATATAATATATATATATAAATATATAAATATATATATATATATATATATATATATATATATATATATATATATATATATTATATGGCCAATTTATAAAATCTTTATAGGTATATATATATATATACAGGGTCCATTATGAAAACAATGTTCATTTTCCGGGAAAAATATATTTATTAATCGTACCGGTACAAATGCTTCAACATGCTTTTGAATGTTTCACGAACTCTCAATGCTTTCCTTTCAGCTCCCTCTTGAGCCGCACTGAGCCAAGTCGGAATTGTAAGGGGCTGACCACGAACTCAAATTGGACGATTCCTCGGACGTCAAAAAAAAAAAGGCAATGAGCATACATTTGATGTGCGACTTGCTCGTTCATTTCTTGGCTCGGAGGGATGATTTTGTGTACTACTCGCTGTTCCGCCTTTTCGATTCTGGGTCCTACTCGAATATCCAGGATTCGTCTCTGGTTATGACAGATTTAAGAAAGTTCGGCACATCTTGAATCACATCCAACAACTCTTGAATGTGTGAAACTCGATTTAAGAAAGTCTGGCACATCTTGAATTACATCCAACAATTCTTGAAAGCATGAAACTCGAAGTCGAAAGAACTTCTTGCGTCAACAGTTTCACAAGCTTTACACAGACCTATCCCATGTACCGCAAATGTGAACACATTTAGGGTGTCAGGGATTTGCTGGATGCTCAATAGTGTGTGCGAATTCACGTTTTTGACGTTTCTGGCTGTTGTTGAAATGCAGTCATTCATAAAGGCCTCTTTAAGCATCTGGAATGTTTCGGTTGTCTTTGCAAGCCCCATCCAAAATTTGATTCCGTACCGCTGTTCAAGGGCACGCTCCATCACTCTATGTTACAAAGTCGAAAAACACACATCAGACGTAGGCATATCTTTCTATTTCTTTTATTCAGACTCCTCGGAGTAAACTGGCTATGAGCTAAATTGGAAGAGCAGACTCTTCACCACATTTCCCGACCCGTTTTACCCCGTTGCGAGGGACACACAATAAAATCATGTGCATTACTTTTATATTAGACCCTGTAATTTTAGCACTTGCAGATTTGAATGTTTACCAAAATTTCTAAACACATAGTATTTTCAAACTCATTAATCTAAATCTTAATTCAAAAAGAATTGAGAATGATTATAGACATTTTTTTGGACATGTGACTTATACTATTCCAAAATATACTTTTGACATCATAGTTTTTTTTTTAATTTGATATAATTCAAATATTTTAAAAATCTGAAAGTCTGAGATTTACTGATTTTGGAGTCAAATACAATTTCTGAATTTTTCTAAAAATTTTAATAATTTAAAAGTACAATTTTATCTTCAGAGATACAATTTTGGAACTTATAGGTTTATATATTTAGGAAAATCTATTACGCCCAGCATTTTTTAAATGTTTAAATTAAAACCATTTTGAACTCTTCGGTTTAAGCGATTGGGTAAATGTGTAATTAATTAATTTCACTTGGTTTTATTTGTTTCACAATTTTTTAAAAATTTATTTCACTTCCCTAACTAGTTTCGATCACACGATCATTCTCAAAGGGTTTTACAAGGAAACAAATAAAACCAAGTGAAATTAATTAATTACACATTTACCCAATCGCTACAATATGTTTCACCAAGTGATAGATGAATCAAAAGTAGTTCTTCAGTTTAAGGTTAATTTCAAAAACATTGAAAATAAATTATGCATTTGCATCTTTTTCCAAGATAGTGTTGATAATAATCCATATGTAAAAAAATAATACATACAATTTTAAACTCTCTCATTTGAAAATTACTCCAAAAATATAGAAAATCATTAGAATATTAAATATCGTAATAATTTCAGAAATTCAACTATACTTCAAAAACAGTAAATCGTTAAACTCAATATCGTAATCATTTTAGATAATTACCTAGACTTTTAGAAGTTCTAAAGATGCTTGAATTAAGAGAACTACGTTAAAAACATGGTTCCTTAAATTTTTCTTAAATAGAGATAAAAATTTTTAGAAACTGATACCATTCATACTACTTCAAAAGTAACGTATTCATCATGAATTACGAAGTAGTGACGGTTGTAACCATTCTCATGATCAAAGGTTTTCTGTATTAACTAGCTTTAGAGTTACATAATTTTGAACAAATACCTCTTTCTGAAGAAGTCCAATGAAATGAATGAAACTTAGCAGATTTTTTTTTTCGTGCATTTGTAAGATTTTTATTAATGTATAATATTTAAGTAATTCAAAAAGCTCAAATAAATGTTCACGTTTTAAAAAGTTTTCATAGCTTTCAGGTTTAATTCTTCTGGCATTATTTTAAATTTAATTTTAAATTTCTATACGATTTAAATCGCTTAAATTTAAAGCTTACTGTAAGAAGTATTAAAAACCATTATATAAATTAAAGACTGTCCTATGATTGCTTTTAAGAAAACTTCTTATATTCTTCGATTAGATAGATATTATATGTTTGATTATTTAATATTCCAGGATTACTTGTAATTCTGAAGTACGAACTAATTCCAGAGTTACAAAAGTTTTAGTCTTAGAGATTTGCAGGTTGGCTCTGTGTGAAAGTTGGGAACGATTTTAAGCACTTCAGTTAAAAGCATATTAAAAAAACACATTGAAAAGTCTTTATAGACATTTCTGAAGACTAACTTGTCCTAAGATTGACTTATATTTATATTTTTAGACGTTTATATTTTCACTCATACAATAATTTTTATTAATATATATAGTTCAAACTTTTTAAATAGATTTCCTAACTCTGGCCTTAATCACAATTTTAGGTTTATAATATAGCGGTAGCATAACCCAGTTTTGAAGTTATATACAGAGTCTATTATAAAAGTAATGCGCATTTTCTGAGAAAATAATGCTTATTGATTGTACCGGTATAAATATTTAAAATTCTTTTTTCTTTATTGTCTTTGCTTCTCCTGCTTACAAAATTACAAATAAAAATTATATGATATACATACATTTAATACTCGCCTTAATATACTTGCGAAAACATGCTTGTCATATTTGGAAGGCACCCTGAAACTCCTCGAAGGGAATGTCTCTAAGGAACGTTGTAACATGCTTATGGATGTTTTTTACGTACTCCCAATGCTTTCTTTTTAGCTCCCTCTTCAGTTGAGGAAACAAAGTCGCACGATGCCAAATTGGGACTATAAGGGGACCACAGGGGTGTTATTCCGCGCCAGGAAATTGGAATCGATAAAGATCGTCTGTTATAGTAAATCCTGACTGTGTCTTTGATGTCAAATCCTAAACGCGCCTCTAGGCGTTTCAACCTCTTGAGCACCTACAGGTAAAAGGGTGAGATGACTGTTTCTCCCTGCGTACAAACTCAAAAACGGACGATTCTTCGGATGTTACAAAAGACAATCAGGATCATTTTGATGCGAGACTTGCTCATTCATTTTTTAGTGTGAGGATAATTTTGTGTGCTACGCGTTGCTCTGCTTTTTCGAATCTGAGTCATACTCTGATATCCAAGATTCGTCTCTGGAAGTTCAGAAAGAACTTCGAGCTTCGTGCTATCAAGAATTGTTGGATTTGATTTAAAATGTGCCAGATTTTCTTAAATCTGTCTTAAGATTTAAGAAAGTCCGGCACATTTTAAATCAAATACAACAATTCTTAATAACGCGAAGCTTGAAGTTCTTTCTGGCTTTCTATCAACACTTTCGACACAAGCTTCGCATAGACTATCTCATGTATCGTAAATGTTGACATGTTTAGGGTGTCGACGGTCGGTGTGCGAATTCACACTTTTTTGATTGCTTCTGGCTGTTATTGAAATGCAGTCATTCTTCACGGACTATTTAAGCATCTGGAATGTTTCGGTTGTATTCTTTACAAACCACACCTAAACATTGATTGCGTATCGTCATTCAATTCTCTATCACACCATGTTACAAAGTCGAAAAACACACTTCACGCAAAGACACTTACTTTCCACTCAGACTGCTCGAAGTAAACTGGCGATGGGTTGCGATGGACACACAATAAAATCATGCGCATTACTTTCATATTAGACCCTGTAATTTTAGAACCCGCAGATTTAAATGTGACATGTATTATTCTTTTCTTTTGGCATTATTAGTTTTTTTATAGTTTTTGCAAATACAATTGAAACATTTAAAAATCTTAGATCATTTCGAAAAAGCTTAATACTTTTAAAGATTTACTAATTTTGGAGTCAATTACATTTTTTTAAATAAATTGAAAGTACAAGTTATCTTTAGAGTTTATAACTTTAAATCTTTATAACTTTATTTACGGGATTCACCCTATGTACATTAGAAAAGAAAAATACAAAATAAATCAACATTGAGAGAAATAAATATATAAAAATAAAATAACAAACTCATCTAAACTACTTAACAACTAAACAACAATTAGAGTTACAATTTTAGAACTTATAGATTTATAAATTTAGAAAAATCTAATACAAACATCGCTTTTTAAATGATTGAAACGATTTCGAATTCTTTAGTTTAAGGCTAACTTCAAAAACGTAGAAAACAAATTATATAAATTTCTGTTCTTTCAAGATAGCGTTTATTTGCCTATATATTTTTGTAGATATTTAGTAATACATTTAAAATATTTAGAAATAACCTTTTGGAAATTTTTAATAGTAATAAAAACATAATTTTGGACTGTAAGATTATTCTAGGATATCTAATAATGAGTACAAACCAGCTTTAAAATGTTTTAGAACATAAATGTTTAGGAAAACATCTATACACTTCTAATGCTTCTAAAAGTTAAAACAATTCTGTCATTCAGTTTGAGTCTTAGGACCAAAAATTTAAAAATGTATATAATAGACGTTTACATATCTTAGAATTGCTTCTAATATATTATTTTTGATATCTTTGGTTTTGATTAGTATTTTTTGAAATGTGTTTTTAGTATAATTTAGATGTTTTGTAAAATATTCAAAGAGATATTCGTATCTGGTTACGACAGATTTAAGAAAGTCCGTTACATTTTGAGTCACATCATTTGAGATTTTGGGTTCAATATTAGATATTTAATATTCAGAAATTCTGTATTTCGGAAGTACAATATGGCATTAGATTTAGACAGTTTGAGAAGTTAAATGTTTGGTTGTTTAGCAAAATCTTTATGCACTTCTGAAAATTAAATAAAACAATTCAACAAATTCTTTAGATTAAAGCTTACTTCAAAAATATCAAAAACTTAATAGAAATCACTGTAAAGACTAGGATTGATTTCGAAATATAATTTTTATATCTTTGGCTTGGATTTTTAGAAATATGTTCTTTACTAATAGAAAAATTTAGATATTCTTTAGAAATATAGTTTAAAATTTTTAAATATCTAAAGGATTTGTACACAGTTTTAAAGAATTATTAATTCAAAGATCAACAATAATTTTGAATTTCGAGTACTACAGGTAAGCAAATCTAAATTTAGCAAAATCTTTATATACTTCTGAAAATTAAATAAAACTATTCGACAAATTCTTTAGATTAAAGCTTACTTCAAAAATATCAAAAACTTAATTGAAATCAGTGGAGAGACTAGGATTGATTTCGAAATATAATTTTTATATCTTTGGCTTGGATTTTTAGAAATATGTTCTTTACTAATAGAAAAATTTAAATATTCTTTAGAAATAAAGTTTAAAATTTTTAAATATCTAAAGGATTTGTACACAGTTTTAAAGAATTATTAATTCTAAGATCAACAATAATTTTGAATTTCGAGTACAGGTAAGCAAATCTAAATTTTAGTTTAGATTAATTACAGCTTTTTTCAAAAACGTTGAAAACTTAATGTAGAAATTTCTTTATACCTTTATATGTTCTAGGATTCCTGGATATTTTTGGTTTGAATTAGAAGAAATACTTTATATTTTGAGAAGCATGTTTTTTAATCATATTTTTATTCCGAATTTTTGGAAAGATGGTTCAAGTATTTTAAAAAGCTAACGTCGTTTCTACATTTCAAAGATCTCTAAGAGTTAGATTTTTATTTGTCCTAAGGTAGATTCTGAGATATTTTAAGATCTTTAGATTATATTTATATTATTTGAAATATGTTTTCTACTCATAGAACAATTTAGATTCCTTAGAAATAGTTTAAATAGCTTTTGATAGTCTAAATTGTATAAAGAGTTTCATAATTATGCGGTGTCAATCTTTAATTTTCTAGGATTTATAATATTATACAATGAGAATCTATATTTGGAAATATTGTTAAAGGGTTACTTCTAAAATATTTTTTTTTTGCTTCGAATGAAAAGTTAAGTTTATATTTTTAGAAATGAGTTATTTATTAATTGAATTGAATTATTTAGAATTTGATACATATAGTTTAAATACTTTTAATCAATTGTTAACTCGCAATTTAAATATTTAAAATGTGATTATATTATATTTAATACAGTTTATTTATTGTTATCCTTATAATGTATAGCAGTCAAAATAATGCAGTATTTTGCAAGGTTGCGAGCAAATGATATAACGAAAACAAAATTCAATTAGTTTATTTATGCAGGGCTCTCATGAAACGTGCATTTGTAAGGATATGAATAAATATTTTCTTCCGTGATAAAAGTACGATTAATAAAACCTCGCTTATATCTATTTGTTTGCATTATAAACTATTCCGTTTTCAGGGGTGTCTATAAAAATCGTTAATGTATTTGTTGCAAAAGCATTCGCTAGCATTTTCAAGTCTGCATATTAAATGAAAATTCACTTTTTCTCTCACAATATGTGCTTGCTTGCTGGCAGAGCTAAACAAAAAGGCTTTTAGTTGCGTTTATACAAGTTAAGTAAATTCATATTTATTCTACGATCACAGCGCTTTATAAGCACATTTATGTTTCTCTACAAATACGCCATTAATGTTTTTTTTTTCGCAAACAGTATTTAAATTTCATTTCACGTAAATTAAAATAATGTTTGCTGACGTTGCGAAATCGGTAGATGAAAGTTTCGGAAATGCATTGCAGTAAGCTACGTCAAAACTTTTAATAAATTATATTTTAAATCACATAAAGAAGCTGAAAAATGTACTCGTGTCGTAACATTACGAGGACAATTTAGAATGTGTGCGCTTTGTAAGGCGAAGATAGGAGTGTACAAAGGGCATTTTTATTTCGAGAGGGATCGTTTGATGTGGTTTCGCCGGTTTGTTTTTTTTTATTCCAGTATTTTCCTTTTTGTTTCAACCGTCGGTTTTCCGATGCTTAATCTGCACCCCTATCGTTTTCACCACGCTTCATTCGCTTTTTCCGGCTGCGCCAGTAGTTTAAGATTGTGTGTTTGTTATTAATTTCGAGATTACAGACGGCAGGGAGGGTGGGCACGGCACGGTGGCCCTTTAATAATATCTGCATGTTACGAGCTCCACGTCCAGTTGTTGCACGAATCGTGCCGCAAAGATATTTCCTATTTTCGATCGGATTTGGGATTATTATGTTATATTGTGTGCCCAAGAATAGATGGGATATAATAATGTATCGGTTGTTACTGAGTTGTATGCTACGTTTGACACAATTTTTCAATTATTTAGAATATTTGTTGAATAAGATAAATATTGTACATTATTAAAATGAGTGTAAATATAAAATATTTATCAAAAAAAGTATTACTGGACTTATTTTAGTCCTACTTCGAGGTTCATTCGGAAGATAGTATCCGCTTGGAAATATAAAAATGACTACTTTCTTTCCTGCCTTAAAGTTTTTTTTTTAAATTGAAGGTAATCTAAAGTCTTTATGGGTGTTCTCTCTTCGTAAGTTGGAATTATAACACCCGCGCCGAATAGACGACTCTTCTATAACACATTATTTATACACATCCTTCAATTAACGATGAATATCGCAAAGTTGCACATTTCTGGCGATGAGAAATTATCACAGCCCTATTCTATTTTTTTGAACATAAAGAACACAGTCAATACCAACGAAACGTAACTTTTCTCACAGTTAGCTGAAATACAACTGAACATGTTAGCACACATTCCCAGCGTTCCGCACGTTGCACACTTTCCTTCTTTCCCTCGTATGTACTTAACAGTATTAGATGGAAAGACATTTAAAAATTACAAAATCACACGATACATCTGGTATATACACAGTGTTCCAAATTAGATGTTACTATTAATTATTAAAAAATGATACTTTAGACCTTTAATACACAATATCTTTCTATTTTGTTATACGTTAATATTTGTTATTATTAAACGAGAATGTATATTGCGCGCGATAGTTTATTCGCAATATGAATATCGATAACACAAACGATCACGGATAAAGATATAATGTTACATAAAGGATATAACGCGTTTGTAATTTCACACATACAAAGGGCCTAATGAATATATAACATGATTATGAAGTGCGGTACGGTGTTGATTAAATCTATATTAGGATCAATTGTATTACATCATTAGATTGTTTGTATTGCCATAAGCACCTGAAAACAGTATCGATGATAACATATTCTAAATATGCATTTAGGGATAATTTATACGCTATTAATAAGTTTATTAAAGTTATATATTTATAGTGTATTAGTAGTAGTAGACCACGTAGTTATTATTAAATTCTATCAATTAAAGTCAACACGAAATATAAAGTAAGAACTACCACCTGCAAATGAACTTCGTTTATACCTATCGTTTCCTAATTTATCATCAAGTTTATAAAACAAAATAAAATGCACATAATTAATATGGAATCAGGAACTTAAAAAAACTTTGTTGATATCAGACACAGGATTTATTTATATATTTATGTTTTACTTTACATTATACTGTTAATATTAGATAAATAAAGGTTTTAAGATATGCATTAATAATTACAAATCACAAGATTTGCGGACGGACTTCACCATGTATTCTTCCACTCTGACCCCTTCTTCTGTTTCAAATGATAGCATTTTGATTTTCATGCTGCGAAATATTTTTACCATTTAGGTAAACAGGCATATTTATGTCCATCATCAATGGAGCTATTTTAATTTATTTGTGAGTATAGTTTCAAGTTTTACACGGCCATTATCATATAATGACTTTAAAATTACTAATAAACATTTAAAGATCCTGTTTCCAAGATTTATCCCAAAGTAATGACTTCCACCATCAAATTCTATAACTAATATGAATTTTTAAGGATAGAGACAACATTAAGTTGACATCTATTATTATAAACGTTGCACTGATTTCCATAATTAAGTGGATAAACTGTCAACAGCGGTAATCAACAGTAGCAATGGTAAACATTAAATTAAATTTATTGTTGTTGAAAGAGAAATAATAATTTATTACGATTCTATGTTTATATTTATTATTGTCTTAAAATTATTATTATTTAAAAAAATACTTGCTGTGCTCCTCTCTTAATGGAGCAAAATGTTTATGTTACTTTATTCATGCTATTAGCGTAAGCCTTACATTTGTCAACAAAATTGGGATATATATGATATTTAAAAAAATGTATGTACATGTAAAATAATATTAAATGAAATATGCATAGATTGGTAAAATACGGAATAGTAGACAGAGTAATGTTTAAATTTAAAGAAGTAGTACACTTGTTGTGTTCTATTTTAAAATACTGATATATTTTTCATATGCTTTAGTTTATAATAGACTTTGCTTATTTGATCTGCAATCAATTGTTAGGCTATTATTCATTATTTTTCAGAGATTATACTCCAATCAAAATTTATAGCTTATTTTAGAAGAGATAATATTAAATTTCTAAAAAAATCCACAGGCGCCCAAAAATAAGTTTTACTGATATTACAAAAAGCAGTTAGAAGATTTTCTAAAATGATATTAAGTAGAATCTAATAGCTATTACATAAATGCATGATCTAAAAATTATCTACACAAAAGACTCCAACATTATTATGTTCAAGTATGTTGTCTTTTATTTCTTCATTTAAAAGTCAGATTTTTGGCCAAATTCTCCTTATTTTAGCTTTCGCTATATAGAATAAATAGGGAAAGTATTGTTTTCACAAATGAGAATGTCTGTAATTGCTGTATCTCAGAAACGAATGATCCGTTTAAGATGAAACTTTAAAGTTAAGGTTTTATAATTAGAAACTAGGACTAAAAAGCTTTTGTTAAACATTCATAAACCCGAATTGACTGTTTTCTCGAGGGGTTTTGTTTTTCTCGATAATTTTCTAAATTTTAAAATATTACATAACTTTTCAAACAAAAGTTAAAGGGTATGGTACACTGAACAAGCTTTATTAAAACATGCTTTGATTTTTGCAAGAAAAAAAAAATAAAATTTGAGTTACATGAAATTTATATAACAAATAATTGTAAAGCATCCAAAATTGTGCAAATTGTTAGGAATAGCCTTTTTGCGCAAACTTCATACTTTTCGAGAAAAATGTAAGGAAATTACAATAATGGCCACATCATCATTTTTTATGTTTCTTTACATTTTACAACTTTTAATTAAAACCCTCGCTTAGATTTACAGATTGGAGGGTGGGATTAAGGCCACCCACCCACCCTACTTACACATGATAACTTTAAATACTGATCTTTGTTGATTCGCTGCTTACAAAGCAATAAAACTTGGATGTAAAAAATTTTGATTTTGTTTTATTTTTTATTAAATAAAGGGTTTTGTTGTTTTTTTCAGCAAAATCATAGCAACAGTTAGCATTAAAGTTATCATGTATGTGTAGAGTAAGTGGGTGGCCTCTATCCCACCCTCCAATCAATAAAACATTAAAAACAATTATTTAAAAAAAATGTATAAATAAATCTTTAGAATTGCAATTATTTTGTGTTTAATTATATTTTACAACTTTTAATTAAAACCCTCCCTTAGGTTTTACTGATTGGAGGGTGGGATAGAGGCCACCCACTTACTCTACACATACATGATAACTTTAATGCTAACTGTTGCTATGATTTTGCTGAAAAAAACAACAAAACCCTTTATTTAATAAAAAATAAAACAAAATCAAAATGTAAGTTTAAATAAATATGACTTTCTATAGAAAAGAGGGTAAATGAAAATAATTTTTAAGTTTTAAGTTTTAATACCACCATTTATTGTATATATAGCTAATATTATCTAATTTAGATTTCTTTTATTTATTCACACCATTTTTGATCTTAGTAAAAAGTCTTTACAGTTTTATCAAATACTGTAAATTATTTTTTTTATAAATTTGATGTAATCTAAAAGGTTTCAAATTAATTCTAAACAGAATATACATTTTCAAAAGAATCACCACAGAACTGCATCCTAAGAGAGCACAATTCGGATAAACAAATATTTGCATTAGAGAACAATTCAGACTAAATTTACAGTTAAATTCAAATAGGTAGATAACTCATAAGTAACTGTACTAATTATTAATTTTTGATTTTAAGTAGATATTTAATTTCCAAAGAAAGTCATTGGCAAGTTAGTTTTTGGGCAAAACTACTGGATTTTACTGCAAAAAGTAAACATGAATAGGCTTTAATTATTAACATTTACAATTTAGTTTAAAAATGACTTATGTAAAACATATTTAATGTTGGTGGCATCAATAAATTATTATTATTATTATTTATTCTTATTTGTGGCTTCATTAAAAGTAAACGGTATTGCCATTTACCTTCAGGTATTCGTAATATCGTTGTTTTTGCTATTTTGCTATCCAACTACATACATAGCTTAGTTCAAGAAAAGCTTTATCTTTTTGTTTTTTTTATTAGATATATTCAAAATTTTTGTTCTTTAAATTGAAAACAAATCAAAATGTTATTATAGACAAAATATAAATTGCTACATAAATGACAACACAAAAAACTGTTGTTTATAGCATTACAAATAAGATCAAATTTATTCATAATTTTGTACAAATAATGAAAAATAAATCTTGAATCTATAAAAAAATATCTTAGCAGAAATAATAATTATTTAATGAAAATTTAAGACGTTATCAATCACGATATTCTGTAGCAAAGTGTTTAATTTATAGTTAATAGTTCCTTTGCAGCTTATAACTTTAAACACTTCTCTTAGGAAATGTATGTCACCTAAGAGAAGTGTTTAAAGTTATAAACTGCAAAGGTCAATATAATCTTATATCTTGTACTACATTATAAATGTTTTGTACATAAATATTTTTTTTTCATTTAAGATTAAATAAATAAAGCTTAAGTAAAATTACTGTTCTTAGATTTATTTGTTTTTAAGGGTTTTTTAGAGGGGATAATAATAAACGGAAAAACTACAAACAACATAAGATGTGCAGATGACTCCGTCATTTTGGCAGATTCCCCCGAAGAACTTCAATTCTATTCAGTAGAATAAGTACGGTTTGCAAAAGATATGGACTAAGAATAAATACAAAAATGGTGTTGTGGCCATCATAGTACTTTCCCTTTAGTTTTTCGAAAACTATGATATTTACGCAAAAAGGCTATTCTTAATAATTTATTCACTTTTTAATTCTCTACAATTATTTGTTATATAAATTTCATGTAACTCCAACAGTTATTTTGCAATGGTCAAAAAATGTCTAAACTTTCAGTTTTTATTTATTTTCTCGAAAATTAAAAATTTTATGAAAAATATGTAAATAAAACTTGTTTAGTTTTTTATTCTCTTTAACTTTTGTTTGAACCGTTCTTTAAAATTTTTCATATTTAGAAAAATATCACCAAAAAACAAAAAATCGTTTGGAGTAAATATCCACTTCCGGTCTATGGATGTTTACCAAAAGCTTTTCAGTTCCAGTTTTTAATGATACAGCCTTAATTTTAAAGTTTCATCTTAATCAGATTATTCGTTTTTGAGATACCGCGCCCACCGACAGACAGACAGAAACACACACAGACACAATTTTTTTTTCCAGAAATTAGTTTAATAGACTCAGGGGACCTCAAAACGGATATTTCCGCAAAAAAAAAATTCAAAAAAAATCACGATCACAATACTTCCCCTATATTTTCATATAGGGAAAGTAAAAAGACTAGTTAAAAAATACAGATACTTATGTACATGAATCACAGAAAATAATGATAAACAACAGAAATAAGAGCAAGAATAGAGATAGCAAGAAGAGTACTTACTTACTTATTAAAAATAAAAACAGTAATCTGCAGCCAAAATCTCAAAATAGAACTAAAAGTGAGAGCACTAAGGTGTTATCTGTTTGTAGTGCTAGTACTAATAAAACATATAGACATTTTTAGTAATTCGAAATGTGGTCTTAAAAAAGGATGCTTCGCATATCCTGGACACACGGGAAATCAAACGTGGAAGTATTTTAAGAAATGTAAGTAAAAAAGTAAGTACATTGGTAGAAAGAGAATTTCATTGTTGCAGAATTTGAGGGATGGTTTTAAATGCAGTTCCGCACAGCTGTAAATAAAGTGAAAATAGCAATGATGATATTCAACCTCCGACATAAGATGGCATCAGCGAAAGAAGTTTTTTCACTGAGAAATAAATTATTCCACTACAAGTATTAAATTATTATTATGTTATATATGTTAGAGGCTTCTACTTCGTTATAAATTTTTGTAAATTGAATAAAATACGATAGCTTTGTTTGTATAACTTGAAAACTTTTTTTATTGTGACTAATTTCAACAAATTTAGTTTGTCATTTTCAAACGCTATGTGTTTGATAATGGGTGGTATTGAAAATTCTTTATTGTGTTACGACAACTGTTTCGTGACACAGTGACATCATCAAACAAAACAATTATCGTAGAACAATAAAGACATAATAGGTAGAGAATTGATAAACACTTGGTTTGTTTCACTGGTTTTAAAGTGAAAAAAAGTGTTTATCAATTCTCTACCAATTATTTCATAATGTTTCACTAAGAGATAAGTGAGAAAATTATTCAAGAAATAATAAAGAATTTTTGAAACCTTGATTATACTAGTATTTTAACCAAAAGTTATACAATGAAGTTTCAACAAGTAACAGCCTAATCCATAAAATGTAGAAAATATAGGCGCTCCTATTTTTAAGATGTTATCCTAATAATATATCTACTTTTCTATTGTTTTTCACTCGAAATATGCTATTTGTCTAAATTTTTAACAAACAGGTTTTTCTATCAATTTTTTAAAGTACACTGATTTTTTTAAATATTCTTTTATTGGATTTATTACATATCTCGTCTTCTTTCAACTTACATATTTATGACTTTTCCTTTGTCTCTATATATTATCTGAATAGAATAAACACTAATTTTTTTACCAATAGTGTTTGATTGCGATATTGCAAATTTCAGATAAATATGGATGAAAAAATGCATTAAATCAAGAAATTAAAACACTTGAAATTATGAAAAGGGTTTTGCTTTTCAAACTATGTGTAATTTCTATAGCATAGTTTTTTATACAAGAACTAAAAAGGAACAAGCTATATGAAATTGGTGAAATTGTAACCATGAATGTTTTTAGCAACAAGATAACTTCTTCACTATTGTTCTACTATTGTTTTTCACACCATATTGGCTATGGGGTATGCCCCCCTCATGAAAAATCTGTCTTACGTATTGTACGTTATATGGCGGGTATTAGTTGCAGAGACTCGTGTAGACCATATTTTAAAAGGTTGGACATATTAACGTTACTATCCTTGACTATATATAAACTTTGTCAGTATGTGTTTAAAAATTATTCAGATTTTGTCTCAACTGGACAAACTCATAATTATCAGAAACAAAGGCAACATTTATATAAATCAATACAAGCGGAATGCTACAAAAAATCACCTAACGTACTTGGAGCCCTACTATTTAAGCATCAGCCAATACATTAAGAATATTTAAGAAAAATTTGCTTAACTTTTTAATTAAAAAAAAGTTTTTACACGGCGAATTAATATTTTCCTTAGTTTGTTGTAACTGTTTTTCTTTTGAAGTGTCCAATCTGTATGGTTGTATAAATCCTGAGGCAGATAAAGTTTATTATTATTATTTATTATTATTATTATATTACAAATTTCAGATATGTATACATCAAATTTATTAAATCAACAATTTAAATTAAAGGGCGGATTTAAAAGTATTTTGTATTTCCTATAAACCGATTATTTGAGACAAGACCTTAAATGGAACAGGTGATAAGAAATTGGCCAAATTATAACAGGAGATGTTTTTATTAACTAAACTGCCATGTTGACATTAATCAAATACACAAATTTTAAGCAGAAGGCTGAAATATAAAGTAAAACAAATATCTAGAGTTGTATAAAGAGCTACAAGAATGTATAATTTTACTAAAATATTTAAGAAATTCTGGTATAAATGACAACATTCTATCAGGATTTGACTCGTAGAATATTCTGAAGAATTATGTCCGTATGTAATTCCTGTACTCACAATTAAGTGTATTTTTTACTATTGAGTAATTTTGTTAACTGGTAATCCAAAGCATCATAATAAATAATAATAATACTTTCTTTTCTTCACTCCATTACTGCTATTATGATTTTTAAACAAATCGTTTTTTCTATAAATTTTGTGACATACCAAACACCCTTTCAGTAGTTAGTTAGAATCAACTGTATTTTTTGGCCAGAGTTACTTGTTTAAAATGTAATTTACGAATAACTATGTATCAAATAAATGTATTCAATCAAGAAATTCTAACAATGTAGCAATTGCTTTTTCAAAACAAGAAATTAAAGATATAGGCGATAAGAAGTTGGTAAAATTGAATAAGGAAAAGTTTTTAGAAACAAATGAAATTTGAATAAATATTTCTTCCTAGTACGTCAAAACTTATTTTTCAACTTCTTATATAAATTAAATTACTTAATTATAACCTATTTATACTTAATTAGTATGAAAATCAATTTTTAAACCAATATTGCTTTATTGAAATATTGCAAATTTCAAAAAAGTATGTATCCAAAAATATATTAAATTTAAAAAAATGCTAAAATTTTAAATGCATAGAGTATTATTTTGAAGTATTTTGTAGTTACTTATTAATTCATATTTTTGTACGCACGATAAGAATTTGTTGTCAAATTGTAAATGATGTTTGTAGCAATAAGAAAATTTTTAATAAATTACTTTTTTCCATATATATTTATCGTCTTCCATAAGTTTAATTACAAGCTTTGTTTTTCCTGCAACTTACTTTTTTTACGACTATTCCCTCTCTGTACATAGTGAGTATAAAGATGACTTTTAGGACCAATATTTTGAGATATTTGAAATTTTAAAGAAATATGCATCAAAAATGTTTCAAATAAAAAATACCAAAAATTAAAATATATAGATGATTTATTATTCTATACATGACTAACAATTTTACAAACGGTTTTTTTCTGTATATCAAAAATATCCAAACATAATGTTTTCATCTTTTTCTGTAAGACCAATTATATATTTTATTTCATTTAAACCAAATTACTTATAATTGATCCCTCTCCGTATTTGATTAGTAAGATTGTTTATTGTTTGAAAAATATTAAATCAAGAAATACCAAGACGTAAATATATGAAGAATATTATTTTGTAGTATATCATATCAAATGAGTTTTTAGACAATTTTTCAAGAGGAAAACGCGATTGAAACTTCATTAAATTGTAAAATTAAATGTCAATCAAGATTCTACCATATAGGTGCCATCTATTGTCTAAACGTTGCACTAGAACCTTGTTTGAGTTGATAACCACCGACAAATCAAGGGAACTATCAAGAGCACTACGCTAATGAGATCCAAAATAGATCGGTACGTGGGAGAAATAATGAATAGCCATGTGTTGATAACAAATAGGTTAGTAATATTTACAAAAAGACAATTATTTTGTACAAATTTTTCTCTTATACGTGTGATTCTTAAATATTTTTTAGGACTTTACGGATACTTTGTATTTAGTTATTTATTTCTCATAGAATAAATTGTAAATTAAATAGATAAAAATTATTAATGTACTTATAATATATCATTTTCCCGGAAGAGATCCGAAGGGAGTTCACTCTGAAGAATGTTCTTCTACTCTAGCCCATACTGCACACTCAGACCTTCTTCTAATCTCACTTGCAGACTACTTCTGGCCATCATGTCTTTATTGTGCTTAATAAAAGGCACCATTTTGTGATTAAATCGCTCTCGTTAAATTTTCACCCTGGATGTCAAATTGATTGTCTTTTTAGCATTGTCTCCATTAGTCTATTAAATTATATTGAATTGTTATAATCCTATACTCATTTTGATTCTTCGAATAAATATATTTTTCGTTTTTTTTCATCTTGTTCAAGTAATTCTCAAAGAATTTTTCCACTAGAACTGTATCGTCTAGGCAAACTAAAAAAGTTTTTCCGGATAGTCCTTTTAGCATTGTTTCCATTAGTGGGTCAAATTGGTTGAAAACTTATCAAATGATGTTGTTTATCCAATAATAAATATGAGTATGTTCTGTATTTTAAGATCAATTTCTTGATTTTAGTTGTATTTAGGTCATAGGTCCAAAATTTATTATTTGAAGTGGTCTTTCTCGATATTAATAAAGAAGGCCAATATTATCCTTGCATTTTTCTTCATTAATATAATAACAAGTTATTCTGTTGCAGTTCGTTATCTACATGTTGTTAGTGGAATATTTTACGGTTATTGTAAAGCATAATTGTATAAAAGTCCTAGGAGATTCCCAATGATTTTCCAAAAAAAACATTCGGAAAATTAAAAACGTCTATAATAGAGGGTTTGGTTGGCTTATTTTATTTTCCAACTGTTTGCTGGTGGAACAATGGACATCATCTTTCATTGATATGCAACATCCAATTATTAACATTTTTAGCATTCAGCTTTATTGTTGGTATTAAAGACTTAGCTTATTGGCAGCGATAAATTTGATAAACTTGTTAAGGGCAAGTCTAATACTTTGAGAAACATTTTGCAAAGCGTTGCATTTAATTATAGCATTTCAGCATTTACCCTACATCTTATTCATTTGTTTTTACAGAAATCTCAAAATGTTAGAGAGATTTTGACCATCAAATAGTGTTAAATGCATATGTATTCCATGAATGGGTTAAGCACTTTTTTGATTTTTACTATTTTCTGTTCGCTATTTTCCTACACTACTTAAACTTCTTTTCAGAAATTCTAGTAGTTTCTAGCAGTTTTGCTTCCAGATTACCATTTTTTTCTAGTTCTAGAATTTAGCATTTCTTATGTTTCTAAAAATTTCTTAAATTACTGATTCTGTATAACCGCAAATGCCAAATAAAAATATATTGAATTTGTGATTCTGCTCTTAAAATGCTGTCTTAAGTTTTTTGTCATTATTTTTTGGCTTCACACCCTACACCAATGTACAGTTTTTTTTTCTAGTATTCTTGAGTTATTATTGGATTATTTGATTGGTCTATTTTAAGTGTTTATTTATTTTCAAACAATTATATTTTTTTAACGTCGATCGTGTTTAATATTAGAGTAACTGTTATGATTATAGATTTTTAAAAATGCACGTACAAAGTATTACATCAACTATATCGAAGGTAATTGGAAACCATTCAATCCAAATAGATCATCACAATCTATAATTCAACTCGCTACATTCCGCAAGAGAAACAATTCCACACATTTATAATTAAAACCGATGTATCGTATGTTATCGGATAAAACTTTAATACAGTTATTGGCGGCCTTCCTCTTTTATAACTCCCGGCGGCTTCCGCCACCCCCTAGCTAATATCGCAGCTGGATGAGATAAAACGCTTATATCGACAGAAGGCACCCCTCACGCAAAGCCTCTTTAAGAATTAAACTTTAACGAAGAATAAATTCGATATAATATTGTGCGGGATTAATATTAAAAGGAGCGCCTTACCTGGGAGGCGGCGGAATGGGGCCGCCTTACGTGAAATAGATTTTTTTTCTTTCATGTCAGAGAGCTCCAAGGGAGGTTTTACACCTTTTATATGTATGAGCCGTCTTGATAGAGGGATTTTAGAGACATTTTTGCAGAGTGGATATGATGGGAACGTTGCCGAAATAAAATGTTTGCTCGAGTGCCGTCGAAGTAAATTGCTTGTATTTTTCAATATGATATGAAATATTATATCAAATATCAGTTATAATAATAAACTTAATTTATTGTAAAATTGATTTTATGTAAATATTAGAATAAATAGAAGAAGTAAGTTGTTTTATACATAAAATTTTCTTTTAATTGACGATGAATATTACAATATTGTAAATTTTGCGTTGATATATTTAATCACAATTGATGATGAATATTACAATATTGTAAATTTTGCGTTGATTTATTTAATCACAATGGCGTTATTTATATTCTTGTACATTATAAACACTCACAAAAATAGCGAAACGTAATTTTGACACTGACAGTTGAAATCCAACTGAAAATTTTAGCACACATCTGGTGAATAATCTATTCGCCAGCATTTCGCACGGTGTGATTGGGTACAACTTTCCTATCATTCCTCGTAGTATATAATAAATAGGAATATCGATTGTATAGTTCATAATAAGAAATAGGTACACAACAGTTGAAGCCTTTTAAGGTACGGAATGTATTACAGGTGCGATACTTGTGAAGCCATATATGGATAGTATTCAGGATATAAAAAAGTAAAAATTTTATATTTATTCTTTATAACGCTTCCATTATTTTGTTTCAAAAGGAAAGCGTGTATTTCCATGTTATATTTTATCATTCTATGGAAAACAAAAAGAATAAACCCTAAATTTAGTTAGAAAGAAAAGGATCAGAACTAATTAACTTGATAAGATTCTTCTATCAGAAGCAAGTGACCGAATGAGAGATTTAATTATAATCGTAAATCTTTAATTAGTATGATTTAGTTTGCAGTAATCTCTACAGATTTATTATTTTTGTTGTGGATTAAATTTTAAAAATTCCACTGGGATGCGATATTGATGATATTTTAAATATTTTATAACCTATGAAAAACATGTCAGGTAATAGTTTTGATACACAGTGCACAAAAAAACACATGCAGAACCATTGTTATAATTTTTATATGCGGTCGTTTGTTAAATAGAAACACCATTTTAACAGTTTTGCAAATAGAGAATAAAGTTTTTCGTGCAGTTGACAAACGGATCCCCGTGTAGCGTTTTCATGTTTCGAACTGTATTTTTTTTAAATATAGCACAGCAAATCAGAAGCCAACACGACCGTGTTATTATAACTTTTAAATGGAGGAAGATCAATATTCAATTATAATTCAATCAATAAACCACAAGCCTCGCCTGCACTGACCCAGATAATCGCGCACAATACGGCAATTTTTATTCAAATGCTGGGAATAGACTCATGAAAACTTATTCGGCCATTAGAAAAAAAAATCGGAGAAGGATGAATGAAATGACGAGAATTATTCATAAAAAGTTGGAGATGAATAAATGAAAAGAGAGTTTTACTATTTAATAGATACGTAATTTAAATAGTAACTTTGTTAGGAATGTAATTAAAAATTGTGATGTTTCAATCAGAGTAATTTCTTTTTTCTGATGACAAAGTTAAAGTTATTGCTAATAAAATATAAATATAAATCGTTATTTGTATAATGTGGCATATTTTTGAATTAATGATAAATATTTTCTTTTTATCAATGTTTTTATATAATCTGGAAATAAAAAACTAATGTTTCCCGGCGCATCCACCATTTATTACAATAATTTTGGTAGGACAAATCAAGTGAAATAAAATTTTAATTATCGAAACAAAGATTTAAAATTATTACTATATTTTCAACCTATCTACTATTGATAACATTAGTATACTCAATTAAAATTCGATGTTTTTATGGTATTATTATTATTATTTTTATTATTATTAATTTTTTATTATAATTGAATAGGTAATTGTGGAGGCCTCTACTTTGTGATACATTATAATTATTAATAAATGATTGTAAATACTTTTTTATATCGTGTATCACACACTTTTTATCTAATAAGATAAAAAGTGTGTGATATACGATATAAGAAGGTATTTACAATCATTTATTAATTATTATAATTGGCTTAAAAATTAAATTGAGAATTGTTTTTTTCTCAAAACGCACTATTATAATATCATTATTTTTAACTGTAGCGTTTAGTTTAAATTGATTTTCTATAATGTATATGATTTGAAAGTTTTGATTTTATAGTATGTCTTCAATTATATTCCTTAGATTCTCTATTCGTAAAAACTGATCCCGGCGCATCCACCATTATATATGTTTAGTGGTTATATTCAATTTATCTAGTAAAGACTTAATTTGTTATATAGGGTAATAGAGTCAATCCTGAAATCCGGCGCACCCGATAAAATATAATTACAAATCCTTAATGTTTGCTTTATCTTATCCGTTTTCTTTCCGGCGCAATATATTTCCGTAATGTAATAAAAGCGGAGCACCACGTAATCACTAATAGTGAATACACTCTTTGCTTCTCCTTCTCTCTCTCTCTTTGATCCAGAGAAGAGAGCGTTATTGCCGTTTGCGGTTTTTACCTTACTTAGACTTGCGAGTGGTAATTGGAACTAAAATGTTTATCTCCGAGTTTGCCGCTAAATCGACGTTTTAAAATATAATTACAAACTCAACATTCCTAATGGAAATAAATGCATCCGGAATCCACCTAATAGACTTTAACGCCCTTATCTCGAAATGCTTCAGACCTTAGCTTCAGGTAATTTCCCCAAGTACGCCGTACCTTATTCAAGTTAATTCAAACAATGCCTATAACCTAGGGGCCTCCCGCTGAAACATCTCGCCCCCATTTCCTAGGATAACTGTTATCACAAAGGGCAAGATTCTGTGTACATGTATATATATATACACACGTCTCGAGCTTCCTGCGGGGCAGTTATTGTGCACGGAGAATAAGATAACGAGGTACATACGGCGCCCGGCACCTTTATACTACCTTATGATTTACGGTATCGTGCCGAAAAATGGAAACTTTCGCGCTGGGAAACTTCAACGAGGAGCTAATTAAATATTACCATAATACCGCGGTCTTGGCGGAAATGAATGCAGTGCTAATGAAATTCTGAGGTGTATACTCCCTTCTGTTATCGCCACAAAAGTTCACACCTGAGATTTCAAGGACGAGATAAATGGCAGAAATAAAGGTGTTTTATTTAAAATTTATGGTATTAAATTATTGTTTTATTATTATTGGTTTAAAAATTATATTGATTAAAATAGTTTACAATTAAATTATTTCTTCACAGTAGTAAATATAATTCGATTTTAGAGCTTTGCATTTGAAAGTAATCTTTGAATTCAGTTGTTTTTATATTTAGCGCATTTTATTTTCTTATATACATTCAAGCAGAGTTATATCTCCTGTGATTTTTAAGCCAGGGGGACACAACTGGCCTAGTGAGGATTAGGTGCTTTGGTCAGTGATTTGATCACCCTTGGCAAACTCGATCCAGATCCAGATCTCTCGTACTTAATTATTTAATTATAGTGCACACATTTATATAAATTTTATTTTTCAAAGTTTCCAACCCATGCAGAGAAGATATGTTTTGGAGAATTCCCGGCGCATCCACCATTTGTCACAATATCTTACGAAATATTTTCGTGTTTTTTCTAATTATTATATTAATAATATAATCGTTTATTTTTATCATATTGATAATATATATATATATATATATATATATATATATATATATATATATAACGGTGGAAATACAGCACCTAAGACCTTAGTTAGTACTCGACTATTAATTGAAAACGATTTCGACCAATTTCTGATTAACCTCTTAATAAGTGCAGCACTCGTATTAATACGGCCGACTTATTTGTGAATTACGGCCCCCGCGCTGAGCGGCAATCAGTAATTATAATTGAGTGGCAAGTTGCATTCGACTTAGGCCACATTAGTCGACTAATTAAACAAGTTCCCGACGCGATAACACGCTCGAGAACATTCCCACTGACCGATGTCCCGGAAGGGTTGAGTGCAAAACGCAATTACAGGTCATCTGATATCGCCCCAAAGTCCGTAAAACTATTCCTATGCGGAATTGAAATGTGAGCGAGGTTTTATTTTAAATATAGACTCGACTTTGCTCGACTATTTCAATATTGAAACAGTCGGAGCTGTGCAAATCATAGAAACTTAGTGGAAAAATGGTTAATTATTTTCTATATAAAAATGTAATCTAAAAATTAATTGTGTATTAATGTAAAATTTGTATTTCCTTTAATTAAGCAGCAACACAAGCTGTTTGTGCTGTAAAGTTGTGATTAAAGAAATATCAAACAAACCAATACTTGAGATATTCTCGAAATTGAATTTCGAACGCGTAATTAGTTCTAATGATGTTGCCTTTCCGAGGGGCCGTTCATCTTGATTGTAATGGAACGTGGCGATTTGGAAATAATAACCCTGTTACACCTTCAGCTGTAGGTTTACCTTAATTTAAAGCGATCATGCGAATAGTATTTGTCCCAATTAAGGTTTTCCCCCTTTTAATTATTTAATAGATACCTAAGCCTTTAGATATTTTAGAGATATAACTAATCATTAGGCAATTATTATTATTTGTATTATAAATTATAAGTTAGTTATTGTATATTGATCTATATAATTTGTTGTGTTTTATAGTAGATAAAATAAAATATTTTCTCCAAATAATTATTATTAATAATCAATAAAACATTCAGCATTAAACCTACAAGTTTACAAAATATTATCACATCATTTTTCACCCAATAATTCAATTAATATGTGCTTAATTAAATTACAGATTACATATTAGTTTTGATATTGCACAAACATTTTTAACAGTTTTTTTCTAACTTGAGGTCAATGATTTTAAATCTATTTTAGCAGCTATATGTTTCAAGATATTTCTTCCACGTGCAAACTTATATCTTGAATTTATTTTCCCCTTCATTAATGTAATGTATTATTTTTTAAAAGTTTATAATAATTATCCCGGCGCCTCCACCATAACTTCAAAATGTATTGATCATCCCAGTAATATTTATTCTGGCGCCGCGAACTTTTCTAATAACGTTAACGGTTTAACGGTGCATTTGACGTAATAAAGTTAATGAAACACAATAAATTAGCATCAGCGAGACAGGCCGGGTGGATTAAAGTTTAATTAAATAAGGCCTAGTGTAGTTTTTAATGAACACGACCGTGCGTTAAGGCGAACAGAAATTTTGCGTTACCCGCTGCGCGCACGATTTGGACTCGGCTCTACTTACGGCTTACAAGAACAGATGTAAGGAAATTCCTCGCAGTTTGTCTCATGAATATTTACTTCGGCCGGGGCCGTTCTCGAGATTTTCGAAAGGTACTGCTCGTTTCGAAAGGCGCGGCCTCCGTTCTAATGGCGCGATACGTGAGACGAAGTTTTATTATTTCCGACATTTATCAAAATCCCGCTTTGATTTATGTGTTTGCTGTAAGCGCCGCTCGTTTAATTTATATTTCACGAGGGTTAGAGTCGTGCGCTTAAAGGTCGCACGCGATTGATCTTAAGGAACATATTTCAAAACAATAAAACAATGCAATAAAAATAAGAATATTAATCTTCATGTATCAAAGTGCTTATTTTTTTAAAACCCTTAAGAAACACAATAAGAATAATATTTAGACATTTGATCCATTAATATAATAAACAGCAATAAGTGAACATTTTCAAAATTAAGTATATATTTTTTTTGTGACATTAGTATAAACAATAAATTGACAAAATTAATTATTTACTATCATGCTACCCGGCGCATCCACCATACACTCTAATATTGGTATAAATAATTAAGTTACAAAATAATTTGTGGTCCTAATACCCGGCGCATCCACCATTTAGCATAAAATAGCATACAATTTTATTTGTTTGGAATTTAGAATAGTTTTTTTGTTGAACGCTAGGAACTGTTACTTTAAGATACTACTTTTATCTGAAAGTTTTTTTTTACCTACTTTATAAATATTACATATAAATTTCAGTTAATATAGTAATTATAATAATTTCTTCGCCTGAAGAAGCCACAGTGTGGCGAAACAATTGTAGCGTCTTACAATATTTTTGAAAGTAACTATATAGTTTTATTCATAGTGAAGATGAACTTTCAACATTTATCAGCCTCATCAATCAATTATTAGTAATTATAATAATATTATCTTTTTAAATTTAAATACACTAAATTTTATTATTTGAAAATCAATGCAAACTTTAATTATCATGAATATGATGATGATTGCCTTTTTTTGTTGAACTGAAAGTTTTTAATTGTATTGGAATAATAAAGTTTTAACTTGCGAATAAGTTCAGTTATTTTACTTTGATGATGATGATGCAAAGCGAACGTAAGGAAATACTAATGAGGAAACAACGTGCGGAGGTAACAGTTTATGTAAAGCTTACGAGGTGAGTATCCGGTTTATATAGCGATGGCAAAATTATATTTCCTTTAAACTTGGATGAGTTCGAGAAGTATGCAAGTGAAACTCTCAAACTATTTATTGCGAAGTATATTTAATCCGGATATTTGCGCAAGAAATTGTTGCATCTTGTCTATGTTTCTATTAATCATAAATAAAACATAGTTTGATGGTGGATGCAAATACTTATGGTTTGCTTTAAAATTATGAAGGGAATAATATAAAAATATTGAAATATTCTAAGAAAATATTGTAAATTCTATATTTTCAATTCAGTGTTACAATTACAAACCTTCTATTAAAGTTTATCATTATTAGTATAGTCGCAGTAAATTATCCTAGCCTACTTTTAACCTACCTCAATATAATGTGAATTACCGTAGTTAAGAACTACGTTAGGAAAAGATATTTTTTTGTGATAGTTCAAAGAGTTAGTTAGCTAAACAATATTTTCATTCAAGTAGAATAGATGTATATGATTTAAAAGTTTTGTTTTTATTCTTTAGATTCTCTATTCGTAAAAAGTTATCCCGGCGCATCCACCAGACAGTTAGCAAAACAATATTTTCATTCAAGTAGAATACTTATAAAATTAAGGTAATTGAAAACAACTGATTATACGTTTACTAACACAATTGAATGCAAAACATATTAAAATGCTATTTCTCATAGCCTCTGAATATCAGAGTAGTGCATTTTATTAAACGCGAACTTAAAATATTAAAAGGATAATATGCAGTGAAACAAATTCTGTAATCTCTAGCTTGTAGCGTGAGGTAACGATTGATGGCAGGAGCCGTGCAAGACATCACGTCTTGTGAATCCTTGAGATTGGTTTTATCGTACGTGTAACGATAAATTTCTCCCTGCAGTAAAACAGAGTTGCAGGTATCACTCGAAAAAGAACAGATTCAATTAAATTTTCAAAACTGTAATGAAATTGGTTTCCAAGATACATACATATTTACAAATATGTAATCTTAAAATATAATGTGTATGTTTTTAATTTGCTAACGATAATGACATTATTTCCTTAATTAATGCACGGTTTAATATTCGGGCGTCAAATTTATTGGATAATTGGATTGTAACGTAAACAATTCAATGTGTAGTTGTTATTCCCTTATGTGAAATATCAATTTCACCTATCAATATGTACACGCCACGTATAATTTCAGACACGACAAGCTAACAGCTGTCAAAAGTATTAGCAACGCAGTCAATCTAATTGATTCAGTACTAAACGGTTATTAATTATTTGTAGTACTTGATGGTCGCGTATTTAAGTTTATACATTCTTATACATGTATCAAATCCATTCATCATTTTATATTATACATAAAACAAAAAAAGCAACATTTATTGTGCTGTTAACGTTTTTTTTTTAATGCGTTACAAAAGTTATTAATAGTAAACTGCAGACACGTGTTTCGATGTATTACAGCTAGTCAGTGAAATTATACCTAAATTATAATTGACCTTCTAAGTGAAAAAAGCCTGCACGAGAATTAGTTGATTTTAATAAGATCTAATCATCGCCGATGGAATTTATTTTCAAGGCACGTTTTACAAACTATATCAGTAGAGATAAAAGCTGCTCTGGATAATTTAATTTTTAAATTGAACAAAATATTGTTAAAATTATAGCTTAGCATATATATAATAATTATTTTAGGAAAAGAATAATTATGGATGGATAAATCAGCATTTATAAATAAATTTTAGATTTGACTTTTCTTTTCGCAAAAATTCATATAATATAATTTTTGAATATTAAAATGTTTAAAATACATTTCTTTTAGGAAAATTTTGAAAATATAATTTTATCAAGAATTTTTTTACCTATTTAAAATAATCACATTGATTTTAACTTTTATCAACAGATTTACCAACTTGATTTCATAAAGATTCGAATAATTTAAGTATTTTTTTAGAAACTACTTTCTGTAGTCAATTGTTTTAACTTTTATATAATTTTAACAAAATTGCAAATTTTTTGTTCATCTATTTAAGAAAATATTTTATTTAAGCTTTTAACTCTTTTTCTGTTGACAAATTACATAAACAATATAAACATTTTTAAAATTATTTTTTTTAATAACTTATTTCTGGCAAATTAAATTATTTTATGATATTATCATTAGTATATTGTGCTAATTTAGTTTTTTTTAAATAAAATATACTATTTTTACCTAGGTCAATAGTACGCTAGAGGAATTTGTAATTTTTTGGGATAGGCCAGGCCAAGAGTACGCTAAGACAATGAATATTTTATCGGCTTATCTCAAAAGTATGCTAGACTAAATTATTAATTGAGATAGCAGATAACATTACACTAAGATAACAAATAATTTATTTAAGTAAGTCAAGTATAAGCTAGGGCAAAACTTAAACTTTTGTATCAAACTGGTGATATTAGAAGTCATATTCCTCCTAGTGGGAGTTTAGTTTAGGTGAAGGGATTTTGGAGGAGTCATCTTTGGACTGTTCTGATTAAAGCACTTAAAATTAAGTATGTAATTTTGGTTGTAGTTCAAACTGAATATCGTATTGGTAAGGTTGCAAATAGATGAATCATATGGATGCCTGTATTTCTTTGGCGTGTTTGTTTGTAACACATCACTCAATAAGTCTCTGGTGTAACTAAGAAAAAAAAAAACAATTATTTTTTGGAAGTTCGACTTTATTTTTCAACATATTCTTCTTAAAGAGTGATACATTCAGTTCAACCCTCTTTTAACTTTTCGATGTCCTTTATGTGAAACGATTTATCTTTGCTCTCAAAATAAGCCTCAGTTTCGGCAATCATTTCTTCATTTGAGCCAAATTTCTTTCCCCGGTGCATCTTTTTCATGTCTGCAAAATACCAGTAGTTGCTTTGGGGCAAGTCTAAAGAGTACGGTGATTGGAAAAGCAATTCAAAGCGTAATTCAACCAATTCAACCATTGTTTTCATTGACTTGTGTAATGGGGCATTGTCCCGGTGAAAAGGCACTTTTTTCGGTTGCGGTTTTTCTTGATTTCTGCACTCAATCGATCCAATAATGCCATGTAATACTAACTATCGGTAGTTTTACCTTTCTCAAGATAGTCGATGAACTAAATTCCATGCGCATCCCAAAATACGATGCCATAATCTTGTCAGCCGACTATTGAGTTTTTGGTCATTTTGATGACTTTTACCGGCTGTTGTTCATTCAACTGACGATTTCTTTGATCCAGGCGTGTAGTAGTGAATCCATATATTATCACATACCGATACAAGAATCCTTTTTATTTGAATAACTGTAAACAGCGCTCTGAATCTTCGATGAGTTGTTGTTTCTCTTTTGTGAACATTTTTTATTTTTTTGAAGATTTTGGACGACTAGAGTGTTCAGCATCATCAGTGCTTATCAAGTGACTGTTTAGCTCCAACAGTATTTTCCTTATCAAGAAACAGTGTTTAATCAACACACGAAATTCCTTTCTATCAATTGTCTTGAAAATTACAAAACCGTGGTAACTAAAATGACTGTAACTTCTAAACTAACGGTCAATTTCTCATGAAATTTTGACACCCGCTATTTGAAGATTAGTAATACTCGTAAATCACATGGGTCTGTCAACAATGTTTCCATATATGTATCAGACCGGGGACTTATTGAGTGACGTGTTATTACTTCAAATTGAGCATCCGGCGTTAAAAATTAGTTAAAACTTTGGTTGGAGTAGACTTATTTTTTATCCGGATGGTAATTAATACAGAAATCTGTGTTGGGTCTTACGCAATCATCGGTTGTTTCTATCATGGGTGTCTATCATCTATGTTTGGAAAGAAAAAAGGAACTGCCTATTGCCCATCTTATGAGTTAAATAATCCTCGTCATCAGGATTTTCTGAAGACATGTTTTCTTGGAAATTTTTTATTCCTTTATTATCTCCGCACCGTTAATGTACACATTTTAGTGACATAAGGCGAGGATTTTGGGCCTCTAAGGCTTCATCATATAATGATTAAAATCCTGGTCATCGTTACGTACGGATATATTGCAGCAGCTGCTTACATCAGCAAAATATACTTGTGCAAGTTTCTGCGGGCTGCTTTCTTGTTTTTAAAAAGCGGAATATTCTACGCCTTATAACCTGGGTATAAACCTACAGCATTGCTCTTCAGAATTCTTTATGTCTGGTAGGTTAGGCTCGTCATATTTAGAGTCCTTAGCTTAGAGTCGTATGATTTTTCTGATTAAATACGTTCTTTACTTTGTTCTACATACTGGAACCAGTGTAGCTGACTTAACTGAAGACGTGTCGGCACACTTTTTCATTATTCTCACTCTTAAATTTATTTATTGCTTTACAAAAGTATTGCAATTTACATATGAAGTAATTCTAACTTAAAGTAACCTATTTTTACCCTCCCAGGATTTAGGGACACAGTGGTAAGAAAACACCCCGCGATTTTGAAACTTTATTCCTCCCTCACAACAATTACTCCTCTTAATATGATTTCTCTTCCTTTTTGAGCAGCTGCTAAAAGCTACTCGATCCACCGTTAGCTTCTTGAGCTTGTTTTTTTTCTGTTCGCTCTTTTATCTTCTTGCTTGTGGTAATGGTTATGCCGCCGTGCCACTAGCTACTTAATTCACCACTAGTGTACCCTACATATCCGTTCTTTTCTTCTTCTCCCTTCTTTCTTCTGGTACGTCCATGCATCTGTAGCTACTCATTTTTCTCACTGGTAGAATGTGACTGATCGACACAACTAGATGTGTCCATGTTTCATTGGTATGGGTCAAAAGTACGCTAGGGTAATAAATGATTAATTAGTACCTAGGTGTAATGAACAATTTATTGTGATAGTTTAAGAGTAAACTCACGGCAATTCATAAATTATTATCCTAGGTTAAGAGTGATTGCAATAAAATAATTTACTTTGTGGGTATCATACACCTATATTTATTTTATAGTCTGCAGTTTCAACATCCTAATACTAATATTTTAATATTACAGTAAAAACATTCAACATTATAAGCTAAATAGCATATTTGCTTCAATATTTTCCAAATGAAGGATTCAAATGCTGTCAGCATGTCTTATTGGAAAATGGATGGGTGTGGGTCTGAGTAGAAGAACATTGGAAATAAGTGAACTCTGCCTGTGATTCTTACTGTTTAAATTTGCGTACACGTTTCATTAATTTATATATTCTTTCAAAAATATCTCATAAGCTAGAAGAACAAAGTTATAAAGAATAAAATATAATTAATAATAAGTTGTTCGATTGTCAAATTTTTATTAAGTCACTACAATTGTTTGGCCGCACTGTGAAGAACATCCTTCACTTAAAGAAGTCACGGTATGGTTAAACAGTTGTAGTGAGTTTAATAAAAATTTAAAAAACAACCATATATTATTAATTAAATCAGTTCATAAAGAATAAAGTTGTCGAAACAGCAGTCACTAAAATAAATATAAGTGTGATACCCACCCCACAAAGTCCTTAATTTTACTGCAATTATGATATTTGAAAGGAAATGTATCACGAAGTCAAAGCCTCCAAAATTTCGTACTCACTTTAAGAGTGTATTATGGATTAATTGGAATAGGTCATTAGTACGATAGGGCAATAAATAGTTTATTGAAATCTATTAAGAACATTCCACAGCAATGAACAATGTATTATTTAATTAGAGCAATTCATAATTTATTGGGATAGGTAAATAGCAAGATAGGAATATTAAAAATTGGGGTAAACAGTGGGTTGACACAAATAAAGCAATATTAAAGTAGGTCGAGAGTATGCTAAGATAGTGAAAAAATCATAAAGATACTCTAGGGTAGAAATTTTTTTGGGGTAAGTTAAAAATACGCTGGAAATTAGAAAAATGTATTGACATAGATCAAAAATACGCTAGAATAATGAATAATTTATTGGAACAGTCTTGACAAGTATTTTATTAATTTTAACATTTTTTACAAAACATTGCACGATTAAAAAATATAATTTAAAGATTGGATCTTCTCATAACTCGTTGAGTGTTGAGGCATTTATATTTTGAAAATCCATTCATTTAATATAATAATAATAGTTGACGATTTTCAACTTTTTATTTTAGTCACTACAATGGTTTTGCTACACTGTAGCTTCTTCAGGTGTTGAAATATAATTTACCTCTTGGTTCACAATGGTGAAATAATTTCTAAAATTTTAATTCCGTGAACATTTATTTTTTTTGTTTAAAGAAACGTACAATCTACGATCAAATTTAAAAATTTGAATCCAGCACATTTTCAGGGCCTAAAAATTTTTGTAACGGTTAAATTCTAACACAAAAACACAAAAATTATATTTTGTTTGGAGAAAAGTGCAATTTACGATTAATTTAAAAAATCTTTAACGTTCTGAAACTTTAAAACCTTAAGCTTTATAAAATTGCAGAAATTTTGATACGATTTAAAAAATCCGGGTTTTAAGATTCTATTATTTTAATTTCTCAATTTTTAAAAAAATAAATAAAGAATTGATCAACACTTGGTTTGTTTCAATTCATCGCCCATTATATATTATAAGAGATAAGTAAGAAAATTCTTTAAGAAACATTTTTAGAATCATTTTCACACTTTTTGTTAAAAAATAAATTTTACACTTTTCGAGCTTTAGAATTTAAGAAAAAGTTTGCATGACCTTTAATCGATTGAATTGCTATAATTACCATATTTCATTTTTAGAGAAAATTTCATTTTTTTAAAATTTAGAGTTATTGCAGTTTTATAATTTTTATTAATTCCAAAATGTTCCCAATAAAAAATGAAAATTTATAACTTTTTAAAAGAATAAATTTCGAATCTTTCTACTTTGTCAAAAAAAAATCAAGAAAGAGTGTGTATGACTTTTTGAAAGAAAATATTTGAAATTTATCATAAATTAATGAACGTTTTAAATTTGGATAGGTTTTAGTTTTATAATTTTAGATGAACCATATTGATTAATTCTAAATAGTTCACAATAAAAAAGTATAATTTTATTACTTTCATCAAATAAAATCTACTTTTGAATTCAAGAAAAAGTTTGCACGACCTTTCAAATAAATTGGAAAATTAAAAGGTGTTTTTACTTTAACAGCCAAATCAATTTTCAAACAAAAAAATCAAAATATTTTAATTTCTAAATATTCGAAAGTTTTAAGGCAATTAATAAAAAAATCAAAAATTTGTCTAAAAATGGAGGAATTCCAAAAAATGAATGTGATTTCCTTTAAAAAGAAAAACATAAATGATAAGGAAATTTGAAAAATGCTATTTAGGATCAGTCTAAGTTCGGGAATATAAAAATTTAAAGTTATAAAATTACAAAAATTAATTTCTCCAAACATAACTGCATTCCTATCTTATATTGATATAAGGCCTAATAACTAATAGTTTTAACAACACATATTACAAGAAACATTTTTAGAATATTTTTTTTCATTTTCAGTTCAAAAATAAATTTTAAACTTTTCGACTTTTAGAATTTAAGAAAACGTTTGCATGACATTTCAATCGATTGAGTTGTTATAATTTCCATATTTTGTTTATAGAAAATATTGCAATTATTTAAATTATAATTATTGTGGTTTTATAATTTTTATTAACTCCAAAATGTTTACAATAAAAGAATATAACTATATAAAAATAAGGTTTGAATTTTTCCACTTTTTTAATTCAAGAAAGAGTTTGTACGGTTTTCAAATAAAATATGATATTAACATTTTTAAATTAAAATTTTTTTAATTTTTATAATTTTAGAACTATTTATTAATTTTAAATAATAATTTTAATAATAAAAAAATGTACTTTTGTATTCAAGAAAAAGTTTGCACGACCTCTCAAGCAAATTTGAACATTTTAAAAGTGTTTTTACTTTAACAGTCAAAACAATTTTCAAACAAAAAATTCTAAATTTTTTAATTTCAAAATATTCAGAAGTTTTAAGCCAATTATTAAAAAAATCAAAACTCTGTCTTAAGTGAAGGAATTTCAAAAAATGCATGGGATTTTCTTTAAAAAGAAAAAAATGAATTAGAAAAATGGTTTTTAGGATCATTTTTCTAAGATCGGTAATATTTAAAACAATTAAAGTTAAAAAATTACAAAAATTTCATTTCTCCGAGCATAAAGGGATTCCTATCTTATTTAATTAAGAGAATGGTTGCGACCGTTACTACGAAGTAATCAATACTTATACTCAATTGAAAAATTCACTATGTTCTAACAACAAATAAATTAAAATAAATTGTTTTTTTTTTCAATTCAGTGTAAAAATTAATTAAACATTGGGTGTTTATATTTGATGATGTATAATTTTTGATATAATAAAAAGTTTTTATTTTTATCAAAACAAATAACAGCTTCAGAAAAATCAAACATTTGACCATCATTGGTCTATGTATATTAATCGACTTTCTTTTAGCTACCTTGTATTCGCAGCAGTAAAATTATGAATAACGAGATAGATTATTTGTATTAAAATAATAATAAATTACTTTTGTATCATTCAATATCTCTCGAGGCATTAGCCAGAGAAGTAGTTGTTTCAATACGTGATTTGTTTTGTAGTCGTAGTAAGACTCATTGTTGTAGATTTACGAAATGATTTAGTGTTTTTTCTAATTATTAGAATGTTTGTATACTTGAATCAAATTGAATTACTCTTTTTATTGTTAATATTACTGCATTAATATTTAATTTTTTAATATTATATAAACATATTACGCTAGTATTATAAAATTCAATGTAAAATTCACGAGAGAAGTCTGAGTAAACACCATCCTTTATCACCACATTATTATACTGTACTAATGATGATTAAATGTAGGGACTTGTTACATATTTTAGCATTTAATGTTTAATTTTATATTTGCATTTATTTAAAGTCCCCCATTTCGCTCATTTAATCATGCAATAAACAGTTTTCCTCAGTAATGAAAATATTTACATCTCTACCTCATAATTTAGATAATATCCATTAACTTATTCATATGATTTTATCATCTGCATATTCCAGTATGTTATATTATATACATACATAATTTTAAAGCGCTTCTTTCTGTATTTAATTTCGCTTGAATTATAAATTTAAACAAGTTCATGATTCAATTTTTGATATTACCTATTATTTAATTAAAATCACTTCGCGTTATTATAACGGACGCGTGAATAATTAAGCGATCAAATAATTACATTTTACATTGATTAAAGTGCGTTCGACATAATTACTTAACATGTGAAATTCATGCAAACAAATCAAATACAAACTCGTACACTCGAGAAATTCGATTCGGTTTAATTGAATTACACTAGTCCTATAAAATATTGATGTTATTGGATACGTGCTCACGGGCATCTATCAGTTTTACAGGAATATTGATTTTTGCGATGAAACCGGGTCGCGGCCCAAACAAATTACACTTATTTATATTCTTCACCATAACCTTCGAAAAATAAAATATAATTAGGGGATTTTATAATTAATGTAGGAAACAGAAGTTGATTTAATAATTTTAAATACATTTTTTAATTTAATATTTCATAACCTATTTCGTTGTATAATACTCGCTCAGGAAGACAAAGTAATTTTTGTAGGTGTATAGATCGATTGCGTCATCCACACGGTTGACATGATATATTGAGGCCAAGGGTGCATTAAGCAAGTATAAAAAATATTACCCTAATGGGTTTTTCATGCGTGCTGGGACAAACAGAGATATATGAAAGAGAGAAAAAGCAATTTCAAATTTATTTGTATACCTGTATTTAGGTAGCAACGTAAATATAAATAAATTTAATAATAAGGACAATAAAAACATAACAGTGTTAATAAAACATTAAATATTAAAGATATCATAAATTAGTTCTCGTAATTTTGCGAACGCAATTAATGCATAATTAATCGTATTAACGGGGTCGTCGGCTGGTGAATTATTATTTGTTGTAGTCGAGCACTAATTTAGCTTACGTTGTAGTGATGAAGTATGCCGCAGATGTAAGATGTAGGTTCGACTGAATTACTTAAAACCACAATGATTTACATAGTAAAATAAGGGCCGTAATTAACAAAGCTTAACTCGTTCGTGCTAAACATGCAGGCGAGCGCCGCTCCCTTAATTTCTGTTTTATAATTGCTCCTTATTACAAAGGGACCACTCCCATTTTACTTAGCTGGAAGTTTTTGTGCGAGTAAATATTCGATGTAAAGCTTCTCCTTTTTTTAAATAAGTGCTCACATAATTAACCCATAGTATAAGGCTTTTGGTTATTTTGCATCGCAGTTGAATAAAAATTAATAATTTAATGTATTAAATTTTTGTCCCAAAAACGTTTTTTTATTAAAATATTTAACCTATATTTCTGTAGATAAATTAACTAAATTATATTTAAACAACAGATAATGAATGCAGTGTTAGTTATGAGGTATTTGGAAGGATTAAAGTTAAGAGAATTAGGATTATATACATCAACGCTAAAATGCCATATAATAGAGGCGAAGGAGGAGAGCCTTGGGGAAGTTCTGGCTTGGGAGTAAAAGAAGAAGAAAAGTAGATTTTAGCTTTTAGGAATCTATTACTGGAGTAGAATTGTTGATTAATGAAAATGATATAAGGAGGGATATTTAAGAGGTGACACGTGTACAATAAACCTTGATGTCAGACAGAGTCAAAAGGCTTCCAGAAATAGAGCTACAGAAGTTCTACCTTCAAGGTGGAAAGGAAATTCTGCATATTTGAGGCTAGAATGGTGAGCTGAAGACAAGTTGATCAAATGGGACGATAGCTGGATAGTGAAGTGGATGGTTGATTCCACACTTCTTTGTTCTATAATACTGATTAATCATTGGATTACGAAAATTGAATTATCTTGAATAGATTTAAATGATCTGATTGTTTGATTGACATGAATGGCCCTCAGAAAAAAAAACTTTAATAATGACCTGGAACGATCATTAGGTGACCTTAAATCATCATTGAGAGCGAACGAGGGAAACGGAGGATAAAAGCAAGCAAGAGATAGTGAGAGAGAACAAGGGAGAGCAAGAGAGAACGAGAGAGAATAAGAGAGAGCGAAAGAGATCAGGAGACAGCTTAATAGAGCAAGGAAGATGGTTGATTTCATATTTCTTTGTTCTATTCCAACGTAAAAATCATGTTGCATGCTGCTCAACTCAGTGATACTTCATACGGGCCAAATAAAAAATATAAAATGACCCAAAAATCGCAAAGGTGGATAAACGAAATTTTGAGGGTAATTAGAGAAAACATTGAACTAATTTTTCGTCATATTCCCAGACCTCATCGAGTTGGCATCTTTTATAAAACACTTTATAAAGTTCACTCAAAAATTTTAAGTTCTATAATGTTTAGAAGCTTGATTTTTTAAATATAACATACAGTATTATGATATAAACAATTGTGTATAATGTTATATTTATAGTACACATACAATCCATGTAATAAATTATTTGACCTTCGGGGTAAAGTAGCGTAAAATTGTAGTTTTCTAAATCTGAACTTTAAGCGTTAATTACAAATAATATAGGGAATTAAAAAATTAAAATATGCAAGATCAGAAGTATCTAAAATTAAGTAAATATGTTTTTTTTTTTCTTGAAGTTTTCCATTTTTTTCCCTAAATACAACCCCTAATAGCCCCCGCGCGCGGATTTGGCACATTGTGCGTCGGTTGATCCCCCGAAAAAGCGAATAATGTTGTTGCCTTTCGGTATTTTTAGGTTATTTTCGCATGTGGCACTATTTTACAATGAATACTTGTTTTTATATGATTTTGAAATCACTTTTTTGGTTTCATATTGGTATATTCAGTTTCCTGACACGTGTTTCGATCAATGACGATCATTTTCAAAGGAATTACAAAATTAACTCATTCCCTCGAGAATGGTCGTCAGTGTCAGGAAACTGAATATACCAATATGAAACCAAACACGTGTCTTATTTCAAAACCAGATAATATTCTATTTTCGTTTCACCAAAAGTACAGTGAGCAATGTATTTACCGTAATACTTGTTTTGTTTTATCAAAATGGCATCTTTGTCGTTCGCATAATTGGACTATTTGGAGTCGCGTGTATTCTGAGGTAGGGTTAATGGTGTGTGTGTATGTGTGTGTGTGTGTGTGTGTGTGTGTGTGTGTGTCACGAAAAAATTTAAAAAAAAGTGAGCAACATAGAGCAAAAATGAGCAAGAGAGAGCCAGAGAGAACAAGGGAGAGTGAATAATAGTAACAGATAGCAAATAGGACAAGAGAGAGCAAAGGGGACAAGGGAGAGCAAAAGAGACAAGGGAGAGCAAATGCCAACAAGAGAGAGCTAAAGAGAACAAGGGAAAAAGATAGCAAAAGAGAGAGAGAGCGGAAGTATATAGGGAGCAAAAAAGATTGAGGCACCTGAGGGGAGAAGAGAGGAATTATATATATGTGTGTGATATTAACAAAGTAAATTTTATTTATCATTTGATAAAGTTCCTAATTATATATCTGTCATGTTGAAATAAACAGCCAAAACATTCTCTCCGAAAAAGGTGATAAAAGAACTGACCAAAAATAGAAATCAAACATTCCAGCTGTGAGGAGGATCCTTGCTGCCTTAACATCATGGTGATGGATTGGGTTTAAGTGGAAGAACATATTTAATTGTTAATACCGCCCGTGCTTCTTTCGTCCAAAATTTTAAATAATTATTTTCTGTTTGTATTATTTAAGAAAAAAGACCAAGAATAGATAAATTTAAAAAAAAATGAGCAACAGAGAACGTATTAGACCAAGAGAGAGCAAGGAGGGGCGAAAGAGAACAAGGGCAAGCGAAAGAGAGCATGAGAGAGCAAAAACAGAAAATTGCTCTCTTTTCTGTTTTTGCTCTCTCTTTTAGAGAGCGAACGTGAGCTAGAGAGGGCGAAAAAGAACAAGGGAGTACAAAATCAAACTAGAAAGAGCGAAAGAGCAAATCGGAGGATAAAATCAAGCAAGAGAGAGTGAGAGAAAACAAGGGAGAGTAAGAGAGAGCGAAAGAGATCAAGAGACAGCAAAATAGAGCAAGGGAGAACGAAGGAGCGGGAAATAGAGCAAAGGGAAGCTAAAGAGAGTAAGGAATAACAAAGGAGATGAAAAGAGAGCAAAATAAGCAAGAGAGACCATTTCTTCAATGATTATTTTTCAAGTTTTTATATGTCCGTTTTTTAATTTGTCGGTACATTCTTGCTACTTTTGATTTCATTTGATTTCCCATTAATTTCTGTTCGAAAATTAAAAATAAAATGTCTAGAATGTTTCTAATTTCTCTCCAGATTCCTATAATTTTCTAGCGTTTTCTCATCCTAAAAAAACCCACAATCTTTGTGATGAAACTTGATGAAAAGATTGAAAAGATCTAGAATGTTTCTAATTTTTCTCCAGATTCCTATAATTGTCTAGCATTTTCTCATTCTATAAATCTCTACAATTCTTTGTGATGAAATTTGACGATGGTCTTCTAAACAATGAATTAACTATTAATTCAGGAAGGAGAAACCTTTTGTAGTTGTTTGCAAATAACGAAAAGTTTCTAATTTCTAAATTATTTCTATGATTTTTTTAATATCAAAAAAAAATTTGGATTACGTTTTTAGCAGAAATATCCGTCCCATATACAGTTCTCCTCGAAATTTTCTTAAAAAATCTAGAATGTTTCTAATTTCTCTGCAGATTCCTATAATTTTCTAAGATTTTATCATCCAATAAATTTCTACAATTTTTCTTGGATCTTAACGGCGTTCACTTGGTGGTACATTTCAATATTAAGAATAAAGAAAATACTTTTACTTTTTTATATACCACTTTAAGTTTTATTTTCAGTGACTAGTTTCGACTACACGGTAATCATTATCAAACTAAGTTTGATTATAATGATTACCGTGTAGTCGAAACTAGTCATTGACTTAGTTTACCGTGTAGTCGAAACTAGTCACTGAAAATAAAACTTAAAGTGGTATATAAAAAAGTAAAAGTGTTTTCTTTATTCTTAATTCTACAATTTTTTGTGATGAAACTTGATGACGGTTATCTGAATTTTTAAAATATTTATTTTATATGGTAAAACTATTTTCGATTACTAAGTTCTTAGTTTCTTTTGATTTATGGTTGAGCTTTTTCCAATCGTATACCTCATAATCTACTTGCCAGTCAGGGCTTAGAGTGAAGGCTAAATCTTGATCTCTCCACACTCAGACTCCAGAGATGGTGCTGTTGTTGTCTTCCCCAAACAGGTACACTGACGCAAAGGCGGCCTTTCGCATCTTATCTAATATCTGGAACATCACCATGATCAGGTTGCGGCTCGTGAATACCTTCGCGAGCTCTTCATCAAGTAGTTCTCTGGAACGAATTTTTCGCAGAAATAAGGGATAGACTTCGCCTCGTCTTCGTTAGAGTAACAACGCTTGAAGTCGTCAAAATAAAGGTACCTTTAGGAAGAGCGTCGAAAGGATCTTTAGATTTCGGCTCTGCTGCGAGGCTTGCATCGGCAGCATCCATCTCCTCTGCAGGTTCTACTTATTTCTTGGGCTGCTAGTTCTTTTCTTTTTGATTAATTTTTCAGCAAAAATATCCTTTCCAGATAAAGTTTTTATAAGAGAAATCGTGTCCCTTTGACCTCAAATTTTAAACATTCATATATAAAAACAGCCTTCATAATCATAAGAAAATTTGAGAGACTGGAGTCCATTCATTTACTCATTTTGGGCTGATTTTTGATTTACAAATCCAAGAGAAGCTTTAGAGAAGTTTTACTTGAAGATGCACTACAGGATTATTTTTAAATGTTACACTTTTAAAGTATTTTGCCCTAGAAGTAAATTTACTTTTGACTATGGCAGTGTGTTTTTTAAAATTGATTTTTTGATCTAGGGTTATTCCCAAGTACTTAACGGAAACTGAGGGAAGGATGATAATTTAGGAAATTAAATCTTTACAAAGAAATTTATTAGTGCGATGATGTAGAATTGAGAGCTGATTTGTGGGGATTAAATTTTAATACAAACGTTGATGGGAGTTAATAAACTCTTGAAGGTATTGAAGGGCTCTTGGTGATGTGGGAGTATTTGTAAATTGTAGGAGGTATTTGGAAGGATTAAACTAAAGAGGATCAGATGAACCAAAATTAAAGACCTGGCAGATGCATCAAATTTGAAAGACTGGAGTCCATTTATTTAGCTACTTTTTGATTTACAAATCCAAGAGAAGCTTTAGAGAAGATTTACTTGAAAGTGTACTACATGATTATAGAAAGTATGTTAAAAAAGTGGTAGAGCTTAACAATTATCTTCCACTTTTTTAATATACGTTCTATAATTCTCTAGTGCACCTTCAAATAAATCTTCTCTAAAGGCTTCTCTTGGATTTGCGAAAAAAACTGACTGATGTTCGTCACGCTGGTTGCGCCCGTGCTTTTTGGAAAATATTTAGCTTAATATTTTACAATTGTTTTAGTGTTGTTCAAAGTTTTGGATGTTTAATTTTTAACTGTTTTCCATGTATTATTTAAACGTTTTTTGGTTATTAAAGTTTTTAAAATTCCTGTCATATTCAACATACCTTTCGAATATTTTTATTGTTTGCGTATGAAAATGGATGGATATGATAGATGTTATTATGTTAACGATAAGAATAGTTGCGACAGTTACTACGTGATAATTCATGATAAACACTAAACTATAACACTTATTATGTTTTTACAACTAAATTTTTTTATATTATTATGTTGTTGTATATATGAATATTTAAATCATGCCTTCTATTATAAACATGCTTGGAATTGTGTCGTTTTACTTTCCTTGTACGAAATGATTTTTTAAGGAATATATCTGTCTGATCCTAGAACACCGGTGCACGACCCTTCCTCTAGCTAATCTCCCTTCAGAGTGCCGAACAGTGGGCCTCAAAGAATATAAATCCGCGATCGTCTTCCTAGATGTCAAAAAATATTTGATTCTTTTTTTGAAACAATATTGCTACGAGAATTTTAAAGTAAAGATTGGTGATCAAGACAAACATTGGGCACAACATGTTGTGTGTAAGATATGTGAAGAGGGTTTAAGGCATTGGAGTAATTGAACAAAGAAATCCCTACCCTTTGGAATACCAATGATTTGGCGAGAGCCAACAAATATCCATGATGACTGTTATTTCTGTATGTGCAATGTACGTGGATATAAGACAAAAAATTTAAAAAAAAAACATCATTTATCCGAACCTCAAGTCTGTATTTCGACCAGTGCCACATGGTCCAGACGTGCCAATACCTAAGAAAGCTAACAAATTTAAAAGATGTTACATACAGTACTGAACCTGAAGTTGATGAAAACAACTTTAGCGATGCCAGTGAAATATTGAGTGTTTCTAAGCAACCGGAGTTATTTTACAAGACCAAAGAAGAGACTTAGCTATTCCAAAGGTTCTTTCATCCGAAATTTTGGCATCCAGACTTCAAAATAAAAATTTACTGGCAGAAGACGTTAAAATTTCGTATTTTAGAAAACGTGAGTATTCAGGATATATTGAAGAAATTGGTTGTATAGTTTATTGCACCGACATTTTTATTCTGATAAACAAACTTGAGGGCACATACAATACCGATGATTAGAGGCTTTTTATTGATTCTTCCAAAAGAAGCCTTAAAGCTGTTCTCTGGCACAATGGTATTGTTTTTTCATGAGCAAACAAAGAAATTAGAAGTTGTAAAAGACAGTAAATCTTTACATATTTTAGATTATAGATGAAGAATTAAGTAAT
This sequence comes from Ontholestes murinus, assembly GCA_963969525.1. Classification (NCBI taxonomy): domain Eukaryota; kingdom Metazoa; phylum Arthropoda; class Insecta; order Coleoptera; family Staphylinidae; genus Ontholestes; species Ontholestes murinus. Next base: position 49,246,763 of record OZ018396.1, read on the forward strand.
GGGAATATGATAAAGAAATAAATTACAAACGGTGAGCAGCCACTTCCAGAAATGGACTTAATATTTTTCCGACTAAGCGCGGTGGCGCTCATTTAGACATCGTGCATTCGTAAATGATAAACGGCAGGAATAATTCGAAATAAACGGGCATTTTTGCGGATGGCGTAATCCATTAAAAATAAATATGTCTACTTTTTCCCGCTAGTCGGTAACATTTTGCATCCGGTAAACCGAACAGCGTACGTACGGCAATGCGGAAGCGCGGATCTCAGGTGGGGCCCATTGTGTAAATATTTATGAAAATTAAACGCTTCAGCAGGTTTTTATCTAAGGCAAATGCACGCTTTTATGAAAGCATTTATACACTTTTACGGCGTGTGTATAAAACCGACGTGAACTATGTAAAAAGGCCGAAGCGCTATCATAAATGTTGCGCGGGCAGTTTACGGAGCTTTCAGCGCACCATAAAAACGTCTCGAGTTTTGAATTGTTGAGATTACATATGGTGCCGCGTTACACTAATTCGTATATATTTTTTATATCTAGTTATATAAAGGGTATTACTAGCCGTTATTTATTTACCTAACGACCTAACACCATATGCATAAGTTTTAATATGTGTTTTTAAATGTAGCATAAGCTATTACAAAGAACCATTAGCTTCTTTAGTTAATTTTATGATATTATAGCTGAAATAGGTGCGTGAAATGTGAACCAGCACCGGGCGAATCCAGAATGCCCGCGAGTGATCCATGCTGAGCGCGCTGGAACATGTGGCATACTATGAATACAAAGTCCGAGCGATGGCACCACCGCCGCGTATCGAGGTCATGTTAAGTTAGTAGCATCTCTTGAATGAACGCACACCAAGTTTCAGCCGTATTGGTCTATTTCTTTGTGTTTGGCATTCGTGTGAATCAAGGAAATCGACTGATTTTCAAGAAATGGACAAAAAGAATTTCGTGTGGTGATTAAACATTACTTTATGAAAAGACAACCGCCTCAGGAGACTAAAGAGAAGCTTGATACATATTATGGTAACTATGCACCTTCAATTAGAACAGTTTATAAGTGGTTTCAAAATTTTTGGACTGGCCATATGGGCACAGTGATGCTGAACGTTCTGGATGGTCTGTGGATGTTACGAATCCAGACATCATTGATCAATTCCATGATATGGTGATGGATGACAGAAGAGTTACGGTGCGTGAGATTGCTAGTGCTGTGGGCATCTCGAGCTGCAAGAAAGTCCTTTTCCATCACGACAACGCACTTCAGCAGTTGTGGTCGCAAAATTAATGGAAATAGGATTCCAACTCGTTTCATATCCCCACTATTCTCCAGATTTGGCTCCCTCAGACTACTCTTTGTTTCCCAATTTGAAGAAATGGCTGGCGGGACAAATATTTTACTCAAACGAGGAGGTGATTGCAGACACTAATGGATATTTTGCAGACATGGACAAATCCTAGTATTCAGAAGGGATCAACAAACTAGAACATCGTTGGACTAAGTGTATAAGCCTAAATGGAGACTATGTCGAAAAATAAAAAAGGTTTACCTCAAACACGTTAGTAGTTTTTATTTTTGCACGGACTTTTCAAAAGCCCCTCGTATAATAAAAAATCGAAATGTATTTTTCCCATTCAATATGAAGATATACTTTATTATATAATTAAAGGAATTTCTAATAACATTTTTATTAATACTATTTACCTGATATTAATTATCTAAACCTCTAAAATAACATAAAATTTTTAGTAATTTTTGCATTATTGTTATTACCTGGTCTTAAGATTGTAGTGCACAATTTCGTAGAAATTTGCTTAATTACTAATTAGATTTTTTACTATATTGTCTTTTACCTCGGTTTTGGATAATTTCCATGCAGTAGAATAGTAATTACACTTTACTAGTATAATGTGGAGCCGAGAATGCTATCAAGAGTCTGTAACGATCGTAACTAAACCATTGTAAGATTTAGTTATTTGCATATTTAAAGAATGCGATTATTTAAAAGAATTATATAAAAGTAGGTAAGAAAAATAATGCATTAATTTATAATTTAATTAATATAAAATGTAATCCAAAAGAACTACACAAAATAAGAAAATTTTCTATCAAATATTTATTCTCAATATTTGCTTTATACACTCTAAATAAGATACATTTAAAAATTGTATTATTTACCCTATAAAATAAACGTTGACCTGCTTACAGTCGTCACAATCAATAAACCATCCATTATTAATTTGATTGAATCATCAAATATTACAAGGCAACGCTTTAAGCATTAATAAAACACACATAAAAATAGAAACATGCTTGTAACTAATTATATTAACAATTAAATGATTACTTAATTGTTATTTGATCGATTTAAACAAATTATTCTGTGTATTAATTTGTTTAAATCTATAAAATAACTATTTAATAATGATCGAACCATTATTATAATTTATTAATATATGTATTAATTTGTTTAAATTAAAAAAATAACTATTTAAATAATTATTGAATTAATAATTGAATAGTTATTATAATGTATTAATACGTGTATTAATTTGTTTAAATCAAAAACGTATTATTAAATACTAATTGAAATGTTAAAATAGTTATTTATTATTTCCTTCAATATTAATTTGTATTGCTTTAATCCGTACGCCAGTAATTCATTTAGAAATTCTTCAGCGCTTATCATTAGCAAGTGTGCAATCGATTCACTTTTTTGGGTGTGCGAGGCAACTTCGAATAGTTTTTTGTTTGTTAATTTCTATTACCTGAAAGTGGGAGATATATAGAATAAGGAACTAATGCGCAGTGACATTCAAACAGTTGAAGAACGAGGTTGTGACGGTGTACATCTTCTGGTGAAACTGAATCGGTTTATTTAAATAATTACATGTTTTACAATGTTATTATACGGGTGTTCAATTGGGAAAAAAGTGAGTGACTTTACTAAACTTTACCATAAAGGTGTTGGGTTTTTTCTATTTCTTCACAAATATTTTCCACTTTTCCCTGTTTTCTAATATAAAATATAAAACTTGTTAATTTATTTTTAACCTTTTTCTGTATTAAATAAATTAAATTAAATATTTATTTTGTAATAAATAGTGAAATATATATTGAAATTACTTTAATATTAAATTAGAATGTTCAAAGTGAGTGTGTTTATTTAAAAATGTTTATATTTACATTAAGAAAGTGGTACATGTCCACTTTTTTAAAACCAAATATATTATATATACGAAAAGTGGTAATTAAGTAAGGCGGAAATTGTGAAATATGTAAGTGATGTTAAAGATGAACTTGATTTTGTTTTGCATGGAGATGGCTTAAGTGAATAATTCTGATAGTGATAGTAATAATTGTGTGCAGAAAACGAAGGAATTCGCCGCTTCGAGGATTCTAAAGGTGAAGAAGTCTTACAGATAACGATGAATGGACCGATATTATAGAAAGGGATGTTCCCTTACAAAGTATAGAAATTACCAGGACCGCAAATTGCAAACATCGAGGAGCCTATACAATTTTTCAAATTGTATTTTACGGATGAACTTGTGAATGAAATCATATTAGAAACCAATAATTATGCTAAAAGCAGATTGAAGGATAAAATTCTTAGCAATAATTTTATGTGTCACCTATGGGGCAATACATGTAAGGAAGAATTTTTAACTTTTAGGGTATCATGTCGAATATGCAGGAGTACTGATCAAGAAAGGATAATCCTAGAATGCCATTTTTTATAACATATTTACAATATGACAATTTAACCAAATATTTCAGATGTTGCTTTAAATACAATAAAAATAAGAACGCGAATTCAAGGTATTAGCAATTTTGTGGAATACATTGTATCAAAATTTTCTGAATACTTTATACCAGGGAGAAACATGTGTGAAGATGAGTCAGTGGTAAAATTCAAAGGAAGTATTTCTTTTATAGTTCAAATAAGCCGACAAAATAAAACATAAAACTGGATGTGTATACAATAAAATTTCTTATTATGAAAGTATTACATCCGAAAACTTCATAAAACCAAAATTACCCCTTATTAAAAATCCCCAATACAGAAAGCTATTATATACGTACAGATAAATACTATACTAGTATTCCATTGGCTGATGAATTGTTAAAAAGTAAATGTCATTAAACGGGGATAATAAAAATCAATAGAAAGCCGATTTAATACATAAAACCAATTATTTCTGAAAACAAATCTTTTGCTTGTAAAAGTGGAAAGACTATGTTATTATCTTGGAAAGACTAAAGAATCGTCATGTTATTGATTCGGCTGTTTCTGTAACAAAAAGAAGAACTGGAAGAAGAAGAGAAAAGCAAGATATCTGAAAGCTAAAAGTTTTTGTAAGTTACATTGCTTTAATGGGCGGCATTGATCGAGCTGATCAGTGCACTGCAAGCTATTGGTTTTTTGAGGAAATCACTCAAGTTATGGCAAAAATGTTGTTCTAAGGTATGAAAATATGTGATATAAAATCTTACATTTTGTGTAAGGCTGTTAGCAAAGACAAATATTCATTATCTTATTTGAAATACGTAAAGCGTGAATCAACTCGATCGAGATCTTCTACTTCCGGATTTAAAACCAGGCTTAAAAAAAAGCTGCATATAATGCAAAAATGCATAAATGTGATAAACATCATAAATTAATCAGATCAAATATATTACTTTATTTACTGCTTATAGTGGAGTGATAATTTCAAAAATCGTACTAGTCTTTACTAGAAGGCCACTTATTATGTTGTTAAATTCTAGTGGCAATTGGTTAAATATTTAGTGTGTGATTACTGTTTTAATTTTGTGTGTGGTCTACGATATACAGTTACTATGCTCATAATAATATCCATGCTACATATTTAAGGTAATTACATCAAAACTAATATTATTGCATGAACAATTTCTTATAAAAATCAAACCACTAAATTGAATTATTGGAGTTGTGTATTAACCACAACTTTCTCATTCATCGAAATATATTAATCACTGCAAAACAGTTATGGTCAGATAATTTTGAAATTAAATTTATAATTTTTGGTGATATAATTTGCCACATGTCTCTCTCAGTATTGATGTAGTGATGACAATCTGCGATTATTTCGGTCTGCAGCTCTCAATTCAAGTAAACTCCTTCCCTAACTCTAGAGAAGTATATCTGGATTTGTGCTTCAGCCATATTCAAGAAATTGATTTAACTACGCGGCAGATGGGATAACCGAGTCTGGTATTCGCCATTCAGCATATGATGTTTCTATTCAAATTAATACAACGATCAATCATCTTCAATCCGGAGACTGGATTTTCGATTATAAATTATTCCCTTTTAAATGAGTTTTTTTACAAGTGTTGACCGGAATAATAATTAATGTGCAAGTAATATAAATGTCGCTAGTTTGCTAGCTTTATATAATTTAATTTATAATGCTCTATCTATGTATGTGCTCTTGAAATTTGTCAAATCAAGTAATTATGCGAATTGGTTTAAGAGTGAACTAATTCAACTTGTAAAACGTAAAAGAAATGCTCACTTTATATATAAATCTACTGGTTTATTTTCTGACCATTGAAATGTTCAACAGCTACATGTACAATTTAAAAATTTAAGCAAACAATTATATTCAGAGTATATTCGGTTGAACATGAACTTGTTATTAATCCAAAAAGGTTTTAGAATTACATAAATAGCAAAAATAATTATAATAAATACTCTTCTGAAACGTCTTTTAATGGCGAATCATACTCTAGCGGATAAGGATGCGTTTTTCTTTTAGCTGACTTTTTTGCTTCTATAAATATAGTCAGCAGTAAATAAATTGTGTTATACAAACAAAGTTACAAAGTGTTTATTATTTATACTCAACATGTATAACGAAGTAGAAGCCGAAAAAATTAATAATATTTTTTGCTTTTGTCTATAGTGACAATAAGACCACCTAAAATATCATATTCGTATAATAGACAAGTTGATTGTTTATTATTTTCATTTGATTTAAAGAACATTCTGGATGGTATTTCATCATTAAAAGGGTCTTATGATTATGGACCCGACGGCTTGCCTCATTATTTTTTGCAAATTTGTCGATTTACTTCTGTATATATTATTTTGCAAGTCAGTTTCTACTGGAACTATCCCCAATGTTTGGAAATATAGTTTTATTACACCTTTAAATTTATTTAAATCTACTATCCATGACTATAGAGGCATAGCTGTCTGGTCTGCAATTCCTAAGTTGGTTGATTATTTTGTAAGGACACAGTTGCAATGGGCGTCCAAATAAATTATTATCGATCAACAGCACGGGTTTACTATTAGTAAATCAACAATAACCAATCTTTGATGTTTTAAATTGTTTTTTGTTCAAGCTCTAGAAAGCGGATGTCAGGTTGATACAGTTTACAATGATTATGCAAAGGCTTTCGATAGAAAAAATAATTCAGTACTTATTTTCAAAATCGAGGCCGTACACAATTGGTTAAAATTAAATGAGTATATCTCTAAGCCTATTATTGTCACATCTGGGGTACCGCAGGGTACTCATTGCGGTCCCATTCTATTTCTATTATTTATTAACGACATTGGTGCACTTTAAGTTTTATGAATTTAAGACATAAATTTTATGAATTTTTTTTTTTAAACGGATATTGTTGATATTTACTTGGATAACCATTTTTAAGTTTTCCAATGCAGTCTGAAACATTTCCTAACAATAAAGGTTAATGAGCAGGGTAGATAAAATGCATCCTTGGCGTACATCCAGTACAAACTCTTAATGTGCCTTATGTCTTGTAATATTTATTATTTGTATACTGTAATAAATATATAAATGAACCTAAAATTTTGAAGCTTTTAAAGAAGGTTGTTTCTGTAGATTTGAATGGAGAAATGTACATCTAGTGAATAAAAACAATTTGTGAAGAAAGTGATAATACTTTAATTACAATTTACTACAATAATCTTCACGTAACTTAAAAAAATATATTTTACGAGATATCCAAATTTTGATGGAGTCAATTCTTTTTGTCTAATTAATCTCAATTCTAAAATATGTTGAATATAATTTGCCACACTCATGTCCCTGAAATATTCCTGTTCATCCTCAAATGTCAAATTATCCAATTCTTCCGCATACCAGTCGTGTTTCTTTCGCTAACACTCTATTTAATCCTGAAATATATTTATTTGCCAAACAAGCATTTCTTTGAACTATTGAACTTTTACTGCTTGGGATGTTCGAATTTATCTTTACAATTGAATCGCATTATGTACGGTTTAATGTAGTCCAGATCATCCTCAATCTCTCGTTCTTTCTTCGTGCGTTTTAGTCGTTCCTTTTTGAGTATGTTAACACGGTGACTTTTGTTTTGCTCTCTGTTAAATAAACTAATGATATCAATTAGTTTATTGTGCCGTACTCTGCCTCTTCGTAGTCTAAGAAACATATGTATACTGGTTTGCGTTAGTTATGACAGTTCTTGACAAGCACCTGCATTTGGGTTTTACATTTCCATGGCTCTCTTTTGAATTCTTGATCAAAAACCTACCACTTATCGCCATTAGTTTTCGAGCTATGATGCATATTTACATTTTTAAATAGCAACCATAGTTGACTATGGCTTCATTCGATAGATTATAGTGAGTTAGTCATTTTAATTTTTAGTTTTATTATAAATCACAAAAAAATAGTTAGCCATGAAGAAGATTGTAGTTTTTTTTGTAATGAGTCAGTTAACTTGTTTTTAACAAGGTACTGTCTCAGTAAATAATATATATCAACTGAGCGTACTCTTGACCTACACCAATAAACTATGCGTTAACATAGAGCCTAATTACTTGTTTGAACTAGCGTAACCTTGACCTACCTCAGGACTACGGTAGATCAATGCATTACTTATTGTGGTAGGTCAAGAGTACGCTTGAATAAGTGATAATCAAGTTTACGAGGCTACAAAAAGTTAATATTATATTTGAAATATCTAAAGTAATAGAAAAATAGTTGAAATTGACAAAACGCCAAAACAATTAATTGTCTATAATTTAAGAGAATGTGACATAGTAAAGAATCCTAGTTCTTTGTAAAAGTTGTATTGCATTTAATGTGTTAAGCAAGTTTCAATAAAATAAATAATGTAGGCTATAAGGATACTAATCAAAAAATGCATATAATATATTAAGTAGGTTTACAAAAGTCAGTTATAAGTAGAGTACAACAAAATTGAATGTTGTCAATTATCTCAATGAAAAATGTGAAAATTGGACTATATATTAATTGACTTCCAATAAACCAATTAACCAAAAACCGCTTCTTTTAAATATTTCTAGTACTGGCGACGAATGGAATCTAATCTACCTTATTCAAAATGTATGTTTTAAATAATGTAGATTAACGTGTAGGTAATAAAAACGCTTTTGTGAAGAATTTTCACAGGTTTTCTAATCATAAATCATCTGCCCGATAAAAAAAAATCCTGTGATAATTTCCAACGAAAGTGTTTTATTTCCTACATATTATGGAATTTCATGAAGTAAATTCAATATTTAACCCATTAACCGTTAATCAAGTACCAATCAAAATACTATTAAGAAATAGTGTACATACTAGTTAATAATATTATACAATTTGTTTTTGATGTGTTTTTTTCACTTTATATTCCGAATATAAAGCAATGTCCTTTGTTATTAACATTTAATATAATAAACGATTTACTTATTTTTCTTTTTTCCTTTTACTACTTTTTGTCTTTCTTCTTGAATACTGGTATGGGATCGATAGTTCGAATTCGAAATCAGATCAGATAAGACTCAAAAATCGAATTATTGGTATGTGTCTTAAGTACACTTTTCAGAAATATTGAAGAAAGTTTTAGGCTTCTTATAATTCGAACACTTTTTCGTAGAAGGAAAAACTCAACACTGTGATGTACCAAATAATCCTTAAATATATAAAGCACTTCTTCTGCAGTTGGGGTATAGGATATTGAAAAGCTTCTGCGTGTTAAGAAAAACATGCAGTTTGTGTGACTGTAAAGATTGAAGCTAATTTAAAAAAGAGAAGATCTACTGTTATTAGTTTTTGATCAGCTTTCCGGTAATTGTGGCATAGTTTCCTAATATTGTAAACATCAATAACCCATGCGCCTCCTATACATTCATAAAATCTCACGTACACACCTTTAGCTCTGCAAAATCTGGAATATCCTGATATGATAGAAATTCATCGCGTCTTTTATCAAAACTGGAGTATTAGATCGGTTTTGATTGGCTTTAATCGTGAACGTGATACTTTTCCAAGCGTGCTTCAAATCGAGAGAGACAAACAGCTTTATTTATTATTTGTTACATAGTATTATAACAATTGTATTTGATTTTCTTAACGGCTATCGACCCATGGTCTTTCTGCCAGTCTTTGTTAGATATTATTGCTAGTTGTCCGTTGATAATTATGTTGATGAAGATGTAGATGAATCATGAAAAGACGTTATGAATTCAAAAATGGTTGTTGAAGGATGTTTGGTTTTAGGGGGGTTGTAAAGGGTTGCGGGGTAAACATAGGTGTTTGAGGATGTCTTGGAAATTAGGGTGAGTGGCAAATTTTGTAGAAAGGTGTTACAGGCGGTTTTCAATGGGAATTACTTGGGTTTTATGATACAGTCGTGTGATGGTTTCAAATTGATTTATGTGCTTTTGTAGAAAATCAAGATCAATTTCAGACATTTCGTTGACAAAGTTGTCAGTTAAATTCTATAACGCGTTAAAAATTACCAAATTATCTCAAATGGTTTACTAATGAATTGATCAATGGAGCTCAAAAAATCTTGCTCATCTGAGATTTAAAAGCATTGCTTCGGATTCTACTATGAGTTGTTTAAGAATTCAAGAAAAAATACAATAATTTTAATGATACATGTAGAGGAAATGTATTGATAATATTAAAAGTAAAATTAACAATAATTTTAAAAGCTTTTTGAACACCTTAATTATCCCAAGGAAGCATATTTCAGTTAAGCATGACAATTCACACAACAGCTCGTATTGAAGATCTATTTGGATCACATTTTTAAGTGCTGTTTTAATAAGACTGTACTTTTCTATAGATCTATGAAAATTCAAAAAAGGTATGGAATTCTTTCTTGTGATTACCATGTCCTGTAATCTTAGTTATGGTGGATACTTCTAAAATTTCAGTACCAATGGAATTCACCAATCAGATTCTTGATTCAAATATCTGGCCAAAAAATGTCGTTATAAATCGTTTTTTTATTCTGGAAAACTCGACCACTGATCGACCCACAGGAAGTAATATCAAAATAAAAATATTCTATATAAATATTGAGTCAATACGATACAAAATAAATGAAAGGAAAGCTTTCTTGGATGTGGTTGAACATGATTTAAACATAATATGTTTAAGGGAGCACTGGATAAAGGAAACAGAAGTAAAAAAATTGGTAATTACTTGTAACATTATCAATAGTTATTTCTCAAGATCAACTAAACAACACGGAAACGTTGTAATTCTAACAAAACCAGATTGTGTAGCAGTCCCAATGCGGAGCGTAAATGAACTAAAAGTTGGTTTGAACTGAATAAATTATCATTCAATCAGGAAAAAACGAAACAACTCGTTTACGTTTTAAAAAAGGGAGAAAATTGATGTGAAGTAAACCAAGTTTTTAGGAAAATTATCATGGCAAACACACACTAACCATCTAGCTAAAAAAATAGGTTCAAATATGTTTTCATTACGAATGATTCCAAATGAAGTTTCAAAATATGTGATGAGAACTGCTTACTGCATAAAGGTATGTGGCTGTAGAGTAAATCATGTTCGTACATGATTATTAATGAGCAATAGTGAAATAACAATTTATTGTTAATCAAGATATTATAATGAAGGTGGATAAACACCGAAAAATCAATGGAACCCTGTCAACAACAACCACTGACCGGTTTCGATCTATTTTAGATCTCATCAGCGCAGCACAGTTGGTGACAAAGAAACGAGTTTTTGTTTGGAGTACTTTAATCTTCGGGTAAACCGGCAATCAAGATATTACCATAAAGGTGTTATCTATTGTCTGAGTGTTGAACTAGATTATCGAAACCGGTTTATAACTGTTGTTAACAGTAACCAATAATTAATGTTCACAATAAATAATAATATAATGCTTTATTACGTTCCTTGGAGAATGGGTCGCAGGAAGATTATGTCGACTTAATACTAACATTTTCAAAGCTTTTGACCAAGAGTAGAATAGTGTATAATTAAAAAAATATATATATTAATTCGGTTTTAGTACCAATGTTACAAAATAGCTATGTAGTTTTTTTGGATTTCTAAGAGGTAACAGTAACAATTTTAATGCTTTATTGGATTCTTGGAAAGGTGGTTGTGGGTGGATAAGGTGAGTTTAATTTATACTGATATCTCCAAAGTTTTTGATAGATATGCAGTTTTAATAGAACTCTGCTACTATGACTTGAAAAGCACCTATGATTTTTTCTGTGGTTTTTTCTATTGTCTGAAGAATTGTACTAAATATTTCTATGCAATATCGATTTGTTATAATTTTTAAACTATTTAATACAAGAGGTAATATTTATAAAACTAGTTTTCCGTAAGAAATATAAAATTTGTTTATGAAAGATGCAGCAACAGCGTTCCCGTTCTAGTACTTTTAATAAATAAAATTTCATATGCTTTCGGTTTTATTTATGGCTAATGGCGGCGCGCAAAATATGGCGTCTATGTTCGCCGGTTTGTAAAGAATAGTCTCGTATATTGGCCAGACCGTGGGCATCAAAAGGTTAAAGAGTGCCGCAATAAACAATCTCGCAGTAGTAATTTTATTCGCGCGACTAAGTTTAAAAATTGAATTTATGATTATTACTTATATATGTTTAAGGCATTCGAGTAATAAAACAACGATAACTGCACTTACTCATGTGGTAGAGGACCAGCTTCTCTTCGGTATCTTTGTCGTTATCTAATTTGTGCCTCTGGAAAGCCTCGTTAGTCGGTGCGAAGACGGTCACTTGCTTATACGTCAGTGACACGTTCGCCAAGTCACTACGTTCTAACATCGAGTAAAACTGTAACAAAAGAATATTATTAATAAATATTGTACGTTTAGTTAAAAGAGTTTTATTCAAAACACTTCACGTAAAGTTAAATCATCAATAGTGATAATCTGTTAAGTTAATTGTTAAATAAGAGAAATAAATCATACAGCTCAATATTGTTAAAAAATATATAAATAACACAAATGAAACACTTTTAACATTGTATAACAAAATTTTCTCGCTTAAATTAGTGTACTCTTGACCCACCTCAATGTATAATTTCTTTGGGCGGGTTAAAAGTACGATTGGCCACTGCGTTGTTAATTGAGGTAGGTCAACAGTACGCTAAGACAAATCGTATGAGGCTACATTAAGTCAATATTTGGGGTATTATAGTTTAATTATCTATTAACGAAAACAGCTGTAATTGGTAAATCGTAAAAGCAATCCCTATGAAGAAAAAAAAAACGTATTATTAAGATAATGTCAACGAATTATATAATTTAGTTATAGTTTACTAATCAAAAATCGATAAAATTGAAAAACTCAATGCAATCATTTATTAAATTCAGTGAGTCGATTTTTCCCTATACTTGTTGAAAGTAGAAATTTGCGTTCGCCACTCATACAGTTATTCGAGCATATTGGGCTCTATCGACCAGTCATTTCATTTCGAGCCTCATAATAGTGCTTAATGGATTGTTAAAATTCGAAAATATAAACGTTAAAACTTTCATTATCGATAATTCTAATTCATAATGAAAGCATTGAATAAATAATTTTAATTACATAAGCTAACCAGCACCTTCACACCTTCACTAGCTAATAATATTTCATTATTGCCCTAATTTTCTTTAGTTTGCGTGACTATTCCACACAACACGGAATTAAATCTTTATTTAAATTAGGATTGCGTGCACTGTTGTAAAGTAATTAAGATAATACACTCCAAATGAACTGGCGATGTGCAGATCTGAGTATTTCCATATTTCTATTATAGCCCAGCAAGTATATTAGTTATGGTATTGTTTAGAAATCCGATCGATTCATTTTAAAATATTGAAAATTTAATTTAAATTATTTCAGAAACTATGGCCAGTAAAATCGGGTTTCTCTACGGTGATGAGATCTAAAATAGATCAAAACTGGTCTGTGGCTGTTATTGACAAGACACAATAATCATAGTTTAATTGCCTATTAATTACATACAAATAGTGTATTCATTAACTTCAGCAGCTTGATTCCCACCATTAAATTTACACCTACGAAACAAAAAGAAACGTCGTATAAAAGAACATTTTAATCCAATGAACCGAATAAACTCATTATGCGGGCTTTAAGGCTTGCTTGTACACTAGTTTCATTACACGCTAGAACGATATAATCCAGGCCATTAACTGATAACAACATCGCATTCCTCTAGAATAAATCAAATTGTAGGTGTGATATTAATCAACATCCCATCCCTCCGCGTTTTTTATGCAATCACCGAAGTCCCCACTTTTTACTGCCTATCATTATCGAGGGGGTTCGTAATTGTAATCTACACCCACAACCCTTGGGTTTTACCGTGCTATCTTAGCCGTGACCTTGTCTGGGGTAATTTAGCAAAGGGGGCGAATGTTCCACCTTAATTTAATCGAAATCGAAATGGGAACTTGTTCTACCCTTCTTAGTATATATCATCTAATTTTATTCCTCGTTCCTTAGTACACAATCCTGAATAATGAATTTGTATAATATTAAACAATCAGATTAATTAATTTTATATAAATACTTATTAATATTATTTATTTAGAGTTTATTATGAATTATCACGTAGTAACGGTCTAAACCATCCTTATAATCAAATAAGTTATTTTATTTAATTTACTAATGATAGTTAATAGTTTAGTGCTTGAGAATTTATTTCATTCGATTTAATTAAAACCAGTAAAAAACCATTTTAACAATTTTAATGCTATTACGAAAACCCTTATATTTTATCGTGCTTGATTCTGCTCGGGGTGATTTAGTGAGAGGGTGAATGTTCTACCTAAATTTAATGGAAATAGGCAATCTATGAACGCCCTGTGCCCTTCTTAGTATTCGTGATGTGATTGTATTATCTGTTCTAATAATTCTGTGGGAAATCGAATGCAATAAAATGTTAATATTATACGGTAAATATCAAAATAAGCTTACGCCTAGGGTTGAATGGTGCAAGTAAAAAATACATTTCAAAAAACTGTTCATATTTTAAACAAGAAACGCGACTCGCTAGCAGCTAATAATTTTGTTTTAAAGTTATTGTTGGGTAGATAAAGTTTAAATATTAATACACTTGAACCTAAATTTTTGTACGAAAATTCTAGGGATTGTAATTGTAAATTATATGAGAGAAAATTACGCGAAAGGAATTTAATATTATATAATATTTCGAAATTAATTGCTGATAATAATTCTAGTAATAATTTATCACAAATTGATAATTTATTAAATTGATGGCCTAATTGTAATTAAACGTCAATTTACTTATATTAACAGTGGTTTCCATATTAATACATATATTTAATATATATGTATGGTGGGTGGGTGGCCTCTATCCACTCTCCAATTACTAAATCATATTCGAGAGTCCTTTGAAACATGTTTGCACATAATAAGTAATTCATAATAAACTGTATCATCATTTAAGTATCAATTCTACTGATGCAGGTTGACCTGAGGGCACCCATCCATAGTACATATATTTTTAACTATCAGTAAAATACTATTCATGATATTTTACTCATACTTCATTTATAATTTAATAGTTCAACAAAATTTTACCGATGCACTATTGTAACGTACTTGACGTGACGTATTTAAAGCATTAGTAAAGCATTGAAGGAAATCAAAAATAGAATTTGTACGAAATTTCATAAATATTTAATCAACAATAATTATTTTTGTATACATTGTTAAATATATTTTGTGCATATTATACTCAATTTTGGATTAGGGGTCGCCTACCCACCCTACATATACGTTACAACTTTATTCATTGATACTTGTTCATTCTTCAGCTAGACCATAGATTATATTATTTGTAAGATTACTGAAATTTACAAATAACCTCTCAAATTAGATTAACAATCTTATAATTAAAATTTTTTGGGTATGTTCTTGTCCACTCTTTAATTAGGAATTACAATTGTAGGAGTTTTATTAAAAACACTATCATAATGTGCAATTTATTATTTTAAGAAACACAATACGATCTGAAATTAAAATTGTATGTGTACTCTCCAACTAGTTTTATCTAATAAGCTATTAGTAACTCACAGACATTTTTTTGCATTTTACTAGCGTACTTTAGACCTACAACAATATTTTGGCCTACCGCAAAACTATCCTAGGTTAATTTACGATATATTAGAATATGTCAGAATAACTCTAAGTCAATATAATTTGTATTGTGGTAGGTCTGGAGTACGCTGCTTCAATTGTTTATTAATTAGGATTTATATAAAATTGATTGGGTAAAGTCAAGGGTGTGCTACATTAACAGAAAAGGAAAGGTTTATGTAAATTGATTAAGATAAGGTAAGAGTGCTCTAATAAGTAATATTTAAATTATTCAATTTATACAAAAACGTAAAAAATAAACTAGCTCAAAGTAAAATGAAAAAAAAAACAATTTCAGATAATAGCCGAAAGCCGTTTATTCAGATTCCAGCCACAGTGCCTAATGAAAACATCAAAGGGGGTAAATAGCTAATCCCCCAAAAATGAATCGTCCACTAAATGAATGTTTATATTTCACCATAGCTTTTCCTACTTTCCAAATAAATTGTTTTCTTGTGTAAATCCATCCTCATTCCGGTAGTGAAGACTTCATATTTGTAAAAGCATCAATTTTTGATAATGCTATTATCATTAACGATATTAACATCAACAAACCGAAATCACGACACCTTTCATCATTACTATCCAACTCTAACTACGTACGTATCCCTAATCCATCCACTTTCATCATAAATGACTCCTAAGCCCCGACTCTTGATATCCTTCTTTGTTCCCAGAATATTCAAAACATTGTACACTCTGTCAACCTTGTCCCCAATCTATGCTTTGATCACCTAGCCACCAACTTCCAAATAATAGTCCCTTTTAATCTGCTACCACAAATTCTTAACCTTATCTATAATTTGAACAAATGTGACAAAGAGAAAGTTGAGACTTTAACATTAACTGCCAGAAGTTCTTCCTAAAAATTGGATATACGAAATTAACGACAAAATAAGAGCTTCCAGATATGGACGTAGATCGCTGACCTTCCAACACCATTGTGCCAAGGGGTTTGAATGGAAGAACATACTCTATTATGAACTCCGCCCGTGCTTCTTCTGAACAAAATTTTGCGTATGTTTTTGTAATTTGCTTTTTATGTATTTCATGTATTTTTTAAGAAAAAGTCCAAAGATATGAATAAATAAATAAATAAATTCATCGCCTTCAATCCTAATATAAATCCTAACAGCATTACCCAATTCAACGACATCCTATATAAATAAATTAAATAAAACACTCTTCAAATTAGAAAACAAGTCTATAAATATCCTCTTCTAAAATATATCCTTCGCCTTATTAAATATAAAAGACAAATCTGCAGAGATATTCAACTAATGAACATTTGATGAACAACATAAATTCAACCAACTGAACAAAGACATTAGAAAACTAATTACTGCATATAAGATTAAGGCTTGGATCAATAATTGAAGGAAAATTAACGAATGAAGAGGTAAAAAAATGATACAATGATGTAAAGGAGTTGGATATATTTTATTAAAACATTTTAGACAGAAATTGGAAAAGAACGGACAAGAAGTGTATGGCCCTATTACTGACGAGACTATAGACTCAAATTTGCACATCATTTCAATGCCATTTATTTAAGGAAACAGAACCTAGATTATAGATTATATTATTTGTATGATTACTGAAATTCACAAAAAACCTCTCAAATTAGATTAACAATCTTATAATTAGATTTTTTGGGTATGTTCTTGTCCAATCCTTAATTAGGAATAGATGAATCAATACTTCAACTTCTTAATGACTTGTAAATCGATTTAATAATAGTTCAAAACCGAAGGATATTTTCACAAAAGATGACTATTTTAATACATTTAAGAAGGGCAAAAATACAGCGATTGGACACTACCTAGTACATAGACATATATTAAAATCCTTACCAATCCAGATATGCTACCATATCCTTAATAGCCTCGATTTCATTTACCAAAACCAATATTTTCCTCCGAACGGAAAATATGCATAATCATGTGTGTTCCAAAACGTGACCTTCCTCTATCTCTATTATCCAGCTACCGTTCTATCACGCTACACTCAGTCCTAGAAGAATTGTACGAATCACTCCTCAAAAACAAAATCCACCATCCTATTGCTTGATATTCACAATGCCTTCGAATATGTTTGGCACCGCGTTCGTTCTACAAATAGCACCTTCTTAAAATTCCTACCCGTATTATTTTCTAACAATTCATGTCAGATCCCTTAAAGTCAAAATCAATAACTCTTACTCCTCTTGTTTTATTCCTGTACAAGGTCTACTTCAAGGATATGCTCTATCTCCACTACTCTACAACATTTTCTGCTACGACATTTACAATCCTGATCCTCTTTACTTTAATCCCTCTAGATATTACCTAAAATTTGCAGATGACATGTATCGTATGTATTATTTTCAATTATTTCAGGAGAATAAAGTATATATTTTAGTTGTTTTAAGTTTTATGGTTATAATGCTTTATAGAGCGTTTTTCTTAGACATGAACCCACAGTATTCAAAGCGCTAGAATCACTTTAGCAGCTTATTGACAACCTGCATTACTGATTTGCAAAGTGGTGAATTAAAATACCCTCAGAAATCATATCTTCAAATTCGCTATCACCGTAACAATATTTCTGCACACAATGTTTATATCCCTCAAATAACTGTACCTTCCTCTACCTCCATAAAATACCTGAGTATTACCATAGATCGAAAACTAAATTTCGAAAACCACACAGCTTTAAACAAAACAAACTAAAGCAAAACAACTAGGGTTAAATTATTAAGAAATTTAACATATCCATCAAACAGCCGTAAAAATCTACAGAATGATTTGCCGCCCTCTACTTGACAATTGTATTGCCCGTTTCTCTAACTCCTGCAGTCCTACTATCCACAATATTCAAGTTAGTGAGCGGTCTTTTCTAAGAACTTTAACCAAAATTAGCTACCCTATCAATCCTCTACATAATCCTTCTAACCAACATCTAGATGACCGTATCTCTGTTATTACTATTAACATTCATAGGCCTTTTATACCTAAGTGAAAAATTTTCCAAAAATTCCTTAAAGGAACACATCCCAAAATACAAAACCCTTTCTTTAACAATATTCGAAATCATTGCATCATATCATCAACATCAGAGAGATACTGACACATGGGGACTGATAAATCCAACCTGAACTACCGCTGGTCTATAGCCTTTTAGCAGACACTAACATTCATATTATTATATGTATATATTATATTTATTTCTGTTTTTTTGTTTTTTAATAAAGATATTGTATATATACAGGATGTCTAGTTAATGAGGGGAAATGGTTGGACCATCGATTCCTGGGGTCAAACTATGTGGATTTAACCCAACATATCTATATCCAAAAGATGACGGTTAAGCCGCAATTTGTCTTCAAAGTTCCAACAAATTTTATTTCTTTATTTCATAACTGAAATGAAATATTATATCATGGTAGTTATTAACAATAAATTTTATTCAAATCAAATAAAGCGTTCAATTGTTATAAACACAAGAAATAAATTTTTTTGGAACTTTGAAGACAAATTCCGGCTTAACCGTAAACTTTTGGATATAGTAGTAATATTAACATTTGAAAATCGACTGGAAATAGTAGATGCTTTCCAAAAATATGTCAGTAGTGACAATATAAACAAATTTTCACTTATTTATTTTTTAATTTTAAAATAGGAAAGTTTTTACCAACAACAATTATTAAGAAATATTTATAAAACAGTTGAAAACGTTATTTAAACATACTTAAACACCTAAGAAAAATTATTCCAAAACGTTTACTAAAAAAGAATTAAAAGCTTTAAAAAACCTTCTAAGAAAATAGTTTAGATTTTACAAAATAAAACCAAACAGAAACTTTGTAAAAATTATTCTCAACCTAACCTAGAAATACAATTGAGAAACCACGCAATTGAGAGCGTTTCACATTTATTGTTAAACACTGCAACATATTTCATCACACAGTGACTTCATCAGGCAGTGTTCAACAATAAATGTCTCAACTTATTTTATTTCAATGTATTATAGAGTTTCATTATGTTTTCGTCTAGACAGTTCAATTGAAAAACCCCCGAAAACTTAAAAGAACAATTTAAAATTTTCTTATTAATGGTTGGAATTGGGAAACAATATTAAATCTTTAGTAAATAAAAAAAGCAGGGATTTTTTTTTAAATAAAGCAATTGATTAAGAAATAGCAGTAGAAAAATGAAAAAAAAACAAATACAATTAAAAATCAAAGAAGGAGACACGATGACTTAATTAAAGTAGTAAAACAAAGTCATCGTGTCTCCTTCTTCATCATATTTAAGATGTAACATAAAGTAAATGCCTCCACGATTAAACATTTAAAAAAGATAGTCAAAGCAATATAAAAAATAATTATTTGTTTAGTGGTAGATTAAATTTTTCCAAAAAAAAACAATTGAGAATTTTCTATTTTTTGATATTTTTAAACAGTTAATATTTCAGTTAAAAGTACCATACGGATTTGTTAAGAAAAAAGAAAACAATGAAAATATAAAATTTGCCTAAGAAACCTAAAAAAGCATTTAAAATCTGTACAAAATTTTACAAGAAAAAGCGAACGAAAATATACTTTTAAGCTAACGTAAAATATGGTTAAAGTTAATAAAAAACAATTGAAGGTTCCTAGGAAAGAACATTCGAAAAACTAAAAAAAATAGTTTAAAATTTACTTTGAAATAGTTGGATTTAAAAACAAAATATTAAACAATTCTTAAAAAATAAATATCTCAAAGGAGAAGCAGTTGATTAAGAAATAGAAGTAAAAATTGGCCAAAAAAGTACAAATTCAAACATTTTAGAAGAAATAACTGTTAAAACATTCTAAGAAAATTGTTTGAAAGTAGTTGATTTTAGTTTAACATATGTACAAAATTATTAAAAAAAATAATCTCAATCTAATTTAGGTTAGTTTAGTTTATTAGTTTTATGTTAGTATATACATTTAGTATGTAAATAATGTTTGCAATTATATCTTTATTATAAAAGGGGTTTCTCGTTATTAAGTAAATAAATAAATTTACAAGATGGCTAGAGTTAAAAGAAATACAGTTTTGATTTTCTTAATAAATAGTTGGAATTTGGGAAAAATATCAAACCTTTTCTAAAATAGAGCAATTGATTAATAAGTGTAAGTAGTTTGATAAATAAATAAATTAATTTGATCTTCACGTAACTCAAGCAACCAATTTAAGTGTAAGTAGAAATATGGCCAAAACAAACAAAATAGATTATTTGATAAGAAAAAAATACAGTGAAGAAAAGGATATCAATATCAATATCAATATCAATCCTTTATTCACGTAAGCCACCATTTACAAAAGATACAATATTGCTAGAGCATACATTTGAAGTGGATGTGAACGTCATTAAGAAATTAAATAATCTTAGTCTAAATAATAGTATTATACTAATAGTAAATAAAAACATATTAAAAGGTTAAAATCAGTAAAAGTAAAGAAACAAATTAAAAGTATACAACACAATAAAATTAGCGTAAAACAATATACATATACAAATACGATACAAATTAAAATCTTAAGAAAAGTAATGAGATTTAGCACATCATAAAAAGTCAACTGGTTATAAATTCAGTAAAATTATAAAAACATCTTCCAGTTAGATGTTCCTTTAATTTTGTTTTGAATTGACTAAGTCGGGTACATTGTTGAATCTCATTTGGTAGTCTGTTAAGAACTACGCCGCACATATATATTGCTGTTCTCTCATAAAGGGTCGTTTTATGTCCGGTAACTCGCACGTTAGAGCCCTGCCTCGTGTTGTAATTATGCGTGTTATTGTTTTTTATAAACATGTGGTTATTATGATAGGCATATACAGCACATTTGTATATATATACACTTATTACTGTTAGTATATTATTTGTCTTAAATATATCTCGACATGATTCGGTTTTCCGCAGGCCAAATATTAGCCTCAGTATGCGTTTTTGGGCCACGAATACACGAGTTATATCGCCCCTCCCCCATGCTAGTATATTATAAGTTATGTGAGAGTGTGCCATGGCGTAGTATATTTCTAACAAAAAACTATGACTTATTTTATTTTTAAGTTTCAAAATGGCATAGTACGCACTACTTAACTTCGACGCAACGTGATCTATTTGCGCATCCCAGCGTAAATTTTCCTGAATATAGGATCCTAAATATTTGACACAGGACGAACGATTTTCTATTGAAATGTCAGGTGATTTTCTATTATAAAATAGCATTGCATTGGTTTTGTCCGTGTTAAGGAGCAAATTGTTTTTGTTACACCAGTTTCGCATTTCGTCGTTCGTCTGTTTAACTTTGCGTAGCAAGTCCTCATCATTGTTTGCCGATAATAAAACAGCTGTATCATCCGCAAAGTTTATTACATAACCGGCAGTGATATGTTCAGGAAGATCATTGATGTATAGTAAAAATAACAGCGGACCTAGGGTTGATCCCTGAACAACACCGTTACTAATACTACATGTGTCAGAGGCACTATTTCCTATTTGCACAAAAAGTTTGCGGTTATTGAGGAACGATTCAACAAGATTTGAAGCGTTACCACGGATTCCTAATGCGTTTAACTTATCACACACGAACTTTGCACTAATTGTGTCAAAAGCACTTGAAAAATCGTAGAACAAACCAGCCACATGTTTTCCTATATCGATGTTTTTGGCCACCTCTTCTAAAAGAACGACATGTGCCGTTTCCGTCGATCGATGTTTCCTTAAACCGTGCTGGGCGTTGTTTATTATTTGAAATTTGTTTAGATAATTAGTGAGCCTTTGTACTACAATTTTTTCAAATATTTTTGAGAACGTATTTAATAAAGCAATCGGTCGATAGTTGCTTATGTCAGTCCTAGGTCCACTTTTGTGTATTGGAATTTTTTTCGCCGTTTTCAGTGAATCTGGGAATATGCCAGTTTTTATTATTAAATTAATTAAATAAAGCAGTGGTTCCGTAATATCTGCTGCTATCTCTTTAATAAGTTTCACTGGTATACCATCTTCCCCCGTGCTAGCATTCGACTTTAATTCTGAAATTACATTGTGAAGCTCTGTAGACGTAACTGGCTTTAAATAAACTGTATTAGCAGCGTTTTCTGAAGACGTACAGTTTTCCGATATGTTATTGCCAAAGTGATTTCTTATTTTCTTTTCCGTGATGGTCGAAAAGTGGTCTGCAAAGATATTCGATACTTCGTAATTGTCGTTAATTAGTTGTCCATTCTTTATTATTGCGTATGAATCGTCCTTTTTAACCCCGTTTAATTCTTCGCGAACAATACCCCATACTTCGCGTTGTTTATTTGAAGCATTATGTATCTTTTGGCTATAGTAATTTCGCTTTGTTTCCTCGATTAGCTTTTTATGATTTTTTTTATCATTATGGTATTTCATTTTCATAACTTCAGATTTTGATTCTATCATAAGCCGGTAAGTCAGTTTTAAATTATCGCTCGAGTTTCTTATGTCAGTGTTGACCCACGTTTGGCGCTTATTAGAGCTCATTTTCTTTTTTATAGGGCACGATATGTTGTATTTGTATAAAAACTCCTCCAAGAATAAATCAAAACTTGTATTCACATTTTCAGTTTTAATGAAATTCCAATTTATGTTCTGCAGATAATATCTTAATTCATTTATGGTAGAGTTATTTATTATTCTTCGGTATTTAAATTTTGTTTTGTCATTTGGTATATTTTGAGCACTTACTTGTACATCTATGATTTGTGCGTGGTGATCAGAAAGGTGTAAATTAATATTTGTGCAATTCCAAGTAGTAGTTGGGAAATTTGTGACCACATAATCAATTTGTGTTGATGAATGGTTATTTTCCGTTAAGTGGATTCTGGTTGGTTCATTTAATTTATTGATAAAATTAAATGACGAGAAAAAATCATTTAAACGCCTTTTTGGTGTGTTGTTGATCATGTAGTCAATATTTAAATCACCACAAAGAATTGTATGGGAATGTGTACTGCTTATATATACCATTAAATTTGTGATATTATCTAGAAATATATTTATGTTACCTGAAGGTGGACGGTATATGCAAATTATTGCAATTTTTAAATTAAATTCTTTCAAGGAGCAAGCTGCGCATTCAATTTCATTCTCAACACAATATTCACTAATATTTATTCGATCATATTTATATCTAGAATCGAGAAAAATCATACATCCACCGTGTTCATTCCGTTTCCTAGTGTATTCTGCAGTTTTTGTGTATCCATTTAGGTGCACATTACTTGAATTATATTTGTTGCACCATGTTTCGGTTAAACATACGATATTTGCTTTAATGTCATTTAATACTACTGAAAGTTCATTAGTTTTATTATAAACACTTCTTATATTTTGATGTAGAATTTTTAAATTAGTGATAGCATTGTCGTTATTTAATATTTTTGTGGGGATTATTGTTTGATCTGTATGTTGTTTTGCGAAAAAACTTAAATTCTCTTATAATAATACCTTTAGGCCAAAGATTTGGATCCATTAGTACGTGGGCTGATTCTTCAGGGACACCAATTTTAAAGCACTTATATTTTTTTGATCTGTTTCGATCTTCATACATTATTGGGTGAACAGAAAATTCTATGTTTGGAAATTTTGTTTTTAATTTTGACGATATGTTTTCTTCAGTATACTCTGGCTTATATTTACCAATGTGAAACCATTTGTTTTTAGTGTGTTTATATACGACATCACTTTCTTCCTCATCATTACCAACTGTGCTTTTATTTTCCTTAGATTCAGTATGCGATTTTATAACTGAATTCCCGATAGTTTGAATATTCGGTTTTATTTGGTGATTTTCATTTCGTTTCATTGAACTGTTGATATCAGCTGTACTGATTTTTTGGGTCTTTATTGGGGATTCCTTAACGTGAGTTTTTTGTTGTGCCGTCTGCTGGGGCCTAGTCTGTCTAGTCGTCTTTATCGGTGATAGGATGGCTCGGGTGACCTCTTGTGGATTAATTACAGTTTGCAAATTTGTACTTTGTATTATTAATAGCTGATTTAATGACTTTATCTGATCTTGCAGAAATGAAACATTGCTCTGAAGATCTCGTATAGTCATATCCTTAGATTTAATTAGTTGTTTTAAGTATTTCACCTCCATATCTGTGTCCGTTTTAATCATGGTCTCTCCGCTAGACGTCGACGTGTCGAGGTCGTCTACATTGTCGCTGTCACATTGTTCAGTCTCTGGATCCGAACAGCAAATTATAGAGTCTTTATTAACTTGGATCACATTTTTCATGTATTTTATACAACCGGGGTGCATTGTAAGTCCACATTTTTGACACTTTTGTCCACTTTGCGGTATATTTCGGCACCATTTGCACTTTTCACTTGGGAGGTCCACGCGCACGTCCGTCTTATTCGTCGCCATTTTTAAGAAAATTTTAAACTTTTAATTTTCAGAAAGAAAAAAACGATCAAAACATTATGATAAATATTTCTTTAAAGTATCTGTTTTTTTAATCTATTAAAAACAATTCAAACATTTATTTTTTCAAATTCTTTTGGAATAGTTAAAATTTCATTTTTAAAATACCAATGGGATTTTTTAAGAAACAAAAAATGAAAATATAAAGATTGTCCAAAAAGTTAAAACTTTACTTAAAATACAATTTACCATCTTATTTTTTTATTTCAAGGACAACAATCTAAACATATTTTTTATGCATCTAGATTAATTCTACGTTTGATAAGAATAAAATTAAAAGTAAATAAGTCAAAAGTCAGTTGAAGCTGGGCAGCCAACAAATACCAAAAAATCAGTTTAAAATTTGCTGAGAATTGTTGAAATGGGGCAAAAATATTAAACTTTTATTAGAAAAAATAGAACAGTGAAAATTTTCTCAAAGAAGTAATTGATTATGAAATGGACGTAGAAATTATTAAAGCAGGCACTCCTTAAATTTTGCTAACAAAAACCTTATAAAATAATAATATTTTTTTTTAAAGTAGTTTAATTATTTCAATAAAAAATTAAAAATCTATTCAAAACGACCAAAAACTTTAATTTCTTCGAAATTCTCTTGAAGCAGTTGTAATTTCATCATAAATACCATTTACATTTGATAAGAAAAACACTATAAGTATATAAATAAATATTGTAGTACAAATTTTAAATTTTAACTAAATAATTTAGCATCTGTATAGAAAAATACTCTCAATAATACTTAAAAGATAATTGGAGTTAATGAAAACAGGTAAAGTTTCTTAAGAAAAAAATATTTAAAAACTACAGTTTAAAATTTACTTTGAAATAGTTGAAAGTTAAAAAATTGACAGAAATAAATAAAATAAAAAAATTGACAATGAAAACACATTCTAAAAATTGTTTTCAAAGTAAAAAACAATTTAAAAGTTTTTTTTTCAAATTCTTTTAAGTCTCTTAAAAAATACCATTACGATTTGTTAAGAAAAAAATATAAAGATTGCCTACAAAGTATTTACCGTACCTAAAACGTTAAAATTTTATCTAAACAATAAATTAAAACCTGAACAAAATTTTATTAAAAAAATGCTTTTAAGTAAACTCAAAACATTTTTAAAGTTAAAAAAAACAATTGAAGTTTCCCTAAGTAAAACTTACTTCAAAATAACTAAATTCAACGGAAAGCCAACATCATTAATGGTATATTTTCCTAAATTTAATTCTTAGAGAATTTTGAGTAGTTTTATGCATGTTTAAAGAATTTATTTATTACATGGTACATCTAAAAAGAGAAAACTACTTCTTTTATTTTAACAATACTTTATTTTTTATTGAGCAGGCTTACTTTAAGGGTGGCAGCTTCTATTAAATAGTGTCGATTTACTCAAGAAATATCCCTTTTAAATTGCGTCAGAAGTATCTCTGTTTTGAGAACAGAATATTGATAGTTTTTGTTAACTTTTGATCGAGATAAATCTTGTCTTTTAGGATTTTTTCTATGTATATTGGCCCTGATCTGCCTAATCTGAATGAGCTGTTTAAAGACATTTGATTTCAGCTCCATTACAGTTGAGCTTTTTCTCAACTTTTACAATTAAAAATTGTTATGGGAATTAATTGTAAATCGCCAATAATGTAATTTTTAATATGTATGAATACGAGCTTTAATCAATAAGTACAATAGTTAGAATTTAAGCAGCAAGTTTTCCACAATTTTATGTTTTCAACGTAATCTCTTTCGACTACTATAAGCCTGCAACTTCTTAACCCCTCAAATAAGACTTTGATTTAAAATTAACATTTCGATGCACCCTTACATTGTGTTTGAGGATTTTTTTAATCCAATCTGTTTTAGGTAATCTTAAATTAGAAGACTTGTTATGTTTTATATTAAAATTTGGTTTCATCAAGAAAGCAGTGAACAAAGTATTTACCGTACCTAAATGTTTTATTTGTGCAATTTATTTAATGATGGAATGGTGTTAATGGTTTAATAATTGGAAGCTGGGTTAGTGGATACCCACCCACCTTACATATATATTTATATTTAAGCTATAAACAATAATTTAGTTGGCAGCTTACACAATTAAATCTAGAGTGCAAATAATTATGAATGTTGTAAATAAAAATTCAAATGCTTTAATTATAAGTTAATACAAACACGTAGGATGGGTTGGTAGTATTTTATCCACCCCCTAATTATTAAAGTTAAAAATATATTTTTTTGAGTTACGTGAAGATTATTATGTAGTAAATTGTAATTAAAGTATTATCACTTTCTTCACAAATTGTTTTTATTAACTAGATGTACATTTCGAAACACGAAGTGTTCTTTATCAATAGTATCATTTTAACTATTGATAAAGAACACTTTGTGAATAACGTGGTAATACTTTAATTACAATTTACTAATGTTAAAAATAATGGTTATAAAAGTATTAATAGATTACAATATTATTATCAGGATTTTTCTTTTGGTTTACTTATGAATTAAGTGAAGGGAATTAATAATATAAGTTAGATTTTAATTTCGTCGCATAATATATTTTTTTAAATGCTAAATGTACATTTTGAACATGAAATCTATAACAACAAGGTAAATTAGTAATTGGCTTCACTTGTTTCATGATTTAAATACATAAAACATGTGAAAAAAGTTGTGAAACAAGTAAAGCCAAGTGATATCAATTACTAATTTAGCTTATCGTTAAATTATATTTCACCAAGTGATGGATGAAGAAAATAATTCTTAGTTTACGAAATATAATCAATGTATATTTTGTTTTGTCATAATTATTCAAAGAAAGTATTTTGTTGATCACTATTATTGGTATGAGTTTACGTAAAATGAACTGTGGAATGCGAACGCATCAAAAAATGAAAATTACATTCAGTTTATTCCTTATATATAATATTCCTTATAACAGGTAAACTATTTGTAGTAAGGAATAAACTGAGTGTAGTTTTCATTGTGTTGATGTTTTAGTAATTTAGTTTAAACGTTTAAACTTTTTATAATATCAGCAGTAATAGCAATGATTTTTTGGGAATTTAAGACTGTCAGTAATTAAAAACAAATGCATATGTAGGGTGGATGTGTGGCTACTAAACTCTGTAGTAAGTAGTAATATTCTGTTAAGTGTGTTGTGTCGACGAGACCCAAATAGGTCGAAACCGATCCACAGTTGTTAAAATAATAATTGAATAGAACAATGAACGATTATATTATGTTAGTTTAAAAATTTCGGGCCATCTTTTCACAATTATTAATTAATTTCCATATAAACACTCTTAACAACTTTCCTATAAATATCTTTAGTTTTAACAATCTTAAAACCTTTGTTTAAATACATTAGTGTCGATTTAAATTAAATTCAGTTCCTTAATACACTCCGATAGCTACAAATAACATCAAAAGGATCTACTAGGCTAATAAAACTGTTATATAAAACATCCTTCAGATATATATTTCCTTTTCGTGCTTGAAAAAAATAGTCCCTAGTGGCGAATAACATTTTTATTACTCCATAAATTGCAACGCTTGTTAAAATTGTGAACGTAATTGATACATTTGATTAAACGTCCAATAAAAGTTACAGTTTCGCGTTTTAATAAACAATTATAGAGTGTAGTGAAATTTTAATAAACACGATGAATTTTAATAGGCTAGAATAAACGGTGAACGATTTTAACACAATTTAATAAAATGTAATCAATTTATATAAATCCTTATAAATCTCCAATCAATTTTAATACCTAATATTTATAACACCTTCATCTATTTATTTAAATACATATCTAGAAACTGAAATTATACTAGATGTATAAATTAAATGGCTTAACCTTTAAAATTATATGAAATTAAAAGATTTACAGGTTTTAGTTAAGAGAAAATTAAAATACGTAGAGTGAGTGGATGTTATTTTCTCCATGCTACAATTATTAGACAATGTTTAAGATTATTTCAGAGCTTTTTTGTTTTTAAGAAAAGGCTACATTATTTAATTAATTAATTAATTTTACAAAACCAATAAAAAATAACAAAATATAACTAATATATAAATTCATATATAAATTTTAAGTAAATTTTTATTATTAAATATAGAATGTTATATAACTCTTATTAATGCAACCTTTTTTTTATTAATTTTCATTTTAAACGTTGAATGAATTGTGTTTATTATATTACTCTTAACGTTTTTGTAAAATCTAAAGTGTTGATTTTCCTAATTGTGTGGATTACCACTGATAATATAGATCTAAAATAGATCGAAACCGGTCCGTGGTTGTTATTGACAGATAAACAAAAAGTCTTTATGTTTTTATTTTAAAGGCACTTCAAGGCAGATAATCGCCCTAAGGATCCTCAATATTAATTATCACCCTTCAATACACTTGACTATAAGATTCGGGCCATTGGATTTAAACCCGATTTTTATAGTCTCGTAAAACACAACATACAAATCCTTTTCACTGCTCTAACAATATCAACTTACACGAGCGGAACGGGACGCGTCTGCCGGCAGATGGCGCAGTCAATTTTAGTGGCGTCTCTCGTCGAAATTGGAAAACCGAAGGAGTCGATTGAGTGATACAATTATTTCGGAAATTTACCGAATCAGGACGTGTAATTCGTAATAAATCAACCTTATCAATATTTATTAGCGAGTGCGGACGCATCGAAATGTGCGTTGATTGCGAACCATAGTCAACTATAAATGATAATTATCGAAATAGACACATATAGCATATAAATGGCGATATCAGTATCCCGTTACAAATTTATTGTTATGAATATGGTGTGATCAAACTTTAATTTGTAATATTTCAAGTGGATAAATACTTTTCTACACATTGGAAATATTGGTGTAAATGTGAAATGAAAATTGGTCCAGATTACGTCAGCGTTATATTATATATATAATAGGACGCCAAGAAAACTATCTACAGAATGCAGCCGCAATTAATAAAATAGGCCAATTACGGAATTTAATTGCAGCAGCTTTAACGACAATTACAAGAAACGCCGGCAATTTAAATGACAGATAGCCAGTTTTAAATAGTTCCCATCCAGCTTCCAATTTCCACTAATAACTAATTTCGCTAATGTACAAAAAAGTAGAACGGCTGGAAGAATGAATTAAAAACCTGATCCTATTCCGACACAGATTTCCATCACTAGAGAAAAATATATTCGCATTTCCGACTAAAACATAAAAAATTTGCAGAGCATATTTGCAAGATTAAGACTAATGGTTGTGTAAATCAGAAACTCAATTAATTAAACTAGTTTGCTGCATCTAGACGTGCGATCAATTGATTGCACTCAGCCATTGCGGTCCTTGAATTCCTGTTCCGAGTATGGAATAAGTTTTCAAATCAGAAATCCGAAGTTAATTTTGAATCCCTCACCTTTCCGGATAAAGTGGAGCTTTTACTCCTGATGGTGTGGTGGTGGGGGGTTATCAGACTAATGTTGTTCCGCTTTCGGTATTAGCATTGGAAAACATCTGCGCACTTATTCAAACGAAAATGACATCCAGTGAACGTGTCGGAAAGCTTAATTCCATTATTTCACCAACCGGTGTCGTGAATGCGCTTTACATGTGAATAATTACTAGCCATTTGGAACAGTAAAAATCGCATTTTCGAAGTGCTGGATGGATGGCGGTGAAGAATTTTCGATTGGGCGGAATGCGCCGGCGAAACCCAGGGGGTGGAATTGATCCGTGGATTTATCGCGGCGTTTTATTTAGTTCACAACAAAAGGAGTGTTATATCAGCTCAGGATAGCAGATATCCGAGGAAGCCACACTGGGTTATTGCTAAATTAATCTTGTCGAATGTGTGTAGGGGCGAGGAATTTTAGCTTCGAGAGTAATGGCCTCACTTTCGCCGCCGGAGACAATTATTTTAATTCATCCCTGCCCTATCCTGCCCTACATCCGATAATCGCCACTTGAAATGTTAGTTTTTCCGAATAATGAGATCATTTGAATAATATTACCATTAGGGAATATATGTGTGTGGAAATAACCTTTTCTCAAATAAAAAAAAAATGGTATTAGGTCATTCGGTCACGGCTGGAATGACTCGGGGTCCCGGAAGGTGATTTATCAATCAAACCCTTTACATCGATGGCTTGGAATCGCTGTGCCGGACTTGATATATTAGTGATTAGGTATTTTCTTTCTGTTAAAAATATCACCGAACAAAGAATGTAACATCCCATGAAATCAAGCTAATGTTGGCTATTATTTACAGATAAACAGACATTATGATAAATATGATAAAATCATTACATTGGAAAGTACGTAAGATTATTTAGATTAAAACATATAAATTTACAAATCAATTGCTCGAAAATAGCTTTACCATACATTTAGTAACGATGTAGTTAATACTAATTCATTATGTAGATAAAGGCCATAAAAAGTACGATGAATTAAATTCTCACTTAACCCGTGGCGAATCATTTTTATATTAATTAGAGTTTAATTAAGCCATAAAAAGTATTGGCCAATAATTAACAAACAATTCAGGATTTTTAACTTTGACTGTGATTAAAAGTATTATTTTATAACACAAAAATATTAATTAATTCAATTGAATTAAACTAGAAAATATTTATGAAACATAGATATTAATATTGAAAAGACTAACATTTTTATTTTGCCTACCTGAATACAAGTTTCGCTAATGAACGCCATCATTCAAATCCGAACGTAGTTGTGTAACTCCTAGGACGAAGTCAAATGAGAAAACTTAAATGCGGCCTCAATCTTAACTATAATTTCTAACTTAAAATTACATTTTTCCTCTATGCCCCGAGTTAATTCAGCTAGAATAATTTCCCTTCAGATGATACCTAAATATTGCAGCCCGTATTGAGTTTGCAATTTTATTTGGTTTAAAAATTATTATAAAGTTTTAATTTGTTTAAAATAAATTAAATTATTTATAATATTTTTTATCAATATCATACGTGATTAGTTAAAATGTTGTATTAAGCTTTATTACTCGTTATTTCCAATTAATTAAATAATTTTAACTTTGTTTGAAGTTGAATAAATCCACATGTAGCAAAATATTTATCTTGACATAATAAAAACACTGTTATATAATCAATTAGCTGATATATTACAAATATTACTAAAAAAATATTCCTGCATATTGTAAAATGAGAGGATTTCTTTATTTTTCATTTTTACAATTTCTACTTCACTTCAATATTAAGATATTTTGTTCTTTCACAATAGTAAGAAATTATTCTTCATTGTAGTTATCTTAAATTCCTGTTAGTTTAATGCTTGAGTTCTTTTTTCTGGAATAATAATAATGAGCAAATAAAGACGTTTATTATTTTTATTATATTGACTACATACTAGGAACATTAACGTTAGTAGGTCAATACATTTGAGGTCAAACAAGATCATTCGTACTTATTTATAAAAGTGAAAGCTGTATAAAATAAAGCATTGTGTGTTAAGCTATTAAATTAATAATTTATATGAAATTAAAAAGGAAATAAATATAGAAAATTTTTGTCTATTCTTTTACGTAATATAAATCTTAAAGCAAAGCATTTTATCCTCGTTCAAATACTATAGGAAATATTATTATTCTTGAACTAAACTAGAACTTCATACGATGAGGGAACTGGAATAACCTCAGACACCACATTGTAGCGAAGTAAGCGAAAAGCAGTTTGTGTTCTGGGTGTTTCCTGATTACACTGATGATGACCTGATTACACTGATAATGGCTTCATCCATAACCTTTTGATCAGCTTTTCTTTGGTCACTCACTTTATCGGTCTCTTTCTTAGCTGAGAAAATATCACCTTTTTCTTTCTTGCCACGCTTTTTCTCTTCTATCCTAAAATACTCGTCTTTCATGTTGTCGGGCGACTTAACACCAGAAATGTCAATCTTGGTCTCTGTACCGATAACATAACGTTGGGAGACAAGCCGTTAATATTAAATGTCCCGGTCACTAAGGGAAGTGAAGTCAAAAAAAAAACAATAATCTGGAGAGCAAATTACATGCTGTGTTGAAATTTTTCGGGGAGGACAATTCATTTCAAGGACAGGGTAATGTAGTGAGGAGTAGAGAGGAGTATCAACTAAGCAAAAACGTCTGTGGCAGTTACTTTCGTACCATTAGAGTAAGCAAATAGTTAGTAGTGTGATAAAAACATTAAGAGTCAAATATACAGTGTTTAAGCTTCTATTTAAAGTCATATAGTGACCTATTTCAAAGATTCGATTAAAGAACTTCAATATTAATATACATAAAAATAAAAATCTATTATAGTTAGAGGCTACAAATACATTTTAGTAGCACCAACCAGGGAGCGAGAAAATCCAGTACCATCTGGCTCAACTTGCAGAGAAAACATTTTCTCATCTTCTAGGACTATCGAATACCTCTTGCTTCTAATATCTCCCATTGGTGGAGGTTTTTGTTCTAATTCCAAAGTTTTTGTAAAAGTAGCTGCTGGATCAGCCAGCATACGGATCTTGTCATAGGTTTCCCTAAGTACCCATAATGAACGGATTATTGACAGAAATGCAGACTTTTTCGATTTTTTTCCTCATTATTTAATTCACCAGTTTTTTCAACACATCCAAATAAATAATAGTCAAATTCAACATATAAACAAATAAAGATATATTATAGTTAGAGGTTACAAATCAATTTCAATAGCACCAGCCAGGGAGCAAGATTATCCAGTACCATCTGGCTCAACTCGCGGAAAATGTTTTTTCCCATCTTCAGTGATTATATCTCCAAATGGTGGACTCTTTCGATCAAATTCAAGAGCTTTTATAAAAGCAGCTGCGAAATTGTCCTGCATGCGGATCATGTCTCCAGTTTTCTGCTCTGATCCCTTAACATTGATAATGAACAGATCGTTCACAGAGGTGCAGACTATTTTCGATAATCCTTTACTCGTTAATTCGCCATCTTCTTCAATTATTTAAACATCCTAGGGTTAATCGTAAAGGCAAAAATAATAATAGTCTAACCCTTTGAATCCCTCACAGGAATATCTTCTAACAAAGAGAGAATCAATTTCCTCGGCATGCATTAAAATAATGTATCTGAATGAAACTTGGAAAGGCCGAAACAAATCTATATGAGAAATCACCTTAACTGCCTGCATTATATAGGGAACGGCAACATAACTTTCTTTTTTCAAGACCTAATAAAACCTATTGTATTGTTTTACATAGTTTAAATATCAAATCAGGTAGGTGACGTTCTCCATTCTCCATACACCGAGTAAACAAATTTCTAACCTTTGTCATGACTCTTGTCAGTATGTATGTTATCAATTTCTTCATAAATTTTGGTCTTCTTAGTTTGTAGGGTCCTTGGACGGTTCACATAAACACGGGATATCAAAAATTTCCATAGAAAATAATTACAAGGGGCCAAATCGGGAGACAAGGCCGGCTACTCCAAATCGTCCCTAATTGAAATTAAGCGCTCTAAGCAGTGTTCCTTTAAAACAACCGTCGATGCTCTTAAAGTATGTGCCGTTAGAACCAAATGTCCCCCATTTCCAACTTATCTAGTCGCGGATGAAAAAAATTCCTAGAACATGTTTACATACCGGTCCAAATTCACTGTCACTTTTTTTCGTAGAACCAAGGACCAATAATTCCTGCTGAAGAAATTGCACACCCCACTGTGAGTTTAGGTGAATGCAAAGTCACACACAACTCAGGAACTACTTCAAGAAGAACCTCAAGTTTAGAAAGATCATGCATAATCGCCATCGGAAACTTTAAGAAGGCCATGGTGATCGCAACACTGAAGCTCTCACTGCCTCAATGTTCTCAAGTGGAGTTTGTTTGAACGTAATGACCCACGTAACAATTGATTTCCGATAAGAGATAGGGGCCAACGGCGCTAAATTAAATAAATTATACAAGACATCTAAAGAAGCTTTGGGTATAATCAATAGGCCTATAAGAAAACGATTCTTAAAGATGTTGAAAAATGCAAAGCTAGTGAAAATATGATCTTAAACGTCTTTGAACAACAAATTTTAAATAATACCAACGCAATAGCAACCTCAATACATTAGTACTGATTAGACTTTGTTGTTTAAGTACTTATAAGACGATGCCCTTTGATGTACTAAAGAGACTTTGGGTATAATTAAGAAATCCCCAAAAGGATATTTAATTACATCTAATGGTTTTTGTGTGGCACAAGAGGGCAACAAGAACTTTGAAGACCTTGCTATGGCACGATAGAGGTAATAAATTAATAAAGTGCGTCTTCGTCATCACTGTTTTAATCTTCATTGGAAAGTATTTAAAACTAAAGATTATCCTTAAATATTAAGGTAAAAACCCTTTCATAATTTTCGAAAAACTTTAATTGCTTAGACTAGCAATAATTATTTCTGTGGCTTCTTCGGGAAAGAATTTCGAGTGTAGGCAATAAAAATTTCTTCAATATTATAAAAGTAAATATTCAGGAAGGTATTTACGTGTAAGGTACTTTCCAATGAGTTGTTGTTGATCAGACTTCATTTTTAATAGACGTCAAATATGTTGACAGTGTGGGGATCGATTGTATGCAAGAAAAGTTTCTTAAATATCATAAAAGTGTTTTACTTTAATATTTAAGAAGGTATTTTCTTGTAAGGTACTTTTCAATGAGTTGGTATTGATGAGACTTCATTTCTGAAAGACGTTGAATATGTTGATAGTGTGGGGCTTTTTGACAAGCTGAAGATACTTTAGGTATGATTTAGAATGAAGAAGCCATATTAGAGTTTCTTGTGTCCTAAGAGGTTTTGAAGGACGTTGCAGATGATAACTTTTGAAATGATGAAAATTGAGAGGAACTTCATGAATTGCTCAGAGAGCCGCCGATAGGATTCTTCATTTTATAAATACATGTCGACGATGATAACCACATGAGGAAACTTTTCGATAAGTTGGTGAAAATATATTATTATTTTTAAAACTAACCCCTATTTTGATATTGAGGAGGTAAGAGTGTGTTTTGCATGTGTGTGGAGTCATCTGGAAGCTGTCCCAAATATTAAGGAATTCCTTGAGAAAATTCTTCGTTTTATAAATACACCGCAACGCAACTCTACAACATCATTATTTACTGACATTATTAATAAGCGTGAATAAGTTACAAACAAACATGTAAATAAATAGGTGCTGGAGGATAACCCTCACATAAAAAAGTTAGTTTAGAGGTAAATAATAAAATAATTTAATAATGTCAAAATGACAAGTAAAGTCACATAAAATAGTCTCATATAAAATAAGCAAAAATAAGCCAGTAATGGCCAAAATATCTGGTGAGAATACCATCATCCAGTAATATGGGTCTGAGTGGAAGAACACTACGTGAAATCCGTCCGCATGTTCCCTGCTCTAAATTGTTAGGTAGACTGTAAATTTATATTAATTGTTAGAATATGTTTTTAGTAAGTGGACATGTAATGGAACATCAATTAATTAAGTGTGTGCACATAAATAAACAATATTTAATTATCATCACAATAATTTCAAAACTAGGGGGAACTAGCCGATTCTAGAACTACCTCTGACCTTGAGGGCCGCGAGGAGGTTCTAGAACTGGCTAGTTTAAGGTCAGAGGAGGTTCTTGACCTTGACCTTCAAATGACCTTGAAATGAAAGTCTTGACCTTAAAAAACACCTGGTATCCTTCTTAATCGTGTTTGTTTTATTTAGCATTTTTAATTTTGCTTGGATGCATCCAGTGGACAGTTTTTTTAATGAAATCTATTACTTCATAGCGTTGGCATTTATAAGAGTACATTTTTTATGTGTTATGCTACAAATAATAAGTAAAAACATTGAATTAATTTTGTACAAAAAATGGAGATGTGACATTCATAGTACTTTCCCTATATTTTTCTCAAAATTTATGAGGTTTACGCGAAATGGTTATCCTTAATATAAATTAAAGTAGAAATGATGCAGAATCCATCAACAATTAGTAATTAAAGTTCACATGTATGTATAGGGTGGGTGGGTGACCTCTAACCCACCCTCCAATCAGTAAAACATAAGCAAAATCATAATTAAAAGTTATAAAACGTAAATCAACATAACATTATTGCTAATTTTAATAGATTTATTCAAACAAATTTTTCACATAATTTTTGATGATGTTTTACTGATACATATAAACTTAAATTCCTTATCGTCTCGCGGTTGATATTAGTCTGTTAAATGGCTATCGATCAACGGTATTTCAGCCCGGATTTGTCAGTCTCTGATGGTGATGATGATGATGGATGATGTGATCGATTAATTCGAATGAAGGGGTTTTTTATTAGGTCAGGATTTCTGCGCAAGCAGTAAAGGGAAAGGATGTGTTGGTTGAAGGAGTTTTTGGAAAATTTATCGCTAAAGTATAAGGCGTTGATAGGAATAACAGAGGAAGTGTCATATAGAAGTTGGTTAGAAGGATTATGTAAAGGATTGCTAGTATGGCGGATTTTGGTTAAAGCTCTTAGGGAGGATCGCTCACTAACTTGGATATTATGGATAGTGGGATTGCAGGAGTTTAGGAAAAGAACATTACCATAGTCAAGTAAAGGGCGGCAAATCATTTTGTAAATTTTGACGGCTGTTTTTATGGATATTCTGTTGTTTTTGTAGGTTAGATTCTTAAATAATTTGGCCCTTGTAATGATTTTAGCCTCATGTGAAGCTGTGTTTACTTTTTGATCTATGGTAATGCCTAGGTATTTTATGGACGAAGAGGGGGAAACAATTGTGTGGGAGATATGGATATTATGTGTATTATTGTTGTTTCGGTAATAGGGAATTAGAAGCTGGGATTTGTGGGGATTGATTTTAATTCGCCATTTTACAAACCAGTGCTCCAGGGTGTCAATAAGCTGCTGAAGGGATTGCAGAGCTTTAGGTACGGAGGGTGGGAAATGAGGGCTGTGTTATCTGCAAATTGGAGGAGATATTTTGAGGGTCAGGGTTGTAGATGCCGAAGCAGAAGATGTTGTAAAGTAGTGGTGATTGAAAGGATCCTTGAGGTAGACTTTGAACAGGTGTAAAAGGAGGGGAGTAGAAATCTGTTTGAAAGGAATTGCTTAATGATAAAAATGATGTGGGAAGGAATTTTGAAGAGGTAACATTTATACAACAGACCTTGATGCGAGACAGAATCGAAAGCTTTTTGAACATCCAGTAGTAGGATGGCTGATTACTTTCCTTCAAGGTGTGTTGATTGGATGTTTAAGGTAAGGATGGTAAGAGGGAGGGTAGTGGAACGTTTTGGAAGGAAGCCAA
Source organism: Ontholestes murinus (assembly GCA_963969525.1). Classification (NCBI taxonomy): domain Eukaryota; kingdom Metazoa; phylum Arthropoda; class Insecta; order Coleoptera; family Staphylinidae; genus Ontholestes; species Ontholestes murinus. The sequence continues at coordinate 49,285,006 of OZ018396.1, forward strand.
ATTGGTAGTTCGGGATGCGGTTTTGGACGTGGAATAGTATTTTGTTATTAAGGAGTGATTCAGAGAGTTTACCTAGGACGGGAAGTAACGTAATGGGACGGTAGCTGGATATTGGGGATGGAGGATGGTCACGTTTTGGGATACAGATGATAATACCAAGTTTCCATTCGGAAGGAAAATATTGGTGTTGGTAGATGAAATTAAGGATATTAAGGATATGAACGTGTATATGGTGTGGTAAGGATTTTACTATATGTCTATGTATAAGGTCGTATCCAGTCGCTGTATTTTTGCCCTTCTTCAATGTGTTAAACTCTTCTGTGAAAATGTCCGTCGGTTTTGAACTGTCATTAAATCTAAAGAAATCGTTGTACCAGTCGTTTACGAGCTGAAACGTTGCTTGGTCAAAATTAGGGTCTTGTGTCTTTGAATAAATAGAATTGAAATGGTCTACAAATTTACGTGTGATAATGTCTAGGTCTGTTATAGTTTCTTTATTTATATTTAAAGTATTATTTTGATTTTATTTTATTTTTGTATTACATAAAGGGTTTTATTGTTTTCAGCAGCAAAATCATTAACGATAAGCAATTAATGTTATCATGTATATGTAGGGTTGGTGGGTGGCCTCTATCTTACTCTAATCAGTAAAACATAAGCGAAGGTTTTAAACACAGAATCATTGCATTTTTTAATTGAAATATTTCAAATCATGTTTGATGATGTTTTACTGATTGGAGAGTAGGATAGAGGACACCCACCCACCCTACATATACATTTAATGTTAATTCCTTATCGTCTCGCGGTTTCCAATAAAATTAATTACAAAATTCTTTGAATAAAAAAGAAATTAAAAAGGTAAAATTTTTGAGTGAGTAAATTACTAAAAATTTGATGCTTGATACGTAGGTAGACTTTAAATCTAAATTAGATAAGATTAGCTATAGAAACTCATTTATATTTAAACTAAAATTTTGATTTGGTTTTATTTTTAATTACATAAAAGGTTTTATTGTTTTTAGCAGCAAAATCATCAACGATCAGTAATTAAAGTTATCATGTATATGTAGGGTGGGTGGGTTGCCTCTATCCTACCCTTCAATCAGTAAAACATAAGCGAGGGTTTTAATTACAAGTTGTAAAATATACATAAACACAAAATAATTGCAATTATTGGAGATTTATTCATACAAATTTTTCAAATATTTTTTGTTGGTGTTTTACTGTTTGGAGGGCGAGGGTGGGTGTTTAAAGTTATTATGTATGTGTGGACTGGGTGGGTGGCCTCTATCCCACCCTCCAATCAATAAAACAAAAGCGAGGCTTTTAATTTAAAGTTGTAAAATGTAAAAAAATATAAAAAATGGTGATGTATTTTCCTTACATTTTTCTCGAAACTATGAGGTTTACGGAAAAAAGCTTCTCTTAACAATTTGCTCAGTTTTGAATTCTTTATAATTACTTGTTATAGACATTTCATGTAACTCCTATTGTTTATTAGCGATAGGCAAAGAATATCAAAATTTTTAATTTTTAATTGTTTTCTCGCAAGTAAAGAACTTAATGAAAAACATGTTTCAATAAAACTTGCTCAGTTTCTCATTCCCTTTAACTTTTGTTTGAAAAGTTATGTATTATTTTTCAAATTTAGAAAAATATCGAGAAGAAACCAAATACGCCTCGAGTAAACATCCACTTCCGATTTATGAATGTTTACCAAAAGCTTTTTAGTTTTAGTTTTTAATGTTAAAACCTTAGGTTTAAAGTTTCATCGCAAACGGATCATTCGTTTTTGAGATACAGCCCCCATAGACATTCTTATTCACGAAAACAGTACTTTCTATATAGGGAAAGTAAAGAACGCAATCGTTTTAAGAAGTAATTTATATCTATTATGTTACCGTTAAGAGAATTGTATTACAGATTACGGACACTTACGTAGAATGTATTGCCATATATATTACCTCTTGGGAAAAGTATTGGGTGTGGTATACACCTCTAGCAAAAAGGAAATAATAAAAGACATGATGAAGAACAGATAAATGTAAGACTTTTAACACAATTAAGGCTAGTTTTATTTTTGAAAATTGTGATTAATCAAGTACTACAAATAAAATCATTGCTCGATACTATTAAGTTATTCCTAAAGGAAATATTAGTAGGAACGTTGGATTAAATTCTCACTTAACCCGCGGTGAAACATTTTTATGTTAATTAAACACTTTAATTAACCTTCTAATTAATAGCAACTTTTTCTATGAGACAACGCTACGCACCTAATGATCTTTGGAAGGAAACCTATTGAAATTAAAGTTTGATAGATGTTCGGGCCGTAGTAGAATGTCGTGTAACTACTTACATCCGGAATAAAACTAATCTAGGTCGTCGATCGGGATGCCGCATTAACGAGGGGCTTCATCAGAAAACATTTTCGACGCTGTGATGACGCGCGACGAAGGACCGGAGGATGTAATTTCGCTGAGGGAGTAGTTCGCCCTTGTAATTTCAATCGGACCTTTAAAAACCCGCCGACGGCTCCGCATCCCGAATCCCTTTTTCGAACGACGATTCAATAACAACATCCACGGCGAGCTGTTCTCCAAGGCGTGCGCGATTTTACGGGCGAGCATTTACACACCTTCCAGATGGCGACATCATATAAAAGGCATCAGGAAGTCAAGCATTACATCAACATCGATGTTACACTCGTACGGCCGGAATTCAATTTTCATATTATTTTTGGGCACGGAGCGAAATCGTCGAATTAAATTTCAGCGTGGATCTCTCGTCATTCCTTTCCCTCCCTTTTCTCTGTTACCTCTCTTGATTTTTATTTTTACTTCCTCGGCGTGCGATTTAGATGTCTGCGGCAGTTTACTTTAACGCGTCGCACACGTGAGAGATTCCTTTCAGGAGAGTGTTGCCGGATTGAGTGGGTTTCCTTTGTTTTAAATTAATGTGCCGTAATCCGAGATCCTCGACTCAGTATCGTGAAGATAAAACGGCTATCCATTAAAAGATAATTAAACTGGTCGGATATCCCCTTTCTGACCGCGATAACTTTATATATATATAAGGAATTAATCTTTTTTGCCTTCGCGTTTTGGAGGCGTTTGTAAGGATTGCCTGTCATTTTCGCCAGTAATTTTCGATTGGCTTACATCACCTCCCTATGCCGCTCACAGATTTAACTTTTTTCTTTAATGGAAGGTATTAAATTGTTCCAACGCCTTCAACAGGATGATTGATATGTAATCCCTCTACACTTGATATCGCAGAATAGATTTTACTTATATAAAGATTGACATAAAGCTATACCTTGAGAAAAAGTATTGATTAGTACGTAAACTATTTTACTTAGTAACACATTTTATAAATAAGTTTGTATTATTTCTTTATTATTTATTTAATTTATTTAAATACATACACACATAACTAAAAACTATATAAAGAAATCACAAAAATTATGCTCACAAGACTTGCAGGTGGAGTTCACATGTCACATCTATGACAGTGTTAATATTAAAATGAAGTTTTTGATAAACAAAATTTTATCTACAAACTCAGAATTGCATTTCGTATTTATTGTTGTTACTATGATTGAATACGTGTATAATAGTTTCTCGTGTAGTTTCTCACCTAATTAGTCATGTCATTTTATAGCTATTAAACTGTAATTGTAATAGTACTCGTATAATTATTATAATATCGCATGTTGGTCTCGACACCCCATAAAAGTATTAATGGCGACCATTAGCTCGAACGTTATTAATGCGGCCACAAAAGAAAAGAAGATTAATAAAAGTCGCAAACAAGCCAGAAATGGGCTCTAGAAAATCCAATTAAAACGTATTTAAACCGACTCATTGTGGCGTTATAAATCAAGAACAATTAATAATAAAAACGGCCCTCAGCGAAATAATTTAAATCACAAAACGGCGCAATTTGCCAAACAATAAAACGTTAATTTAAATAACTGTAAACGAAGAGAGCTGAATTGATTTTCATGCATATTTACGTTCCGCCAAGGTAACAGTGGTACATATTCAACACATCCTGCATTAATTAATTACAGCATATTGTTCGCGGAACGAAATCCGCGGGAAGTTCGCGGGCTTTCTAACCGTTTACCCGTTCCAATTATCAAAACTTTTATGCGAATTAATTCCCACTACAAAAACTATTCTATAAGCCCCGACTTCAATTGTATTCAGCTATTTATATTATTTTAACGCGTCGAATAATTAAATTTATTTTTAATCAAACGCGGATTACATACAAAATTGGCATTTCAAGCGTACAATGTATAGAATTTGCGCGGACGCTTTTGTTTCGCGTCGTTTATTTAAAATTTTCCTGCGTTACATATAATTATGGTTTTAAATTCAATACGTGTATTTATTTCTGTCCGATATGAATTTACAGCGTTGCTTTAAAGCACTGGCGCGGAATTAATAACAAGCAAATTGTGTTGGTTGGTTAAAATTGTAAATAATTGTACGTGAAATAAACAAATATTAATATTAAAATAATTACCTAACGTAAGCTTTGAAATGATGTTTTATAAATGCGCATTGTGTTGAGGTGAAATATTAAATAATAATTAAATGAGTATATATGAAACACACATTATATATTAAATTTAAGAAAGGTAGCCATAAAGTTTTGCTTTAAAATTATAAGTTAAAATTGGTAGGGCTAAATAATGTCTTCTTATCTTGATTTTTCTTTCTAGTCCCTAATATTCTTAATATCACGCGGTCCCTTTTTATTTTCCTTTTTATAAGTAATTGCTAATGTTGTGACCTTTGCCCTTATGTGTAGTGCATGCAGACTATTTAAAAATATATTAGAAACTAATTATATAAAATTTTAATTATTGAAAATAAATGTTCTTTGTATAGAAAGAGGTAAATAGAAATTAAAAACTTTTAACACGAATTAAAAGTTTTATAGTAAATGTAAATCTGGTGGACACCCACCCTACATATACATTAATCATGACCTAAATATAAATTATTAATTCCTAAAATAATTGAGTAGTAATTTAAATTATGTTTTTAAGAAATTTTAACACATTTGCCAATTTCTTATTACTTTTTCCTATTTTTTCAATAGTGAATTATAGTAATTAGTAACTGCTTTGTTTTTTTAAATGTCTAATAATTTAACTGTTCTGACAGTTTTTCCTGTTTCAACTCGTTTTTGAAATAATTTTCTATTCTTTTTATTCGTCAAGTGTTTTCATTCGCTTTTATCTTACTATTAAACTCCTGATTTGTTATTTCGTTTACAAAAATAAACAGATAATTTACTTCATATAACTTTAGTAACAATAAGAACAAAAGTGCTCCAACTACTTTACTGAAATTTTCTTGCTTGTTTTTATCACTTATGTGTACACCCATCTCAATGAATATTCATTCTATTTGGCTCCCTAGTACCAAATTTTAATATGAAGTTATACCGGGTGTCTCAGCATGCGCGCCGAGTAGCTTTACGGCTAAACGGTTTATTTTTTTCAAAATCCGTTTTCGCAGGAGTATGTAGATGTATTAGGACCACATTTTAAAATTAGTTTTAAATATACAGGGTGTCGCATAAAAGCATGGCGTATCATAGTTATGTTTTTTCTTATGGAACACCCCATATTTGATATTTTTTTCAGATTCTACATCAAAAATAAGGGTAACTTTCATTATAAGATCATATGCCTAAACCTAATAATTTCTGAAATATTTAAACAATTTTGGAAAAATTGACGTTTCGAAAAAAAATCATATCTCCCAAATAGGTAAATGAAAACAAATGAAATTTTGTATCAGTACATTAGACTAATGGGGGAATATTTTAGACTATTTGTAGTAATTTAAAATTTTAAGATGTTTTGGTAATTTAATGTATCTCCAGAAACACATTCAAGGTCAAATTTCTTGCTTACTTTAAATGGCACACCCTATATCTAATAGGCCTATGTTGTAGCAAATTTTATTATCTTTCAAAAAGTATAAAGGTATTCTACACCTAATACTAATAGTTTTCAAGATATATCCATTTTTGTTAATTTTCGACATAATAATTATTAGTATCAATTATTGCAATAAGCTAGTGTGTAGCTTTTGTTTATAAACAAAGTCAGTTGACACATTCGAATCATTTGTAACGACCGCAAAAATGAAATATTCCTTAAACGAAAGAATTAACATGATCCTAATAATAGGGGAATGTTATGAAAATTGTCTCTTAGCGGAAAGAGTATATCGCGAAAGGTACCCTGATAGGAGACATCCTAATAAGAAGACATTGGAGGAAGTTTTAAATATATTTAAAACCACAGGCAGTGTCAAGTATCTGAAAAAAACGAACTTCAACACTGTAACTAAGGACGAGGAGACACAATTACAGGTACTTACTTCTGTAATAGATAATCCTAGCACGAGTACACGTATAGTAGCTCGTGAGACTGGGTTAAGCAAGGCGAGCATATCAAGGATATTAAAAAAACATGAATACCACCCATATCACTATGAAATTCACCAGCATCTGAATAATGCGGATTTCGAGAAGCGGTTAGATTTTTGTTTATGTGTTTTAAATAAAAGTGGCGATGATGAAGATTTTTTGAATAATATTTTATTTACGGATGAATCATCTTTTAATAATAACGGATCTTTTAATCGACGTAACTGCCATTATTACAGCACCGAAAATTGCCACAAATTTCAAATTACTGATCGACAACATCGTTGGAGTATTAATGTATTCGGAGGCATTTTGGGTAATTACGTCATTGGACCTCATTTTTTCGATGGATACTTGGATGGTCCCATATTTTTACAATTTCTCCAAGAAGAATTTCCATTATTATTAGAGAATATTCCACTGAATATTCGCCAAAACATGTGGTTACAGCTCGATGGTGCGCCACCTCATTTTTCATTGGCGGTTCGTCAATATTTAAATAGAATATTTAATAGGCGATGGATTGGAAGAGGAGGTCACGTAGCTTGGCCACCTAGATCCCCTGATTTAACCCCCATGGATTTCTTTTTATGGGGGTATATTAAAAATCAAGTATACACCACTCCTCCCACAACTGTTGAAGACATGAAGGACAGAATTAAGGATGCATTTAGATCAATAACACCCAATATGCTAAGAAATGTTAAACTATCGTTTCAAAAAAGAATTGAATTATGCATTCAGTGCGATGGTGGTATTTTTGAAAATTTGTTATAAAAAAATAATGTTGTTATTATTTTGTTAATTTCATTTGTTGTTTTTCGTTATGTTTTTTGAAATTCTAAGACGATATTACGTAATCATGTACATATGTGTAAATAAATTATTCAATTAGTGTGTTAATTTGGAAATATCTCGAAAATCATTGGTTGTGTTAACTGACTATTGCAATAATTGATACTAATAATTATTATGTCGAAAATTAACAAAAATGGATATATCTTGAAAACTATAAGTAACAGGTATAGAATACCTTTATACTTTTTGAAAGATAATAAAATTTGCTACAAGATAGGTTTATTAGATATAGGGTGTTCCATTTAAAGTAAGCACGAAATTTGACCTTGAATGTGTTTCTGTAGACACATTAAATTATCAAAACATCTTAATATTTAAAATTCCTATAAATGGCCTAAAATATTCACCCATTAGTCTAATATACTGACACAAAATTTCATTTGTTTTCATTCACCTATTTGAAAGATATAATTTTTTTTCGAAACGTCAATTTTTCCAAAATTGTTTAAATATTTCAGAAATTATTAGGTTTAGGCATATGATCTTATAATGAAAGTTACCCTTATTTTTGATGTAGAATCTGAAAAAAATATCAAATATGGGGTGTTCCATAAGAAAAAACATAACTATGATACGCCATGCTTTTATGGGACACCCTGTATATTTAAAACTAATTTTAAAATGTGGTCCCAATACACCTACATACTCCTGCGAAAACGGATTTTGAAAAAAATAAACCGTTTAGCCGTAAAGCTACTCGGCGCGCACGCTGAGACACCCGGTATATTGGATGAGTAAGTTATTTAAGAAAGTTATTTTGAAAAATCTTCAATGAAAACTCCGGAATTTGTAAACTCAATTTTTGTAAGAATAAGAGAGAAAATTCTTGAAAATGGAATAAAAAACGGTAGAAAATTGTAGAAATTTTGAATTAAAATTGCTAAAATTTGTGTCAATTACGAAGAAAATTTTTAGGAAAAGAAAAACTCGTAGACTTTAAAATAACTTCATGGAATATTAAATGAATTTTAAAATATGCTGGACAATTTTTAAACCCTTGTCTATTGAATATTCCTTCTCCTAATCTAATAGCAAAAGCTACAAGAAAACTTTTTGGGAATCCTAAAATTATTTGATTCTAGTTCGCCAAAAAACTCTTAGAATTTATAACAGAAATTTGTGAAAAATCTCAAAAATATGAAAGAGAGTTTACTAGAAGTTTCTCGAGTCATGGATGTACTTGCCAAATTCTAGAAATCTAAAAGCAAAATTACAAAATTCTCGCAATTTTTATGACACACTTGAAAAATACCAGAAAGATACCAAAAACTGATGAATAATTAGGCATATGCCATTCAGTCACGACTAATTTTTAGTAATTTTTCTATATATATATATATATATATATATACAGGGTTATTCACGCTATACGGCACGGAATATTGTGGCCAAAATACGTGACTTTCAAAAAGTTTCACTTTGGGGATATATGGGGGTCTATTAGGGCTACTTTTTAAAATTACTTTCATAATATACAGGGTGTCCCAAAAACCCTAAAAGTATCAAAGTTGTGATTTTTTCAATGAAACACCCTGTATTTTATTGCATTTTTGGATCCTTCGATCAAAATAAGTGTGTGTTTTAATAAGGTTTTTATTACCTAAACCTTAAGGTTTTTGAAATAATTTGAATTTTGTAAAAATTTAACCTAATTTTCATGTTTCAAATACTTAAAAAGTAATTAAGTTATGCATACCAAATTTACACTGAAATGTAACAATAGATCATATTTTATTTTCCAGGAATAATAAATTTGACATCTTATACCGGGTGTAAAAAAAATGGAATTAAACAAATGAGAACTTTAAATGGCTATAACTTCATTTATTTAAATGGAACGCTATATTGATTAATATATCAGCAAATGCACGTTTTAATTACCTATCGAATGGTATTTATATCTTAAATGTTAAGTGTTCTCGTTTTTACAGAAAACGCCAAAATATTGTTTATTGCACCATTTTAGTACTTTTTAAGTAAAAATTTTAATGTATCTAGTTTTCTATGGTATTTAAAAACGTCAGATAATTAATTTAGTCTGCCACTTTAGTTTAAAAAGCCTGTCTTTTGTTATAGTTGTCTTATTTTGCATTTTTGTGTTAGATCGTTAGTAATCGTTATTGTTTGAACATCGCTGTTGTATTTTTTGGTAAAAAATGAAGATTTACTCAAAAGAAGGGGGTATTGGCATTATCTTTATGCTTGGAGAATGTCATCAAAATTCTTTATTGGCTTGTCGAGTTTATAATTAAAGGTTTCCCGAAAGAAATCACCCTAAGCCAGCCATTTTTGAGAGACTATTAAATCAATTTAAAGAAATTGGTTAGTTATAAAAACCCCAGTATAAGAAAATCTGTCTAAATTTTCATTTTTTACTATTAAATACAACAACGATGTTCAAACAATAACGATTACTAACGATCTAACACAAAAACGCAAAATAACACAACTATAACAAAAGACAGGCTTTTTAAACTAAAGTAACAGACTAAATTAATTATCTTACGTTTTTAAACACGATGGGAAACTAGATACATTAAAAATTTTACTTAAAAGTACTAAAACGGTGCAATAAACAATATTTTGGCGTTTTCTGTAAAAACGAGAAGACTTAAGACTTAAGATATAAATACCGTAAGATAGGTAATTAAAAAGTGCATTTGCTGACAAATTAAAAAATATGGCGTTCCATTTAAATAATTGAAGTTATAGCCATTTAAAGTTCTCATTTGTTTAACTCCAATTTTTTTACACCCGGTATAAGATGTCAAATTTATTATACTTGGAAAATAAAATATGATCTATTGTTACATTTCAGTGTAAATTTGGTATGCATAACTTAATTACTTTTTAAGTATTTGAAACATGAAAATTAGGTTAAATTTTTACAAAATTCAAATTATATCAAAAACCTTAAGGTTTAGGTAATAAAAACCTTATTAAAACACACACTTATTTTGATCGAAGGATCCAGAAATGCAATAAAATACAGTGTGTTTCATTAAAAAAATCACAACTTTGATACTTTTAGGGTTTTTGGGACACCCTGTATATTATGAAAGTAATTTTAAAAAGTAGGCTTAATAAACCCCCATATATCCCCAAAGTGAAACTTTTTGAAAGTCACGTATTTTGGCCACAATATTCCGTGCCGTATAGCGTGAATAACCCTGTATATATAGGGTGTCCTGTTAATGTGAAACTTTGAACACAAATTCCGACTTAACCGTAAATTTTTGGATATAGATAAGTTGTTTTAAATCATCATATTTTGACCGCAGGAATCTGTGGTCCAGCCACTTCCTCACATTAACACCCTGTATACAGGGTGACTGACGAAAAACCTTTGGTGCTGTATCTCGCTTATTTTTTATCCGATTTGAATAAATAAAACATAAAATTAAACCATTTTTAAAAGACTTTAATAGGATCTGAACAGTTATTTTTTCTCGCACCCAGTTTTTGACAAAATACGATCAACATTTTTTTTTTAAATTGCACTGTATATATATTTTTATTGATTCGCAAGGAGATTTTTTTTCTGAATATAAAATTGTAGACAAATTTATCCATACATCAAACATAAGTCGAGAAATTGAAGATTAAAAAAATAAATAAAAAGTCAAGTATCCATTGTAAACAATATACAGACCCTATTTTAAATGTCAAAAGTGACAGTGACAGCCATTGATACAATACTGCAACGATTTTTAATTATTTCATAATTAAAATGTTGCAATATTTCAAACACTGTACTAGAATTTTGTGCTTCTACAGAAATCGTTTTTCAGTTTTTGAAATCTTGCAACAATTTTATTATGAAATTATTAAAAATAATTGCAGTATTGTACCAATGACTGACACTGTCACTTTTGACATTTGGAATAGGCTCTGTATATTGTTTACTATGGGTATTTGATTTTTAGTTTTTTTTTTAATCCTCAATTTCTCGACTTTGGTTTGATGAATGGATAAAATCGTTTACAAATTTAAATTCAGAAACACACAAAACATATATACAGTGCAATTTGAAAAAAAAAGTTGATCGTCTTTTGTCAAAAACTGGATGCAAGAAAAAATATCAGTACAGTTCATATTAAAGTCTTTTAAAAATCATTTAATTTCATGTTTTATTTATTCAAATCGGATCAAAAATAAGCGAGATACAGCACCAAAGGTTTTTCGTCAGTCACTCTGTATATAGATCTGCGCTCCTCATCTCTAGCTGAATATTCTAAATCACAAGTTAAATTTCGACAACACGACTTCCATTAATACTGCATTTAACCAAAAGGACTGCTCGCGTGGAAATCGAAATAGGAAAACCCACTGGTAATCTCAATAAATGCGACGACGCCCAACGAGTACACCGCCAGTGAAATATACATCTGGTGCTTAAATAAAAACAGTGAAGAAAGGAATTTAACTGCGTTTTTATTATTAATATAATCTTCACATGACTCAAGAACATAAACAGACTACACCCCACTTGGAAATCGACTTTATACAACAAGCATATTTCACCATCCGCACCACATATTTTACTCCCCACAGGTAACATCTCTAGTCCAACAGTTTAAATCGACAGGACACAAGATACATTTCGACAACTTGACTTCCATGTAGTATTAGACCATTTCACCAAGATGATTACCCGCGAGACAATCGAAATAGAAAAACACGCCGATAATCTCAATAAACGCGACGACGCTCAACGACTATATAATATGCAATATTATCACACCCTACAAATTGCAAAATATGCGTTAAATGTAGAACAAAAAATTATAATACATTTTTATTAAGTAAATATTTTGTTCGTGCACAATATTCCATTAAGGAATTGTTGCTAAAGGTACGGTGGTTTTGGGTAGGACAATGGCCTCTGACGCATCCTAAATATACCGGGTGTTTCCAAATGAATATCGGGGTACATTGCATGGCGTGCACGTTCACTCGATCTCATGGCATGTGATTTTTTTTAAATTAATGTAAACCCAATTTAAAAAGTGCCTTTGTCTTCATCGACGTCCTCTGTATGGTTCGTACTTTCGTCCTCGTTATCTTTCTCGTTTTATAGGATTATCTTTCTCATTCTTGCTCTGGTTCTCATTTTCGTACTGTTTTAAGAAAACGACAAACAAGACTTTGAAATGAGGCCAAATGCAACTGACAGGGGGCAGCAAATAACTGATTCATGTTAACCAAACTTGCCTTTTTTTTTAAATTTATGGCAGATAGTTATACACAATTAAAAAAGGTCTTTTATTATGTCTTAGTGGTTTTAACATACTTTACATAATCAACATATGTTGCAATTTTCAACCGTCTTTAAGAGAAAACTTTCGACATCGATTTCTTAAGAATAATCCTCAAAAAACATAAATATTTTTCAACATTGACATTAACATTAACACGAAAATCAAGTGAATATTACATAGATGCAAAAGATGCATATAGAACAGATATCAAAATTGATTAATGGTTGAGGCGTTCACTTCGTCATACATCTTGAATATTTAAATAAAGTAAAACTCACTTTGTTAATATCACACTATTTATTTAAATTTGTTGATCGAAACTCGAGTCACTTTTTAAATAAATAGTGTGATATTAACAAAGTGAGTTTTACTTTATTTAAATAGAACAGATATCAGATGACACAAGACAGATGACAGATGGCAGGTGACAAGTGACAGGTGATATATGGTAGATGACAAATGACAGATGACAGTTGATAAATGACAAATGACAGATAACAAATGGCAGGTGACAGAAGGCAGGTGATATATGACAGATCACACATGTCAGATGACAAATGACAGATGACACAATAATCATATATGAATATTACATAGAATAGAATAGAATAGAATATATCTTTATTTCAAAGTGTCATTTACAAACAAAATGAAAATAGCGTCAAAATAACTTAAACCTAATCTTATAATCTAATCAACAAATTATAATATTATATTATTATAATAGTTACATATTTTATGTATTCATAGATTCTCTGAGTGAGTATGGTTCGTTAAAATAGTTTGTGAGTGACTATACTATGGTAATTTGGAAAAAGAAATGAATTTAGGTTGATGTAATTAAATTACATTCAATCATTTTTAGTTCATTTTACAGAAAGAAATACGTTCAAACTAGTATTGCTTTGATAGCCTTGCTATTTTGTAACACGCAAATTACTTTTGTATTATTCAATGTCTGTCGAAGTATTAGCTAGAGAAGTAGTTGTTTCAAAAGTGATTTGTTCTTGTAGTCTTAATAAGACTCATTTGTTGTAGATTTTACGAATATATTTTCGTTTTTTCTATTTATTTAGTGAATTATCTACAACGTAAAGGACTTATATATTTTATTATTAAAAACAAAATTGTCTGTGTATGTGACTATTGGCGCTGTATCTTAAAATGATTTTGATTTAAAACTTCAATCTGAAGCTCTTTTATTTATTAGAAGAGCTTTGAACTTTTGGTTCCGAAAAGGTACTTCTTGTGCCGAAAGCAGGTGTTTACTTGTGTTTGTTATTTTCTCTGAAGATTTTCGTTTAAGTAACATAAATATTAAGAAAGTTTTAAAAGTTGTAGATGATGGAAAACTAAGACAAATTAGGTTAAACAAAATTGTTATAAATATATATTTTATAAAAATTGAATTGTAAAGAAAAGTTAAATAAACATTAAAAATATATAATATTTTTTTAACCTTTCTCAAGATTTCTATCGATTTTTGTTGTTTGATGGTTTCGAATATTTGTCAAATTACTCTTAATTTTCTAAATTGTTTTTAAAAACCTATTTTAGAAGAGTAAACTCTTAAGGAAATGTCTAAAAATTTGCAAATCAGAATTAAAAAAAGATTTGCAAATATTTAGAATTTTTCTTAAGAATTTTTTCGTTTAAATTCTTTATGGCAATTAATCAATCAAGAATTTTCTTGGATAATCTCGAATTACACCAAGCTTTGTTAAAACTATTAATAGATACAAAAATAAAAATTTAAGTAAATATACCCTAATAAATGATCATAAATAACTATATAAAATAACTAAATGAAAAGAGAAAAATGGTCGTGACTGAATTATTAACACCGAAGTCAACAAAAAAAATATTTTTTTTAAGAATTTTCAAAATTTCTTTTTGGTTTGTCTTGACGGAAACTTTAAGAAATTTTCTTCAGCATTGCAAGAATTTTTAGAGCATTGAAAAATTAAGAGCAGATTATATTACGATTTTTCAGCAGTCCTAAGAATAAAAAAAATAACAGATAGTTGATATTTGTTGACTTACCGTCTTGATGGAACCAGATATGTAATTTTGGCGAAGAAAAACACTTATTATGTTCCAAATTATTACTTTTATTTTCAGTTTCCTGGCACGTGTCTCGATCATAATCGATCATTAAAAAAAACACGTGTCAGGAAACTGAAAATAAAAGTAATGATATGCTCAAATTTTCGTTGATTGCTTAATTTTGAATTATGTTAATTTCGGCGAAGGAAAACCCTTGTTATTTTCCATATTATTTATTATATTTTCAGTTTCCTGACACGTGTTTCTATCAAATCTGATCATTTTCAAAGTTTAACCTTTATTTTTGTATGATAGAAACACGTGTCAGGAAACTGATAAGTAATAATATTGAAAATAACAAGTGTTTTCCTACGCTGAAATTAACATAACTTAAGATTTAGCAATCAACGAAAGTTTGAGCATTGAGAAAAAAAATCAAGAAAAAATTAGAAAAACGCAATCTATGTAAATGAATCAAAATAATTCAAATCATTAACATGCTTTAACGATTAGTGTAAATATTTTAAACATCTTATATTGATTTATTTATTTATCTTTGGTCTCCTTTCTTGAATAATACATAATAAACATAAATGAAACATATATTAAATTTTTGACAAAAGGAGCACATAAATATTGCGTTTAAATCATTCACCAAAACATGCAAAACTACTTTCATATGTAAACTCTCCTATTGATAAATTAAATAAATAATATACCTACAAATTAGATTGTCAATAACGTAAGGGAATATACAAACGTCAGCCTGGGCGTAATTATAAAAATAATTTTTAAAATAAAAGTAATAATTAGAATTAATTAATTATTTCGTCAATATCACACACTTTATACTTTAATAGAACTAGTTTTACATTTGTAAAATATTTAATTGAAAAAAAACATATTTTTGATGAGGGTGTACTTCGAATAATCTATTTTGTCAAAGAAGGGACCAGAATATACTCGTACTTACTAGAATCACTTGAGGTACATGAATCCAAGCATAATCTATCAATTTGTTGAATTTGGTTCTCGTTTATCACGTGGTGAAATAAACAACCCTTAATATAATCTATCAACTTAATGAACAGACTAATTTAGTATACTTGTATTTCCCGCTGTTTCTTTCTGTATAAATATATATGTTTCTCATTTTTTCAATTCAGTTTTTGATAATGATCAAGTCATTAAAAACATTAAGTATTTTTATTTATTTTTAATTTACTCTCCTATTTTTGAGATAAAATTAACAATACAGTCTATTGTTTTGAATATTTTGTATAAAATTTAAATACTACACTAATGCCACAAATACACCAAATGGAAACCATAGCCCCAATTTGCTCCTATAATAGCTACATTTGGTTAAATACAATACGAGCAGTAGGTGAAGGTCCTGATATGCAAATGCATTTGTTACGCTGGGGAAATATATTTCCATTTAATACGTGCCCCAATTTAGCTCTCCTAGTAAAAAGTGATTTTGGCACTGCGCCACGAACTACGCCATGAATATTTTAAATGTTTAATATCAATGTAAGCTCCGTTTTCAGGCGACATCTAATTTCAGTAATCCGCAAGTTAAGTAACGTTAACCGTACTCTATAGCCGGATGGTTTATCTTTATAATTAGCATTAGATACTTTGGAATACTTATGAAGGGTGTGATTTTATAGAATGTTCGTACTTATTTTAGTGTTGATTATTCATCGAAATAATTAAAATAAATAATCAACAGGTAGAATCTAATACAAGTTATATAATAATTATAATCTATCTCTTCAGGTAACTCAAAGAGAATAAACTAATATTTAATATTTATTTCTGTGAGAATGTTCAAGTACGGGAAGAGTACAATTAAAAGTTTAACTGCGAAGAAAGGGATGTTTAAACTTTTATTATTAGTCAATATCTACATAGTTAAATTTTCATTGGAAGTCATTGTATGGCTTTCGGTGTATTACACCGAATATAAATATTGTATAGGTTTTGGTAATAGCCATTTATTAGGTATATATTCAACTTAGTATTTCATTTAAACGTAAATGATTCAATTAAATTAATAATTATAATCCTTTAAGATATCATAAAGGTGCTGTATTAGATTAGGGGATAACCACTGATAAATGAGTTGTCATAAGCAGGGATCTAAGACGGTTGATAGATAAGGCGTTAAGATGTTGAAGATCCATATTCATTTGTATATTAAAGTTGTACATAACTCAAATTTTCAAAAATGTCAAAATAACACACATTTGGCACCTTTATAGTATTATCTTTACTGACGGTTTACTGGAAGAATTAAATACTTCAAGTAAAACTCGGTTTCCTGTTTAATTCTTAACAACGAACCGCTTGAGATTCGACTAGAAAAGACCTTTAGGAGAAATTTTAGTCGGTAGGAGTCCGACACTACTCTACTATAAGGGTATTCATGCAGGATATCCTCTCCTCTTATCGAAAAAAAGGTTTCCTGTTTGACTAGAGAAGACCTTTTGGTCCTGGGCTAGTCATAATAGTGATCGATGGTTTTAGTCACTAAGAGTCGGACAATACCCTACTGCAAAGGTGTCCGTGATGAATTTCTTCTACTCTCACAAAAAAAAAACTGCCCTACGCCGATAAGATCCAAAATAGATAGGGAACAATAATTTACAATTTTTTAATCAACGTATTAGTTTAAAATTATTTTCTAACTTACTCAGTGTCTCTTTCCATATTAAAAAGTGTAGATTTCACTATGTGACAAACCATTATCGGTTGTCGATGACGTAAAGCAATTTGTAATGCCGGCATGAAAAAAAAAAATTTTATTTTCGGAAATATATTTGTGGGGGACGTGTCGATGGCATCTCGTATTAATATAAATTCCATTGGAAGCCACGAACCGTGCATCTTCAGTGTATTAATCATACTGACAAGGATATTATATCTGAAAATGGCTCGGTCAGATTTTTTTTTCCAACGGGAGACCTTATCTGTCCGTCATCGGCACTATAAATCAACCACCCACCCCGCCCCGGAAAATCCAATAAAAATTCATGGCCTCAAACGCGACGGACTACATAAACATTTTAATAAATAGCGTAAATAAATTTCGGTCACGAGGACTTGCAAAGCTCGACGTCGGCCGTTGCATTGCCTTCACGTAGGGCGGATAAAACGAACGAACTAAGGGAAAACGAAATTTCTTAGCTGGATTGCGGTGGTGCATTTATCTTGGTCGGGTCCCGTTCTAACAGACAGAAGCTGAGATGTCTAAAGTCTTACAATTTAAATATACAACTATTTTGTATTTTAAGGTTTGTAGTATTGTATTTATTAGGGATGTAATTTCATTAATTAGTATTAAATACATTCATAATTGTTCTGACGTACTCTTGACCTTAATCAATTTTACATTGATTTAGCGTACTCTTGACCTATCCCAATAAATTAATCATTGCCTTAACGTGTTCTTGACCTACTTATAACCTCTTTTACAAATCCCTTAATTATATATTACAAATGACTTAATGTTAACTATTTTTCATTTTGTACATATTTTTACTTATATTTCATATAGGGAAAGTTTTGTGATCGTGATTTTTTTTTGAATTTATTTTTTGCGGAAATATTCGTTTTGAGGTCCCCTGAGTCCATTGCACTGATTTCTGAAAAAAAAAATTGTGTTTGTGTTTGTCTGTAGGTGGGCGCTGTATCTCAAAAACCAATAATCCGATTGAGTTAAAACTTTAAACTTAAGGTTTTATCATTGAAAACTGGAACTGAAAAGCTTTTGGTAAACATTCATAGACCGGAAGTGGAAGTTTTTCTCGAGATTTTTTTTTCTTTTTGGTGATATTTTTTTAAATATGAAAAATTTTAAAAAACGGTTCAAACAAATTTCATAAAATTTTTAACTTTCGAGAAATAAAAAATAAAAACTGAAAAGTTAGACACTGTTTGTTTTAATCAAAGTTATTATTATCTTCAAGTAACTCAATCAACCCAATTAGAGAATTAAAAAATTAATCAATTATTAAGAATAGTCTTTTTGCGAAAATCTCATAGTTTTCGAGAAAAATATAGGGAAAGTACTATGATGGTTTCAATTGTCTTTTTTTACTATTTTATGTGTCTAAAGTGTTATTTGAAAGTTACAAAATTAACATGAATTTTGACATTTTATCTTTTTTTAAGGGCTTTTCCTTTCTAAAGTGTCATTTGAAAATTACAAAATTGATATTTTCTTCCGTCATGAATTTTGACGTTTTTTATTTTTAATATTTGCTCTGTCTAAAATGTCATTTAAAAGTTAGAACATTGACATTTTTTGTCATAAATTTTTACAATCTAATTCTTTACTAATTGATCAGTCGAAAATGCCATTTAAAACTTTTTTCAGTCGTAAATTTTTACCTTTTGACTTTTTTATTATTTGGCCAGTACACAATATTATGGAATTTTACATAATTGATATTTTGTTCTGAAAACAAAAAATGTCAAATGTCTGTTTAGACAGATTAAGTAGTAAAGAAAGACAACATATCAATACTACCTAATCTGTCCAAAAAGTAATTTGAAAATTACAACATTACATGTTTTGTCATAAATTTTGACATTTTGGCTTTATATTACTATTTAATCTATCTAGAATGTCACAAGATAGTTACAAAATTGACTTTTTCTTCTGTCAGAAAATTCGAAATATTGCCATTTGTTTACTACTTAATCTGTTCAAAAAATTATTTGAAAATTACAAAATTCACTTTTTTTTGTCTTTTTTTACTATTTTATCTGTCTAAAGTGTCATTTGAAAATTACATAATTGATATTTTCTTCTGTCATTAATTCTTATGTTTTGTCCTTTTTTTACTATTTGATCTGTACAAAATGTCATTTGAAAATTAGGACATTGACATTTTTTTGTCATAAATTTTGACTTTTTATCTTATTATGTAAGTATTAATTAGTCTAAAATGTCATTTGAGAGTTACGGAATTTAACCTTTTTTCAGTCGTAAATTTTGACATTTTGACCTTTTTATTATTTAACCTGTACACAATATTATTTGAATATTACAAATTTGACATTTTCGTCTGTCATAAATTTTCACGTTTTGTCTTCCTTTACTACTTAATCTGTCCAAAAAAGTCATCTGAAAATTACAAAATTGACATTGTTTTGTCATAAATTTTTAGCTTTATATTATTATTTATCTGTTTAGAATGTCATAGGAAAGTCACAAAAGTGACTTTTTCTTCTGTCAGAAATTTCAAAATTTTACCTTTTGTTTGATTGTTTTTTTGATCTGTTCAAAGTTTTATTTGAAAGTTACAAAATTGATATTTTCTTCTAGCATACATTTTGACACTTTATCTCTTTTTACTATTTAATCTGGATACAATGATATTTAAACATTACAAAACTGACATTTTCTTATAATCATAAATTTTGACGTCGTTTTGTCTTTTTGATCTGTCCAAAATGCCAGATGTAACAGTGATGATAGATGGCAGAGAAACAGATGAAAACATTGATACATGACATAGGTAAGAGATAAAAGAGAAGTAACAGGTAAAAGAGATAACACAGATGACATATGATAGTGAAGACAGATGATAGTGTGACAGTGATACGCACGACAATGATGGTAGATGAAAGAGATAACAGTGATAACGCACAGCAGATGAAAGAGATCACAATTATAAATGATAGATTACAGCGATTAGTAACAACAAATGATAGATATGACAGATGGTAGAATTTACAGATGGCAGAAATAACAGATGAGAAATATAACCGATGACAGAGATTACAGTTGACATAGATGACAATGTTGACATCTAAGAGGAATGAAATATAACAGAGAAACAGATGAAAAAAATGACCGACAATAGAGATAACAGATGAAAGAGAGATAGATTTCAAATGACAGGTAACAGAGATTACAAATAATAAAGGTCATATATGACACAGATGATAAATGACAGGGAAGATGCATGACAATGATGGCAGATCAGAGGAAAATATAATAAATGACAGATGATAGATGACAGAGATGTGTGATAACATAGCTGCTAGATGGTGTAGATGAGAGATGATAGTGCCGTCAGCTAACAGAGATAGCAGCTCACAGATGAGAGAGGTGACAGATGACAGAGATCACAGATCACTGAATTGGCAGATACTAGTGATGTCAGCTGGCAGAGATGGCAGATGACATATGATAGGTGATAGAAAGGAGAGATGACAAGTGATAGGTGACAGAGATGACAAATGACAAAGATGACATATGACAGAAATGACAGGTAACAAAGTTTTTAGATGACAGAGATGATAGATGATGACAAAGATGGCAAATAAGCGAGATCACAAGCGATAAAGATTACAGATGACGAAAATGGCAGATGACAAAGGTACCAAATGAAATAGATGATGGATAACCAAGATAACAATTTTTTTTCGAAACTTTTTCGATATTTATACAATTTAAAGGTTGCAGATGGGTTGAACATTCAAAAACCGGAAGTGGATGTTTACTCGAGGCGTTTTTTTGTTTTTTCGTGATATTTTTCTAAATATGAAAAATTTCAAAAAAAACGGTTCATACAAAAGTTAAAGCAAATGAAAAAATGAAAAAAAGTTTTATTAAAACATATTTTTCATAAAATTCTTAGCTTTTGACTTATTTTTTCTAATTGCTAATAAACTATTAGAGTTACATGAAGCTTGTATTACAAACAATTGTAGAGAATTTAGAAGTGAAGAAATGATTAGGAATAGCCTTTTTGCGTAAACCTCATAGTTTTCGAATAAAATATAGGGAAAATACTATGATGGCTACATCTGAATTTTTTATTTTATTTTACAAAATAATTTTAGAAATAAAAAAATCTTAGTTTATTATCCAAAAATATATAGAAAAAAAAAACAAAACGAAATTTTTAAAATGATAGAATAAATAGGCTGAAAGACCGCGGATCGCCAGCCGTTTGACAGAAAAAAAAAGAATATTTTATCATATCATTGTCATATTGAAATTTACATGTAAATTTTCTTGATAGAATAAATTAATAAAAAATTATAGAAGAGAATTTAAAAATTTCTAAAAGAGAACAATTGTTCCTTAATGCCTATCAAAAATTTTGAAATTGGAGAAAAAACTTTGACAGTAGTCTTAACCTACCACAATATTTTTATTGTCCTAGCATTCTTTACATCTAAACGAAACACTCAAACTAATAATAATAATGAATAAAGCAATACAAATTTATGAAAGAGGTTTTGAAAATTTCTAAAAACTCCTTTTAATGATTATTTAAATGTGCTAAGAAATAGAAACAATAGAAAAAAATTTCAAAAACAATTGACAACTTTTAAACTGGTTAAGAAAGAGCTTATGAAAATGATTGAAATAATTGAAAAACAATTGATAATTGTCACAAACGTGAAGATATACATTCTAATGATCCAACAACCCCCTCCCTCTCTTAACAAAAAAGATACAAAAACAAATCACTATTTTTTTAATTGTTTTCGGTTAATTTAGATAAAAAAATCTGCAATAATAATAGACAACTGCGAAATAAAAAGAAAGAATATGAGAATATTCACCACAAACAATTGATAGCTCTCAGAAACGTATACGAGCAGATTTAAGGAAATTAAAAAATGAGAGATACAAAAAACAATTGCGAAAGAAATTACTGTTTTTTTTTCATTTTCAATGGTTTTAATCTTTTCTTGATTATTTAAAAATGATTTTTGAAAAATAAATGTTATAGAAATAATTAATTTTAATTTATAGAAGATGTAGATTCAAAAATATTATTAAAAAATAAAAATTTAATACATTTAAGAACAGAAGAGATTCTTGAAAAAAAAGACAATGAAAAAATCTCCAGATAAAATTGACAACTGTAAAAAATAATAATTAAAGATCATGTGAACGTTTGTCAAAAACAATTGAATAGAAGGTAAAGATAAATTTGAGACAAAGAAAACATTTAAAGGATCAAACAGAAACTGGAAAACATTGTTCTTGTTTTCCTCATTTCGAATTATAGTTTAGTAATTTCAACAATTATGTAAAAATTTCTTTTAATGTTTATTTAAAATAGTTAAAATGGAGAAACAATAAAAAAATCACCAAGAACATTTGACTTCTGTTGGATACAATAAAGAAGGAACAATTGATAATTGCCAAAAACGCAGAGAAAAACATTTCATAGGTCCCTCCATAGAGGAAAAACAACGAACAAAGAAGATACTTAATTAAAAACACAGTTATATTCGTTTCTTCACTTTTTATATAACTGTGTTTTTAATTAAGTGATATTAACCTGCACGTACTCAAGGAACCACATTAAGTAAAGAAGATACTGCTTATTATTTAGATTTTTTTGGTTTTACATCTGCTGGAGACAATAAAGAAGAAATATGTGAACGTTCATAAAAACAATTGATAATTGTCAAAAAACGCAGAGCAAAATATCTCAAAGATCCCTCCATATAGGAAAAACAACTAACAAAGATTTTAGATTTTTTTGGTTTGCTTCATCGATTACCTAAGAACATTTGACATATGCTGGAGACAATAAAGAAGGAACATGCGAACGGTTATAAAAAATAATTAATAATTATCAAAAACGCAGAAAAAAGCTTCACAAAGATCCTTCCACAACAGAAAAATAACTAACAAAGAAGACAATGCTTTTTATTTAGATTTTGTTTTGGTTTCTTTCATCTATTACCTAAGAACATTTAACATCTACTGGAGACAATAAGTAAAGTACATATGAACATATAATTGATACTTGTTAAGCTACACTCTTGTTGGGGCCAGATAAAACATTTGGTGAAAAAAAACAATTGTTATGTAGCATGATATTATTTTTTATTTTCAGTCACCTGACGCATGCTTCTATCATTATAGATCATTTTCAAAGCCTTAATTTATACGTTGAAACTGATCTGTAATGAGCGTAACACGTGTCAGATCCCAAAAGAAGAACAATTGCCAAAGAAGTCACTGTTAAATAATAAAAAAAATATTTCCAAGAACAATTGACAACTATTGAACTATTGAAGAAAGAGTTTATGAAAATGATTGAAATAATTGAAAAATAATTGATAATTGTCACACACGTAAAGATATACATCGTAATGATAAATTGACTCAACAACACCCCCATCCCCTTAAAAAAGATACAAAAACAAGTCAGTATTTAAAAAAAAAATTGTTTTCGGTTAATTTAGAAAAAAATCTGCAGAATAACATAGGAAAATTCATCAAAAATAATTGATAGCTCTCAGAAACGTAAAAATTTAAAAAATAAAAAAAGAGAAACATTAACAAAAAAATGCAAAATAAATTACTGTGTTTTCATTTCTTCAATTCGAATGGTTTTATTTTTAACAGTTATATAAAAACTTCTCTTAATTATAATTTAAAATTGATGTTTTAAACGTAATAGTTCTAAACATAATTAATTTAAATTATAGAAAATGTAGTTTCAAATATATTATTA
The DNA here is from genome assembly GCA_963969525.1 of Ontholestes murinus. Lineage (NCBI taxonomy): Eukaryota > Metazoa > Arthropoda > Insecta > Coleoptera > Staphylinidae > Ontholestes > Ontholestes murinus. Next base: position 49,309,148 of record OZ018396.1, read on the forward strand.
AAACATTAATATATGAACTGTCAAAAGCAATAAAGAAATATCATACGTTCGTCGAAAACAATTGAAAGAAAGCAACATAGAGATTTGAGACAAAAAGAAACATTTGAAAGAGCAAAAAATGGCAAACAAGTCTCTGTTCATTTTTTTCTTCTTTATTTCGAATTATATTTTAGTTATTTCAACAATTATTTAAACATTCCTTTTTATGATTATTTAAAATTATTAAAAAAGGATGCTATGAAAAAGAACATTTGGCAATTATCAGAGACAATATGACATTTGTAAAAAAACCGATTGATAAAAACGTAGAAAAAGACAAATTATATTTTCGTGGTCGAACTTTGAGTTTTTAAAAACTGTTTATTTCCGAATTCTATAGTACATTTAGCGATTTAGATTAGACTTGTTATAATTAATTGTTACATTTAAATAACGAATGACGATAATGCCGACTGGCGTGGTAACGGCTTGAATTATGATCTAACTATTTATTAATTGAATTAATGCTACTCCTATTTATATAATTATAAAACTAACAGCTAAGCGTAAGAACATCTGGCGGAAATTAGATAAGCATAAAATAAGCAACTAAACATAATATAAGAATATACATAATTGAATAATGAAATTAATTTATTATAAACAATGGATTGTCTTTTGTGGACGACAGGTAACTCCTCCCTCCTTAGATTCGACTCGTAGGGGAAGAATCGATAGCGTTTCCGGGGATGAAGTATTTTCGTCTAAGATATTTGGACACTAAGGTCACTGCACTCGCGAAAATTAGGAAGTATAGAAAGAGCGTCCATGCACTGGGTTTTAAGGGAATCACTTGTTCCGGCACTATATAGTTTTGGGCAAACACAGGGATTTCGTCCAATTTTAGTCTTTTCAGCTGAACAGAGAAGTTTTTCACATTAAAATTGTCTAAGAGTGGCTTCACTGCTCTGATGAGGACGGGGCTTCCGAAAGTTTCCTCGATTTTCGGTATTATGTAGTTCCGAAAGGTCAGGTCACATTTGTCGGGCTGGATCAGGAAAATCCCTTGCAGGTTCCGTGATTCTTCTCGGTCGGGACAGGTGATCTTAATTCCTTCACTTGTGGTAAATACAGCAAGGAATTGATTGGTATCGGGCACTTTCTCCAGGTGGTTATTTTGAATTTCCAATTTTGTGAATTTACAATTTTTGCTCGATCCATTCTTTAGTAGTTCGGTTTCGCAGTCTGCTTTATAGTTGATAAGCAGATTATCACTGCATTGATATCGTTGATTAACGCCCAAACACATATCATTTAGAGGCAAAACTTTAGAGTCTACTTTCGACTTGAGTAACGTTTTAACATTCGGAATGATAGTAAAATATTCGGACTCATGTTTTAACGGAATGGGATACATTGTGTAGAGGTCAAAAGATTGTTCGTAATTGATAGGCAAGGACAAGAAGTAATGAATTTTCGTTTCTTCGATTTTACAATTAATTGTTATTATTGATTCATAGTCTAATATATTTTCCGATTTTAGTTCAAAAGGTAACATTTCGTTGTAATGAATAGAGATTTTACGCAATTCTTCAAATAAATCTTGAGGCCTTATTATATCCGGGTTTAGAACCTTTAATTTACAGAAGGTTAACGAATTCAAAATTCTTTGTAATACATTTCCAATTATGCTGAAAAGTAAGGCGAGTTGATTGTATAGGTCTTTCACAAACAGAACGTGTTGGTGGTCAATAGTTTCTTTATAAATTGAATGTAATTGTAATATTCTGGATCGTAATAAATTTTGGTTGTGGGCAATATTTTGTAGTGTTGTATTAAAATTTTGAATAATTTTGGTACTAACGCTGTATCCAAATTTGAGTTGATTTTGTAAGTTATTTTGATTATTTGCCAAATGTCTCAAGATTTCATCAATTCTTTTACTATCGCGGGCGTCCATGTTTCCGCTAATGGTTTTTATTATTGTGCCTAAGCCGTCGATTAGACCTCTTTTTATACGTTTTGGTTTAACACTCAGTTGTATCGTTTCAATTTTAGCGATTATGTCATTCCGGGAGTAATTCAATATTTTTTTGTAATTTTGAAATTCTCTTTTAAATTCAGATACGTTACTCATGGTTCTTCTCAGAAACTCATATTGAAAATTTAATCTATCTACTTCTTCATAAATATTATTCAAATCATAATGATGTACAAATGTGTGTTTCGTTTTTTCTAATTTAGCTGGTCCTAATTTTATGGGTAATAACCCTACATTTTCCGTAATATTTCTGATTTGAAAGGAAGTCACAGAAGTGACGAAGAGTAGCCTGCAATTGATAGAATAGAATTATATTAGTATTTTTGAAGTTCCTGGTTCCGAATCATCTAATTTCGTTTCACCGAGATAAATATTTATTTTTATATTGGAATTTTGAAAAATGTACTTTATCATTGTTTTTACGGTTTCATAATTCAATTTATCAAGACCGCAGCCTAATTTTGGAATTGCTAGCTTAGTTATTTGTTTATCCAAACAGAACCGTTTTAAATTAATTAAAGTTTGAAAAAGGCATTTCATAGTTGGTTTGTCGAAATAATTTGGTTTTGTTATTAAGTAAAGAATATGTCTATCATCTTCTTTTAAGTAAACTAACGAATATAATTGTGGGTTTTGTTTGTAGAGTTCTCGAACACGTCCAAATCTTAATTTGAAATCTTGTGCTATGCCTGCATTCATTTTAAGATCTTGGCTTACACAATGCGCAAGTGAAAAGTCTAATGGGGCTTGAAATAGGTTATCATTTACTTCTATGACGTTTTCGTTTTTAATGATTACTTTATTTTTTAATTGGTCAATGAAATTATCGAAATTTAGAATATTTAGGGAATTCGATTTTTTGATCCTAGGTCTCTTAACGTTTGACAAGTGGACTTTGCTTACTTGATTGTGATGTTTGGTTTCTATTTCTGCCGTTCTATAATTAGGATTTACAATTTTAATCTTTTCTTTTTTATATTTATTTTTGGTCTTTGCTTGTTTTTGTTTGTTCTTAATGAAGATATCTTCGGGAATTTGGGGAACCTCTTCACGGGTTACATTACGTTTTTCAATAGCTTGACTTTTATTTAAGTTAATAGTTTCATTAATCTTTTCATATAATAATTTTACTTTATTTCTATGTACTTGAACATAATTATTTATAAGGATAGTTTCTAAATTAACGTCTAACATTGATTTATTGTCTATGTGTCCAGAAATAATTTCGGAGGGTTTTAGTTTAGTGGTGGAGTGTATAGAGTTGTTATAAGCGAGGATGGCATAAAGGACTTTAATTTCAATGGGTTCATTTTTGAATAAGGTTTGATTATTTAACAGTCTTATATGTTCGATTATTGTCGAATGTACACGTTCGACAATTCCGTTGGATTCGGGGTGTTGTGAGCTGATAAAGTGCAATTTAATTTTGTGTACCTCCAGGAGTTCCCTAATTACTGTATTTTTAAACTCAAGATGATTATCTGAAACGATTAGGTCCGGGATGCCATGATGGCAGAAGAATTTAATTAAATTTGTTGCTATTTCAATGGCCTGGTATGAATTTAGTTTATATAATTGAGTATATTTTGAGAATGAATCGATGATGGTAAGGAATTTTATATTTTCTAGTGCGATACAATCTATATGGACTATTTCAAATGGTCTCATGGCTGTAGGAGTATTACTGAATTTTAATTTTAGGGGTTTTCGATCATATTTTGAGACTAGGCAAACTTCACAGTTATTTATGTAATCTTGAATAGACTTTCTCATGCTAGGCCAATAATATATTCTTTTTAGTTTTAATTCAGTTTCATCGATTCCACGGTGGTTGGTTTTACCCTCGTGATAATTTTGGATTATTTCTGATATATCGTTAGGATCTTCAATATCCGTAAGCAAGTTATTGCATTTTATCATTTTGATCTCAGAATGTTTGAAATATGTTTGGAGGACATTACTAAACGTTTCATATATTGGGCTTTTGAAATATAAGTAGTAATTTACTTTGGGTACAATATATTCTTTTATGAAGTCAATTATTTCATTGGCAAAATTGTTTTTCGAAAATTGAACATTGATTCTCATTTTTTTGTTATTGAATAGATTAGTGATTTTTGGTCGAGATGGTGAATGCTCTACTTCTGTAATTATTATTTGATTGTCGCCTACGTTGACCGGTTTATCCGAAATGGGTATATTTACTATTGGGTGTTCTAAGCTGGAATGTATGGTCGCGCCATCATTTTCGTCAATATGTACGTGCGTGTTTTCCGCGGGTTCTACTATTAGGGATGATGGATTATCATCAACAATTTGGTTTAACGGTTCGTTTTTTAAATCTTCAAAATTTTTTAAATAGTTTTCAAGGTTGGGTGCATATTCTTCATTAATATTTAATTCAATTCGGGACAAAGCATCTGCATTTCTATTTAATGTTCCTTTTTTATAAACGATAGTATAATCAAATTCGGAGAGTTTAAGTCTCCACCTAACCAATTTCGAATTAGGTTCCTTAATGGACATCAACCATTGGAGTGGCCTGTGGTCCGTTACAATTTGAAATTTTCGTCCGAATAAATAAGGGCGGAAGTACTTTACGGCCCAAACTATCGCGAGTAACTCTTTTTCTATGGTTGAATAGCGGGTTTCCGAATCGTTAAGCGTTCTACTAGCGTACGCGATGGGTAGGTCTGACCCAATGTTGCCTTGAGACAGTACGGCACCAAGAGCTTGGTTGCTAGCGTCTGTCGTTAAAATAAACGGTCGAGAAAAGTCGGGGTACTGTAGTAAGGGTTGGTTGGTTAAAATGTTTTTACACAAGTTAAAGCAATTTTGATAATCGGAATTATTTACGTCAATGGTTGCATTCTTTTTGAGACATTTTGTCATGGGTTTGGTCAGTTCGGCAAAGTTTTTTATAAATTTCCTGTAATACCCTAAAAGTCCAAGAAAACCTTTGATCTGTTTTGAAGTCTTCGGAATAGGATAATTTTGAATAGCCACTATCTTGTCTGGATTGGGCTTGACACCTTCTGGTGTAATTATGTGTCCTAAGTATGCGACTTCCTTTTTTAAAAATTCTGACTTGTCTAATTGAATTTTGAGATTCGCGTCTCTTAATCGATTAAAAACTTCTGTCAATTGATCTATGTGTTCTTGTAAGCTAGTGGAAAATACTATAATATCGTCCATGTAGACGAGACAATGTTTATTCTGGATACCTCTCAAAATATCGTCCATAACCCGTTGGAAAGTTGCAGGGGCATTTTTAAGCCCGAAAGGCATTCTTAAGAATTCGTAATGGCCATTTTCTGTATTAAATGCTGTTTTAGGAACGTCCCGTTCATCGATTTCAATTTGATGAAACCCTGAGGCCAAATCCAGGGTGGTAAAATATTGACATTTACCTAACTTGTCTAATAAGTCACTAATATTAGGAAGGGGATAACGGTCACCTACTGTTTTTTCGTTCAATTTTCTGTAATCGAAGACGACACGCCATTTCCGTTGGCCTGATGCGTCCATTTTTTTTGGAACAATCCAAATCGGGGAAGACCATGGGCTAAATGATGGTCTTATGATATTTTGTTCTAGCATATCGTTTATTTGTCTGCTCACCTCGGCTTTGTGAATTTCCGGGTAGCGGTAAGTTTTTGTAAAGACCGGAACCTCATCAGTCGTAATAATTCTATGTTTTATTCTATTTGTAAAGGTTAGATCATTTTCTTTAGCATGAAAAATATCTGCGTATTTAAAAACTAATTTCTTAATTGCGGCTTTCTCTTCATCATTCATATGCCCTGATCTGATTAGAGAAAAGTCGAATTTAATTTTTTCAGCGTTGTACATATTAAAGTTACTATATTTATCGCATCTTGTGTTTAATTTACTATTTGTACCTTGTGGGTGTGACACCACATCATATTCGCTGACGGGCGACACCACGAAAGGTCTTTTGAGGGTTACTTCCCTATCTAAATCGGTTTTATTTACAACCGTACAAAATGCTTTACCATTTTTAACCGAAGTCACACATTCGGGGATTAAGAAATTCGTAACATTCATCCTTGGAATAACGGCTTCGCCGTTCTTAACATTTTCTATATCTACTTCTAAAACTTGCTGGCTTTGGGCGGGCACTAATATTCGCTTACGTACCGCCGGGACAACTAAGTCAATGTTATAAGATTTATTATTGTTAATATTTTTATCACTAATTTTATCATTTTCATTAAAACGTGGTTCATTAAAATAAAGAAGCGGAATTTCATTGCACGGGGTTACTACTGTTTGATTTTTAAAGTTTATGCAAGCGTTAATTTTGGTCATGTTGTCCACTCCTAGCAAAATATCGAAAGCAGAATGAAAATCAAAAATGTAACACTTTAATTTTGATGCTTGTTTATTCTTAAATAATGTTTCAAGTGAGATGGTAACACTGTGTGTTCCTTGAGAAGTACCATGGGCACTAGAAACTTCGAAAGGGTCAATTTTAAATAAATTTTTGTTTATTTTTTTTGCTAACCGGCGATTAATAAAAGAACGCGTACTACCGGAATCCATAATGATTTTCAGTTTATTTTCGGGATCTAAAATAAAAGGTAATGCGCTTGCGTTATTAACTATTCCTAAAAAATTAACTGGTGTTTTCCCGAGGCTATCTATTCTAAAAAATTGTCCGTACGTTTATCATTATTTTCATTATTAATCATATTATTATCTACTGCGCGAGAATGTCCGGGCTCATCAAGGTTGTAGAGCCTCGGTGTGTTGGTGTAGGTCGTGGAGACCGACATTGGCGTTGGCTCTGGTAGCCTTTGTGAAATTTGCTGAGGCGGTTGATTGAAATTGGAATTAAATTGATTATGATTTCTTTGCATATTAGGATTATAATTATTATCGTACCGCGGACGTTTATTTGGAGAAAAATTATTACTAAATGGCTTATTAAATTTTTGAGGTTTACCGAATACTTGTCTATTAGTCGGAAACTGTTTTTGCGTTTGTGATCGAAATTGTAGATTGATTGGCTGACTTGGAAAATGCTGTTGATTCCGAGTTTGATTGTTTTGTCTATTATTAAAATTTTGGAAATTTGTTCGTTGTTGAAAGTTTTGTCTGTTAAAATTATTATTGCGATTAAAATTATTATTATTATTGAAATTGAAAACATTAACAGGTTCAAGAGAATTTTGGAAATTGTTTTCCTCTATGAGATAATTAATAGCTTCTTCGAGTGTTGCCGGGTCGCGTAATCTTATAACGCTCTGAATATTACCGCGAATGCCACGGAGAAAAGTTTTTAACGCCAACTCATCGTAACTATTTATATGCACGCGTTTTGTCGCGTCTGGCATGTCTATAGCGGACAAGGAATTAATTTTTAAAACTAGCCTACTTCGTAAAACTTGAATTCGTTCGCCGAAATCGAGATACTTTTCATTTTTTAGTGGTTTCAAATTGATTAAATCTTGTACTAGACAATCATAACTACGAAGGTCGCCAAACCTTTGTCTAAGGTGGTTCCTAATTTCTGGCCACGTATTTAGTTCTGTGCGCGAACCTATTGCAATCAACGCGCGATCTTTTAGTTTACTTACAATTGCGTTTATTAAATAAGTATTTATCAGTTCATTATTTAAAGGCCTAAACTGGGCTAATACGGCTTCACATCGCGAAATAAAAATTTCTACTAATTCGTTACTTCCATCGAAGGAAGGGATTGTGTCAACGTTCAGTTTAAGTAAATGGTAATTTACGTTTTCCATTTCGTTTAAATTTAAGTTATCGACTTTATTAATTAATTCGTCTAAAAGAAAATTTACGGGAGAATGTACGCGGGTTGGAGAAAGTATTATGGGAGAAAAACTTGAGTCTGAATCCGAATCACTGTAGTACATAAAATATCGCGAAACAAAAGCCTCTAAAAAAGATGTGTCTTACCACGGGATGATCACTCTGTCCATCTGCCTGATATGCCCTCAGGGATGCTGTGGAACTGGTGATGCCGTCTCTCGATGCTGCTGCCCTTGGAGCTGTGTTTTTCGATGACTGGAAGACCCCTTGGTGCGGAAGCGACGGAGATGATGTAGGTTTCTTTCCAATTAATCGTTGAGACGAAAGGAGCTTGATATTCGCTCAGGCCCTCTTTGGAAAAATCCGAACGACTGCGCCAATTATATTTTCGTGGTCGAACTTTGAGTTTTTAAAAACTGTTTATTTCCGAATTCTATAGTACATTTAGCGATTTAGATTAGACTTGTTATAATTAATTGTTACATTTAAATAACGAATGACGATAATGCCGACTGGCGTGGTAACGGCTTGAATTATGATCTAACTATTTATTAATTGAATTAATGCTACTCCTATTTATATAATTATAAAACTAACAGCTAAGCGTAAGAACATCTGGCGGAAATTAGATAAGCATAAAATAAGCAACTAAACATAATATAAGAATATACATAATTGAATAATGAAATTAATTTATTATAAACAATGGATTGTCTTTTGTGGACGACAGGTAACTGACATTTGATAAAGAGAATGGTTGACCGTTACTACGTGGTAATCCATACTTACACTGAATTGAAAAATTCACTACGTTTTAACCAGAAATAATTATTGTAAAAATTGTATATAACGTGAAGGCATAATTATATAAATCTGTGAATTTTTCAATTCAGTGTAAAAACCATTTAAACGATCTTCTCCCACAAAAAAAGAATTGGCAAAGAATTAATTGTATCTTTTTTAAATTTATTTTTTGGTTGGAGTCAAGGATTGCCTTATTTTTTGTGATTATTTAAAATGATTTTTTTTTAAATAATACTTTTAGAAATAAAAACAAATCATCTTGCAAAGATTTAAAAACAATTGGGATTTATGTATGAATATTTATAAATTTATGAAGAAACAATCATGTTCAATAAAACACCGATTAGTGTCTAAAAACAATTGTCAATTAAAAAAAAAACCTTTTCGAGGACATTATTTTTTTCCAATTTAATTTTGGTTAGTTTCAAGGATTACCTTTAAATATTTTCTATGATTATTTAAAATGGTTTTTTTGAAAAATAATAATTTTAGAAATAAAAAGAAATCATCTTGCAAAAAAGTAAAAACTGTCGAGATTTATGTAGGAATATTTGAAAATTTATGAAAAAACAATAACGTTCAATAACAGAGAGATTATCATAAAAGCAATTAATTAAAACACTTTAACTTTGTTTGTATAACACTGTATTTATTTTGTGACTATAGTTTCGGTAACTAAACGTACCATTATAATAAAAGCAATTGGTAATTTTCTAAAAATCTTTGCTAATCAAAAAAAAACTATTTAAATTAAATTAAAAAACAATTGAAAGGGCTATTGTTGAAGAAATATATATTTAGGAGCAAATTAGATTATTGAAAATAAAGATACAATAGAATTATCTTAAAGATCTTTAAGATTAAGCCAATCTTTGTATTTTTCTCTGTATTTGAGTTAAATAAATAAATCTTCAAAGTTCACAAAGTTAAAATAATTAGAAAAAGAAGGTATGAAAGCTGAAGAAAAACAATCAATAATTGTGAAAAACGTTTTTTGTAAATAAAATTGTTTCAAAAATTTATTGCCAACAAAGTTTTTGATTATTTCTGTTTTTTCTTAATTGTTCTTGATAAATTTAGATAAAAAAGGTATTTTGTAGAATAGAATTGCATACTCCTGACCTATTCTCTTTTCTAGTGTATTCTTGACTCATTATTTTTTATTGACTAAGGTAATAATTAAAATAGTATGCTATAAAGGCCAAATGGAATAAATTCATTATTTCGGTTACTGTACATATTTTTAGAAAATTTCGTACCACGTCAAATTTAAATTATAAATTGACTTTATTCAACATAAATATGTGATCTCTACCTGCAACCCTCTTCGGGTGAGAGTTACAACCCCTATTTTTTTAAATGGGTAGTATAGGCTTTTGATATATCGTTTGAAAGGTCTCTTCATTCTCTATTTAAAAATACTATTTATAATATAATTTGAAGGAACATTGGAGTTTTGATGGATACAACATTTATTGATAAGACATTAAAAAGTTTCTTTGCACATTTTTCATAAATAGGCTAGTGTATGTTGGGTGGTGGAAGTGATCTGTGTGGATTTGTATAACAATTCGTTGCATGGATTACGGAGTAGATTATTGGGTTGTTTTATTTTGGTAAGGGTTTGTGCTGATCTTTTAGATACTAGGATATGACATAGGGTGTAGAGTAGACGATTGGCATCGGGTAAAGTATTCAGCCCTAGTCTAATAGGGACCGGGAATTCGATTAATATATATTTTTCTTTCGTGAAAATGCCTTGTTTCTTTAATCTTAGTGCCGTAGTTCTGGCTTTGATTTTAATAGATTGGACATGAGGTTTGAAGGAAAGTTTTTTTCAAATAAATTCCAAGATATTTACAAGTGTGTGGTGAAGATATTTAGATTTAGTGGAGTTTAAATTTAAGAGATAATAGTGTAATATTATGAAAAGGAAGGATGAGTTTCGATTTATTATGGTTTAATTCTATACGCCATTTATAAAACCAGTTTTTTAATGATTAAAGGGAGGTTTGCAGTTAAGCGCGGAAGAAAGGGTTTCAGTATGTGTAACTAAATAGTATCATCTGTAAAAAGGCGTGAACATGTGCAATAACCTATATTCCACATGTAGTAGTAGAGCGAGTGGGAAACTTGTGGGACATCTTGTTCTATAAGAAATGACGGGGTTAACACTTGTCGGATTTTTACAGGATCAACTGATAAGGAGTTCATGGATTAGGATGATAAGATGTTGGGAAATATTTATAAGGAAACATTTATATAGCAGATTTCGATTTTTCAAACGACTTTTTGATTTCAAGAAAAAGCGGCCTTCTAACCTTGAATATTGGAAGTAAGGATGATAATAGTAAGTTATTTTTGAATATTATTATATTATTTTAAATGATTGTAAAGGACATAAACGAATGGTTGGATAGAACAGGTAGAAGCTAAAATTTCGCCATAAATTTATAAGGCGGCAAGCTCTCCGCTCCATAAATTTTTATAAACACACTAGAAGATTAACCTCGAGAAAATTAATCAAAATGAATCGATCCGTGCTTATTTTCCGCAACCGCACAGAGAATTTTATTTTTTAGCCATAGAATTAGGTGTTGGAATTCATTGGTCATACAAACCTCTTCAAATATCGACTTAATTTTTATTTTAAATACTTAAAGGTAAGAATAATTTGGGGATACATATTTGAAGTCAGCCAGTCTCACTTACATATGTCTTCAAATATTTATAAGATTAGCATTTGAACACAATTAATATAATTAATGCTTTATTGCAACTTGTACTGACGTTAACATCTACATGCGCTGTTAAATATTTCACATAAAATTAAGTGCAGCGCGTTCCAGTGCGAATAAAATGAAATATAATCGTAATAATGGTCAGCCGAATTCCAGCATACTTAGTACAATTGCGGATAAACCGGTCGTAATCCTCCCGCCGTGGTTACGAGAAAAGTTAGCGCAATGAAGCTATGCCACCCCATATATCCACACCACGCATCGCAAACTGCATTCCCCCCTAATTATTACATAGAATTCCCGCAATGAAATAACTTAAACATTCGCGCTAATGTATATCCATTATGGAAAAGTTTTTCGGGGATGACCGCACGCGCTGGGGAAAAGGATAAAAAAAATGGGGGAACAATTCGGAAAATCGTACCGATGGAAATGACAGAAGCAATTATTTCGCGCAAACTATTTAAACAATTTATAAAAGGGCTTTTAAAATATTCGGCGTTTTATATTCCCGTTCTTTTGTGCGCGGAAATTTCACAAAGGGCCCACCATGTCCGCCTCAGTTTGTGTATGGATTAAATTTAATTGTGGATTACGGGGGGCTTTATATTCGGTTACACCCTCGCCGTCCTCCTTCTACTATGCGACCCCGAAAAGGATTAAACAGGAACACGCCGATTTATAAAACGCAATGGAAATTACGCGAAATAATTGCAATTTTACGGCGCGCACTGCACTCGTTTGATCCGACGTTAGTTACTATTGGAAAACGAAAATGAAACTGTTTCGGGACCGCACTGTTATTTGCACGGTGCAAACTTGATGAAACTTTGCAGCGTTTGGAATTCACTCGAAATAAGTAGTGAGGATTTTGGGGGTAAATCCTGTGCACATATTGAACGTATTTAATCCCCACTTTCTGTGATTCCCTCAGTGTTGGTTTACACTATAATAGTTTCCATTTCGTACGTATTTTCCAATGTAAACAATTGGATCCCAATGTACACGAATCTATTCACAAATATTACATGTCGGGCGTATATACTAATTAAAAAACATGTGGCGTGTCCATTCACAGAACTCTTTCACTAAATCAAAACAATACCCTATTTTTTGGTATCAAAAGTGTTCCTATAAATAATGTCATTATTTACAAGTCCTTCATTTCAGTTTTTTTTAAATTAAATTTGTATAAAGGAAAACTGTCTGAATTTGATGAAAATGATGGTGACGACCATTACTATGCGATAGTTCATTTATCCTTTTAAAAATTATGTCTTATAAAATGACATGTATATCGTAAATTTCGTATTGCTGCATTAGCAATGTGTACAATTCATGTTAAAACTTGTAGCATTTGTAAATTCTAATAAACTATTAATATAACTTTGTTAATAATTGATTGATACCTTCCTGTCCAAACACGTTTTACTTTTATTTCTTCGACAGTTGAAACTTTTACGAACATTATGCGCCTGCTTCGTATCGATTTTCACGAATGGAATTAATAAAATACCGCACAGCCGCATTTTCAGTATATGTTTCAGAATTACATCACCTAATTAGCAATAAGGAATGTACGGTCTGTAATAATTTTATAGAAACTCAAGGAAACTAAAGGTATGTACAACTGCAGGAAAAGCGCAGCTCGCAGATAATTTCTGACATTTACGCGGATATTTCGTATTTAATTCTTTACAGAACTCTCTTCTGCTAATAATATTCAAACAAAAAGTCGTAAGGACTACCGGACGTACTTTAGCAGTTGGTAATTTGGTCGAATTTCTCCGCGAGTGCCCATAATTCACGTGAATGTGCAGTATCGTCGATTTCCAGTGCAGTTTTCAGCAGTTTGAAATTTCAGCGCGACTATTATGCGGAGCATAATGGCCTGTAAGATGCGGCGTTATTAAGTTCAAGATCATGATGTTATGTCTCCGGCGTGATGTCAGAACTGCGAATTATGAAAGACGATATGAGGTCAGTTTAAAGTGACCGGCAGGAGGGCGATGACTTGCAAGTGGGCGCCGGAAGTGTTCGTTAAGAAGCCCTGTTAACGCTCACCGTTTTAACTTACCAGTTTACCATAACAGCTGCATAAAGTAACCACACAATTATAAACCCCATTTAAAGAGAAATTTGCATGTCGCACGTATTTAAAACTGTCTAGACATATTAAAGAGATAACTCAAGGAGCCAGTTGCATACACCGCGCACACAATGGCACTAGAATCTGGAATTTTAACTGAAATCTCTCGTGAGCACGCTATGTGGGTACGGAAAATAAGAGTGGATATTTCTGGTGAAGTGAGTGGAAACTGCAATTGTCTAATTAAACATTTTGAACGTCCACATTCACCCTTACTATTTGGGATTTTAACTTTAATTAAACTGCACTTAACTAAATATATAATGTTATTCAAAATATTATATAGTATTTTATCTTATATTATTACCAATAGCAATTTGAAAAATTTGTTTGAGCAAGAAAATAAGAGAATGTTGTAAATATTATTCTAATTCCCTAGTTATTTATATATTTAAAATCTGTGATGATATATATCGTCGATAAAAATGATGTGGTAACATATTTTCAAGTATGAAACATAATTTTTACTGTTAGATATTGACTATTAATTAAAATCAAATATTTCATCTCTTTCGAGTCATTATAAAGTAACAAAGAATTTTAGAATTATAGAAGATAGCAGCGAAAGCCTTTATGAAAATCTGATAAAACATAATAATTTAAATCTTTTATTTTAACTTAATCATTTTCTTATCTTAAATATTTGTCCAAAGATGGCGTCCTCCTTCGTCCGTCGATTCCTCTTTGTTCGCTCCAACATTCCTGGAATATTGTGTATAATCCTGAACTAACACACACTGACAAATCTGGTAACTTTACTGAAACAAGATTACACACGTACAGAACACCTGCCATTAATTAATTGATTGTCTTGTAGCTTCTTGTAGCAAGAAAATAATTTATACAATATACCAAAAAACTGATCAAACTTTTTAAAAAGTACTCAACCCAGTCCTGAACTTAATAATAATACCCATCTTATGAACCTTAAAATTGTCCACTGGTCCAAATGATTGCCCAGATATCAACAAAAACAAAACAAAATGTAATTGCAACAAAATTAGATCGGATGATCCTTTATAATTAAACAGCACGTCCAACTTTCACTGTACTAGCATGCTAAGGGTGCTCATAAATTTAAGGATTTATGACCCCCTAATGATAGTTCTGCTTCTTCAGGTAACCTGTGAAATAAAAATTGCCTCCATCTGTCATCAACAACTTGTTAATAAATTCATCGTCATTGTTTTGATTTGTCTTCATTTGTTCACAGAACATCCCTTTCCTTAAATTGTTGTCATATCTGCAGCTTGTAGGGATGAAATTTAAATATATAGGTTTTATAATTAACATAATGTTTCACCAAGTGATTAATGAGAAACAAGTATATGATATATGAAATTTAAAATCTAAGTGAAGAATTTGGTAAAATCTCTTCCAAATCATTTGAACCTAAGCTATTTGCTTAAAAGTTTGACGCCGTGTGCAACATTAATGTTTTCAGCAGTACAAGCACTTTTTGGTCGCCCTCTTAGCTTCTTCTTGAGGGCACTCCCAGTCTCTTTAAAGTTATTTAACTTTAATAATGAGCTGATCGAATAATTAATAATTTAAAACAAGTTTTGTTAATTTTTACAACAACTTAAAAGACTTTATATATTCTATTATGAGCTGTTTGTATGGTTTAACTTTAATGTGCTAAAATGTTCATTGTATCTTCTTTCAAACTTCTTCCGGATTCACCTATAAGTAGGCCACTACACTTCTACATTATAATTTGTAAAATCGTGATTGTTAAGTCTAATTAATTTTCCGTGTTAAAAATAACATTTGATAAATTGGAAAACTATTAAATAGTGTTTAAAAAAATACTAGAAATTCTATCTTTTTAAATCAAACTGTGCCACAAATTAGGTAGGAAATAAATAATTACATCTCAGAATGTATGGTTCAACTGAGAAAGTCTTTGGCGGAAGATCATTCCATAATACGTGTTTTTGTTTTTGAACAAATTCATTAATTCTTTGTCTTGCGCTTCTAACTTCTAAGAACGAGATCTAAAACCCCAGCGGCAGAAACAACCATAAAACGCTCAAAAGTCCTGTAGATAAGAGAAGAAATCAGGAATCAACATCAAAAATGAGAGACAACCAAGCACAACTAGTCGAGAATATAGGCTGACAATAAATGTTAAGAAGACCAAATACATTATTGTCACCAAAAGTGAAGTACCATCTGTAACATCTGTATGTGGAAGGCGAACGGCTGGAAAGAGTCGAGAGGTATGACTATCTGGGTACAAACGTCGACTGCGCAGAAATAAGGATTCACATTGAGAAAGCCCGTGCACCCTTTGTAAAGATTAAAAAGCTGCTTTGTACCGCGACCTGAGCTTGAACCTCAGAATTCAAATGCTCAAATGTTACATATTCCCAGTCATTTTGTATGGTGTAGAAGCTTGGGCCCTCAACGTGTATTGCGAGAGGAAATTAGAAGCCTTTGAAATGTGGGCCTAACGTAGGATATTGAGAGTATCATGGACAGAACATGCGATCAACGCGGAGGTTCTGAGAAGAATGAAGAAAGACAGAGAAATTCTACATGAAGTAAAAATAAGAAAATTGCATTATCTCGGCCACATCATGAGAGTTCCAAAATATGAAATTCTGCGACTCGCAATCCAAGGAAGAATCGTGGGAAAAAGATCTTTTGGAGCGAGGATAATCTGCGAAAATGGTTTAATGTCACGTCATATGACCTATTTAGGGCTGCAGTTTCCAAAATCAAAATAGTAAATGATAGCCAACCTCCGAAATGGAGACGACATATGAAGCAGAAGAAGACTATATAAAGGCACTTAGATTTTTTATAATATCTAGTAGAATTCGATATCCTTGATAGCTTTGTTAAAAAAATGCTAATAAAACCAATTTTATGTTTAAAATTTCAAAAGACAACATCGAAATAGTCAACTTAATCACAATATGAATTTCATCAACTTATTCTATGCCCCTTCCTATAATGATGAAAAAGCCTTATTGTCCTATAACTCCACTTATTACCCTGATGAACAACTAAAAGGAACAAAAAAAAGAACACAAATATAATTGTAGAATCTGAATTACCTCTTGGTAAAATACAAGAAACATTAATCTCAGATCACCAATTACCTAAATAATTAAAAACTACAAAGATAATCATCAGATAAAACAATTAATTCCAAAATTCCTAACAATTAATTGCAAGATATGTACATTGATGAGGCTGAACTGTCAGACTTCTAAAAAAGATTTTCTTAAACAAGTTAACCAGTTTTTTCATCAACAAAATATCAAAATCAAATGAAACAATTTTTAGAAAATTTAAACCTAATGTTTTCAAAAGCAGAAGTGCTAATATATTTAATAAAAACTCTACAACTCCTCGACTATCTACCGATATAAAAAAAACACATAAACCTGATCTAACTTTAAGACCCGCAACATTCTATATCAATAGTCATTACAGAATCTTGGCTACAAAATTAAGTTCAGTGATCAAGAAGCAGGAAAAATTGATGCGAATAAAGAGAATTGTTGCGACCGGATTCATTCTAAATTTGGTGTACCTTTTTTCTAACTTGGTATTAAAAATTTTGCACACATTTTAAGTACAGTCACAACTCACAAATATCCAAATTAGTATCCTTTGATGTTTGTAATATATTTTCCGTGATAGTATTGTTCCAGAAAATAATAGTAAAACCATTTAAAAAAAATCCTAAATATAAAAATAAAAACTGAAAAATTAAAAAAAAAATCAACAAACAGATACTGAACTTAGTTCTTAGTCCTTCACATATAAATTTGTTGTTGAGTTACGTGAAGATATAATTAAAACTTGATTAAAAGTTTTAATCAAGTCTTAGTCCTTCACAATAAAAATCTCATCAACATATCCGACATCTCCTTCGATAATGGTGAAAAGATATCAACATAAAAATAAAAAAAGAAACAGTAAATGTAAAATTCAAATTAGCTCAGTCGTAATACTTTTGAAAAGTTTTTATTTAGAAAAAGTTTAGCAGTTTATTTCATCATTAAATTTGAATATCTTACCCAAAAACACACTAATCAAACACAAACTATTCGAGGTGTTTCTAACGTTTCTAATTAAAATAATTTACAATACAAATAATAAATTTTATTATTTATGTTATTATCATTGACACTATATGCATCTAAACAATATTTTAATATTTATGCATTAAAACACATCTTTAAATATTTATTTGTGGATGCGTTTACTTTGTGGTACATCTTGAATATAATCATTACATCTCATGTTTGTACTGATTGCATGTTTTAGAGACATAGAACTATAATTCGATCATTTTTACTAAATTGATCATTTAAATTTAATCAGCAGTATTTTACCTTTAAATTTAATTCGTGTTAGAAATTGAAATACTATATACATTTTCTAGACTTAAAAACTCATTTACGACAATAATAAAGTTTAATTTGATATTTGTAGAAAACCTACAAACTTCAACCCGATGTCTTCCTATCAATCTAATAATACAATTTCTCAAAAAGAATCAGCACATCACTTTATAATCTATCGAACAATTATTTATGTCAAGAAAAAAGATAAAATTAGAAAAATAAAAATACAGTGAATTTTTCAATTCAGTGTGAAATAAAAGCCTATAGATTTCAGAATCAAAGAGCTTTCGTATCCACCTTTAGGATCCATGATCAATAAAGAACAACGTCAAGATATCATAAGACAGAAGTAAAAAGACTATAGTGTTAAATGGCATCTCTTCTTCAATGTCGATTCTTGATGTTTCTCTTATCCACGCTTTTATGGTTGTTTCTTCTGTTGAAGTTTTGGTTCTCATTCGAAGATTCACGTATTGTTAAATAGTCTTGAGCTAGAGACATACTAGGTTGAACTATCATATATATTCTGAGATGAAATTTAGATTTTTTAATTAATGTCTGGTACAATTTGGTCTGGACAAACAGAAATGTTAGTTTTTTTTCTAAAAACAAGATCTCTAGATAGCTTTTACAACATTTCCCAAATTTTCTATAACTATTTTCAATTCATTTATTCATTTAAGCTTTATCGGACATGATTATTGTAAAATATAAATACACTGATGTATACAAAATTGAAGAAAAACATACATATAATTTTAACACCATGCTGAAGGGCCAAGTTCACAGTTGTAGATGATCTTCCACTCAAACTCAATTTCAAAGATATAATTAATTAAACTAAACACTCAGCAGTTTACGAATTAGAATGTCCAGAGTTTAGCTTAAACTCAAAGAAGATACAATAATCATAACCTGTACCATAGTCTCTAAGCTTAACATATTATTATAAGAATCCCTAAAATTGCAAAATAAGATAAAGCAAATAGCGTTTATTTACTAAACAAACAGATTTTTCAATTGGCTTAATCTATTTTCGATCAGGCTAAATTACATCGTCATTAATTCAACCATTAATTATTCCTCTAATTCAGTAATACTTTATTTAAACATTTTAACTTGTAGCTGACTTAAATGTAAATTTATCGGTTCAGTATTGTTGAAAATTGAAAGTATTAATAAGAATAATTAATTTCTCTAGTACCCCGTTGACTTACATTAATGTCCGGTCACACAGCAAACTAAATTAATTAATATCGTCAATGACCAAGAGATGTCCGAACCTATTATATATATATAGACATAGAGATTATCTCAAAGTTTACACTTAAAATACCAGAGAAACGAACTCAAAACCAGAGGTCGACTGTGGCGTCTTCTAATGATACAAATGCAAAGATGACAGCACTAACTACCAGCCTGAAAAATGAAGCGAAACCGAGAAATAGACTGATGTAAACCATAAAACCAAGCGCAGAGAACGAAACACAATCATAGATACATCGAAACGTAAAATAATTCATTGAGTGGCCTAAAGACCTTCGGATATCTACATGTTTATAATCTTGACCGAAAAACATCGCCTGAAAAATTAGAAAGTACTTGAAAGACCGGAATTTGCAGGGCAGTCAATGTACTGCATTGCAGTTAAAACACGCATCTTTTACAGTTGGAGTACCCCTAGAATAATTGGATGATTTAAAAAAGTCAATGTAACAATAATTAATTTTTTATGGAAGATTTGGAAAAGAGAAATTTTGCAACTAAAGTTCGTTTTCTTAATACATAATCCATCAAAAAAAAATTAAATTCATTCGAAGCATTAAATTTATGATCAAAATTTTAGTCCAAGGAAGAATGTGGGTTTTATCTGAATAATAGCAAAGCAGTTCAGCTTGAGCTATTATTTAAGAATTTTCGCACTACATGACATATTTGTAGTATTACTGCTTTTTGGATGGGGGTCAGAAGATTCTTCGGAAGTTCACAGCGCTCCAAATTATTATTACAATTGGTATAGTTACTACTGTGTTTAGTTGCCAGGTGTTCTTTATTTCTATCGCCAGATTTTCATACTTGGTTATTTTTTCAGCCTCTTTTTTGCTGATATTGTGCATCAGAGGTATTGCAACATTAATAATCAAGCATGACTTTTGTGTCAGGCAACTGAGAATAAAAACATTATGGAACAAAACAAGTATTACTCTCCACCTAATATTGTTTTTTGGGCCAAATACGACAGCTTTTAATTCCGCTTTTTTGTATTGATATTTTATTTGCAATTGTCTATCATTTATTGGCTTTGTACGCCAGAACGAAATTCTAAAATATGTGCTTTTTCCCTTGATTTCACGAGTTACCCACTTTTTAACATCGTTACCAGAGACAAATTTCGTCTTAAGAGAACATCATTTGTTCAGGTGGTAAGATATTATATCTATCAAATATTTAAAATTCGCGTGAACATCATACTCCTAGTACATAGTGCTCCAATTTGTAGACTGTAGGCTATGGTATAATACAGCTAAATTGACTTTGGCTTTATTTGCCTATGATTTACTTTAAGTAATTGTTGTTGGAGTGTGTGATTTTTAAAGTGTCTGAATCAAAATAATTTATAATATAATATATTTTTTATTATTTATATACCTTATATACATATATAAAAAATATTTAAATGTTTATGGATTAAAATCACATCTTCTTTTTGTACTGATTGCATATTTTATGCCACATACCATGATAATTGGATAAAATTTAAATTTAATCAATTTAGTTTAATTCATATTAGAAATTGAAATACCATATAAATTTTCTTGATCTAAAACTCACTCACGATAATAATAAAATTTAATTGGCTTTCCTATTCACATTTAGCATCCATGACCAATAAAAAAACAACACCGAGATATCATATGATATGTTATATATTTCCAATCAAAAATTTAAAAGATTATAAGTGATATCATGTTTCATGTAATTTAAATAAAAGTTCATTATGCAATACCTCACTATAGTGCTAGATGGCGTCTCTTTTTCAATGTCAATTCTTGGTTTATTCCCTTACCACGCTTTTGTGGTCGTTTCTGTTTTTGGTTTTGGATATTATTCTAAGATTGACGTATTTTTAAATAGTCTTGAGCCAGAGACATAATTTGAACTATATATTTTGAGATTTAATTCTGTATTATTTTATTAATTTCTGGTGCCAACTGGTGTTGGTAAACAAAATTGCTAGTTTTTTTTTTCTAAGAACAAGATCACCACACAGCCTTTATACCATTTCCTAAATTGTCTAATTTTATTTTTAATTCATTTAGCTTAATTTTATTTTTCTTGTTGGTTTTATAAAAACACTTTCATTTGTTGTAAGGAAAAATTCTGTTACATTTAGCCAACAAGTGATGAATAATTATGAAAGTGCCATTCAATTGACTGCCTAATGTTCTTCAATTGTTATAAATACGAATTTTGAGGTTTACCCTTAGTTGTGTACTTCTAGAATTTACGAAGAAAACTTTAAAGGAAAGTCTTGATCAGAAAAAAACTAGGAAATTATAAAATGATTAACAAAAGTATACAAAAACCTCTATAAATGTCTATAAAAATGTCTAGAAACTTTTAAAACATTTGGGAAGTAACAACTGTAAATTTCTAGAAATCTGGAGGGCAAACTACAAATATGTCTAAAAAAGGAAAATTAGTGAAAACTTTCAATTTAGTTTTATGATAATGTAAAATACAAATAAACTCATGTATAAAGAGAATGGTTGCGACCGTTAGTGAATTTTTCAATTCAGTGTAAACACATGAATATAAAATTGAAGAAAAAATATACATATAATTTTTCCACCATGCCGAAGGGCGGCGTTTATACTTGTAGATGATTCTACCCAATTCCAAAGGTATAAATAATTATATCAAACAATCAGGAGATTAGAATTTCCAGAGTTTAGCTTATATATAGTTTATACTTCAAAAAAGATACAATAAATATCACTCGCTTGCAACATAGGACCTAAGCTTAACATGTTAGAGACATTAAAAATTTCACAATAAGATAAAGAAAATAACGTTTATTTACTTAACAAACTGATTTTTCAATTAGCTTAATCTAATCACATCGTATTTAGTTCAACCACTAATTATTCCTCTAATTCAGTAATACTATATTAAATTTGTAAATGAATTTAATATTAATTTACCATTTTGTTAAGATAAAGAAATCATTTTCTTTGCCTATTATTCATTTACCAGTGCAATATTTTTAAAAGTTGAAAGTATTAAAAGGAATAATTAGATTAGTATTGCACCGTTCACTAGCAGGTATCAGCTAACTGTTAAAATAACTACTCCTCATACTTAAGCACCGCAAAGGATTTGAATAACTGCTAGCTTCTGTTACCTGGATGAAATCACATTCAGAACATTGCAACGTTTTAGTTTATCATTTTATTTAAGCGCGTGACGATTGTTTATTTTAATGCTATTTACAGACACATGTTTCGCTGTATCACATCTCATGAGTACAGTTATGCTGATAGTTACGTGCGTTTTTTGAAGTAAAAGGCCGCCAAGAGAATAAATCTATTTCAAATGGAATTGGAATACTGCCGATACAAGATTTTCAAGGTGCGATATCAGCAAAAGTATAAACAAATAACAAAGTTAACAAAGAATTACCAATATCAATCAATATTTTTAATTTTATTAACTTAACTTGATTATAAACCGCACTAAAGTCGATTGTGATTTTACTAAATAGTAATAATCAGTGATTTAATAATGCAGAAAATTTTGTTTATTTATCATTTCCCTGCTAATAAAATTCCTTTCTGTTTTATTTTTATTCTCTTTAGTAATTTCACACAAAAAATATCGTTGATTTTTTATGCACTAAACGGTATGAACGTTGGCAATTGCGGTGTTTCCAGTGCCAGAAATGAGATGGCGGTAAAACGCTTCATCCAGCGATTAACATACATGAGTGCATTTACGCTCGTAGTAATAACGATTTCGAATCATCAGATTGCACCACGGCAATGAGGAGAGTTTTTCGGAAAATGGGCAATAGGATTTAATAAAATAGCTTTTATTACCTTACACGTTTTTTACAATTGTTAAATCACTTACGACGTTAGTTTCATTTTTTTATATTCTCCAAAATAATCACTTTCTCCGGTTCTAAATTCAAACAGTTAATTCCATACACAATTTATGTACAAGTTTTTTTACGAAAAATTCGATACCCTTTCTACAAGCAAAACATGTTTTAAAATAGGTACACAAATGGATCTTGAAGTCTTCCAGCTGGCCTGAAAATATGTATAAACATCTTTATTGACAAATATGTACATTGAAATAATAAATAGTAAATAATGGATGAGGTGTTAGTATGTTAGTCTGTCAAAAGGTTATCGAGCAGAGGTCTTTCTGCCTTGTTTTGTCCAGTCATATGGCGTCAGCCTTTAATTAGTGCTTTTGGTAACGTGGGAGAATAGGTAATTAGGGCAGTATCGTCTGCAAATTGCAGGAGATTTTTGGATGGACTGAATTAGAGAGGATCAGGATTATAGATGTTGAAGCTAAAAATATTGTATAATAGAGGTGAAAGGGGAGAGCCTTGGGGAAGTCCTTGTTCGGGAGTAAAAGAAGAAAAGAAAGAGTTGTGAATGCCTGAAAATATTATTCTGGATCGATTTTCTTAAACGATGTCGAACGTTCGAGGTTAAATAATGATATTAGACATTCTTCAAATCACGTAGCACAATTTATTGAATTGTAACTTCGATTTATAAATCTGCAGTCGATTAGAAATAAAATGGTTGAACTAGCAGCACATATCATTAATGAAAATATTCCATTCAACTTTATCGAAATTTGGAATGGACTACTTACAATAAAAAAAAAACCTTAAGGTTGCAGATTGTTTTTGCAGGACATGCAAAAACTATCTGGATCGAGAGGATCACTAATTTTTACCAATTAAATCATTTAAACATATTTGCTTTCGAACATGAATGTAAATTATCAATCACAGAAGCCGCTCAACATCGTTCTTATCAATATATGCCACTCACCATACGGCGATTTTATAAAATTCTTTGAAAATATAGATTCTTGATTAAATGTACTTAGTCTCAAAGGTATTAAACTTATCATAAGAGGTGACTTAATTGTCCATTTTAATAAATAATAAATGACAACAAAGCCAAAATTCTTACACGACTCATGTTCGGCTATAGTCTCACCTACATAGTTCAATACGAGAAACAATGAACAACTCGACAATGTTTTCACCAACTTAGGCAATGAAGCTATTCTCGTATGGCCCGTATATTGGAGAGATGCCGAGCGTACTGTAATCGGCATGGAGGTATCTGTTTCCACAAACCAGTCACCGATTTGCAAGAAAACTATTACCAGACCCATTACCCGCCTATCAAAATTTCAATACTACCAATATTTGAAAATGTGAAATGTTCCTAAACCATTTAGAGACGGCATTCTGGTTTGTGCATTCCCTGGGAAATCTTTTAACAACAAACTCAAAAAAAACTCCCAATAAATTGCTTCAACCAAAAACTACAAAATCAAAGGCAAACTCTGCAATTCCTTGATGAAGTCCACCAACGAAATCCGGACAGACAGAGAAATAAAACGTTTCAGAAAAGTGTGTAGTGCATCACGTAAGGAAGATAAAATCAGTGCTATGGACAACTTTATTCAATCTTTCAGCTGCGCACCTAAAACGATATGGCAAGTTATGAACGCAAAGTAAGTGATCTGAACAGTTTGTTTCGTTTCAACAGCTGAAAATATCACACCAACTATTACAGCAACTATTCCAGATTTAATAAACTCTTTTCACAATTTTAAATTTAATTATGTCTCTGAAATTACTACTCGAAATGTTATAGATTATTTCAAAAATTCTAAAGCTAATGATGTATAAGGACTATCGCTGGATCTAATACTCTATATCAAGGACTTAATTGTGCTTCACTTCTGCAAACTAGTAAGCGAATGCATCAAGAGTACTTTCCCTAACTGAAAATTGCAAAAATCATCCCTATGTTTAAAAGAGCAGATCAGGAAGATCCTAACAACTATCGACCATTTGGATTACTGTCTATTAAATGAAAATTTTTTGAAACAATAACGCAAGAATAACTGTCCTCACATTTTGAAAAACGTAACTTACTTCATAAATCGCAATATGGATTCAGACAGTGAAATTCTAAAGATGCTATTACGGATTTGGTGGATAAGTGTATGTGTAGTATTAAAGATAAAATATTTCTAAACGCCACGTTCTGTGACCTATCAAAGGTATTAGACCGATGTTTCCCAACGTGGGGAAATTTGATTGTTAAGGGGGTCAATTCGAAAATGGACTCGACACGAATTTAACCCTTTTGCTCCGGGATATTTAAATGCAATGCAAGATATCTCTATTTATTGCTCATACTTAAACTCATAATCGTATTATTGAGGCTAGTTATCAAATTTTCCTATTCATTGCTACATCTGGAAAAAAATATATTATATGAGAGTCAATATCAGCATTTCTTAAAACGATTCTTGAAAAAGATGACAAAGATGTAAAAGCTATACCTCTCAGTAACAATATTGTTATCATGAATTTTGGAGGCGTTTACTTCGTAGTACATTTTGAATGAATAACAGAAAAAAGTTAAACGTTTTTCTGTTATTCAATACTGTTATCAGATGAATAGACGAAATGAGTAAAGAAATAGATGAATCAACTTTGAGAGACAGTAAGGCAATATTGATAACTTACGTAAGATATATTGATAAAGGGCATTTTCTGAAGAACAGTTGTTCTGTAAAATATTAGAAAGCAACATTACCCCCAAATGTATATATAAGTCACAAAACTACTTCGATGTCAATAATATACCTATGAAAAATATAACATCTTGTGCTGCAGATGGTACTCCTAATATGATGGACAAGAAAAATGGCTACTTAAAATTGATAAAAGATGAGAATTCAGAAATGATTCTTGTGCATTGTGTTATTCATTGGGAACACTTTGTAGTCAGTAATAAAGTGTATCAATGCTATTAAAGCGAATGCAAAATGCGAGCGTCACTTCAAGTTATTTTGCGAAGAACAAAATGCAGACCATGTGAGACTTTAATTTGACACTGAAGTAAGACGGCTCTTTAAAGGGAACTGCTTGAAAAGATTAATGGATCTATTTGATACTATTAGTGATTTTTAAGCGTCAAACCTGAAATGAAGTATTTTTTTAACAGTCGATTGTAAAGCATTTGTAAATTTTTAGCCGATACCTAAAAAAACTGAATATATTAATAAAGCAACTTTTAGAAACAAATAAAACTGGTTGTTGAAGCAAAAGCGAAGGTATTTGGCTTCATTATCCTTATTGAGTTATGTCAGAAATATATTAAAAAAACAGTTTCATTGGCTCCAAAAATGTGAAGTCAATGATACCGCCATACTTGTTATTGTCGATCATCTGAAAATTCTATCAGATGATTTAAAAGAAAGATTTTTTTGATTTTAAACAAATTAATTTTCCGATATGGATGATGCAGCCAATGTTAGAGGATTTGTCTGATATATCAAAAGTGCAGTAAAAAGAAGAACTCGCAGAAATGCAAAATGATTCAGTTAAAACTTTATTTAATATAAATGGAGCGATCGCATGGTTTTGCGAGGAAACAGAAATCAAATACCGAAATTCAACCAAATGAAAACTATTGTTACCGTTTCCATCTTCATATTTAGCAGAATGTGGATTTAGAGATGTAAAGACAGAAATCGTCTGGATATAACACAACGGGAAGACTTGAGACTGAAGCTAACCAAATTGGAACCTAACATAAAATCTCTGCGCAGCAAGCATCAAGCGCAAGAATCTTACTAAATTAAAATAATAAATTAATAAAAAAAAATCTTTATTAAAATTATTTCGAATTTGAATTTCATTTTTTCATTATATGTTTTGAAAATTTACTTACTGTGTTTCGTTAACAATTTCATAGTGATTTCTGCTTAAAACCTAAGTATTTTAGTCCATATAATAGAGAGAAACTCGAAAGAAAAAATTCTAATATAATACACCGTTATATTATCTTTATCGTAACGAGGAGCTCGGGCGGACAGAGGGTGGGATCCAATCAAGTGTAGGTTTTATTTTCCGGCAAATCCATAAATTAGTATTTTTTATTTCCTGAACGTATCGGTCGGTTATCAGCGCGAAAACAAACCACAATAACGAAAATTTATCGTCCAGTGTAAATCCCCGCATGAAATACTGGCTGCAAAACGAACGATTTATGTTTTTAATAACGGAACCCGTGGGAACTACGCCGGGGGCCACCAATTAAACAACCCCTAATTAGTGCGATATTATATATATACATGTGGCGACTTGATAAGGTCTAGTCTCTGCGAAAACGCATCGCGCACGCTGCAGTCGGCTGTACTAAATGAATTAATTGCCCTTCCCAATTAACTCACTCAAAATATTTGGACTAATTAACCTTATGGCCCTTAATTAATTAGATATGATCAAATATATATTCCGCTGCCACCGCCCTCGTTGCGTAAATAATGTTTGTGGTGGAATTAAATTGTAATGAAAATATTATTTCCTGGCAAACATCCGAAAAATATATCATCTGTATTACGTTATGTAATTAATTCCATAGTTTGATTAATATTAAATTGAAATATTTGCAATATAGTACAAAACTTTATTAATGTTAGAAATATAAATTTAAAGAATAGTTACACATCTATATAATTTTTATTTCAATATTTTAGTTTACATTTAAATTATTTCTGATTAAATTGAAATTTTTTTTGTTGAGTTTTATATGTGTATTTTAAAGTATACAAGAGGAATGGATTTAAAAATAGATGCAAATCGAACGAAAAAATACGATTGGCTTTAATTAAACAGAATTTTTGATGTACCCGGATTAAATAAATTGTACTGGAGCTATTACAGCACACAGATGAGCTACAACGAAGGGATCTGAGCGCAGTAATACATTGTTATAGAGGCAAAATAGAAAACAAAACGCTCCATCCCCGTTTGATCTACTACAAACTGTACGCTACCTACGTAATATGTTACCGGGGCCGGGTAAAATATGCAAGCAAAATTGTAATAAAAGGCGCGTTATAGACAATTCCGCCGAAAATCCGATCGTAATTGCCGGAGGTAATAAGAAAACGGGACAATATATAACGCGGGATGAAGCCGTTTTTCGACAGTTTCATTTCCCCGGCCCACGCCGTGTTCATATATAAAATTTATACATCCAATTTCGCAAATAGAAGCTTATTTACATCAATAACGCGGGAAATTTAATACCTGCCCCCGGGCCACTCCCGGCGCGCATTCGGCTCTCCGGTGTACAAAAGAAGGCCCCCCGTCTAAGGGTTTTTTAATTAAGGTGCCGTTAAAATGTAAAATTCCCTACCTACAAATTAGATTTTTCATTTTTAAATTAAAAACTTTCTTAATCTCCCGACGCCGCGGCGCCAAAGGAGGACGGATTGATTTGTAGCGAATTATTAAAACGCGCGCTTTATTAAAATTCTGTACTTCCCCGAAAAGCGACACAGTACCTTAAATATAATTAATATAGTATATGTGCATGAATTTTGTAATATAGTAAAGCTGTCATACAAAGAATACGATGATGAGAATATAAATAATTGTAAATCCGTTTCACTCTATTTTTTTTTATCAGCATGATAATTTAATTGTGAATAATATTGTGGCTAAAATACGTGACTTAAAACAAAAAGTTTCACTTTCATATGGAGGTCTATTAGGGCTACTTTTTAAAATGAATTTCATAATATACAGGGTGTCCCAAAAACTCTAAAAGTATCAAAGTTGTGTTTTTTTAAATGGAACACCCTGTATTTTATTTTTGGATTCTTCGATCGAAATAAATGTGTGATGTCTTAAATAAACACACGTTCATCAATAAATCACACTTCACGATCATATTCTAGACACTTATACCACAGAAATAAATAACCCTACTAACTCCGACCGACAAGCTCTATTAAAAAAACTACGCGAAAGATTCATAAACTCATATAATATCGACACTCATGCATCTTTTTCCGGTAATAGAATGTTTGTAGTTATGTTCGATCTCTCCGCCCCCCAATATTATTCCCACCGTCCCTATAGAAGGCGTCCGCACAGCACACTTTATTGTTAACATTCAATAGCCTCAATGTGTTTTATTGCAACATTAACTCGCTCTCTAACAAATCCTTTGTCCTCAACAACTACCTTACTAACAACCCTACACACCTTTGTATGCTCGTTGAAACCAAATCCAAAACTCCATTTTCCTTTCAAAATTGGCCATTTATACAAATTCCAGCCACAGTGCATAATGAAAACATCAGAGGGGGGGTCAATAGCTGCATCCCATCCCTCAAAATAGGCAAATCAAATCCTCCAAAAATTAATCACCCACTTAATGAATGTCTACATTTCACCATTACCTTTCAAACATTCCAAATTAATTTGTTTCTCATATACATTCCCCTATTGAAGACTCCATTTTTACAAAGCCTCTCTGTTTGATGTCCTACCCTGCACCCAAAACATCCAAAACCTCATACACTCAGTCATCCTTGTCCCCGACCTATGTTCTGATCACCTAGCCATCACCTTTCAAATAAAAATCCCAAATAATCTCCCACAACAAATTCCTAACCTCATTTACAACTTTAACAAATGTGACACAAAGACAGTAGCTTCAAACCTGACTCAATTCATTGCTTCCAATCCCAATATTAATCCTAATACCATTACCCAATTCAATGACATCCTGTATAAATCGATCAAACAAAATACTCCCCAAATTAAGAAACAATTTTATAAATATCCTCTCCCAAATTTTATCCTTCGCCTTATCAAACATAAAAGACAAATTTACAGAGACATTCAACTAACGGACATACCTGAACTTCGACAAAAATTCAACAAACTGAATAAAGACATTAAAAAACTAATTACGGAATATAAGATGGACACTTGGATTAATAGATGTAGAAAAATCAATGACGCAAGAGGTAAAAAGTTTTGGATAGAAATTAGGAAACTTAGTAGATACAAAAAGGACAGACAAACTACAGGAACTGTACGATCTTATTACTGACGAGACTATAACAGACCTAGACATTATCACACGTAAATTTGTAGACCATTTCAATTCTATTTATTCAAAGACACAAGACCCTAATTTTGACCAAGCAACGTTTCAGCTCGTAAACGACTGGTACAACGATTTATTTAGATTTAATGACAGTTCAAAACCGACGGACATATTCACAGAAGAGGACTATTTTAACACATTAAAGAAGGGCAAAAATACAGCGACTGGACACGACCTAGTACATAGACATATGCTAAAATCCTTACCACACCATATACACGTTCATATCCTTAATATCCTTAATTTCATCTACCAACACCAATATTTTCCTTTCGAATGGAAACTTGGTATTATCATCTGTATCCCAAAACGTGACCATCCTCCATCCCTAATATCCAGCTACCGTCCCATTACGTTACTTGACGTTTTAGGTAAACTCTATGAATCACTCCTTAAAAACAAAATACTATCCCACGTCCAAGACCGCATCCCGAATTACCAATTTGGCTTCCTTCCAAAACGTTCCACCACCCTCCCTCTTACCATCCTTACCTCAAACATCCAATCAACACACCTTGAAGGAAAATCATCAGCCATCCTACTACTGGATGTGAAAAAAGCCTTCGATTCTGTCTGGCATCAAGGTCTGTTGTATAAATTTTACCTTCTCCAAATTCCTTCCCAAATTATTTCTATCATTAAGCAATTCCTTTCAAACAGATCCCTCAAAGTCAAAATCAACAACTTCTACTCCTCTCCTTTTACACCTATTCAAAGTCTAACTCAAGGATCCCCTCTATCCCCACTATTTTACAACATCTTCGACTTCGACATCTACAACCCTGACCTCCTTCACTTTAATCCCTCAAAATATCTCCTCCAATTTGCAGATGATACAGCCCTCATTTCCCGTACATAAAGCTCTGCAGTCCCTTCACCAGCTTACTGACACCCTGGAGCACTGGTTTGCAAAATGGCGAATTAAAATCAATCCCCAGCTTCTAATTTCCTATCACCGCAACAACAATCCTACACATAATATTCATATCTCCCACACAATTGTTTCCCCTTCTACGTCCATAGAATACCTAGGCATTACCATAGATCAAAAAGTAAACTTTAAAAGTCACACAGCTTCAAATAAGGCTAAAATCATTACAAGGGCCAAATTATTTAGGAATCTAACCTACAAAAAGAAGAAAAATTATTTGTAAATAATCAACAAAATTTTCAAAACTGTTAATTAAAAACTATTTCTTTTAAACATATAAACAGTTTTAAGGTAAACAATTGAAAACTCTTTTTTTTTAATATTCTCGAAATAATTGAAATTATAACAGAAACCAGAAATAATTGAAAACTTCTTTAATAACAATATTTCATAAATAATTTAAAACTTCTTAAATAAGAAAAAAATCCACAAAGAATTTGATCAGAAACCAGAAACAATTGAAAACTTCTTCAATAAAAGTTGAGAATAAAAAATCCATAAAGAAATTATAATATATAATCGTAAACAATTGAAAACCACAGTTAAAAATTTATTTTAAAAACAGATCTTTTTAAACAAACGGAATTTTAATAGAAACAAATGCATTTTTTTATGAGAAACAATTGAAAGTTTCCACTTGATTTAAAGTGGTAAAATAAGTTATCGTTTCTCCTCCATCCTTTTCTCCAAGTAAACGCCTCTAAAATAAAACAATTGAAAATTTCTTTAAAAAAGGGTACTGATAATTTATAAAACTAAATTTTCAGAAACCATTGAAAAACTGTTAAAAATTTCTACACACATCTTTTTATGTATTTTAATTTTTTTCTGAGAAACCATTGATAACTTAATCATTTGAAAAAATTGCAAATATGAAAGTGAAAAAGTTAATTTTTTGATAAAAATTTTGAGAAGAAGTTTTTCAAAAATTCCTTAAAGTAATTACAATATAATCAAACACTGTTAGAAATTTCTTAAGAAAATTAATTAAAAATTTCTAAAAACAAAGATTTCTTAAAAATTCTTAGTAAAAAGGGCAGCAAGACCGATTGTCGATAGCCCAAACGGACAGACTAACCCTTATTTTAAATTAAAATGTATTCGTTCTAAATGAATTTTTGTTTATCCAAATAAAGATGTTATCTCTCTTAGTAAAAAAATGAACATTGAAACCGTAAAATATGTTAGAATTATTTGTAGAAATTCAACAAGATTTTCAAAACTGTTAATTTAAAACTTGTTCTTTTAAATCTTTAAACAATTTTATGTGAAAAAATTGAAAATTCTTTTTCTTTTAATTTTCTGAAAAAAAATTAAAAGTTTATTAGACATCAGAAATAATTGAAAACTTCTGTAATATAGTTGAGAAATAAATTCTCAAAGAATTTGATTAGAAACCTATACCATTGAAAACTTCTTCAATAAAAGTTGAGAAAAAAATCCAAATCCAAAAATTATAATATATTATCGTAAAGAATTGAACATTTCTAAAAAAAATACAAATAAGTTTCTTAAAACCATTTAAATTTTATGTGGAACCAATGAAAATTCGTTTTCTTTTAATTTATATCAGAATACCAGAATAATTAAAAACTTCTTCAATAACAGTTGAGAAAAAAATTCACAGAGAATTTTATCAGAAACCAGAAATAATTGAAAACATCTTCAATAAAAGTTGAGAATAATAAAATCGACAAAGAAATTATAATATATTATCACAAACAACTAAAATTTTCTAAAAAAACAATAACTTTCTTAAAACCATTTGAATTTTATGTGAAACAATTGAAAATTATGTTTGTTTTAATTTCCTCGAAACAATTGAATTTCTATTAGAAACCAGAAATAATTGAAAACTTCTTCAATAACAGTTATGAAACAAAATTCCGTAAAGAAATTATAATATTAACAATTGAACATTTCTAAAATAAACGATAATTCTCAAAAAAAGAATTTTCTTAAAACCATTAGAATTTTATGTGAAGCAATTAAAAATTACTGTTTCTTTTAATTATCTCAAAATAATCACAAATTTATCAAAAATTATTGGAAATTAAAAAAAAAAACTAATAATTTCCGTAAATTAAGTTTAAATAAATGAATAATAATAAATAAGAAATTGAATGTTTTGTTTATCAGCAACAATTGAAATTTTCTTAAAAGCATAATTGAATTTTATGAGAAATATTTTAAACCTTTCTCAAATTATTAAATAATTAAATAACATAAAATTCCGAAGAAATATTTTAAAAATATTTTAAAGAGTTTACTCAAAACAATTAGAATTTTATGTGAAACTATTGAAAATTCTTATTTTTTCTTAAAATCTCTTGAAAAATTTGGACTTCTGTCAGAAATAATTTATAATTTCTTTAAAAAACAATTAAAAATTTTAAAAATATGAGATTTTATCCGACACAATTAAAAACTTTTTTAGGTGTTGAAAATTTTTAAAGAATGGTTTTTATTTTTTTCCTTATCAAATCGAAATTGATTAGAAAAAATTGACAATTTGTTAAAATAATTTTCTTAAAATAATTGTTAATTTCTTTAAAATAACAATTCAAAATGGAAGAGAGAGAGGCAGAGAATAATATCTTTATTCGAACATATAAATGTATATACACTTAAAAACACTTATAAATGGCATTTTATCTGAAACAATTAAAAACTTCTGTAAAAAACAGTTGAATTTTCTACAGAAACAATTGAAACTGTAAAATTTGTTCAAAGCTATAACTATTTATTTATTTTTTTTTATTTAGAAAAAAAACACAAAAACTTTCAAGAAAATAATTTTTTTAAAACGATTGGAATTTTATGTGAAATAATTAAAAGAATCAATTTCTTTTAATTTTCTCAAAACAATTGTAATTTTATCAGAAATAATTGAAATTGAAATTGAATTAACGAGAGTGCAGCAACGTTAGATTGGATCAGAAATTTGATGAGAGACCGGTACCATTCGCCGTTGGGATACAATTAATGGCGCGATCCTTTAAAGTAACAAGGTTATCTATTTACACATACACAAATACAAAAATAACACGGTGGAAGGACTACGTTGTCAATAGCCAAACAACTACTACTAATTATAAGACATGCAAAGTTAAATAACTAAATCGGACTGTTCTGGTTCATCGATTTATTTTTGATTATCAACCTTAGAAATCTAGAGAGAAATCTGTTACAAAATTTAAAAAAAACCTTCAACTAAATTTTTAGAATCTATAAGAAACATTTATGGAAAATTTTTGGAAAATTTAAAAACATTTAATGGATATTTATGAATATATAAGAGAAACTGGAAACATCTTTAAAAAAAAATGTTGGAAAATTCTAGAATCCTGCAAAATAATTTTTGGTATCGTATAATTTTTTTTTAGAAATTAGAACAAAAAATTCTACAAGAAAATTTTTAAAACCTAGGAGAATAAAGAAGAAACATTTCTTAAAAAATAAAAACATCTAGACTGAAAGAGCTACGGTCGATAGCCATGCAGAAGAAGAAAACGAAGAATCTTAAGAATAATTGTTATAATTATATCCTGTAATTACTATCTTTAGTAAAGACGTTTTCTCTTTCTAAAAACATTTGAGAAAGTTGTTGAAAAGTTTAAAAAACCTTTAAGCAAAATTTTAGAACCTTTTTAGAACCTAGAAGAGGAATACCTGGAAAAGTGTTGAAATCTTGAAGGAAAATCAAAATATAATCATGTACCAAGGAGTAAACGCCTTCAAATTAATTAATTAAAACTAAATTGCAAAATCTATTTGGTTTAAGAACTGGTCTTCTTAAATCTTTACATTTTATAAGCTCTAGTCTAGCTTAAGTTTACAGTATTACCATAAAGGTGCCATCTATTGTCTAAGCGTTGCATTAGATCCCTGTTTGAGTGGATAACCATCGAAAATTGTCGTTGTTGAGAGTTTTCATAATTTGCTGGTGCAACGCTTAGAAAATGTTAATATTTTGATTAACGTTTTACTCCTATATAAAACTCGTTTCCCTCTCTCCACCTACGCAATGCTAATGAGATCCAAAATAGATCAAGAGGCAATAATTATAGCTTAAGTTTAATTGAATATGTATGGTTGATGGTTGGTTACTATCACAACTTTTAGTTTGAATTATAAAGCTAATTTATGGTAATTCTTGTATCTTGAAGGCGTCCATTTTTTATTACAATTTCAACTAATAAAATAAAGAAATCAATTAACTTTTAAAGTTTGTTTCATTATTATTGTCGATATAATAATATTATATTCAGGTAAATAGATAATATTTACTAACAATAAAGATTAATACAAATAAACTTGAATTGAAACCAATAATTAAGCGATATGAGTATAATTTACAATTTACAATATTTACTGCAAACTGTCTTGATGATATCACACAATATTTACTATAGTGAATGTACATTTCAATTGTGTGCAGTAAATCTTATTCCCAGTTTGTTTGCGCGACAGAAATAAACAAGAGCTAGATTAAAAACTATCGATTTCATATAAATCCCATCGATTATATTCGAAGTCAAGAGGGAATTATTCGGGATGGCGTAATGTTGATTAAAAATAATAATGTACGGGGCTGTTTATGGCTCGGAATCAATGAACATTAAATCCCGCACTGGACATAAAACTAATAACGGAATGAAAAGCTTGCCCCCCCAAAAATAAACACGTTTTCCGTGTTTTCCGCGCCGTGATTTATTCGGGAATTATTTGTTAAGCGTAATAATAATTACATATTGGCTTGTGTTTGTTGAATGAATTATTAATTTCGAAATATTGTAATTTCTGGTGTTATCATATATATTCTATTTTATGTGATCGTAATCATCACATTTATGGCCTATAGCCATTATTGGATAATATTTGTATTGTAGTTAGTTGTGTAGGTGAGATATGTAAATCTTGATCTTATGGATGCAATTTTTAATTACCATACATTCCTGTTGAAAGTTATATTGACATTTATATAGAATATAAAACTAATTAATCTTAACTAAAACACTTTGTACCATATAAATCATTTTACCTTGTTGTAAGAGTAATATACGCCTTTCTCAAAATTTGGCACGATCTCATGCGATGGCGGCAATTTGCTAGTCAACAAAATAGATTTAGAGTCCTTATAATATCGCGACTATATTATATTGCCATATTCGCACCTAATATTGCAGGAACATCGAGAATTTATCGGCAGCTTTTTACAGTGCAGCCAACGGCGAAAGTGATGTATGCGTTTCCTGCAGAACGTGTCATTATATAATGGTACATTCTTCGCCGTGAGTTACGCCGCCATTACGCAAATGCACTGCTTCAATAAATTTTAATCTGTACGCCTGAATTGAATAATGGCCGCTGTACTAAACTATTCATTTCGCCACTTTATCCCCACATATTTCTCCGAATGAAAACAGTTTTAGACCGAGGTACTACATTATTACTTATTTCTAAAATTAAATCCGGAGATTCTGTAAAACGTAGATCTTTCTTTATTTATGGCTTAATTTAACTACATGAATCCATTTATATACCATAATGAATTTAATAGGATTTATAGCTCTGAAATTCTTGCTTTTACTAAGAACAGGAAAAATGATTTAATAATTCATCCCTACCAAATTAAAAACCTGTTGTGACTACAATTCGTATTTTAAAGATTATGCCGCTGTAGCTGATTTTGTATGCTTCTGGAGAATTGAGTTTATGGCCCGCTTGTTCGGAATCGGAAAACCCACAAAAGTCATTTATTGTTGGCCTTCTCTGGAGGACACATTTAAGTACTCTGTTCGAAAATAAAGGGCTGGAAAAAGGCGGATAAGATTGTCATGCCAATAAAAAATACCATTAAATAGATACAACAGTAATACATTAAATATATTAATTCTGTCAACAATTAGTAAATTAAAGAAAAAAAATTAAAAACATTTCGTTTTCTACGTTAATTGACATTACTTTCCTGTTGATACTTTAATTCCCATAGAATTCATTATTATTATTAATTTGATCCATTAGATTAATAAAACAACATGATACACTTACAATCAGTTTGTATAAACAGGATATTTAGCATTATATGAAAATAACAGAATTTTGTTGTCGAAATACAATAAATTTCCAGCATTTATTTTCATGTATTTTTATGTCTTAAAACAGAACAATGTAGATTTACAAAATGTTTTTTTATTTTTAAATTACTAGTTAATTTTCTGCAACGACTTAGAGGATTTTAATATATTTTATTAAAAAATCGATCAAATTTTAATAAACACCAATCCATAATTTAAATAAATTATTTTCTCAAAATTCTTCAAAATTCAAATAGAACAAAAAAAATGATATGGGGTTTTCGGAATTATTACATAAATTAAGTAAATACGTTAATTCCTGTTATTTTTACAGAAGTAATTAAAAAATTTATTTATTCATTATTCTAGCATACTCTTGACCTGCCTCAATAAAAGTTTCAATGGCCTATCCCAATAAATTGTTAATTTCCTCAAGGTACTTTTGACCTACCCCAATTAATTTTTTATTACTATAGCGTACACTTGTCCTAGGGTAATAAATTATTCATTGTCCCAGCGTACTTTTGACCTACCCCAATTAATGTCGTGGTAAAAATAGGAAGAATTCTGGGGAACATGATCACACTCGGCGGGCATACACGTATGAGGAAATTCAAAACCTACTCGATGATCTTCAAGGATCTGATGATGATCTCGAATATTCATCAGATTATGAATCATCGCCTGAAGATGAAGTGTCTGAAGATGAAGTGGAGACTACCTCTCTAATACCAGGCAGCATGAACATCACCACCTTGTCAGACATTCAAAGCGGATTAGAAGGTGGCGTCAGTGACATAGTGGAGTCAGAAAATGAAGTAACTCACCGTGATGTACCATTACCTTCGTCAAGCAGATCTATCCAAATACCGACTGGACACTCTACTCAATGGTTCCACAATCCTCCAAGAATGGGACCGAACATTCCTTTCTCAGGCGGAACTGGTTTGAAAGTGACACTAGCTCCCAAGACTGCTTATGAATTATTCGCTCTATTTTTCACGCCAGATTTTTATGAGTACCTCATAGAAGAATGAATGATTACACCAAATGTGTTTTATTTGAATCATCAGGTGTTTCCTCAAGGATCTCACAGTGGAAAGACTTTACTGTTGATGAGATGAAAACCTTCATAGGATTAGTTTTTATGATGGGATTAATCCGAATGAATAGGATCAACGACTGTTGAAAGAAGCACTACCTCTACAATTTATCCTTCCTTAAGTTTATGAGCCGAGATAGGTACTTGGTTATACTACTCTGCCTCTACAAAAACGAATGGAGTTTAAGTGACCCTATCTTCAAAATTCGACCTTTGAGAAATTACTTCAACCAAAAAATGGAAGAAATATGTTACCCATCTCTTGAGCTCAACATTGATTGAAAAATGATTCTGTGGAGGGGTAAACTTGCTTAGAGGCAATTCCTTCAAGGAAAACGCCATAAATATGGTATAAAATTATATGTACTAGCCGAACCAAATGGTTTAGTACAGAAAATTCATGTATACGGGGGCGTCAAAGATATTGATGTAAGTGGACGAGGGCATGCTTCCAAAGTTGTTGGAAAATTAATGGAAGGATTGGAACATAAAGGACACTCTCTAGACATGGATAATTTCTACAACTACACCACATTTACGGAAGAGCTTCTTCAAAAGAATATATATTGCACAGGAACACTTAGAGCAAATAGAAGAGAAAATCCTGCTGAAGTAGTGACAAAAAAGTTGGAGAAGGGGGAACCGATTTGCATGTATAGCAGAGACGGAATTTGTTGCTGCAAATGGAGAGATAAAAGAGACGTTTTGGCTATCTCTAGCGAGTATGGAGGCAATCTAATCAAATGAAGTAACTCACCGTGATGTACTATTACCTTCGTCAAGCAGATCTACCTAAATACCGACTGGACCCTCTACTCAATGGTTCCACAATCCTACAACAATAGGACCGAAAATTCCTTTCTCAGGCCGAACTGGTTTGAAAATGACATCAGCTCCCAAGACTGCTTATGAATATTTCGCTCTATTTTTCACGCCAGATTTTTATGAGTACCTCGTAGAAGAAATAAATGATTACGCCAAATGTGTTTTATTTGATGATAATTTTGAAATTTTGCACATTTGTAATAAAAGTCAAAAGTTAAATTTGTTAGAAGAACTAGAAATTAATAAATATAATAAAAAATGTATTCTATTAAATGATCAAATAGAAGTTAATAATTCTCCTTTAATAAATATGTAAATTTTCAAATAATTTGCCCCTTTGTACAACAACTCGCCCCCTTTCCTTCCCGTAGTTCGAATAGTATATAAGCTTTTACCTGTAATTTGTTAAATTATTATTCATCTGCCTGATGAAGCCACTGTGTGGCGAAACATGTTGCAGTGTTCAACAATAAATGTGAAACCCTCCCATCTGTGTTGTTTTATTTCAATAACATAAACGTGTTCCGCCACTGATTAAGTGGGAATTTAATTCATCGTGTAGAGGAAGAGTAGATTTAGACATAATGTCTAGAATCACTTGCTGAATCTTACAGTTAATTGCAGATAACTACAGATATAAACTTCATCATCATTAAAATTGATCTATTATCTATTTTTGATATATATATATATATATATATATATATATATATATATATATATATATGTGTTTTTAAAAGGCTTGGAGTTTAAAGTAATGCCTGGAAATATTTATCTTACATTAATTAACATTTACGACAATGGTGTAATGAAACCTTTTCAATCTACAGAGGACCTATTTGTTTATAATTATAAATCTTCTTCTTTCTATTATAATGTATTCATTAAGTATTATCTAATTATTATATGAAAAAATATCTTTGAGTTTGCATTCTTGTATAGATTTTATGCAATAGCTGAAGTTTTTGTAAATTATGGTAGATAATTATTACTGATAGGGTCGGGTTATACACACTAAAGCTAAAAATAACATCCAAGCGAGATGCATTACATCAACCATATCCCAGGAGGCATCCAAAATTTGATAGTGGCTTTTGTTTTGAAGCCGTGCGCGGGGGCAAACTACCCGGCAGCGTACACACGGTTTTAATAACAAGCCAGATAATAAAGCCTCGCACATCAATTCCATCTCAGCTTCACAAAAGATTGGCTGCCAGATTATCTATACGCGAGTATCTCAGGCTTATAATTAACAGCCAGATATCGCGCACAAACACACGAGAGGCGCGCATATTTATCCTGCAAAGTAAACAGGCCGTATTTGCATAATATTAATTGAACTACGCGCAGGACAATATTTTTTCGGCGATGAAAATGTCGAGCGGTTATTTTTTTAATAAAACACGGCATAAAAAGGCGCCGCCCGGATTAAAATTTCAATTAAGTTTTGAAAAATCGCAGTTGCACTTTTTTTCCACCCCGTGCAGTGATGCATAATGCGAGGCAATTAAAATTTTTGATGAAGCGTTATAGTTTGAAACATGCGGTCGGTGTGTGATGCTGCGAGACACTTCCTCGGAAGTAGGTGCTTTATATGTAAAAATCTTCAATTTATATTCGGATACGCCGACGCCGTTAGAGTAACTTAACAATTTGGCATTTATAGGACAGCGGTATTGGCTTTTTATGCTGAGTAAGGGCGTTTATTACGTTGCGTAAACAAATTTCAATGGGACGT
Source organism: Ontholestes murinus (assembly GCA_963969525.1). Taxonomy (NCBI): domain Eukaryota; kingdom Metazoa; phylum Arthropoda; class Insecta; order Coleoptera; family Staphylinidae; genus Ontholestes; species Ontholestes murinus. The sequence goes on from OZ018396.1 coordinate 49,349,958, forward strand.
CCTATCCATGGTGTCGATATTTTTTTTCGTATTAAATATGCTTATGGTGTATTTAACCATACTGTCCATACTATGATGCGCGGATGTTCGCCCATTAGTCACTCACGTTTCGGTATTCTGTAGGGCCAGGAAATTGCGTCCATTGTTTAGCATGTCTAAATGCTATGTTACCGACTAAGCATTCCTATGATACGAATAATAAATTACGCTGCATTTATTACGAAATATATTTTCCATAACATTATTATAATATTTTGAAAAAGAATTATATACTCTTGACTAACAGGCACTTATTAATATCAAAAGAAATCAATAAAGTTTATACAAGGTGTCCCTAAAGAAAGTTTATATTTCTTTAGCTTCTTACACCAAAGTAACAAATCCGAGGAACACGCCGGGTATTTTAATCGGTAGTCTAGCTCTTAGGAATTTAGACACCATGGAGCGATTCTCGGGAACTGACTCCGAGTTGTACGTGCGGGAGTATTACAAAAATTGTGATTCGGAAAGGTATTTGTCACTTAAATGACGCGCTAAGCATACCTCTCATTTGAAAATATGAGAAGATTAATGAGACCACTATAACATTAGAAAAAAACAAAAACAAGATCATTAAGAACGGCAGAGAACGAGGATAGTATTAAGTAGTCTCTTCCTGATGATCCGAACCTTTTAATTCGAAGGGCGCAAATGCTTTAAATGTACCCAGATCATCATTACACCGTTTTGTGCACAAATACCTAAAGTTGTATCCCTATAAAATTCAATTGGTGCAAGAATTAAATCCCCAAAAGCGGGTCAAAGCAAAATTTTCCCTAGCAAATTGATCTCCAGGAAAGGTAACAAAAATTGGCGTGGTCCTGATTTAAATTTTATTGACTTCTTCCTGTAGATTTATCTCAAATCTAAAGCTTACGCGAATAAACCAACTTTTCTGGCCAATTTCAAAGAAAATATCCATTACGCACTGGCAACCATTATAGAGCCCACATAAATTGTTAAGTATATCGAATGAAATAAATTATAGAACTAATATATTTGCAAACGACAAACATTTCTACACCATTATACATGTATAATCACTGTATTTTCCCTATGTTAACTAAAATACAGTTATACAGAGTGGAAACGAAATTAAACAGACTGCCACCTATGCATAATACATGCTTTCATTGCGGAACGAACTGATCAAAATTGCGCCCTGGAAACACGTTTTATTATTAATAAGGCTGACGCGGGCCTAATGATCCCCTTTATGATTCCGGCATTATGCGAGAGTGTAGGCCTTTAGTAGGTTTTCATTTAAATTAAACGTTAATGTTTTGACCTCATTAGATAAGATTGACACTTTGCGGGCGTGAGATTAGCATCGATTCATACCTTCGTACACGCCAGACTCGTAGCCGGGTTTAATCGACGCACTATTGTCAGCCTGACAGGGCGACAACGGAGCTTTATTGCCTAGAATGATTTTCAGGGAACTAGCTAAACGTTAATTATAGATGCTGCAGATAAGTTTCCATTTAGACCAGATTGTTGATAATATTCTCTTTCAAATTACGTGATATTTTTATTTGTGAATGGTTCGAATTCGGGGTAATTTCAATTATAATATAAAGCTCGTCTCTAGCAATCAAAAAGTTTTATAATAGCAGAATGCCCCCAAAATAATATGCCATAGACAAGGTCAGATTTGATTACCGCAAAATATGCAGTTTGTAAGACAATTAATGGAAGATTTAACTTCAGTTGTTGCAACAACAATAGGGAGCAACAAACTTTCATTGCCACAATTTCCCTGTGACACATGAGTCTATGATCCAGGCATATATCTAGGAAGTTTACCGTAGTTCCTTTAGAAATCTATGATCTATATCTAAGGGAATATATGAGATTTATTGTTATTGTTTCGTTTAAGGAGAGTTTGTTTGTCTTTAACCAACTAACGATATCGTCTTTGCACATTTTATGTTCATTAGTTACCTGCAAAAGATCTTTTTGATCTAATAATAAAAGTACTATCATCTTCAAATTGAAAAAAGATCATTCACATATAATGAAAAAGGTATCGGTCCTAGTATAGACACCTGAGGTATTCCATACATCAAGAACATTTGATTGATGGTTTATCACAACTATCTGATGCATTTGATTTAAGTAGGATCTAATTAGTCGACAGCTACTTGAATGGAAATTATAGAAGTAAAGCTTTCGTCTTGGTGTATGCAGTCAAACGCCCTACTGAGATCCAGGAAAGATGAGACGTAACACATAACCATTGATAATTTCTTTAGTAAGGCCAATTAACGCACCAACTGTAGACCGTCCCCTATGAAAACCAAGCTGTATATTAGACAGTAGATTATGAGCTTCGAGATATTCAGTGTTTTGATATTTACTTTTTTTAGGGTAGTATGGTTGACTTTTATATTTTGTGTAATTATCTTTTAGAGCACGGTTTCGATCGCTTGCTGTTTTTAAGAGTTTCCCGCTTATTGTATAGTTCACTGTTAAACCAATTACACTGAAGTTTTCTAGTCGATACAATTTTTTTCGCACAGAGACAATATTCATGCAAAGTACTTACAAACAAATCAAAGTTGATTTGCAATATTGTGATTATCAATAAAGCTCCAGTCCATTAATTCAAGTAGACCATACAATATATTTATGACTACTTGTGTAATGGGTTTTATGTATTAGGACACTTACTGGCGTTGTGAAATTTGGCTTTTACCAGGATACCGATATGATTTGACAGACCAGAAACATAAGAATCCACTATTCTTTTCGTGTTTTGCGTTTTGCATGTTCAAAAACACATAATCCAAAGATTTATCTTATCACGTGTATTAACACGTTCACTGCTAACACAAAACCCAAACCATATTCCCACCCTGAACGCGTTTTTTTTTTACGTAAAACGGTGTTACAGATCCACTTCAAGCTCATATTGATGTTATTTCAACAAAATTGATCAGATTCTTGAAAATATGGCTGTGAAGCAGCATGTGCGTGATCAGACTGCTAGTTGAAACCTTTTAGTTTCTCATTCCACATGCGACTCAAGCAAGTGTTGCGAGTTTAAAATGTTGCTTTATGGTTATAATAATAAGTAAAAATATGTCTTACAAAACGTTCAATTTAAAATTTTCAGACAGAAAAAATAAATACTAATGAATGTAGAAAATTTATTGAAAAATGAAGAAATTAAAATCAAATCTTTATAAGTAACATTTGCATAGTAAAAAAATATGGGTAAAATATAATAATATATGCAAATTACACAAATCACGAGGGAAAAATCATGCAAATAACCACTCTACACTGAAAAAACATTGTTTCTGGAAACAATGACTCTAAACATTATTTTTTATAACCATGAAATGTTCTGAAACAAGGTGTCAAACAAAATCCTGGAAACCATTAGGGAAGGATACATTGAAGAGGTAGTGCTTCTTCCAACAGTCGTTGATCCTATTCATTCGGATTAATCCCACTATTAAAACTAATCCTATGAAGGTTTTCATCTCATCAACAGTAACGTCTTTCCACTGAGAGATCCTTGAGGAAACACCTGATGATAATTTTGAAATTTTGCACATTTGTAATAAAAGTCGAAAGTTAAATTTGTTAGAAGAACTAGAAATTAATAATATAATAAAAAAGGTATTCTATTAAATGATCAAATAGAAGTTAATAATTCTCCTTTAATAAATATGTAAATTTTCAAATAATTTGCCCGTTGGTACAACAACGCCCTTCCATCCCGTAGTTCTAATAGTATATAAGCTTTTACCTGTAATTTGTTAAATTATTATTCATCTGCCTGATTAAGCCACTGTGTGGCGAAACATGTTGCAGTGTTCAACAATAAATGTGAAACCCTCCCAACTGTGTTGTTTTTATTAATTATGTTTATGTTAATTAGAAGAAGTGTTTTCATTAATATTCTAATTTGACTTTTCCTCTATTGTACTATTCGTTCATCCGAATGATCATTATTATCAATAACTGTTGCATTTCAATTGGTAAAATATAATAAGCACACATTCTGATCCAACCTTGCATTTTCCTTTTTCCAACCTACTCATTTTTCAGTACTGAAAATTGCTTCCGTGACTGCAGTTGGCAGCACTGGAGCGGAATAACGATATGCCTTCACGCTTCAGCAAAGCGTTGCAGTACTAAATAAATATGAAAGGGCCGCTAGTTATCTTTAAATAAATAAAATACGATACGTAATTTTCAACACGAATTTAATCCTTATTAATGGTATTTTCTTTCAAGTAAATATTTTTGTTTACGGCGTAGATCGCCGATAAACGAAACTTTGTGTGAGAAATATACTGTCGCATATAAGAAGATTTTGAGTAATTAAAATCTACTCTAAATAAATTATATTTTTCTTGCATGAAATTCTGAAAAGTTATGCGATTTTCAAAGATTTCTCCAAACATCATTTTAACCATTTATAGAAAATCCATTGGGTTTGTAAGTATGAGTCGGTCTGTAGGCGCTGTATCTCGATAACCTTTCAAGCTATTGAACTAAAACTTTAAACTTAAGCTATTATTCTTTGTCTAAATAGCTTTTAGTAAAATTTCATCCACTAAAACTTAAAGCCGTTTTTAATTTATCCGAATTTTCCTTAAAACTGTCAAATAGAATAATAGCCATATGAACATATATCTGTTCTTTCCTTTAGAAAAATTTTCCTCTATTAAAACGTTTATTTCATTTTTAATTGTCTTTTTTACAGTTTTGAGTACTTTTTTGTAATTTTTTCAACAATCTTCTTATATATTTTTTTCTCTTATTAAAAAAATAAATCTTTTTTTCTAATGGTTTTTTCCAATATTTTTTTATTTAACTGATTTTTAATAAAGTTCAATTGTTTCTTCAATTTCTTAGTTATAAATTTCAATAATTATTGGAATTAATAAAAAAAGTTTGAATTTTGCTTTAAAATTATTAATTTTAACTCTCTCGTTTCTTTCTGACTTTTTCTATTAATTCTTTCTTCTTGAGTTTTATTTTTTCTCTGAATTTACAACTGTCTTTCATTATATAGTTGTTATTGTTAGTAATAAATCAACCGTTTATTAATTTGTTTCATTATTATTTTAAAACAGATTTTAGAATGTTTTTAAGCGAATTTCCGTGAAGTATAATTTAAACTATTTAGTTTTTATTTTATTTAAACAATTAAAAAATATTTTTTTCTTAGGAATTTTGTTTCTCTTCGAGAAATATTTTAGCGTACTTTCGCTAAGAATTATTCAGTTAAATGTTACTAGAAAATTGAATTTATTTTAAAGTAAATTTTCAAACTTCTCTTTCTTAGTAAGACAGTTTGTTTTTTGATATAATTTAAACTCCTTTTTTAAACTAATTTTCTTGTTTTTTGTAAAATTTCAATTGCTTTCAGGCAAATTTCAAAATATTTCCTAACTATATATATAATCACTAAAAATAATTAAGTGCGTGATATAAACAAGTTTACTTTCTTTAATTTTAAAATTATAAAATATGTATTCTCAACAATCATTTAAAATATTTCCTGATTTAACTTTTTTCTTCTAGAATTTATATTTGTTAAAAAGTTTTCAGGTCTTTTTATTTCCTGTAAATCTGTGGTATTAATTTTTGGTAACAGAAAATTTCATTTTTTAATTTTTCTACAGTATTTTAGAAAATTTCAATTGTTTTGATTGCAAATTTTGATCTAGTTTTAATATTGTTAGCATGTGAACTATTTTGATTAGTAAACTTTTATTTGTTTTTTGATAAATGAATCAATTGTTTCTTCTAAAAAATTTTCTTAGAAGAAAGAATTGAATTTTTTTTCTGAAAAGTTTCAACGAATTTCAATAGATCGTTTAAGTATTTCTTTTTTGCTAAAATTTCAGGTATCTTTAAGCAAACTTTAAATTCAATAATAAGTTAAGGAAGTTTTAGAATATTTTATTTTTGTTAATTTAACTTGTTTCTTAATCAAGGGTTATGATTTTATGTTACATTAAGTTCCCAATTTTTAAAGCAAAATTTTAGACTTATTTTTATAGCAAAGTTATTTTTATTTTTTGGTATAATTCTAACATTATCTACTAATTGTCTTGTTTTTTTTGTGAAATTTTAACTGTTTTTAGACAAATTTCAAAATTATTTCTGTATTTAACTATTTATTGCAGTTTTCTTTCTCAACAAATTTTTACTTTAATTTTTCGCCAATTTATTAATATTTATTTTTTAAAATTTTCCACAGCTTTTTTGAAACAAAAAAGTTTGAATTATTGTTAATTACTGTTATTATTATTAGCATTTTAACTATTTTTAAATAAAATTTCAATTAAGTTTAAGCAAATTATTCAATTGTTTTTATTTTTAAAAATCGTTTTTTCGTTAAGTAATTTAATTGTTTTTTTCATGCTAAAATTTTCACTGTTCTAAAAATATATTAAAAAATGCATTTAGAAGGTTTTCAAATAGTTTTCTCAAATTATTTTTCATTTTAATATACAGGGTCTATTATGAAAATAGTACACATGATTTTATTGTGACGCGACTATCCATTTCAGCGAAGTAAGACGGATTGGGAAATATGGTGAAGGGTTTGCCTTTAAATGCTGGGGTTTGACAGTTTGCTCCGAGAAATATATATAAATATATATATTAAGTCGCCCAACTTTTTTTGACTTTTGTATTTATTGTATTTTTTTCAATGTCATTTTAACTATTGATAAAGATCACTTCGTGTTCGAAGTGTGCATCTAGTCAATAAAAACAATTTTGTGAAGAAAGTGATAATACTTTAATTACAATTTGCTCCGAGAAGTTTGAGTGAAATTGTTTTTCAAATAAAATATTTTATTCAAAATTATACGTGACTATAGTTTTGACTAACATCTAGTCATTATGAAACTTTTGTGCTTTAAAATTATGAATTCTCACCTATTTATACAAAACAGTTGAATACGTATGTCAATCTGGTCATTAACTAGAGAAATTCCGGGATTAGTCTTGACTACTTAATGACCAGATTGACACAATGTACACACTGCTATTTAACTGCTTTTTATACATAGATAAGAATTCGTGATTTTAGGACATTTTAAGTCTCTAAGTCTGATAAAGAATAATTATTTTAATAAAAATTTCAACGATCTTTAAGCAAACATTAAGGGAAAATTTTTGAATATTTCTTTTGTTAAGAGAGAGAGAAATCTTTATTGAAGATAGTAGTAATAACATTCATTTTTATGACTCTTCGTCTTCGTTTTCTTCATGTTTATCCACTGTAGGTTTCTTAATAAAGGTTTTTAATGTTATGCTTCATTGAGATCCCAATTATTTTCAACTGCTTTTAGACAAATTAAAATATATATTTTTTGTCAAGAAAGTTCTAGACTTATTTATAAATTTTGAACCACTATTAATATTTTTAGAATTTTAACAATTTTTAAGTAAAAATTCAATTAAGTTGTAGCAAATAATTCAATTGATTTTTTAGAAAACATTTGCTTTTACTAAAAAAACATTTTTTCTTTAAGTTTTTAACTGTTTTCGTAAGTAATTTAATTGTTTTTACTAAAATTTGCATTGCATTTTCCCTAAAAATATATTACAAAACTTGTATTGAAAGTTCTCAAATAGTTTTCTCAAATTATTTTTCAATTTAATATACAGGGTCGTATATAAAAATAATGCGAATAACTTTATTGTCACGACTATCCATTGCAGCAAGGTTACAGGGGCCGGGAAATATGCCATTCTAATGTTTGTAACTGTTTTTCGTAAGTAATTTAATTGTTTTTTTTGCTATAATTTTCATTGTTCTAAAAATGTATTAAAAAACTTATATAAAAAGTTTTAAAATAGTTTTCCCAAATTATTTTTATTTTTATATACAGGGTTTATTATGAAAATAATTCGAATGACTTTATTGTGACGCAACTATTCATTGCAGCGGGGTAAAAATGCTGCCAATGCTTTCAGTCGCCAGTTTACTCCGAGAAGTCTGAGTGCAAAGACGTATCTCCGCCTGAAGTGTGATTTTCGACTTCGTAACACTCAATCAAGTTTGGTGAACGGCTTGGATAGAATGCAACCGAAACATTGAAAATGCTACAGGAGACCTTCAAGGGTGACTGCATTTCAAGGTCACAGTCCGAGAGATGCCACAAGGCGTTCAAGCTGGGCCGGGTGTTGATCACCGACGAACCTAATTCTGGACGTCCAAGAACTGACAAAAACGTAAATCGTGTGCGTTTACATTTGTTGTATACGGGATTGTGACCGAAGATCTTTAAATGCTCAAGGTCTGCACGAAGCTTGTGCTGAAAGTGTTGACGAAAGACCAGAAAGAACTTCGAGTTTTGCGCTGTTAAGAATTGTCGGATTTTATTTAAAATTAGCCTAAGTTTCATAACTTTGTCGTAACCGGAGATAAATCCTGAATGTTCGAGTACAACCCAGGATCGATAAGACAAAGCAGCAAATAGCACATACAATCATCTCCATCATCATTTTTTTATTGTCCGAGGAATCGTTCATTTTGAGTTTGTACCGCAGGGAGAAACTGTCAACTTAGCCCTTTGCCTGCAGGTTTTCAAGAGATTAAAACGCCTAGTTGCGCGCGTCAAACCACAAAAATGCCCTCAACCACACAGTCTTCATCGTTACTAATTTTCTGGCCTGTAGCACAGTCCTGACTTGGGTGTGTGTGACATTTTTTGTTGGCCCCGAATGAAGAGAGAACTGAAAGGAAAACATGGGGGTTCGTGGAAGACATCCAAAATATTTCAAGGTACATAACAGACATTCCCGTTGAGGAATTTAAGCCTGAAAGGCAAGACAGGCGCGTTTCTGCAAGTGTTTGGGGTAAGTGTTTTGAAGAATTTTAAGTATTTGTATCTGTATGATCAATAAATATATTTTTCTCAGAAAATACGCATTACTTTTATAATTGACCCTGTATTATTTTCCCTAATAAATGCCAATTACTTCTCCCACGGAAATCGTTTTATCGTTATTTTGTTAATATCTTCTCAACTCTTTGTTATAATAATTTTAAGGTTTTCAACTCTACTTTTTTTTAACCAAATTTATTTTAATTTTAGTATAATTTAAACTAAATAGTTATTTTACAAATTTTTTGATTTTGTAATTTTTCAGTTTACTTAGGCAAATTTAAAATATTTTAAGTTTTTAATAAAAAAAATAATTTCTAATAATTATTTTAAATCTCATTTATTACGGGCATTATTTTATGTACTAAATTTGTTCTATTTTTAAAACATGACTATTAAATTTAATTATTGTTGCAACTTTAAATGTTGTACCATTTTTTCAGCATCATTTTCATCGATTTTTTTGGCAAACTTTCTTGTGTTTTAATTGGACACTTCTTTTTTTCCTTCGTTATGAACTGGTCAATATAAAATTCTAACTTGATTAAAGGAAGTTTTAAACTTTTTTAAAAAAATAGTAATTTTATTTTTATTTTTAATAGTTTAAATATGTTTAAGCAATTAATTTTTTTGTGGGCTGTTTTCAACCCATTACATATCTAAACTTCTTTTGTTTTTTGTTTTGTAAAATTGCAGTTGATTTATTAAACAAGATTTTATTTCCTTTTTTAAGTTTTTTATTTGTCAAAAAAATTTAATGGTATAAACATTGTAAACATTTTTATTAGTAATACATTGTAAGTGTTTAGAAAATTTTCACTTAATTTATAATTTATTTTTTAATGTGTTTGAATATTTTAAAACTTCTCTAATTAATTATTTATTAGACAAATCTTTTAACCTTAATGGTTAAAAAATAACTCGATTAAATTCCTCAACTGATTTTGCAATTTTAAATTGTTTTTAAATTCAACTTCTAAACAAATTGAAATTATTTGAATAACGTTAAAAAATTAATTATTTTTAACAAAATTTAATTTGCTTAAACTTTTAATTAACTTTTGAATTTCAACTGTTTTTAAGTAACTCCTTAGAAAAGTGTATTTAACGGCGTATTTACGCAATTGTCAATTATTTCACCACACTTTTGCTAACGAAATTTTGAATAGTTTTTTGTTTAATATTGTGTTGTAATATTCTAACTGTTAACAATGCAAGTTTATTTATTTAACCTTAAAATTTCCCCTTTTCATTTATAAAATCTTAACATATTTTCATGTTACTTTGGAAATGTTTTTCTAGAGTAAATATATATTGTTTCTATTTCGATGAATTTCTAAATTTATCCTTTTGTTTAAATGTTTTCAAATGTTTTTTATCTTCTTGGAAATTCTCAATTATTTTTATACCTTTAAAAAAATGGTAATCGTCTTTTTAACGTTTAAAATTTATTTTAATAAATTGTATTTTTTCTAAATAATTTATGAAAATATGAAAATTGTGTTTTAATTGCAACTGATTTAGAACAAATTTAAAAACCTGTTTAGAAAGTTCTCAAATGATTAAGAAAAATGCTTTTGAAGAAACTTTCTCTCGGAAAAACATGAAATATTTTTTAAAGAAATATTTTCGTATTAAATTAATTATCATTGATCTATAATAATATATTTTGTAAATGTTTACTTTTTAAGCAAATATTATAATATTTGTTGATAATGTTCAACTGTCCTCAATCCTAGCATAGCTTTTCAAATCCTTGCTAAAACAAAAAATCCTTAAATGTACAATATCTCCCATTCCTAACTACCAATTTGGATTCTTACCCAACTTATCAATCACTCTTCCTATAACTATTCTAGCCACCAATATACAAATAAAGCACATCAAGGGCAAATCAACCGCCAAAGCCTTCTTAGATATTTAAAATAAGCATTTGACTCTACGATTAATTAATTAAAAAACATTTGACTCTACGATTAATCACCAAGTGCTTAATTAATCCATTTATTAGCATTTGGCTCTGTTTGGCATTGAGGTTTACTTTAAAAATGTCTAACACACTCCTGTAAAGTACACATATGCCATTCATTTAAAATCTAACAAGGTGTCCCTCAAGGCTCTTCTTTTCACTTTAATTTATATTGTACAAACATTTTCAATATAGATTCTGATTTCTTTGATAAACTTATACCCACTCATATACATTCAAGACTGACTTAGTCTCGCATCTCGGCTGAGAGACAGTCTGCACTCTCCTCTCTAAAATCATTGCGCAATTCCCTCGAAACAAGGTTCTTCAAGTTGCGTATTCAAATATATCGTTCAAAATCCATTCCTTCTATCTCTTGCTTGATTATAGTGCAATTCTTTTCTCCGAATTAACTCTCCATCATTTCCTACTCGTAGAACTTTTCTTCTGTACGTACTTTGGAACCTGACCAAACTTCGACACTCTAATAACCCACTTTAATATCCATCCAATGAACTACTCTATGAGGTAACCCAAATTATCCCGATTTCTACATTTAAAACATAATATAAATGAGGTAATTTATTTAAAAGCCAACATGCAGTCGCACGCTAAGAAATATTTTATTACAACAAAGCACCAACGCTGGCTATCTGATGCAACATTTATTAGGACACACTATCTGCACGACATGTTAGTTCATAATTTAATAGGTCAGCGATATACTATTTTATGTAGAATGTTATGGGAGAGCAATAAACTGGAACTATTTATAATGTTAATGAAAATTTTGTTTTACAATTGATTTCAAACAATGTTTTAAGACATGAAACAAATTAAAAATCTTACGAAGGATAAACAAACCAATAGTAGACAGTACAATATATTTCTTCGTGTAAACATTGAGTTAAGATCGTAATTTATTAAATTCAAAGATTGACCCTCAGAAAATAAGTATCCATGGCAAAGATAATATAATATTTTTTTAACAGAAAGAAACAAGTTACTCGTCAAAATCTTGTATAACTGTAGTCTCTCGCAATTAACTTTAATATTTGCAAATTTTATATCCGAACAAAACGTTTTATAACCGAAATAGAAAATGCGGGCACGTCGTTGTCAAGATTTTATGCAATATTAAAAAAATCCCCTCAACACCACCATAAAATCGCATTAGCCCTTTATAATGTAAATGCTCATTTTCTTGCGGCCCTTTATTGAATTCGAATCTACGATAAACAATGGCCGCAGCAGCGCAACGAATTTCCGTTGCAGATTTCGTACACATTTTCACTAATGGCACATATAAAATATTTTCATTGCGTGGAAATATACATATGAAAGGGGATGGCTTATATAAATTATTTAAAATTCGCCCTCGCCAACACACACACGACCGTTACACATTCGCGCCGACGCTACGAAAGTTAAGTTTATTTCGGTAATAAAATTGTAATTTTCATAAAGCTCGTGCACGTATGTTGGGGCTATACAGGGAATTATTGATTTGAGGTGTGCTCCTATCCTCACTAAACTAAAAGGAAATGGATTTATTTGCGTTGGTCATGAATACGTAATACAACGAATTTTTAAAATTGAAAAATATGTAATAAAATAATAACACTGTTAGCATTAAAAAATATAATAATATATTATATTATATTCCTGTAAATTGGATTTTCCGTCAATAAATATTCTTATTATTATATACTTGTAATAAATTACTAGTTACGTACTAAATAATAGTACTTCAAACGGAGCCAGGAAGTTCTATCTTGCGGCCGTTTAATTTTAATCGCGGCATAAATCATCGCGCCGAATATTGTTGAAAATTTCTAGCTTAACATTTTAAATCTCGCCTTAAATTCGTTCGAGTAATTCTACGGCAGTTAATAACTTTCAACACGCGAACTAACCCACACTTTACTTATAAAAAGCCTGACCGTACACCCACTGAACTTAATCATCCCGCGTCAGGATTTTTATAAATTACAACAAGAACCGTGAAGTGGCCAACCGTGATTAATTTCACTTGCAAATGTATGTAAAGCAGGTTCAAAATACACTTCTTACTGAATATTAAAAAAGGTAATATTTACTCAAATTGAATAAGTGATTTCTTTTAAAGTGTATAGACCATGATTAAAATTTTACGTGAACTGGTCACAAGATTTTAACCCCATAATACACGAAACTTAAGGGTTTTAATAAATCAATGGAACATAAGGTGTTATAATACATACACCAGATGACAAATGACAGAAGACATAAAAATAACTAATCATAGATGGGAGATGTTACATGACCTTTAAATAACAGAGATGTTGGATGAAACAGACAACGTGGACGACAAATGACAAGTGATAAATATTAATGACAAATGATAGACGAAATAATGATGATAAAATATGACAAATTTTTAGATGAAATATTAACGATAAATCATATATAATATACGACAGAACGGTATATAATTGACACAATTGACGTTTAAGATTAAAAAGGATAAGATCGGACATAATGGTTTCTGGATGATAGAAGAACGATGACAAGTAATGATTTACAGATAAAAATCCTGTGTTTAATAATAATGTATGTCACTTAAAAATGATAGATAATCTAAATGTTAATGTATTATTAATTAAAATCAGAGATAATAAATTTAATCAGAGATGCTAGTTGAGAGACACCGTATAATAGATAATAAATGACAGATGGCAGATGTCAATTGATAATTTGCAGATGCCAAATGACTGGCTATAAATTAATAAATTAAAAGATTAAATAGATTTTATATTACAAAAATTAGATACAATATGCAAATTAGGAGTTGTTTTTTTTTAATTAAAAAATTTAAATAATTCACAATCCAAATGACCATTAAGAGATAGTGGCTTCAACTTAGAAAATCCATAAAATCACAGAAAAATAGATTATGGCAAATGACAGACAACAGAGGGCAGACGACAGATGATATTTCATACGTGAGAAATGAAAAATCACAGGTTATAAATTGCAAGTCACAGATAAGCGACAGATCATAGATTTTAGGTGATGTATGGTAGGTGAGATGTGAGCATTAACAGGTAGCAGTTGACGTCTTAACTTAAAAACCACACAGATAGATGATAGAAGATCAATGACATATAATATCGGATTATAGATGACAGATGTTACACGACTAAATAAATAGTAATAGAGAGAGAGAGAGCTGATGCAAACTGGCAGGCGGCAAATGTCAAATGATAGATGACAGATGACAGGTGATAGATGATAGGTGACATATAACACATGACAGATGATAGATAACAGATGATATACGATAATTCTTACATGAGAAATGACAGGTTATAAATTGCACGTCACAGATGAACGACGGATCATATATTTTAGGTGATATGTGGCAGGTGGAATATGAGGATTGGCAGATAGCAGTCGACGTTTTAACTTAAAACCCACACAGATAGACGATAAAAGATCAATGGCATGTTACATCGGATTATAGATGAAAGATGTTACTCGACTAAATAATTAATAATAGAGACAGCAGATGGTAAATGACAGATGCCAGATGACAGATGATAGATAACAGATGACACTTGACAATTCATACACGAGAAATGAGAAATCACAGGTTATACATTGTAGGTCACAGATTAACGACAGATCATATATTGGAAAATGAGGATTGACAGATAGCAGTTGATGTTTTAACTTAAAAACCACACAGATAGGTGATAGATCAATGGCATATAATAGCGACTTATAGATAACAGATTTTACGCGACTAAATAAATAATGATAAAGAGGGTAGATGGTAAATGACAGATGATAGATGACACATGATAGATAATAATTCATACACGAGAAATGAGAAATCAAAAGTTATTAATTGCAGGTTACAAAAAACGACAGATCATAGATTTTAGGTGATATATGGTAAGTGGAATGTAAGGGATGACAGATAGCAGTTGACGTTTTAGCTTTAAAATCACACAGGTACATGGTAGAAGATCAATGGCATATAATATCGGGTTATAGATGACAGATGGTACACGACTAAATAAATAATGATAGCGAGAGCAGATGACAAATGACAGACTGCAAATGTATGATGACAAATGATAGATGACAGATGACAGATGATAGATGATAGATAACAGATGAAATATGATAATTCATACACGAGAAATGAGAAATGACAGGTTATAAATTGCAGGCCACAGATGAACGACAGATGATAGAATTTAGGTGTTATACGGTAGGTGGTATGTACGGATTTACAGATAGTAGTTGACGTTTCAACTTAAAAAGCAAACAGTTAGATGATAGAAGATCAATGGCATATAATATATTATTATAGACGACAGATGTTACACGACTAAATAAATCGTGATAGAGAGAGCAGATGGCAAATCACAGACTGCCAATAACAGATGACAGATGATAATTCATACTTGAGAAATGAGAAATCAAAGGTTATAAACTGCAGGTCACAGATCATAGATTTTAGGTGATATATGGTAGGTGGAATGTGATGATTGACAGATACCAGTTGATGTTTTAACTTAAAAACCACACAGATAGTATATAGAAGACTATAGACAATAGATGACAGATAGTAGATAATATTAATAGGTGATAAATGACAACTGTCAATTTACAGTTGACTTAAGGCAAATTAAGGAAATTATAAAATTAGAACCACTATGACGGTTGATTGATTAAAGTTGATGTTCTAACTTTAAAAGAAAATTCAACTTAGAAAATAAAGTCTTAGATGATAGATAATAGATTATAGAAGACTGATTAATACCCATTTATGTTAGGTGATATGATAAAAAGCACATACCATATGACTAGAGACAAATGACAAATACGAAATTCGTGATCATAGATTAATGATGTTACATGACATATAAATAATCATTGTTTATGCTTAATGACAGATACCAGATGGCAGGGGACATATAATTAATGACATATGGCAGACGTCAGATGGTAAATGACAGATAACAAATGAAAGATAACAGATGACAGGTTAGAGATTCTATAGGATAAACAATATACGAAGACAGATTATTTATGATATGAATTATTTGTAATATGCATTCAAGTAATAAAAATAATTTTATTGTGATTTAGACAGAAGGTGCACTTACGAACTGAAAAACTACTTAATTGTTGGTAATAATATAAACTGGCAAATATGTAACAGTGCATTTTGTTTTCTATTAGCCAATAAAAACATTTTGAAGATACTTATTTGACGAGTTGTAATATTTATTTTAAAACTTAAATTTCTCATGATATACATTTTTTTGATAGATGAGGAGGAGCAGATTAGAGCTTACAGATTCTAAATGACAGATGAAAGATAAAAAAGGACATATGGCCGATAAATGATGTCAGATAACAAATTAGAACTTATTGTTGAAAGATGACGGATGACAGATCGAATCAGAAACTTAAAAGAAGGGCGATGACAGATGACAGATGAAAGCTGAAAAAAGCCAGATAAGATAACATATGATAGATGATAGGTGACCAATAATACATAACAGATGATAGATTAGAAAATATACAAACATACAAGTTGCATTATGTAATAAAGAAAATAATTATTCAGCAATTTAAAGAGGAGATGATAGATAGATGACCGATGATAGATAATGTACAAAAATAATAGATGACTGATATTTAATAAAAGTAGCAGATGGCAGAAGGTAGATGAGAGATAATAGATGTCAGATGACAGGTGATAAATGGCAGAAGGAAGATGACCGATGACAAATGACTGGTGACAGATGATAAATTAGAGATTACAGATGGCGGATGACAGATGATAATTCATAATGATGAAATTTGACAGATAAATTGCAGGTGAAAGATGAACGTCAGGTCAGAAGGTTTTAAATGACAAATGGTAGATGAAATGTGGCGATTGGTTAATGGAAATTGGCATTGCATCTTAAATAAAGATAAGATTTCAGATGATAGAAGACAAGAAAAGGAAACAGGAGTCATTGTTGTAGCTGGTGCTGGTGGGGTTAGCTATGAGGAATTTACCATATTTAAGCACATTAAAAGGAGTTGATTAAAATTATTCTGGAGAAGTACTATTAATATCTTCATGCAGATTCTTAGGTGCTAAAAGAGATGACAGTCTGCTACTTGCAGACATTGCCATCACTGTTGGGGAACGGGTGGACAAATCCTGATACCCTCACCTTATGATAGCCACTACACACACTACTTTGGTAGCTTGGGGCAGATCCCAGGCATCTGCCAAATAAAATGCAACCACCCTTGCGAGGGCCAGTGGTGAAGGAGATATCTACATTTCCTTCACATCCTTTAACACCCGCTACAAGGATACTGGCCTTTGGTGTGTATTTTGTCTGTGATCCCCTCAAGGTTCAGGCAATAATCTTGAATGTGCAGTCTGAGTTCATGACGCTCTGCACTAGTGCAAATGAATCTGAGGTTTCAAAAGCCAAAGTATTTCTCACTGCTCACTCTCCTGCAACTTGATACTTCTACTGCTGTCTCGGAGGATATGGATCATCAATTGGTTTGCTATGAGCGACGTATTCTACCTCATGAAATAGCTTACCGTATTCAAACGATTACGACACAAAACTTACCTGACGTCAACCGCATCAGGTTGTTCATGTACTGGCTTCGTGTTTAAATAAATTAATATCTAGTGTAATATCTTTCAAATGCGTTGTGATAAAAGCTATGCTTGTTCTTTGGTAGCCGTATTAGCTTGTTCTGGTATTGTGGTGGTGTTAACTCTGATTCACTTCGAACAGGTGCATGTTACTCTTTATTAATTTTAGCGCTTCTTATATGTATAGGCCTGCCAGTGGTATTATTTTTAGGTTTTTGAATAGTGAACGGCAGCCGGCCTCTTTTGAACCATCGCACTAGCCTCTTTTCTGGAAGTTCATTTCTGTGGTGCATGCTCAAAAAAGATGATTGCGTATATCATCTGCGGTCGGTAATATGACTGCCTCTTGATGAATATCTTGTCTTATAGCATATATAAGGTATGATACTTTGTTATATTTGAGTAAATTTGCTGAATATGTTTATCTCATTTTATTTTAGATTATTTTGGATGATCAGTCCTAGGAATCTTACATGTTAAGTTTCCATTACCACCTCACCATTTAACTGCACGTCTGTCTGTCCCATTATAGATCGGTAGTTCGTAACATGTGTTTTCGAGACATTAGCTAGAAGGTTATTGATAGTTAGCCATGCATCCAGATCAACAAGTATTAGGTTTAGACTTTGGTCTGTCATGTTGAGGGTAGTATCGTCTGCAAAGATTGTTATATGTGCGTTGATTGTGAGTGACACATCGTTGATAAACAGTAAAAGTTATAAAGGGCTTAAGATACTCTCTACGGGCAATTCCACTGTTTGTTGGGCTATTTTTGATCGGTGATAACCATTCTTTATATACGCGCTTTTTATTTGTTTTCTTTCCGCTAAATATGACTAGAGGAGACTATGACAGTTTTCTCTTATACTATAGACATACAGCTGGTATAATAGAAGTTCGTGAGGCAAACAGTAGAATGCTTTTGTTAAATCTATGAATACTGAAAATAACATATTATTAATATCTCTTTCCATGAAGAATATACAAAACATTTCAAAGATATTTTTATGGTAATAGCAGTCATATTTTTTGAAGGTAGGCGAAAGTTGAAAGATGAGTGATGAATGATAAAAGATAAAAGGTAAAATAAATGGTAAACGATAATAGATAAAAGATGATAGATGACAGATGCAATGTGGCAGATAACACCAAACATATGATTAATAACAGATGACATAAATATTGTTTCTCCTGTTACATGAAACAAAGTTTTCTATATTGTCACATGAAAATCTAGAAAACTTTTTATGTGATTAAGAAGAATAATATTCAACAACTTAAAGATTTCATTATTGTGCCCTGTTAACAACAGCTACGGACAGGTTTTGATCTATTTTGGATCTCCAGTGTAACACAACTTAAGACAGGGAAACGAAGTTTTACTTTAAAAGTTTAACTCTTTAGATAAACCGTAAGAGGAGATCTATTGTCTGATGGTTGCATAAAATTCCTTCTTTGAGTTGTCATAATTGTCGCTGTTGACAGTTCCCAATAATTTGTCGGTGGTTTCGCACCAAACGAGAAAACCTTGTGCAACGCTACTTTATGGTATTATTTAATTCATAGTAGAAATAATAGCTTTACAATATACGATAAATGATACATAATAGATAATATAAGAATGTACTAAAAAACTAGAGGCAGATGAATGATGAAAGATTACAAATAATAAATGATAGATGACCAAACATAAGTAACAATTTAAAAATGACAGATGAACGATTAACCATATATTATAGATGATTATAGATTATGAAATATGACGATTGACAGATGACAATTGTAATTTTAACTTATTGAAATATAAGATTTCAGATGATAGAAGACAATTGATTAATTAATATTAAAACCAATTTCTACCAAGAAACAAGCAAAACAAGTTGATTATTAAAATATTATTTGTTTAATAATAGGTAGTTGATTAAATTCACTTACCTATTATTAACATAATGTTTCATCAAGTGATTAATGAGAAACAAATAGAACAGAATATATAATTAAACATATTATACGATTTTAAATCAAGAATTTCATATTACATTTATATACGTCCATAACATATATTTCCATATTTCCCGATTTATACATTTGCAAGAAGATAATATTTACGAATTCAGTTGAGTATCATGATCTCTGTGGAATATCAAAGCTATATTCCAAACACACCGTTGAATATCGTCGATAATGCAGAAACAGTCGCTTTGAACCTGTTTTCCGTAAAATCTGGATAAAAATACGAAAAGGAGCACGAATTATTTATGGAATTGTGCATTGAGAATACTGCAGGTAGATACACAGATAACGCGGTCGTTGCATGTTATTCGTAAGAAGAAAATGCGATGAAGTCACCTGCGTTATGGTCCATATATTTAGTGCACCAGATTGAAGTCGTTTTAAGTCGGTGTAAAAAGTAGATTGCTTTTCTAAAGTGTCACGCTTAAGTATGAAATAAACATAATTTGTGTTAACATATTGAAAGGGCAAATATGTATTAAATGAAATCGACAAATGAGACTTAAAATTATGAGTAATTCTACTATAATAAGAAAAATTCTTATAATAAATTAAAATTATGAAACATATAATAAATATACAAGATATAAAAAGTATGTATTGTATTCTTGAGTCATGTGAATATTATATTAATAATAAAAACGCGATTAAAACAGTGCCGAAAGGAATTTAACCGCGTTTTTATTATTAAGACATAAAAGGACTCATTATTGTAAATTTATGAAATGATTCTTGTTTTTAAATTATTACTTATTTTATACTAAATTAATTATTTCCTCATGTTTTAAATTAAACTATCTAAATGACTTTAATGAATATTCTCAATAGAGATATTTTTAAATGATTTATTCAAAGAATTATTAATATTATACAATCATAATTGTATCATTCCATAGTAATCTCGTATACAATCGTTATAGTATACAAATCCCTTCACAAATGTCATTATTCCAGGTAATAGGGTAATAACCTAATCTGCATATTCATAACGACGCGAATTAACTACGGGTCGCTCCCTCGGGGCGTATATTCATCTTCAAAATATCGCCCCTGCGCCTCCACCAAAAAAATAATAAAAAAACCGACGAAAAGCGCCGGGACCTAAATTTTTTATCGGACTACAAATA
Organism: Ontholestes murinus; assembly: GCA_963969525.1. Classification (NCBI taxonomy): domain Eukaryota; kingdom Metazoa; phylum Arthropoda; class Insecta; order Coleoptera; family Staphylinidae; genus Ontholestes; species Ontholestes murinus. Next base: position 49,370,655 of record OZ018396.1, read on the forward strand.
TGACCCGCTTTCGGCGACAAAAGAAAGTATCGCTTTGCAATTCAGATGAAGTGGACCCTCCTTCACAAACATATTTCCGCCAGCAACAACAAAACAGCTCCCTTTTCACAAAAGCCCTGAATTAAATTATTTATTTGAGGGCCTCTACCTGTGTCCACAGGAAAAAACGCAAGATCCGTAAACGAGTGTATATACAACATGACGACCCTCAGGAAACAAATCAAGACGTAAAAAAGTTGAAGGGGGCTCCGTTCAATGTATTTATTTTTTCATTGTGTGTGTTTGTGACGAAAATCTATTCTATGGGCAACGTTGTAAGGGGATTATTAAGGACGGCCCGGTCCGCCCTTAATTGAAGTAGATTAGTATACGAGTGGTGTATTAGATGCGCAAGACCGTTGTCGTAAAACATGTTTACTGTAAGCTTTACTGCTGTTTTACTAGCGGCGTATGTTTTGGTTATCACCCATTTTCTAAGCTTTTGTTGTCTGTAGTTGGATTGTAAATAACGGAAACCGAGGTGAAAACTCAGCGAATACTTTAACCTTTTGTGGTGGTTTATAACTCGTATAAAAAATGCACAACGTACACCTGTTTAAATTTTTTTAGACAGTATATTCTTAAACATAATAATCAATTCAAAATGCTGATTTTATATCTTTATATACTTTACTAAATTTATTTCCAAAATAAATATTTATCAAATTAAAAAGAAACAATATACTATTAATTTTATGTGGACCATATACTTTGTCAGTATTTTATTAAATTCACTTAATCTACTCGAACCTAATTGTGCTCTTTTTCGTTAAATCGTGGTAATCGATTAAAACCAATTAAGGAAAATATGAATATTTTATTAGGGAAATTAAATTCTCAAATAATCTTCCACCTTTCTATATAGACTAACAATATACTAATAGTATTATTTATCTATGGAAGTCTTTATTTATAAATTTAATGCTTTTTAATACTATGTAATCTATTATTTTACTATTTATTTTAAATCTAAACATTTAGATGTGAAAAATAGTTTAGATACAAAATAAGCATGAAAATTAATTTACAATCATTTAATCGTCGCCATTATTGCATGTTTTAAAATAAAATAAAGACTTTACAAAATAGAAACATATAACAACTACACTTAACCATTATTTATCTACTACAATACATGCAAAAATTCAACACACGATAATAGTTGGAAACGGGCAATTATATTACCATCATATATCATACGTCAGCATTGTTACAGAAATGCTACAGAAGAATGCAACATATTATATATCCGCAACACAACGCTCGTAACAGATATTAAGAAGTCGACACAATGTTCACTTCGAAATCGGAGTGCTAATATAAATAAAAACTAATGTAGTAGAAGAACAATTCCGAAACCACAATCTATCGTCGATGCAAACATTATTTTCCAGATTTCTCGATTTCTCTGTCCAGCAACAACTGTCGCAGTAAATAGGGGAGGGAATGCATTCGGCAGCCCCTGCATGTGTTTCCTTTCAATATATCCATTACTGTTAGTACCGGACGAAGTAATTGAAGAGATAAAGTGGAACCGCGTCATTACGGCCAGTAAAAATGAATCCAATTCTAGGGGTATAAATTAAAAACACATTCACCAACAAGAATATGGCCCGTTAGATTCGATATTCCGTTATGTTGGCTGTATTATGCCTAATGGAAGAGACGATCATTCCTTATATAAACTTCAATGAATGCATTTCGCGTGTTGAAAGCAACCACTCAATGGATCAATACTTCCCGTCGTAATACAACATAAACAACATAAAAATGTCAAGATTATACCCGGCCATCCCACTCTGGATGTTTAAGGGAGTTGCATATTTGATGGGGGAGGAGGGCTCATTACATAACGTCGAAAAATGAGGATCGTAAAAACCCACTGTGCGAGAACGTGTCGTTTGTTGGATTATTGCTAGATGATGAGTTACTTATATTTTTCTACTCAAAGTACGAGATTTGTTTACAAACTGCAACGTCTTTATCTTCAAAGGATTATGATGTATAAAGGAAATATTTTATTTTTATACAATTTTGTACATCTTTAAATAAAATCTTTACATAAAGATGTATACGATGGATACAAATAGTAAAAATGAACTGTAATTTAACTAACTCACGATACGAACAGCTCAAGTCATTAATATATTAAGGAATTGCAAATTTATTAATAATCGACATTAAAGATTATGTGATTGAATCAAGTAAAGTATGAATATAATATTTCTTTAGTAGAGTATTCCTGATTGTGAATACCACAGCTGTTTGGTCTATATTATTTGTTACTATAATTTATTTTCGTCATTACATGCAAGAATTAATAAACGTAAATAACTATTAACGCGTTTGGAAGTAATACGTTATCCCTATGGGACTTATTGTCGATAACTATAGATGTGCTACAAGAAATTGAGCTTAAATCGATTTAACTCTTTGGTGGGGCTTACGCTCATTCATCATGCCGCTCGATAATGTGTTCCCGATAGGAATTTCTGTTTTATACAGGGATCCGAGACGGATTTATCAGTTTACTGAAGCATCACCACTCAATCCTGAGGGTCCAATGGTTTACCTGCAAATAAAAAATAACATTAGATACATGGGAAACACGTATAACGAGATTAATAATAGTAAGGATAAAAGTTATTACTTAACAAATACAATATACAATAACATTTATAACACAAATGATATAGACACTATACCCACCCTTCAATTAGTAAAACGTGGAAAAGCTTCTATAAATTCGTAGTAAATCTTTAATTAATAATAATCATAATTAAAGGACTTATTTACTTATTTATTTTTCAATTTAACAATAATACAATAGAACATAATTAAATTATACTTAAAATTAATTAACCAACTTGAAATAATGTCAAATCAACTGAATATATTAAGCATTTACTGAATTCTATAACATCTACTATATCACCACAGCAAAAATAAAATGGGTCAAATGAGGGAACCTTGTGGTACACCAGAGCTGACTGTTATAGGTTCAGATATAAAGTTAAAAACTCTTTGAGTGCGATCGCTTAAATATAATTTGAGCCACTGTAATATGTTTGTGTTAAATCCTAATACTCCCAGCTTCTCGATCAATACCAAGTGATTTAGTCGATCAAACGCATTTGAAAATCGGTATAAATCGCATCAATTTGGCAATTGTTGCATTAAATTTGTTAAAGTAGATTTACCACGTTAAAATCCAGGCTGATTGTTGGAAATTATCGAACGAGACATTCAAGCAAGTTGTTTACTGATCATTGAATCGAAAACCTTAGGAATAGTAGACTGTATGCTAAACCCACGATAGTCAGCTACATTATCTCGACTGAAATCAGACCCATCAGTTCCATAAACTGTTGAAAAGAAGTCAGAAAAAGTGAAACGGTCTAGAACCCATTTTCAGCTCTTCTACCATTAAAAGTCAACACCTCTGGAATTCCGTTATACTGTCTAGCATCTTTGGCAAATTTCCAAAATCTACGTGGGTCAGTAAATATATTATTTTGAATAATACACATATAATCAGTTTATATCAGCTAATATGAAAGCTCTTTACAATATGATATTAAACTGCAAAATAATAAGTCATCTTCACGGGATCTGGTCTATTTGTATTTTGTATGTGCAATTTTCTTATCACGTATTATTTTAATAAGAACAGAATTGAACCATTTCGGATACGACTGTTTTCTATGTTTTAAACGTATCTTAGGTATGAATAACTCCATACCTTTATTGACAAAGTTATAAAATTTTTCAACAGCATCTTCTAAAAGAGTTAATGGAAATCAAAACTAACTTAGAGGCTATGGAAAGAGAAAAGATGAAAAATAACGTTATAATGAAAGCCATGAAAATAGACACAAACGACAGGGATATATTAAAAACAGCAAAGAGATATAAGTTAAAGTAAAGAGGTCTATAAAATCAGCGAAAAAGCTGCTTAGTGAAGTAGTGAAAAAGAAAGAGACAAGAAGTAAATCATGGAAAATAAAGCAAAATTGAAATACTTACAGACAGAAAAAAATATATATATAAATCAAGATCAGACAAAAATAGAATGAGAAAAGCAGAAACAGTATGGATCAAAAACAGATGAGAACTGGAAGAAACAAAATCAAAAAACTAAGATGGAAATCAGAAAATGAAAACTCGATAACGACATACGTAATGGGAAATGACACAAAAACGGTAACTAAAACGAAGAAAAAAGGCTTTAAAAAGGTTTAATGTGAGCGGAATAGTAAGGAGAAAGCAATGAGAGATGCAAAAGGAAACAAAGTTGGAAACATGATAGCAGGAAAGACAAATGGAAAATAGGAACGTAGAATGTCAGAGGAATAAGAGGAAAAAAGAATGAACTGAAAGAAGAATTCGCGGGGATGGGACTAGACTATCTAACCATAACAGAGACGAAGAAAAAAGGAAAAGGATTAGTACAACTAGAGAACGGAAATATAATGATATTTAGCGGAGTTTTGGCAGAAAATAGAGCAGCAGCAGGAATGGGATGCATAATACACAAAAAACTGGAGCAACAGATATACAATTGAAAAGCAAAACATGAAAGAATATTGAAAATAGAAATGCGGGAGGTGTGCCAAAGCCAAACCAAAAACACAACAATAATAATAGCTTATGGACCAAATGAAGATGAAAAAGGCACAGAAAAAGACAAGTTCTGGGAAGAACTGGAACTAATAATAGAGGAAGCTGAAGGAAGAATATACGTGGTAGGTGACCTCAATGCAAGAGTAGGAATAAAGGATAAGGATTGTGAGAAAGCAATAGGACTATACGGAGAAAACATCAGAAATAGCAACGGGAAAAAAACTGCTCTACTTTTGCACAAGAAACAATTTAATAATAAGAAATACAATTTTCAAACATAAGTATATTCATAAATACATGAGAGAAGTAAGCAGCAAAGGTGAGAAATCAATTAAAGTCAATAATAAAAAAGAAATACTAGGGCCGGAAATAAGTGACCACTATGAATTGGTAAGCAAACCATAAAAATAAGAGCGTACAAACTGAAAGAAAAAAAATAGCTGGAAGGTATAGAGAGTTGTTTGAGGAGGGGCTAGAGGGAGTTAAGAACAAGACAGAAAATATAAATATAGAAGAAATTTGGAAGTTGTTTAAAGATGCAGTCCTAGAAGCAGCAACCAAAAGTTGCGGAGTAAGCAGATGGAACATCAATAAGAATCAAACAGCATTGTGGTCGGAAGAAGTAAGAGAACAAATAAAACGCAAAAATATGGAATGGAAAAAATACTTAGGCAACAGAACACAAGAAAATTATAGCAAATATAAGAAGATATGGGAAAGGACGAAAAAAAAACTAATAATATCGGCAAAGGAAAACAATGACAAGAATTCGGACAAAAAATGGAGCAGGATTTCAAAGGAAACCAGAAATTATTCTACAAGACGTTGAAGACTATAGGAGAAAACAAAACACAAGAGACAAGCTTTATCAAGAACAAGAATGGGGAGATAATAAAAGAAGAAAAAGAAATAATGCAGAGATGGAAACAGCACTTTCAGAAACTGTTGGACGAAGGGGGCAATGAAGAAAAACCGGAAGAAATAGAGGATAAAAATGAAGAGCTAATAAGCATAGAAGAGTTACATAGAGCAATAGCAAAATTGAAAAATGGTAAAGCTCCAGGACATGACCAAATAACAGGAGAAATACTTAAAAATTTGGAGAAAAACGGAATAGAAACAATGCACACATTATATAATAAGATATGGAAAACAGAACGGACATCCGAGGACTGGCAGAAAGCGCTAATAGTGCCAATCTATAAAAAGAAGATAGAAGAAAATGCGATAATTATAGGGGAATAACTCTCATATGCACCAATATGAAGATATTCGAGCAAATACTTGATAAGAGGATACGAGCAAAAACAGAGAAGACACTAAATGAAGCATAGGGCAGGTTTAGAAAGGGAAGAAGTATGCAAGACCTATTTATGATAAACCAGATAACAAAAAAATGCTGTTAGTTAAAAGGAAGGTATATCTAGCCTTTATCGACTTGAAAAAAGCATTTGATAAAATACAAAGAAACAGGCTATGGGAAAGATTGAGAGGAAAAGGAGTAGACAGAAAAACGATAAGTGTAGTGAAAGAAATATATAAACACAACGTAAACGTCGTAGTACAAAACAACAATATATCAGAGACATTCACAACAAAAATTGGACTGCGACAAGGAGGAGGACTAAGCCCCGGGCTATTTATAATATACATGGATGATATAATAAAACAGTGCATTGCAATATGCAAACCAATCCAAATAGGACTCAAAAATATGCAGAGAGTAACAGTAGGAGAAGGGGCGTTTGTGGATGACGTAGTGATATTCACAAGCCACAAGAAAACACTAAAAGGAAACCTAGATAATTGGAATAATACACTAGAAATAAATGGAATGAAAATGAATAAGGCAAAAACTAAAATAATGGTAATAAGAGAGGAGCAGGAGACATTGCACATCGAAATAGAAGGCGAAAAAATAGAACAAGTATCAACATTTCAGTACTTGGGAATAATTGTAGAAACCAAAGGATCGCAAGAAATAGAAATAAACAAGAGGATCAAAAAGGCAGCAAAGGTGTACTAAGCAATGAGAAATGGATTTATAAACAAGAAGGAGGTATTAAGTTATACAAAGATAAAAGTATTTAAAACAATATATAGACCCATTTTAACTTACGGATGCGAATCATGGGCATTAAATAAGAAGAAAAAACGCAAAATACAAGCATGGGAGATGAAATACCTGAGAAGAGCCAGAGGTGTGACAAAAAGTGACAGAATGAGAAACACAGAAATACGAAAGAATTTAGAAATACAATCAACGCTTAATTACATAGAAGAAAGACAACTACACTGGTGGGGCCAATTACAGTGTATTGAAGAAACTAGACAAGTGAAAAGAGTGTGGGGAGCCAGGTCACAAGAAAAGAGGAAAAGGGGAAGACCTAGACTATCATGGGATAGATAAATAGATGTAGAAAGCTATTGAAGCAAGAGGAAAAACATGGAAGGAAGCACAACGTCTAGCGAAAGATAGAATTAAATGGAAGACGTTTGTACAAAACTAAATACAAACACAAACCCAACACTATATATGGTAGAAGGGTATAGATTATATATGTATATATAATATATATATATATATATATATATATATATATATATATATATATATATATATCTAGAAATCCTATTTGTTTCTATTCTTTACGAGCAAATTCCAACATTTCAGAAAAGTCTCCTATAAACAGAATATGCAAATTTCATAATGGGATTGCATCTAATTTGGATATATTTAACTGTAGCTTGAGTCAATTTAAAACTTTTTTTGTATAATCTTTAATTTCGAATATAGAAAAAAGAAATTATAAAAATTGGTAATGTGAGCAAAAATAAAAAAAAAAAATTAAAATGCAGAAATTATTGTAGCCTTTAAAACATATGTCAGACAGTTTTTTTTTAAATTTAAGGGAGCAAAAATATAAAGTAGAAGAAATTATTGTAGCTTAAAATGTACATTAGAGGGTTTTGTAATTGAAAGGAGAGCTAGACGCAAACTAACCAAATTGTCTAATTTTTTCTAACCCAAACTAAAAATTTCTCTATATTTCGTAAACAAAGTGCTAATTTAATTTTAAATTTAATTGCAAATTAAACCGCGATCAGTAATGAAAGTTATAATTTATATGTAGGGTGGGTGGCCTCTAACCCACCCTCCAATCAATAAAACCTACAAGAGGGTTTTAATTATTAATTCGCTTCTATAAATTCGTGGTAAATATTATTAATAAGATGGATTGCTTAAAATACATAAAAAAATATAAAATTAACCCTAGATTATGTTCTATTGATTGGACCCTACATAAGCACTTCAACTTCAGTTATTGATCGGCATTGTGTGTGTAGTGCATTTACAAACAAATTTGTTAATGTAATCAAAAATAATTAAAATGCAGAACTTATTGTAGTGTCTAAAACATATGCCAGTTTTGTTAATTTAAGAAAGCGCTAGAAGCAACCTACAGAAAGAGATTATAAAACTTTGCTATTATTTTCGTACCCATATTAAAAGCAGAATAAGGGTCCAAGTGGAAGAACACGTAGTGACCTCCCCTTGCAAGTCCTGTGAGCTAAGTTTTTGTAATATTTGTGTGTATATTTTGAAGATTTTTTTGTATCCAATATTAATATGACATTGTAGAGAAAAAGAAAGAAAGAAATAAATGATTTAAGCTTAACATTAATTGTAAAATTAACGGAGATTAATAGGTAAAGTTAAGTATATATGTAGGGTGGGTGGGTGGCCTCTAAACATACTCCAGGGTTTTAATTATTAATTCGCTTCTATAAATTCATAGTAAATATTGTTAATTAGATGGATTGCTTAATATACTTAAAAATTACAAAAGAAACCCTAGTAGTTAAAGTATAAGTATATTTGTAGGGTGGGCGGATGGCCTCTAACCCACCCTCCAATCAGTAAGATACACGAGGGTTTTAAGTAATAATTTGATTGTATAAAATCGTAAATATTGTTAATCAGATGAATTGCTTAATTTACATTTAAAAAAATAATCAAATTAAATGTTCTAATGATTGAAGGGTTGGATAGAGGCCACCCACACATTCTTCTTGTGCACTTAAATTTAAGCTACTGATTGTTGTTGCGATAGCAGGACCATTAACGAGAAAATTATTAGTATGAGCAAAAACAGTAGAAATTATTGTAGCTTAAAACATACATAACAGAACTCTTTGATTATCGTATTTGTAAAAAGAGCTAGTAACAACTTACGCAAACTGTTTAATTTTTTTAACTAAAACTAAAATTTTCTTTGCTCTTCGTAATCATATTGATAATATAATTTCATGTTTAATTGCAAATTGAACGACGATCAGTAATGAAAGTTATAATGTATATGTAGGGTGGGTGGGTGGCCTCTACCCCAATCTCCAATCAATATAACATACACGAGTTTTAATTACTAATTCACTTCTATAAATTCGTGTTAAATATTATTAATTAGATGGATTCCTTAATTTACATAAAAAATACAAAACAAACTCTAGAGTGTGATATGGAGGCCACCCTCCCACCCTACATATGCCCTTCAACTTCAGTTATTGATCGTCATTGCGTGTGCAAAGAAATTACAAACAAACTTATTAATGTGAGCAAAAATAATTAAAATGCAGAAATTATTGTAGTTTATACATATAACATATGTCAGACAGTTTTGTTAATTTAAGAAAGGGCTAGAAAAAACTTACACAAACGAGCTTGCTTAAAATGTCTATGTATTTATAGAGTGTGTGTATTCCCTCTAATACACCCCTCTTTACAGTTTTTAAGTTTATTTACAAAAATAATTAAAGAGCTAGTTCTAAGAACCCAACCTTGCATAACATCTAGATTAATCTGTTCACCAATAGAAGTCATTGTATTTGATTGTAGAGGCTTTCACTTTGTGATACATATTTTATAACTTTAAATAAAATAAAATAAACTTTGTTTATATCACACACTTTATTACTTCAGTGACTGAAATAATAAAGTGTGTGATAAACAAATAAAGTTTATTTTATTTTATTTAGAAGTCATTGTAGTTTAATAATTTTATTTTATTGTAACTGAAGGGTATGATAGTGGCCACCCACCTTCCCTACAGAAAAATTTTAACTTTAGTTCGACATCTGATCTCTGTTTTGATATTTCTAAACATTATCAATGAAAACTCTGATTTTTTTGGAAATTAATAAATATGATTAAAATAACTATGTATTTGTAGTGTAGGTGGGTGGCCTCTAATCCATTTGTTCATCGGTTGAACCTAAAACCTAGTTTTGTATTATAGTAATTTTAGGGTAGAATAGTGGAAATCCACCCACCCTACACAGACATTTACACTAAACCCATTGCACTCGTAATTATTCTTTAGACAGTTATCCAGTAACTCGTATTTTTTTTTTCATGTTCGATCAAGATGAATTTTTTTGATGGAAATGTGTTCATATTTAACTAAACGGTTCACCATACTTAAATAAGAAATTTTAAATATAACCCCTGAATACACCCCTTGACCTAGGATGGGAATTTTGGCATATAATAATTTATTGAAACTATTAAGAATACTTAACTATAGTACACTATACGACATTAAAAATTTAGGGAATATAATTATATAAACAATATTTAGGGGCGGAATGTAATACCGGCACCTCCACCATAGCAAATCAACTTTAAAATACTCTGAACAGAAATCTTTTGGTTAAATCATCACAGGTTGGCCAAAGAATATCTGTTTTCTATAACTAATAAGAAGTAAGTAAGTACCAAAACTAACAAAAATTTCCTCTACATACTTTTCTGTTTATTGGATGAGTACCCGAAACATTCCAACTACTAACTGCAGTGACGACCCCTTTATCTTTCCAGGACAATAATCGTAAGTTTTTCGATGTGCCGACAAATTATCCTCGGTAAACTGCGGTCTTTTTATAGAGTTGGGTACGAATTTCAGGTTAATTTAGGTAGTTCCGTTTAAGTAAACGTTTATTTTCGAAGTTCTCTTGCAAGTGGAAGGCTTGTATAATATCTGTCAGTAAATATATGGTATCCTTTACTGCCAGGATTGCCAGTAAATTTTGTTACAAAAGCAGCACAGCTGGTAAACTTATAGGAAGGTCAGGAGTTATTAAATTTTCTGATATCAAGTTTCAATTTCCCTTGACGAAACCAAATGTTCCGTGAACTTTTTCTCCAAAAAATCTAAATAATGACCTTTTGCACTCGGCTCCAAACACTTTGATCATTTGGATCTATTTCATGCAAATGAAGCATCCAAAAGATTTGCATGAATCAGTCCCTTCTAAATATGGCACTAAAGAAAGACATTTTGGCATTAAAGTTTTGGGACCAATATTCCTGCAGATGGCTAACCGTTATTGTATACATATTTAGAATAACTCCTAAAACGGCCTCAAAATTTTCCACTGTAAGATCCACCCATGTATTCCACCTGGATCGCTTTGATACGCTTTTCTGTTTAATTTTATTGCGAGTATAATTATTCGTCTCTTCTAAATTTTTTTCCATTAATTCATCCGCAAAAAGAGTTTTGTACAGTTGACAGAGAGCCAGTAGATCTCCATTATAGTGCAATGGAGAACAGCCAATATTATGATAGGTGACACGAGGCTTGTATGTAGGGTCGCAAAAAGTTGTCCACAGGGAACTTAGTGGTTGGGGGACTGCTGGAATCACCAAGGACTATTGGTAAATCCAGCAAAAACGGAACTAGTACTGTTCACAAGAAGAAGGAAAATCAAGGATTTTAAGCTACCAAGCATTCGGAGTAAGGAACTCACCCCGAAAGAAGAAGTCATATGTTTGGGCATTCTTTTAGATAACAAACGGGACGAAAATGCCCATCAGATGGAGAGATCTAAGAAAGTATGCATAGCACTCTGGCAATGTAAATAAGTGGTGGGGAAAACATGGGGACTATCGGAGCCGTAAGGCTTCTAGACCACGTCTAACGCAGCTCTTTCCTGAGCGCGACAGAAACCATGAGAACAACACCAAAAGCGGCTATGGAAGCCCTGCTGCAGCTGGTTGGACAAATATATTAGCGAATAGGCAGCAGCGGCTGTTATAAGGGTACGAACAAGAAAAAGACAACGAAAGAGGTGAACACCACAAAATCCTAGACCAAAGAAAACTTATGGAAGGTTCTAGGGCTTCTAACAGGACACTGAAATCTAAGATCGCACCTAAATAAATTGAGACTGTATTCTAGTTCAACCTGCAGATGGTGCGAAGAGGAATAGGAAGCCGCCGAGCATGTGCTTCTGAACTGCCCGGTTCTATTCAACTTAAAAAACATATGTCAGATGGTTTACTTATTGAAAGAAAGGGTTGGAAGCAACCTACACAAATTATTTATTTTTTTATCCTCAATTAAGGCTTCGTTATTTTTTTGTAACCACATGAATGATTTAATATTATATTTAATTGCAAAACTAACGGCTATTAGTAATTAAAGTTTTATGTGTATATGTAGGGTGTGTGATTGGCCTCTGACCCACCCTCCAATCAGTAAAACATACGGGAAAGTTTTAATTAACGATTCGATTCGATAAAATTGTAGTGAATATTTTTAATTAAATGAATATCTTAATATACCTAAAAATTACAAAAGCATCCCTAGAAAATGTTCTATTGATTGGAGGGTGAGATAGAGGCCACCCACTCACCCTACATATGCGCTTTAACTTAATTTACTGAACGCCGTTATGATAGCAGAAAAATTCAAGATGAAATTATTAGTGTCAGCACAATAATAAAAAACAGAATTTATTGTAGGTTAAAAAATATATACTATACTGTTTTCTTAATTGAGGGTAGTGCTAGAAAAAAAAACTGCATTGTTTTTGAACCTAAACCAGAGCTAATAATGTTTATAAATTTTTTAACCTAAACTAAGGCTTCGTTTATTTTTTTGTAACCACATGGGTAATTTAATTTTATATTTAATTGCGAAATTAACGGCGATCAGTAATTAAAGTTTATGTGTATACGTAGGGTGGGCGGGTGGCCTCTAACCCACCCTCTAATCAGTAAAACATACACGAGGGTTTTAATTAATGACTAGAATCCATAAAACCCTAAATATGGTAATAAAAACAGTATCCAATCAATACTCTAGTACCATTTTTTATGCACATTAAACAATCAATCTGATTAATAAATCAGATTAATTGTTTAATACGCATAAAAATGCCACTAGAGTATTGATTGGACGGTGTTTGGTTTACCCATGCTAAATAAATATCCCTTGTATTTTTATATATATTAAAGAATTCATCTAATTAATTAAATTATTATTGTATTTATTATCAAGTAAAACTCTCGCGTATGATTTATTGATTTAAAGGGTGGGCCGGGTAATAAATCTACTAAACTTTATCATCAACTGGATGTATTATGTAACAAGAAAACGATTTCAGAGGGTATCGATCATACCTCCACGATCACCATCATGTGAATCCCCTATGATCTGCACGGTCGTATGTTTTCGGTTTGTGATTTTATCTTGAAAGGGTTGCTTGGAATTGAGATTCGCGCGGGGTTAATAATAGCTTTTTGGTGTAATAGGGTTACAATGCCGTTCCACCACCGTCAAAAAGGACGATATTGACGTATATTTTGTGTTGCAGGGTGATTTTTAATTTGCGAAATTAATTGTATCATTTCAAAAATGATGAAATAACATGTTAGATAATTACTAGTAGTTAAAAATATCATTTTCTTCACCGTTTTTAATTATACACTAGATGTACATTTCAAACATAAAGAGATATTTTTAATTACTAGTAATTATTATTCTACTCTTCACGTACTTAAATATTGAAGTAGAAATATGTTAAATATTCAGTTACACTCGGAATTAACCACTTTAATAATATTTTTTGTGCTTATAATCATAACTTTTCGTATTTCCTTTTATCATCATTTTAATTAGTATTTTAAAATATTTATGAACTTATTTGGGAGCACTTAGTTGAAAATTCACAGAAAAATACATTCTTTAGCTAAATAGTGTACAGTGTAGCGAGTGAAGTTAATTAAAGTATTTAAAAATATTAATTAAATATGCTGGCGTTTAAACATTAAATGTCTTCTTCTTTCTTTGGACGATAATAATGACGTTCATTTTTAAACGACCTTCAATTTAACCCTTTTAAAGGTTTTGTTTTGTAAACAATGCTGAACATTATTTGACTTTAATAATTTTTTTATTACTTGGACAAAATTAAAATAAACTAAATTTTGTTATTAATGTAAGAAGCTTTTACTTCGTTATACATGCTTAAATAATTAATAATAACTTTGTAATAGTATATAGTGTTATACAAATAAAGTTAAAATGTTAAAACTAAATTTTATACACACTTAATAGGCTTTACCAATATCTATAAGTATCGACTTGCTTTTAATTCATGGTTTTGTCAAAAGAATATTAATTTTTATTATCATCTTTAATCATCATTGCGGCTTCATCATTCTGCATATACGACCACAGCAGTAATAATTAAGTACATCAACTTGTACGTATGACCATTTATCCATACGTCACATGCCACAATTAATGACCCACTGATCGACATTCCAATTATTTGCATAAACAGGAACACCGTTTAATTACACACAATCATGCATAATTTATCAAAACACAATACGGCGATGAGTTGGCTTTGGTCGGGGGTGTTTTCTTTTTCTATTATTGTTCGTGCTTTACACTTGAAACACGTCTAAATATTTGTATATCCGGTAAATTTACACGCTGCTTGCCCAATTTAATGTGCAAACAAAAATTCGGAAATTCAATTCGAATTCCCCCGTTCGCCATTAGGGCTGCATAGTTGGATGTGTGCGGGAAAAGTTTTTGAATGTCGGCTGCACGTTTATACCTTTGCGTTAATTAAAAGTTTTGTGGCAGTTATTACATCCCGAATGCCGCTCTGGGGAGTATATTTTATTTTGGTTTTTGTGAATTCGGCACTGCGCAGAATTTAATATCGTAATTATAATCCGATTTGTAATAAATGCCCTTCCATAAAGGGAGCCCTTAAACGATTACCGACAAATCCATACGTGTGTTTTAATATCAAATCCATTGTTAAAATTGTTATTTCATTTATGTACATATTTTGTAAATGTTACAATAACCTTAAGGATATTTACACACACACACACACAAAAACACGGCGAAAGGACCACGTGGTCGATGCCAAAAACTACTAATACTACTTAAGAATATTTACAAAATTATATTGAATAAATAAGTTTGAAAATTACTTACCGAAGAAGTAAAAATATATTTTATATAAGCAGAAAAAATCGTCTGGCTTTAATTAAATTCCTAAAGTGTAAAGTCTCATATATTTCAAGCCTTGTGTATGCATGTCCTTACTTGGGTAATGTGTTATTCCATAGGGGTGTGCTATTTGCAACTAAACTGTGTGTGGAATAAAGTTTGCTTACTTAGGAAGATTATATTTGACGCTAGAAGGATATAGATTGTTAAAAGGAAAACAAACAAGTTCTAGCATAAAGTTACCTCTTAGACAACACACGCTGAGCGCAACCTTAAAGCCGCACAAGAAAGGTAAATACAATAGTGTGGTATGAATTTCGCAATAGGGTCCTAACTCAAGTAAGATTTTTAAACCATTAACACCTAGATAACTAACTATAGGGAATATATTTCTTGAGTTACGTTAAGATTATTATAATAAAATAAGATAATAGTTGTATTGAAACACTTGCCATATATTGATTTTTATTTGTTAAATGTAAATTTCAATTACTCAGTATCAATATCTAACTGACTATATTACAGATTTATACATAAAAGGGAATTAATTACTAAACAAAAACGCGGATACAGGGATTACTGAAAACGGTTTACAGAATTATTAGTTGGAACTGATTGCAGGTATTAAATCTAACAACGGATTATTTAATATAGTTAAGTGGATAGTATGTAGTTTTTTAACAAAGCCTTTATTTTTTACACACATATTTATTAACAAATGCATACAATATATAACATTTATAAATTAATATTCGATTTATCAATCGGCTATCGACCATACGTCTTTCCACCTGTTTTTATTTTATTAAGTCCTAGTCAATGCTAAGAGGTCATGATTGAAGTCCTTGTCTTAAATAATTTAATTATTGAAGCGTCATTGAGATTATGAAATGATGGCATTGATTTCTGTAGTATTATGAAAGAAAAGTTTCGTTTAGAGATAATGTATTTGTTTCTGACATTACATAGTGAATTTAGGATTTGAAAGTGGTTGTGATTTAAGGCGAAATTTTGTCAAGAAAGGATAGGGATTACCTTTATAGAATAATACAGGTATTCACTTGATGAATTTGGGGATGTCGGATTTTATTTAGCACTCTGAGGGCAAATCTTTCTGCGACTCGAAAATTACGTAATGTTGCTGGGTGAGGATGGTAGAAGAGGATAGCCGAGTAATCAAGTAAATAGCGCCAGATCATTTTGTAGATGTAAGTGCTTGTTGAAATGTATACCTTGCTTTTTATAGGTTATGCCTTTGAAATGTGCCGCCATTGACTTCTGCTTTAAGAGAAGGGGAGTGGTTAGTTTAGTCTCAAAAATGATTCCTTGGTATTTATAGGTGATGGATATATATTTTGGCTATTTATGGATACTGAGTAAAGTGGTTCTGCAAGACGATCAAAGGGAAGAAGTTGAGATTTGTTAGGATTGATGGAAATACACTTTTTCGTAAACCAGGTCGGTCTATCATGTCCTGTAGTGAGCTGAGGGCTTTGCAAATTGTGGAAGCTTGAGTAATTAAGGCATAAACGAACAGAGAGGCAGATTTATTGTATTTAGGATTGTGTAGTAAATGTCATGACCAGGAGATTGTATATGGTGGGAGAAAAGGGAAATCCTTGAGATAGACTTGCTCGGGAAGAAATGAATTGGAGAAGGGAACTGCGGAGTTTGATCTAGAGGGAGCGGTTGCGTAAGAAAATATCCAGCAGATTGAATGGGTGAATTGGTATTTTGAGGGTACTGAATTTAATAAACAGCAGATCTTGGTGCCAACTGGATTCGAAAGTTTATTTGACCTCTACAGAGACGATGGCAGATTTCTTTCTTTCGAGCCCTGCTTAAAAAGAGAATTTCTAGTGAAAGGATTGCACATTTGTGTTCTGATATTGGAGTATTGATCTAGGACATGATTTTGTTGTTCAGGTAAAATTCAAATAATTTTCCAAGCATTAAAAGTAGGTCTATTGGGCTGTAACTGCTAGTAAGAAGAGGATAATTGTTAGGTTTCGGGATATAGGTAATTATTCCATTTTCCATTCGGGTGGTATTTTTTGCGTAAAATACCACCCGAATGGAAAATAATAACTTGTAGCTTAAGTTTTTGCCATGGTTTAAAATTTTGTAATAGTCTCTGACTGAGTGGAATTTGGTAGTTTTTTAAATCTTCATACCATGTGTCAATTTGGACTTCAAATATTTTATCATAGGCGTCGTTTTCTGTTATTTTATGTGATTAATGAGAGTATTTTGCAAAATTTCGACCGTTGTAGTCATTAGGTCTGTGATTTTCTGAATGAAATCAGTTTTGCGATATTTGCTTAACATTTTTACTTCTTGCCAATAATTTTTGCCGTGCAACCCATAATATAATCTATAAATCAATTTTCTATTAAATTATTAATTTGTGAATATCCTAAATAGACAATAAGAATTTAATTGATAAATGATCCGAGGATATCGGAAGTGGATGATTGCTTATCAGACATGACAAAAGTGGGATTCGTTGGGATGGAAATAAAGTTAGAATTAGATATAAAGGAGATTAGTTGTTTTGAGTTTTGTTTATTTAAGTTGAAATCTCCGATTATGATGGGATGACGATAAAGAGAAGCTTTAGTGAAAATAATGTCTTCAGTGGAAGATGAGTGATGGATGTAGACAAGGAAAATGTGTAGTTTATATGAAGATAGCTCAACAGTGCGGTTGAATACATTTATTAATTAAATTATTCATTCTCTGGGAATTAGCTTTACAGAGTGTTTTCTCTTATTTTTATTATTTACGAGGTTAAGTGTGCTCAATGTGATGCAATATACATATGACAGACAGGAAGAACTTCATACAAGACTGTTAGAACACAAGAATCGTCCAGTTAGCGTCTAATAGCCTCTCCTACTTAATTATGTCTCTCACCTCAACGAAGCTTCATATGAAGTGGTGAACTCCAATAACCTGAGCAACCTCGCCGGTAACAACCTGTATGGAATACGAGGTCAGAACTAACGAGAGCGGGTGAAATGGCCCTCTGAAAAGGGGGTTGGGCATGGAGCCAACTAAATCCCCCCCCCCGAATCGGATTGGTTCCCCGATGCCATTAAGAAATTAACGAATTCAGGTTGCTACTTTGGTTGCTTCTGAGGCGGCGACGTTCTCGGCTTTCGCCATTGATTAAGTCACTGTCTTCAGGATTTGGCTTTACCAGGTGACCGCCCCATTTGACAATAGAAAAACGTAACCCGACGTGAAATGACGGGTGTACAGGTCATTTTCAAAGTCTGAGTCGGAGTATCTAAAGACTGAACAATAGATTTGTTAGGTCGCAGTTTTCAAGAGGCTAACACACCTCACTAGGACCCTATTTAACTTATTTATCTAAAGTCTTCTGACATGTCTATATCTCCGCGATACTATATTCCAAAATTGTCTGTACCTTCCAAGTGTTTTAGGATGTGCTCGACTGCGTTCCGGTGAGTCCGGGCATTGTTCGAAGAGTACCTACTAAACTGATTCGTGGGATCATTATGTCTGGACGGGCCACGATCGTTGCAAACATTAACAAACACAAAGCTTTCCGGTATGGATAGGCGCTGTCTTCGTCATAGTCCGGCGTTTTACGTGCGGATACGTTGACTATTGCTACGTCTTGCATGTGAAACCCTGTGAATGCAACTGTTTTGGTGGATGAATATACGACGATCGTACGCTTCCTCTATCTCGTCCAGAATATCCATCACGACAAAATATCCAGGTTCCGAATATGTTCTTTCGAACTGCTTCTTCAATTCGACCATGAAACTGCGGAGCAACGCTTCATTCGAGAACATGAGTCCATCATCGACGTAGAGAATAACGATGATTATCGAGTCAATAGAACTTCTCCTGCAGTCGCACTTGTCTGCTTCTCCTCGTTGGAATCCGTGGTAGAGTATAAACCTTGTTGAACTTTTCGTTCCAGCATCGTGATGCCTGCTTCAACGTATATCGATCTTTGTTGTTTGCATACTTCTTCCCAGTTGACATTTGCTCCCTCTGGTGGATCCATGTAGATCTCCATATAAATATACCGCTCGTACATCGAACTGCAAGATCTTGTAATCATTTTGACTGCTGTGCCTAACAGGATTCTTATCGAATCGAACCGTGTAGTAGGCGAGAAGAGCTCATCATAGTCGACTACCTTTTCTTAAGAAAATTCCTTGGTACAGAGCCTAGCCTTGAGTTTTGGATTTCCGATGTTGGATCTCTGATGGAAAAAACACATTAAGACCCGATGACTTTCATATTGCCAGTTCTCTTCTCGAGTTGCCATGTGTTGTTTCTCTTCAGAGCGTTGAAGTCCTCTGTGATCGTCTTTGACCATTCTCTTAACTCGCTGCTGTCCATGACCGAGCAGGTTTGCGGTTCCTTCACCATAATGATGATCACTGTGTACTTCGCTGGACGCCGCAAGTTGTCTTTGTCCTTCTCAGTCCCAGTCGTAATCGAAAATGAGTTTGCTGAATTTGTCATCCAACTTGGTCCTTTGACGGTCAGGAATGTGCATGAATGAGATGCAGACGAACTTTTTCAGGGGTGGGAATGTCTCCCGCAGGGGTGGTTGACGAGCACAGCCATTTGGGAGTAGCGACCCCACGTACCCGAGCCGTTCACTGCACATACATGCATATCTCATACACACACACACAAACATAAACGACGCAGACAGACACACTACACCCCGTGAAGTAATGCCAGACGGCGGTTCGGCGGGGTGGCAGGGCGACTTGGGGAGTTGGTTTTTAGTGGGTATACTAGTTCTGGGGAATCCCACATTCCGTCTATAAAAGATTTTCCACATGCCAGCCACAAAAAAAATGGTGTGGCAATGTCGGCTTTCTCTCCCTGAAGATCGCGTATGGCGTCATACCCCCCTTTTCGCTAGTCGGAGTCCGGTTGAGAACCCAAGAGGTACTTTCGCGTATCCATCGCGCGCATTATGTATCTGGCACCATTCATGACTGTGCGCATTTCCCTCTCTATGAGGCCATTCTGCTGCGGCTTGTAAGGCGAAGTGTTTTCCAGGATGATACCTTCCTTCCTTAAGTAGCTCTGCAAATCATCAGTAACGTACTCGCAACCGTTTTTACAGTGCAAAGCATGACCTTGCAACCGTGTTGATTTTCCATCTTCTGCACATACTCCTTCCAGGACATAAGATTTGTGTTTCATGGTGCTTACAGTGAGCTACAATGTCGCACTGTCATTGAAAATGACCAAGTATCTGGCTTCTAGAGATTATTGAATCGCAATAGGGTCGCACATGTCAGAGTATACTCGTTCCCAACATCCTCCTTGCCATGTAAGATATTATCTGCAATTTGGTACTCTAGGTGAGACTCAGTCATCCTAAACAGCATTCGATAGACATTATTGTCACCAAGGGTTGCAATAAGTTTCGGGCCATCTAATATCCCGGATTTTTTCCCCTTTTTGACGATTGACCAACCCTTCTTGGTGACGACGACTTCAGAGAACGTTTAAAACCTCCACATTTAACATCGCGAGCTACACGACGAACGCGCGCCCAAGCAAATTTTAGGTTAGGTCCGTGGTGATCTAAAATCCAACTCACAGACTGCATTTGGCCACAAATAGTCAGGTTCATCCACTTCACTGGACTATTGACCTATTGAATAAATCGACTATTTTACTTAACTTAACGTTTATTTAACCGTTTTGCATACAAAAAGAACAGAGGGCCCGTTCGCTCGCGCGTGCTCGTAACAAGAACTACAATACCAGCGGGATCATCTTATCTCATTCCTCATATAGGTGACCCCAGCAACGAATTATGAAAATTGACTCAATAGTTTCAACTAGAAGTTTAATATGGATTGGAAATAGCATATTGGATGAGACTTTTTTGTTCAGGAATTAATGTTCTTATGTTAGACATTACTATTTATATCAGTGAACCCAGTATATATTCCTGAAATTAGCATTACTAGGGGGGGGGGAATTAGGATTTATATCCTAGGGAGTCAAACATTACTGCGAACATTTTATTTCCGGAAATACTCACATGTGCGTCTATTTGGAAAAAGTCGACGAATCTTGTCCTCAATGTTTTAAATGTTCTCGTTAATTTTTGTTGTGTAAACATGGATTATAAAATCGTGAAGTGTGATTTGTCCATGAATTCTGGTGTTTTTATTACCACAGTCTTTGTCAATTTATGCCAATTTTCGGTTTTGGTTTATAATTTTAACGATTGGGATTCCCTCGAATCGGTTTTTGAGACCTCTAAAGACACTTAGTGGACAATGCCCTTTGATCTGTGCTTCCATATGTTTTGCATTTTAGGGGTAGAGTTGTTTCATAAGTTGTTGTTGTTGGGTAATTTCCTTGGCATTTTACACATTGTACTGCGGGGTGACATTTTGCTGTGATATGGTCAAACTTGTTACATTAAAAACAGAATTAGATCTCACAGAATCTATCTAGTGATAAAGTAATTACTAGTTCCATGTGATTTTTGTGGTTGTCCCTTTTCGCTATAATTCTGTGGCAGTAACTATCTGATATTCCCATTTCCTGCAGGCGTGCGCTGATCTTTATTGTCTATTTTCTTCTCTACGCCTTTAATGATTAAGAGGTACGAATGCGTTGGTACCGCGGGCTTATAGGAAGTGGAAGGGGATCAGTTGTCTTGCATAGGTGAAGAGCGCCATTCGCTTAACTCATGCCCAACTCGCTTTTTCTGCAAAGATTTTAAATAATATTTGATGGTTTCTTTTTTCAGTTTGCTTTTTGAATAAATTCCCTTATTATTTTGATGACAAGTGCATTATTATCATACATATTATTTTGTTGGTCTTCCTTTGTTTCTGCTATTATCGCCTTGTTTTCTGCAAATAGTAACTTTGCCAGCTGCATTAACTCCACTTTCTAACTTTTATCTTTGACTTTGTTTCTTGCATTGCCTTGCTTGTTGTCTTATTACGAATATTTGATTTTGTTTACTTCTCCCTCTCCTTAATACATTCTCATTGGTCCTCTATTGTTTCTTCTAATTCGTCTCTCAGCCTTTGGTTTAAATTCGTGTTAATATTTTGCATGGTATACTTGTTACTACTGTGCCTCTTTAAATATCATAATTTCTTATCTCATTTCTTATGAATTGGGAATATAATTCCTGTGTTATATTCCCTTGGTATTCTTTCGTTTTTCTACTATTTTCTTCAGTAATCGGGTTAGTTTTTCTGCCCCTCTATGCCCAATGCATTTAGTAATTTCAGGAGTTAATCATAAGGATTGTTGTGACCGTTACTACGTGGTAATTCATGATAAACACTTAACTAACGCACTTACTATGTTTTAACCACTAAAAATTATGTAATATATATATATATATATATATATATATATATATATTACAAAAACGCACGACTTAAGTTTCGACGGTTGATAATGACATTAAACCGTCGAAACTTAAGTCGTGCGTTTTTGTAATATATGTATATATATATTACATAATTTTTAGTGGTTAAATCATAGTAAGTGCGTTAGTTAAGTGTTTATTTCAGGAGTTATTTCATCTACTTATTTTCATTGTTTAGTTTTCTCCGCTATTTCACTATCTTCTATTTCCAGTTTGGTCAACTTTTCGAAATATTTCCCCCACCTTTATATTATTTTGTCTTCGTTTGTAATTATGTTCCATATTTGTCTTCAATGTTTATCATGTTGAATCCTATTTTTAGTCTTAGTTGGTTTAATGTTCCATAAAATAGTTTTTGCTGTTATGTGTAGTTCTCACTCTTTAGGTATATTTCCGAACTTTGTCCATGACTTTTGTTTAGCTTTTTTAAATTGTAAGTATGTTTCTTCTCTATTTCTCTTTGTAGTCTTTTTTTAAGTTTGCAGTTTGTTGTTTTAACTTTCTTGTCTTTGAATTTCTTCTTTATGTTTCCTATTTATCATTCATTTCTCTTCATTTATTTGCAATTTTTGTTCTTCCGCAACACAACTTCAATGTATGCAGTATAATTATTTTTAATGTATTCCATTTTCCTTCTATAGTTTTTTTCTTTTCTTTTAAAGTGATTATTAGTATTTTTCTTACTTTTTTTACGTCATGTCTATTCTTAGTAAGTGGTCATCACTTTCTATTTTAATCTGTCTTTTTACTTTTACGTTTTCAGTCTTGTTCCAATTATTTTTGCTGATTAAGCAGTAATTTATTACTGTTCTCTCGTTTCTCGTTTATAAATCTCTTTTTGTTTGAATTTTGCGTTCGTTATCAGTTAGTTCGTAAGCAGTTTAAATTTAATTATCAAGAAGCGAGTGAAAAATTCTAATACCATTTTTCATCTCCCGCATCAAACTCTGGAGCAAAGTGATATAAGAACTTGCAAATCCCCCCGAGGAGCGTTTACCTAATTTACAATTGGAAAATTCGAAATCGCCAGAATCCGTCCGTCCGGGACGTAAATCCGATAAAATTATATTTATTTTAATAGGGGGCGGATCGCGTCGTCGCCTTAATTATTCATGCCAGAAATGAAATTTTCCTTTCACCGTTCTAAATTGGGTCCATTTTTCTTTCGAGTGCGTCCCGCTCGTTTAAGATATGACGTTCATTTTTTCCTGTTGGTAATATTAAATGAACTCACGGGTGGGGAATTGTTTATGCGAAATGATATACGGATTTTTATTTCGCCTTCTGTTGTAATAAATTTTACGTGCCGGCCGTTTATTGTCATATCTAAATGCGCATATTTCGTCTGTATATACAGAGTTTGTATGTTGATGTCAAGGAGTTCACCGGTGTTGACTTTTATGTAGCTCATATGGCGTCGTACGTGAATTGTTTTTTTATTAAATTTAATAATGTATAAGGAGTTTTATAATATTTCATATTTATGATGAATCATTTTATTCGATATAAGCTACGGTATATTCATTTTTAATGTTGTATTTAAATGTTGTTCAAAGTACAAAACTGTATTGTAATTTGTAATTAAAATATTATGGAACACAACAATTGTTTTACCTAATCGAATTTACATACCTCGTTCCATCAAGAGTGTAAGGGCATAAATTTTGTATTAGAATTTAGATCGTAAAGATATATAAAGCATAGTACAGACAACAGCTGATGAGTGAATTGTTACTTAAGTATTATATAATAACTTGAAAACTTTTTAGCATGACCGCGTCTAGAACTTTTATAAACTATTGCACCTAAAATTATAACCAGGAAACTGGAACTTATTGTCGTAATGGAAAACTAAAATTAAATTTTCCCTGGCGCCAAATGCAGCAAACAACATGAATAATTAAGTAACTAAGAATATGTACTAGAACTTCTGGGTAGCGGTACATAATAAGTTCCCAAGTTGTATATTTTATCGCGGGGTTACCGCACCACAAACTAGGCGTTATTTAAATTACCACTTGCGGACTTAATTGCTTTCTAACTGTTCGAAATATTCAAATGGCGCTCCGTACTGTTGAATTAGAATATGTATTCATTGCGAACGGAGAGCAGAGGAAGAAGAGACGAAAAAAAAAGAACAGACCGCCGCCCGGCCACAAAATTGCGTGGAATACAAATTGTGAATTTGTTCTTTGATGTGAGGAATGCAAATTCGGGACGCGCGCGACAAGTGCATACTCGGCCAAATCAACGCAAAATCTATTGTGTTCCGGACACAAACCGTGCACCGAAATGAACAATGGCTTTTCAATGGACCACTGGTATGTGCATACCTCGTAATCTATGCACTTACATCATCTATCAAACCGCTATTAATCACCCAGCGTTTCATTTAAAATTTGATTAAGCCAGAATGCTACTAATTCAATTTTCTGAAGAACTTTCTCACTTATCAAATAACTCAAGGTAAAAAATTAATTACAAATTAATTTAAATAAATTTATTCTCTATGTCTGTTTGGAGGTTCCACATTTTTTTTTGAATTTTTTGATATTAAAAGAAGCGCATTAAACCAAGCAAACAAATTTAATATTTGTTTCATCAAGATTGTAGCTTGGAAAGCAAAAATAATACAGCAGCATCCACGTTATAACCAAATAAATTATGTACAGTAACTAATATTGATCACGAAAATTTATGATAACAACATTTATTTATATTTACCCGCGAATACAACTTTAGCATCCTGAACTTATAAAGATATAAATCAGTACGCCGGGGAAGTTCATAGGAAAGTTCTGGCCCGTTTTTCTTTGCATGTCTCACCCCATTATCTGGCATGCGGGCGTTGCGGTTGATTGGTTCATAAATACGTAAAAGTCGCTGCGATTTTCATTCCAATTTATAACGTTGCACCGTAATCACAGTTGACAATCGCGGGCTCTCCCGGCGCCGGAAGGCTCTTTTTAATCGATTCCGTAATAAAATTTTGACTTCAATTTCATGCTCGATCCATTTATAATCGCGCCCGCCTCCTCGCGGATGTTTGATTTGCGTAACGGAAATTTATTACAACAATTCCATGTGCGTAATAAAAACGGGCTCGGATATTGAAAGTTTTCTTCGAGTTGGCCCGCGGCGGTGATTGAAAAAATATTGATTTTGTGCCAGTGTATAAATGAAAAGTTGTAATTTAATAATGATCAAGGATTGAGCCAATCAGTTATACAAAGAAAACATAATTGAGTTATCGTATGTTTAAAAATACATTTGATAATTCTGGTAGAAATCATTGTATGTTATATAATTCACAAAATAATTGGATTGTCGTAATTATTTGATTTAATAGCTTATACACAAAATTTATTAAAGTTAGTGAGTAGTATAGATAAAGGAGTAATGTCTATCAGGATCAGATTTTGTTAGCTTAAAGCCAAGCCTTGTCGCCAATGATCAAAACATCACTTATATGAGTAGCCAAAAAGGTCTTAGGAATACTCGAATACTCGTCTAAAAGAATATAAGAATACGTGACGAATATATATTAATAAGGCTGTTCATTTCATCATTGTCTGTTATGAACTTATGCAGTTTAAGTTCCGTATTTTCTAATTTGGCTTGTAAGGTTAATATCTGCCCATGCTGTACTCGGTTCTTCATTCTGTCTAGTTCATCTTCCAAAAGAATCATAGTTAAATTTGTGCAAGCTAGTTGTCCTGTGATGTATTCTTGCGCTTCCACCTATCTGAAATTTTAGCCAATCTGCAGTATTAATTCTTTGGTGCTTTGTTTTCATCTTCCAAACAGGATATTCGTTTCTGCATTAGATCCAAATTTATTCTGCCATTGTATAAGCTAGCTTCTAAGCCAAGTTCTGTCTTTTTGATTACTTCATGGTTGAGGTGTGTGTGTTTTTATCAGCTGATTTGAACTCTCTATCTAACGTGGCTATTGTTGCTTATAGTATATTGTTTGCTTCGAGTAATGCAATTTTTCTCAATCCAAGCTGTTAGTTATAAATCCTTTTCTTTCTCTTCCAGAAGGCTAATGGCTGCATCTATATTATCGTAGGTCTTGTAAAAAACAATAGTTTGGCACTTTTTTCACTTTTTGAATTTATTTTTATTTATAAATAAAATAAGTGAACAAAAAAACAAATGTTTTTACATTTATTAAAATTTTTAACGTACTCCAACAATCCAAGAATTATCGTAGGCCTTGCTTGTAATCGTGTGAGCCAATGATTGTTTGAGTTGAAAAAATTAGTTTCTTTCCGGATTTGATCCTGTGAAAGCTTCAAGTCGGCTTCATCAACTTGAAGAGCTGAGGACGGAATGAACCAGTACTGATTTTTGTATCCGCCAAATTTAGGAAGTGTATCTACGCGTAGCTAGTTATCTGCTCTACCAAAAGACTGATAATTTCTACTTCAGGCAGTGATCGCCACTACATAGCTCAGTAATCGCTTGAAGATTTTTTGTATACGTTGATGGGAGTATTGGTAAGACAGGGAGTGCGAAAGCGCGCACTTTAATTACCAAATTTGAATAAAAGAAAATTTTTGATTGCCGAAACTTATTAACATCAAGGCTGATTGATTGAAATTTGGTAATTAAAGTTATTGAACCGAGAGGCGATTAGTATTTAAAATTAATATGTATATGTAGGGTGGGTGGGTGGCCTTTATCCCACCCTCTAGTCTGAAAAGCATAATTGAAACTTATTCGAAATATTTGAATGAATAAACCAATAAAAAATGCAATTATTTTCTGTTTGTTTACATTTTACAACTTCTAACTAAAACCCTCGATTATGTTTTACTGATTTGAAGGTGAGATAGAGGCCACCCACCCACCCTACATATATATATGATAATTTTAATTGCTAATAGTTGATGATTTTGCTGTTAAAAGCAGTCAAACCCTTTACGTAATACAAAAATAAAATAAAATATAAATAATTTTCTTTTTGGGATGTTCCCTGCTGAAGGGGCCGTGAGGGTAGGTTTGGTGGTACCTGAATAAAGGACGGACGACGAGTCGGGTGCTAACCACGCCAAGAGCAAGTACTTTTCATTATTTAATTTGTCTACTTGTTTTAATTTGTGCAATATAGTTTTTCTCGTAAAGCACGTGATTTTATTAACCCGAATACTTTCTATATCTAATATTATCTAATTTAGATTTAATGTCTGCCCACCCATCATGCGTCAAATTTTTACTAATTTACTCAATCAAAAATTTAACCTTTTTAATTCATTTTTTATTAAAAAAGTTTTGTAATTAATTTCAATGGATACAGCGAGACGATAAAGAATTAAAATTTATATGTATATGTAAGGTGGTGGCTGGCCTCTATCCCACCCTTCAATCAGTAAAACATCATCAACAATTATTTGAAAAATTTGTTTGAATAAATCTAGTAAATTTTGCAATAATGTTATCTTTATTTACGTTTTACAAGTTTTAATTAAAATCCTCGCTTATGTTTTACGACCCACCCGCCCTACATATAAATAATAACTTTTGACCTACTATCTATACTATTTGAGTGACCATAATAATTAGTTTTAAAATTCTTAAAATTTCTAAAGTTTCTTTAATTCCACAAATTTATTACTATCGTCGCCCACCATAATTTATTTTTGTTATTTAAACGGCTTCTGAATTACTTGTGTTTATTTATGCATTTATTTGTATTTGTCATCATAAACGAACAATTAATACTCTTACTTTCACTAGAAAAAAAAAATACGAAAATTATACCTCAAACATGGCGTTGACGAAGGCTTTAATTTTGAATTGGAAGCCTACATATACCTCAAGCAATTGGTAAACAAACTGAGGCTTAATAACATGCTATTACGGTTGGAAGAAGAGAATGAAAGTCTTCATTGCGAGAATAACATTTTCTCGCCGAATCCAATTGTAAATAAATCGGAAGTTGGCTGTAATACTAATACCAACCCTAAAACAACCAAAAATTGTATGAGTTAATAAACGTAGTGCAAAATCAGTGAATAGTGTGGAAACACTAAGTTCGATAATAACATTAAGGCTGCAGCAACCGAAACTACATCAGAGGTAGAAAATCCTGCAATACAAAGCAATGCGATATCGACATCTAGTAAAGAACAACACGAATGGGTAATGATTGAATCCAAAAAGAAGAAGCAAAGAACTCAGAAAACCATTATTGGTCCAAATAACGAAGTAAATATGGCTCCTCTCAAATATGCATGGATATGTATAGGAAATTGTATGGAAACAGAAAGCACGGAAATCATAACTAAATATTTGAAGGAAAATGCCCCACAGTTGCTGTAAAGGAAATAACCGAACTCAAAACAAAGGGATTGAATAAATCTTTTAAATTAGCGGCATATTATGATAATCTGGGTTTATTAATGTCAGCAGATACGTGGCCCGAGAGAATAAAAGTCAGAAGATATAATTTTCCAAGGAATCCATCAAATGAAAAAAACTTTATCAATCAATCGGAACCTCTACAGCCCAGATAGAAAATAATGCAATACATAACGTGATTTTAACACTTTTTCAAATGTTTTAGGAAATGCTCTCAACTCTGTGAATATAAATAAAAAAATAATCCTGGGTGGTGATTTTTACGTTCACTTCCTCACCGATGATTATCGTGAGGCTGATGTAACCAATATTATGTCTTCTTATGAACTTCGACAGTTAGTTACTTTTAACACTAGACTTGGTAGCTGTCTGGACAACGTTTTTACAAACACACCAATAGAAGAAACAAGTGCATCGCCAATAGACGCTTGCTTATCAGATCATATCGGAATTCATCTATAATTTATTAACACTGTTCCAAGTAAAAGACCGATACAACGTATAATAATACCTATCACAGAAAAAGGTAAAATTCAATTGTTTAATATATTACAAAATATAAATTTTTCTTTCATTGATATACGTTAAGATGCAAATGTGGCTTTTTAAACATTTATCAAACTATTAGAGCACAATATATTAATTTGTTTTCTTTAAAAAAAAAAACAAAAATGTTTGATAATAACGTAGTATGGTTTAACTTGTGTTGAAACAAATGCGTGTAATATTATTTTAATTGAAAGGTGCTTATATGAAATCACAAACTCTTAGGTCAGAATTTATAAAATATAAACAACACTACAAATGTGCTTTACGTGATGCAAAACTCCGTGCTTATAGAAATTACATTGACACATCAGCCAACAAACCTAAAGCCATGTGGTCATTAATAAATCAAAACAGATCAAATAACATCAACAGTGATAATTGTAATGTTTTACGAGTTTTTTTTTTAGTTCAGTCGCTCAATCCATTCTTTCGCATATGGAAAAGTCCGATATTGATTCACTATCACTTATGACAACAACCAGTAACACTAACTACTTTTCTTTTAGAGTGGTTAGTGAGACGTAAGTACGCGATGAAATCGTATTTGTAAAAAACTCAAATGCTCGAGACGTGTGGGTTAATAAAATCTATCAAGGATATCATAATAGTCCCCCTTACTAAGCTAATAAATATCAGCATTCGTAGTAACATCTTTCCTACTTATAATTGATACTGGTAGAGCTACACTCTTGATGGAACGAGATATGTAAATTCAATGGGGTAAAACACTTGTTAATTTCCATAATATTTTTATTTTCAGTTGCCTGACACGTGTTTCGATCATTCCTGATCATTTTCAAAGTACAAAATAATTTCCTACTTGTCTTAAGATAGCGACCGTTGTGCCGATATATAAAAAGGGCTCAACTGAAGACGTAAACATCCGCCCGATTTCCTTATTGCCAATTATTTCAAAATTTTTTGAAAATAAAAAATGAAATGTTATTGTTTTTAAATAAAAGTCAGATTTTAAACTACAACCAATACGGTTTTCGAAGAAGACGGACGATCAATGGAGGACGTAATTCGGGCTTTTATTTCTAAAATTATTAGTAACTTTGAAGCTGGTCATCCTTTTTTGAATTCAGTAAAGCCTTCGACTGCGTTTCTTATGATATCTTTGCTTCGCAAATTATATTTTTATAATTTCTGTCCGGAAAGTTGTGGCTTAATAAATTCCTATCTTCAAAATAGGACTCAATGCGTTCTTTTTAAAAACGGTACATCTGATTTCTGTCATATATCATACGGTGTCCCATAAGGTTCAATCTTAGGGCCACAACGATTCTTAATTCATGTAAATGATCTACCTCCCTATCTCCCTATATCAATCACGGTACGATGATTTTCTATGCAGATGATACAACGTCTATCACTACATCCAATAATCATGAGGCCGCGCTGCACCAAAGAGAAACCATAAACAATGACGTGCGTAAATGGTTTACTTCGAATAAACTTTCTCTAAATGTATCTAAAACTCTAAATCCCAGAGGATTGTTAGGATGCCTGATTTTTGTTAATATTCGAAGGGCTTTCACAGGCTTGTATGTTCCTTGAAATGAGGGGGATGACGATTATGAAACAGAATTGAAGCGTTATCAAACAAGAGATGGCAAATCCGTTTGTATATATGAATGGTAGTCTTAGGGGAGAATCATAAGGGCTCTGAAATGTCGTGCCCAATTTATGATTTTTAATTTTGTGTTTTCAATATGGGTTTTGAAGGTGACTTTAGGATCAAAGGCTGTGATGGAAGGGTATTGGTGTTAATTAGGGTTATATGGAAGGGAGAAGTATAGGTGATAAATAAAAGACTTGGGTTTTGAGAATTTACAGTGCATCGACATTAAATTGTGTAAATTCTCAAAACCCAAGTGTTTTATTTATCACCTATATAATGGAATTCCACCAAGTAAAAGCCTCATCAATCCAATATTGAAGGGAGAAGTGCTAGACCGGTGAAATAAATATGTGGGACTTGTTAGGGGTTGATCAAAATTTTCCATTTCGCAAACCATTTGTTGAATTGTGTCGAGAGAGAGAGAGTCCTAAAATCTTTTAGTATGGTTTTGTCGTATGTTGCCAATGCTGTACCACCAGCAAAAAGGAGGCAGTAGGCAGAAGGATTGATGTATTGGAGATTAAAGTTATAAATATAGTGGATGTAGATGTTGTAGAGGAGTACTGACAGAAGGGAACCTTGTTGCGGAATGAAGGATCGGGAAAGTGTGTTTTGGATACGAAAATTGAGGAGTCTGGTGTTTAAGAAGTTGTCTATTAGATGAACAATAGACCTTGATGATAAACCTAGTCAAACGCTTTTTGAATGTCAAGAAATGGAATAGTTGACTTTTTTCCGTCGAGGTGTGTTGTTTAGCAGTTTGATGTGAGTATTGATAGGCATAGGGTAGAAGTTCTATGCTGGAGGAAACCAAACTGATAGGAAGGAGTGTGATCTGATGCATGAAGGATTTGTTTATTCTTAATGAAAGTCTCGAATATTTTCCCTAGAACTGGTAACAGAGTAATCAGGTAATATTGAATAGAGGAGGCCGTTACTTTTTGAAACTCTATTATAATCACTTAATAAAACACTGGTATAGCGTGAGGTTTCAAAAATTAATTTATTGTACTACTACAATTGTTTCGCCCCACTGTGGCATCATCAGATAGATGTATGATTGTGACAAAATACAAATTGTGTTTATATATTAACGGAGTGGGACTTTGTGAGGGTGGGGATTTTGGGGGATTTGCGGTTGTTAACAAACATTTTTAAAGATTTTACAAACGAAAATCAGGTAATAGCTCGAAACTGCCAATGGAGTACCATATTGTTTGTTTATACAGGCTATTATTACCTTCTTCAATTCCTATGCTATGCCATTATTCAAATACTTTATTGCAATACAATATCTCATTGCTAACAACAAATTAAGTTTTTATTAAGTTAATAGCGTTAGTTGGTTTGTTTCTGACCAGGTTCGACAATAAGTCATTCTTAAGGAGTTATTATTGTCGAAACTAGTCAAAGAGAAAATAATAAATTATCTGCGAAAAAACCAAGTAATTTTCAGTCACATTTTGGCTGGTTTATTTCAGTAATCAAGTCACAGATTTTGACTTTTGAGGCTACAATTTAATCGAATGGCTCATTCTCACAAA
Organism: Ontholestes murinus; assembly: GCA_963969525.1. Classification (NCBI taxonomy): domain Eukaryota; kingdom Metazoa; phylum Arthropoda; class Insecta; order Coleoptera; family Staphylinidae; genus Ontholestes; species Ontholestes murinus. Next base: position 49,403,144 of record OZ018396.1, read on the forward strand.
AATTAATTCAGATGATAAATTACATGAACGGACCATTTAAAAGCTGAATATTGTGAAATTATGTGAGCAGAAAATTTTTTCGGTGGCTGTTTGACATGAGGCACCATTCTGTTGAAGTCACATATCAGTAATATCCATGTCATAAATAATCGGCCAAAACTTTCAGTAACGTAATCCATTGACCTTAACCGCATTTCCAGCAGAATTTTCGAAACAAAAACATCCCAATCACGCCTTAAGACCACATAGAGAGTAAGCACGCAAAGGCTTCTTAACCATCGCTCTTGGATAATTAGAAGCTCAAATGCGACACTTTCGCTTGTTGACGTGTTCAGATAATATTAGGGGTAATTTACAATGAGGAACTTGGTTGTTTTCACAATTTTAAAAATGTTTCATAGCATGATAACCGAGAACCAAATTTAACAAGTATCCAGACCAGACAAATGAAAATGTATTTATCAGAAAAACCTGCAGGTTGTTCTTGAATGAATTCAGAGAATCTAAGGCAGTATGAAAGGTCGGCCGGCTTCAATTGCTGCACCAGTTGCACCTTGTAAAGCTTCAAATCCAAATCCTTTAGCAAAAATCACCATGTGGTCGAATAACTCTAATTGTCAAGGAATTGATTAATTCGGATCTTCTTCAACATTCTGGCTCACATAAAGACTGAATCGTTGAAGAGTTAATTTAATTACCCAATCAAAAGTTTTGTTATTAATTTCAAAAGTAATATATTGTTTTATTTTTAATTGAGTTTATCCGTTTTCTGATTTCTTAATAATTCTTAGATTTTGACTTTTTTACAGTTCTAATATATCGAAAGTAAACTTTGCATCATCAACCATCATTAAAATGATTAAAACAAACATTTTTGATGTTATATTTACTGTCCCTCTTTCATTTCTTTTCTCTTTCATTTCAATATGTCGAAATGATCGTAATATGCTCTTTTCTACATTTCCTTTCCGATGTGAAAAACTCCTTCTTTTAATAATAATAATAATAATAATAATAATAATTTATTTCCCAACAGATACATAGATCTAATAACAGGGAAAAGTTATCAAACATAGAGACATATATAATAACATTTTAAAGACTAAATAATAACATAAAATTGTACACAAGCATAATTACAATTTTTAGCAATTTTGTGGTTACTAAAACAATTTGATTATGTATTTTGTATGGTTCCTCTATATTCTTGATTTACATACAATAACGCTTCTGACCTTTCAACTTTTTGCCTTTGTCAGCACATAAAGATAATTTTTAATATTTGACAATCTTGTTTCAAAAAATATTAGACCATATTTTTTCCTGTCATTTGTATACAAGGTAATTCCATTTTCAATTTTCAAATATCTATTCCAAACAAACTGTAAGGAAGCATACGATGATTGAGACTACATTTTTCCAAAGATTTTTCAGAATATTAACATGTGCAGATGTCTCTATAAAATAAAAAGTATTGCAATATCCTAGGAAATTTATGTTCGCTACATCTAGAATTTATCGAACGATATTAAATATTACTTATAATTATTTGTAATGGTAAATTAATAATATATTAAGTTTTTGATTATTTGCTCACGGAAAATTAGTAAAAATCGAGGTTCTTTAAAGTAAAACTAAAAGAAATTGTTGAATAAGGTTAAATTACTGGAGATTTATTCTAATTACTTAAAAAAACATTTGAAGTTCTATACATCATTTGATTAATTAGGAGAACATACAAAAATACAGCGCACAGCATTATTAAATTTACACATTTATTAATTTTTTAGTTTTACTTCTTTACAATTTTAGTACATTAAATGTAAACCATGGATCTTTAGTTATTCTTGAGGCCATTATACAATTAAAAATTGTATAATGTTTCGTTCTTTATCTTTTTCTCTCTCAAATACTTACCTATATATTATAAAAATGTCTTATGTATCAGTACTAATGTAATGTCTGTTAAAAATGTATAATATAATTAAAACACGGAAAATTCATGAACTAAACCAAGCACCAATGAATTGCAACATGCAATGCCCTATTAACTAGATCATTCAGGCATAGCAGTTGATGTTCACTACTATGCCCGTATGCGATTGTCTTCCACATGATTTGCAAATTTAATTCTCACGCCACCACAGTCACAAGTGAAGATATACATATGAAGCCAACATTGGAAGCGTGCAAATTGAATTTGCTAATGAATTTGTATTAATACTGTAACATTACCTAAAATTAAAACTGAAACTTACTTTCTCTTAAATAAGTAAATTAGCGTTACCAAATAAGAAACGGAAAACTTAAAATATATAATAAATAGATTTTATTAAAATGTAAAATATGTAAAAAAAAATATTGAAATGATTTTTATTAATTATAAATAACTGAAATTATTATATGAATATAAACATTAGGAATTTTTTTAAAATACTTTATTTAAATGTTTAAAATCTATATAAAATGTAATATACTATAACACAAATTAATACATTATTAAAGAATCTCAAATACATATGTATATTTCTGATTTTTCCTCTAATACATAATAATTCCAGCTATTTATAGATAATAAAATAGTATTATTCCGGTCAATTTACTCGAGGTTAGCTCTTTTATCTGTTGTTACATTATCGATTGCTTATGTGATGGAATTATTGTTCTTTTGTGGGACTAAAACCACTTTCAGGGCTGTTCTAAATAAGGTGAAATTGCCAATAAAAATACTTGTAAACTGAGTGGCGGGCGAATGTCCCCCATTTAGGGTGAATAAGCCCAGAGCCAAATTGTTAATTTCGGGCAACCTCCATTACGTTCATTCCGTGAAAGCTATTTCAGTTCAAATGGGGAAACACTGTTAGTACCCACCTCACCTGTTTTAAACAACGTATTTCCTTATAATCGTTGCTTTTATGTTTTTTTTCTTAAAAAAAATAATTACATATGTTTAAAATTTACGATTTATATACAATAAACACGAAGGGTTTCAGTGAAAGAAGTTATTATTAATTTAAATTCTCCTGTATTTTTCTTTATGATTATATTGTACTTATATTATTTTATTAATTTCTCAACAAGAGTTTGAGTAGAAAATCATATTTAAATAGCAATATAAAATATTATATATATTATTATAAATAATAATTTATGACATATTAGTTAAAATAATAAATAAATAAAATGGTTATTCAAACTGTCAATTAGTTTTAAAAATGTGGCTTTAATATATCATTATGTAAACATTAATTATTTATATTTTAAGACTCGAAATCAAATACTAAATTCACAATTAACAATGATTTATTAATTCATCTCCTAGAAAAATGCGAATAAAAAAAACTAATTGATATCGACATTGTCGATAATGAAACTGTAATTGGTGAACATGTATCCACTTAATTATGTATGAATATGTACCTACAGAGTCGATTTAACAACGGGCTAATTGAAAACGTGTCAAATCATTAACGTGCACGCTCAATAAATATTTTACAATATGATTTATGCTTTTTTCTGTAATCCATTAAATCTATATCTAATTTTAAATTAAATAAAAGAAGGTTTTGAGCAAAGGCCTATTTGATAAAATTATTTTAAAAACAGAATTATTGGAATACTCATGACGAATTAAATTCTCACTTAACCCGTGGTGAAACATTTTTAGGTTAATTAAAGAGTTCGTTTTTAATTAACCTTTTAATTGCAATATTTACATTGATAACATTAGCAAAATTAGTGTGAATTGTTAAAATCATTTAATATTTCTTATAAATATTTTATGTATCTTAATAAAATAATAAATAAGTAGCAAAGAATATTTCTCATACTTTTGGTGGATGCGCCGGGCACCTACCTTTCCTGTATAATTTTAATTTTAATGTAGATAAGATATGTCCGATTATTACGGTTATAATATCATTAAAATTATATTCTCTCCATACATATCAATTTTTATATCCGCATAGTGGGCGAATTATTCGGTAATCAAGCGAAATAAATTACGATTTTATCTGGTCGCAATTCATGGTATTATTTCTCATTTTTAATGGTCAGAAAACAAACCCGCCCCGGGCTTAATAGTGGTATATACATTTCAGGAGCATTATTAGCGACCCGAAAATAGAACACGTTCGTGTCGGACTTAATTACACACGAGCAATTTTACGATATAATAAAAAAAATGGAGATTGTGCGCCCTCACTCTCTCTGGCTATAAAAATCACGCGATATTATTTAATCTGGTCAGTGTTTACGGTTAATAATTACGTAAGAATGAAGTATTTGTAAAGCAATGGTGTTTGAATGGAATTGCGATTATGTTTACGTTTATCCGTGCGTATTGTAATTAAAATGTGTTTTAATGAATTGCAGGCTTTAGTGCAAAATGAAATTAGATAAGAAATAATTTTAAATATTTATACATAATTCGAAAATAAAGGGAAAGCTGTATCAACATGAATATGGAAATTGTTGAATTGGTTATAACTCGGTTTTGTTTAATTTTGAACAAATAAATATTTCATATAATGATACTCCGGTAAAAAAGTATCCAATATAATTGTGTTTAAATAAATATGTTATCAGTATTGATTTATTTTCTTTATTATTAAATTTAATCAAATCAAATATTAATTTAATTAAATATATAATGATAATATAAATTAATATAAATTAAAAATTCATTTATTTGATGAAATATGCAATCATATCAACCACATAGTCTATTTACCAGTCAGCTTGTTATCCACTCTCAATTTTTATATCGTTATTTCGGCTGTATACATATAAGCTTATCACCGGAATTTATAAAGCTTTTATTTAAGAAAAAAACTCCTTTAAGACAATATTAGATAAAATCATACATAAAAATAACTAGAGTTAAATTTCTTATCAATATTAGTTAGGTAACGGATCTCATGATTAAATCTTTGGGTCGTAACGCACCAGAATGTTCCGAGTAACGACAAAGTAATACTCCTTTATTGTAAAATTAATAGAACGTGTGGGAGCGAATGCAGCAGTATTTGCGGTAATAAAATAAGGCAAGTTATTTATTTTATCTTCGCTTGTAATATCCGACGAAGGGTTCGTGGCCCCGAACTTCAATTTTCCCAAAAGCTCTTTCATAACATAATGGAATATCGATATAAAACACGAAATAATGTACCTTTTTATCCACTTTGACCGATTGGAACATAATTATTATGAAATAAGAGTGAGTAGATTCACGCATTAAAGTTTTTTATTGTTAGGTTTTATAGTTACGGGAAAATATTATTAATGCGTTTAAAAATGGAAAATAGAGCGTAATAAGAAGAAATAAACTTTTTATTATATGTTTTCTTCGTTATTAAATGTTTTGTTGTATTATGGTATTTATTTACTACGCTGGGCAAATAAGACGTTGCGCCATCTTGCTGTAACTATATTAATTTTTTATACAAATTGTAATTAAACCACCGATCAAGGAAAAATATTATACATTTCAATGTTTTAATACTACTACTTATTATGTAATATACATCGACAGAATTGTTGTTTATAAAATATTCAAATTATTTAGATGAAAATATACGTAAAAATTAATGCTGATGTCATTGCTAAAATTAGAAAGCTGTACAAATTCTTTTAAAAAAACACACGCTAAGACATCAAGAAAAGTGTGTTGATTTATTTCTAGCTGTAGAAATTAGAATTTTGTCAAGATTACCAAAAGGATTTAATTTTGAATTGCTTTTTTTCACTTATTTGGCCATTAATTTTTACACCATTATACAATTTCCTTAAGAAAGGTGTAATCGAAACTATTTAGGGAAGTAGGAGGTGTAAAAATAAATTAATAAAGAAGTGAAACCAAGTGATACTAAGAAAAATTACCTTATTGTCAAATTAGGACAAAGTAAAGGATTTTAATACATTTTATTTTTCACAAAGTGATGAATGAGCAAAACGTTCGTAGTTTATATATGTTGATGTAGCAATTGTTCTAATGGAGTGTCTCAAATATAATTTTGGTGTAAAAATAACTTAGTAAAAGCGCTATGGATAAATGTATGTATATAATCTGAAACTCAAAAATTATATTCGAAGAAATTAAACATAAAAAATGGTAAAATTAAATAGTTTTGATGAAGAAATCAACAGAGAAACAATTTATAATAAATGAATTGATTAGAGGAGACACAATTTTTGCTAAAGCCATTTAATCACGAAGTGAGAGAAATTTTGATGGGATACTAATGTTATTGATAATTTAAATTATAGTCCTATGTGTTTATGATTCACCCTTGTATCTGTCCTATTTCGGATGTAATTATTATCATAGTAATATTCTTTACGAAGATGACGAACCTTATTCTTCTAAAGAACTTCATAAATGTAAACAACTTATTGCATTAACCCCGATTGTCACACAATAATTTAATTATTATCCTTTCCTTCTTTTCTTCATTACCCCAAACATTTCCGCAAATGACCTCTTCTTCATCTCAATGTGGCTTCTGAGTAGCGTGCTAAAATTTTCTTTACTTTCAACGTCGTTATTGTAAAATTTTATGTAGAAATATATATATATATATATATATATATATATATATATATCATTATCATTTCTCATGGATGTTTCTTTATACTGAATAGATTTTCAAAGTATTGAAGAGAAAATTTTTGGGGATTATAAAGGTCTAATGAAGTTACTATTTAATTATGTTCAAGGTTTGACAGGTTTTCTTAAAGTTACTTAATACATACTCAAAGATCTTTGAAGATTGTGTAACAGTAAAGTTCCTTTAAGGTTATCCAATGACCAATCATTAATTAAGTCATTTGATGTTGATATCATTAAAGGTCTCCAATGATCATTCAAAGCTACGGTTGCCTTAATATTTAAGGTAAATTAAAAAATATTTTATGTAATACAGCAATAAAACAAAGTAATTTAAGTTCAATTAGGTAAATTAATAACTATTACTTCTCTACTGTATAATTCAAGATCATTAATTTATCAATTAAAGTCATTTAGTGGCTGTTTAATAGCATTTAATGCCATCCAATGATCATTCAAGATTAGTTAAGGTCATTCAGCATTCAATCAAGTTTATTCAATGGCCATTCACGGTGATCATCCAACTCATGGTCATTTATATATAATTTTATGTAATACAACCATCAATCAAAGTCATTAGAGTTATACGTTTTAGTTAATTCATAATTCTCTACTATCTCTACTCTTCGATATAATTGAAGGTTATTTAATATCATCCAATAGTAATTTTTAAGTTCATCCAATTATTATTCAATGTCATTCTAGAACATTTGATAATCCTTAGAGACTAATAAAAATATATAAATTCTTTACGTTGTAGAAAATTAACAATTTATTATCCTTAGAGCCATTTAAGACCATATAACATTCAGTCGAAAATCATTCGAATTAGACACTCGAGTTAATTCATAGTTATTTAAAGTCATCTGATGATCAATCAAGGTAACTCGACGAACAGTAACGGCTATTAAGGACTGCCCAAGAACATTAAGGTGTTCAACAACAATAAACAATTAAATAGACAGGTATTTTGTATATCAGCATTACTGGAAATTCCACGATCAATCAATATTTTGTTATTCAAGGTTACTTAAGCTTATCATATGTTTATTCAAGCAAGGCCATCAAATAAACATCCAAGATCATTAAACAGTTTATATTTACTTCCTTCCTATTTTTAAAGCTGGAAATCCTTGATATTGCCAAGTATCGAGGTATTAATTATTTATTTTTAATTGTCACAATGAATACATCTTCCAAAAAGGGACAAAACTAGTATATTTGCTCCAATATATTCGAAATGAAGAAGTCAGAAGCTGTCACCATGAAACTGGAAACCAGTGAACTTCGCCCGTGATTCTTGCTGTATAAATTTGCGTACGCCTTTCATTAATTTATGTATTCTTTGGTAAATGTGTTATAAGCAAGAAGAACAAAATTATTCAATCATGCAATCCCAAAATGCCTGATAGTATATTGGCTAAGCAGCTGCAGTGGCTAGCAAAAAGGGTTATTATTGACCAACAACAGGGCTCTCAACCTGGTAGGTGCACCGTATCTAACTTTTTGGAGTTTCAGACGTTTGCTATTCATACACTTTCGAGTCAAAGTCAATTAGACGACATTTATACAGACTTTTCAAAGGCGTTCGATAGGTTTCAATGATAGTATCGTTTAAAAGATCAGAACTTACTTATCGGATAGATCGCAATGCGTCAAAATTGAGAATTGCATTTCTCATGATATTGATGTAACATCTCCCATATTGGTCAAATTCTCTGCAATATCTTCATTAACGATATCTATGGGGCAGTACAACATATCCAGTTTCTATTGTACGCGAACGACTTGAAGATATTTAGAATATTTGGATAGAGTGGGCAAAATAGAACCTGCATCTCAACATATCTAAATGCAATTACATATGATTATAAGTTGAATCTCAAACTGATCAAATCAAATTAAAAATCTGGGAGTTTCTTTCGATACATCTTTCTTTTTCAACTTTACTACTCTCTGGTTAGACCGAATACGCTTCCCAAATCTGGTGGCCTCACCAAGGGTATTTATTTAACAAACTTAAGTCGGTTGAAACACGCTTTTAAAGAACCTTAGCTTATAGATTTGGCCTGGACAATCGTACCTCTCAAGATCTTGCACCTTTGAGCTGTTACTAGACAGATGAAACTATTCAGATTGAACTTTTACGATTCAGTTTACGCCTACTGTAGCCCTATTCCAAGATTTTTGCGTTTAATATTTATTTATTAGTTGCAAAGTTTTTCTGATTTTGATCTCTTTGCGTCAAACATTTTAAAAGGCATCTACTGCGTATCAACGTCGAATGTGTTCTAGGGTAAGAGATAAATGGCTCTATTGTGTTCTATCAATTTATAGCGCATTTACGTCATTTTCAACATGGTTGATCGTTGTTGTTTTATTTCCAATTGTGTTTTTACATGTACATGTTTTAAATTTAAGGTAGTTTAAAGTAATTTAAGATAGTTAATACTAGATTTAAGTTTTTATACCATGTTTATAAATGGGAGATTTTCCGTTTTTCTGAAATAAATAAATAAATAATACTCCTAAAATTATATCATTTTAATCACTTAACGCGTGTGATCACTTATTTAAAATTTTATTTAATAAATTCAAGATTATTCAAGGTTACCCAATAAAAATCGAAGGTCGAGTCATGTAGGTCATATAATTAATTTAGGTCACCTAATGGCCCTTTTAGGCTATTGAATATTATCCAAGAATATTAGGATGATCAAACATTTACTGTGGATAATATGACGGTTAATCGGAATAATTTTCTTAGGGACCTTATAGCCGCACACGTATAACAGTCGCTTCATGAATACGAAGACAATGGTGATAATGCTTCGCCGATGTCCTGGTCACACTTCACCGCGTCCTGCTTCGCGTGTCCTCCACTTTACCCGTACTTCCTTTCTACCTATGTCTCTACCCGCGGGATGAGGGTGCGAGTCCACTCTCTCTTGTACCCCACCCTCCGCCTGCTCTACCAGTTGTTCAACTTAGCTCTTGGCTTCCCTGCGTGGCACCCCTCTCAGCACTGCGTCTTAGACTTCGCTCTTCATAGCTATTTCAAGAGGCAAGAGCACTTCGATGGCCTCCGTGGAGATCGTGCGGTGCCTTCGTTCGTAACGCAGGGTACCCGGCCTCAGAGCCCGTGGTAGCCAGTCCACATTCCTCCTGTACTTGGCTGCTGAATCTGGGATCGATCTGGACCCTCAGGTACTTCATTATGAAGGTTACGTCCTAGCCCAGTAGCAGGAAGTTGTAACCTCTGCGTCTCTTTGGTATGGCCTTCCTCAGGGATCGGGTTCAACCTCAGTCAATAGTTTGTTCCAGATAAGTACTTTACTATTTACGACTTCTTCAGGGATTTTTTCGCCTCCTTGGCCTGCTCCTCAAGTTCATGTAAGTGGCTCGTGTTGCCTCCGCAATTTTCTCCTTGGTGAAGAGGATGATTTCAGGGTAGGGATCTGTTCTTTGGCCGTGTCCTGTGTTAGATGGGAACAGAGTCAGCAGCGCTGCCAGCATCCCTCTAGGTACAAGAATCCCTGCATCTAATCACACCATACCCATTCTTCTGGTGACTATCTTGACCCCTATCCTAGGGGTCCTTTCCAACCTCAGTCAAGAGTTTTTTTTCCAGGCAACTGCTTTACTCTTGCTGATCGCCTTCTTCAAGAATTCTTTAGCCTTATTCGCCTGCTTCTCAAGTCGAAGTTTAATGTTTAAATATAAATTACAATGTACATGGTCTATTATTACTAGAAATCCAGAATATTATAAAGTCGTAAATTTGTTCGACATACAATCTACGATACTGTAATAAGCTTGTTGTAATATGTTTATGTTTATGTTTATGTTTATTATTCTTTAGCTTACAATCCAAATTAAAAAAAATACATATCAATATCTACACAAAAATTATAGGAAACGTACAAAAATTTTGACTGGACGAAGCTGGGCGGAGTTCGTGCAGCAGCGACGATCTTCCACTCTAACCCTTGTTTGACCACGATGCTGAGGGAGCAAATATCCTCTTGAACATCTGGATTCTTCTAGAAAATGCTTTAATTTTCTATTTTGTCCCAATAGATACTATTTTAAGATATTTCTAAATGTATCTATTGGAAGAGTCTTAATATGATTAGGTAGCCTGTTAAAAAGTTATGGGTCATAATAATTTACTCCATTTTGTGACTTGGTTAGGTGAGAGTAATTTGTGGATTGGTGCAATGTTGATGACATTTTGAGTGAGTTTTGTACAATTTAACTTTCTTGCGGATATGTCCATGTGCATGGGAGATCCCGCGACTCCAAGCGCCCTGGTGAGTATTAGCCCTGACTAAGGATAATCGAAGTAATTTTGGTTACATTAAACTAACATTGCCAAAATTCCGTGTTAATACCATTGAAAATCATGAAATTGCTATTCAATACCTTTTTAGACAATCCACTAAATAAAAAGGTGAACAAATCTCATTCTAAGTTTATTCAAATTTGCAAACAGTAATTTGGGGCTCTTTAAAACTATCTAAGGACATTGAAGTTATCAACCAATAATTTTAAGTATTGCAAGGATTATTCCAAGTAAGTCTAGTTACTCACTTGAATTCTCATATACATACTTTTAACTAAGTTTACTTAATACTTATGAATATCAATTAAAGTTATAAAATTGCCATTTAAGGTAATCTATGGCTATTTTATGCAATTGAAGGCCATCCAACCAATAGCTAGGGTAATCTTTTGTCATTGACTAGTAATTCAAATATACAAATATATCCAATTGTTATTTAAGATAATTTAAGATTGTTCAACGCCATTAAAAACAAAACAATTTATCGTTAGATAATTTTGCAAGATCACTTAAAATTGTATAGAGACATTAAAGGTCAATTCAACTTGTTAATAAAATTATGTAGTTCCAATTTTTGATTACGCGAAGAAAAGGGATTGGCGGGAAATATGAGATATTTAAATTTATAAAGTTATAAAGACGTTAATTAATGTTCAAAAACGTGCTGTTTTACTTTGCAGAAACTACAATGTCAACTTGAATTTGTGCATACATTCGTATCCTTCTATAGAAATTATATGTACAAAACTTCAAAAAGGTTACTTGTTTTTCATCAGCAAACCCATTTTGGTTAAATTAAATAATCGCAATTTACTATAATAAAATTATACAAACAAATGAAAAACTGTACTCAAAAACGAAGTTCGGACTTCTAACTTATTATTATAATGTAGAAACTACCAATTAACAGTTAAAACAACCACTCCTTGCACTAAAGCACCGCCAAGCATTGAATTACATTTTTTTTTCCAACCACGCCACGAAAAGTGATATGCAATCACTAACCGCAGACACGGGTTTCGCTGTATCACAGCTGCTTCTAAATAAATTTAGGTAAATGATGCCAAATGGTATTTAGAAAGATATTTTTCCAAATTATATATCTAAGCAACTACTAACCTTATTTAATAATTATTTTGGCGTTTGTAAATATACACCCCATTTTTACTTGGAAAATAGTGATTTAAGCAACAGTTTATTACTTATGCATTAATTATGCATGCCACATATGGTATACCAACGAATAATTTGTTGTTTATTTAGTAGAAACAATTTAACAGACAAATTACTTTAATGTCGCAGAATTAGTTCAGGAAGTATTTGTTTGATTACGTATTTTGCTTATGTAATTTCATGTTGATAAAAAAATTAAACTACAAATTAATGCATCATCATGGTGTACATTCATAAAAAATCGTGCATTTAATTTGATTGCATAATAAAAAAAACTAATGAGATATTAATGACAAGATACTATTCATCCAAATTACGTGATCCATTTGTGCGAATTTATTCCGCATAATTAATATCTACAAATTTGTATTCATGCTTCCATTAATTATACCATTATTAGCATCTATTATGTTAATTATTGAATTATTGTTTACATAATACACATACATTATGGAAACCGACACAATCACTCCAATCGGATAATCGTTGCGGATTAGCGACTTCCTCCAACCTGACGGTGAATTTGAGGATACTAATTAAATTGAATTAATTACAACGTCGACCAAATCGCACGCTGATAATTATTAATAACTTAATGTTTGAATTCTGGGAATTATATCTTTATGTGCATGCGACTAAAACCCTTATCGTTCGATCTTTGTTTATTCGGTGGAAGTGAACTTTTAATTTTCACTTTTTATAAAATAAACGAGCGAATTTCTTTTCTAGCTTAAAAGTACCTTACTTGGTTAATAAATAATTAACCTTTGCACTCATCACTTGAAAGGAATATTGAAATAAAATACAATGCCTTGTTCTTATAACTGGAAAGCTTTCTTGTCAAATAGTACATTACGTAAAATAGAAAATAAAACATAAAGTCGTAACGTTCATTCTTGATAAAAGTGGAAAAGAACAAATTAACATTACTTTTATGTTTTATGTACTCGATGTTTGTGCTTTTGTATGACCATGACAAACGTTCGGTTCGTAAAGGTAATAATAATAATAATAATAAACCTTTCGTAAACCTATTAAAGGCTCAAGTTCGTACTTAGATGCCCTTCCACTTATAAAGAAAAGAAGTACACAAAAACCAATACGTAAGTAAAATTTTATTACACAATTTTTAAACTAAAGAGTTCTATAAGATTGTATGAATTTTAAAACTATTAAAATTATTTTCCAAGTTTAGTTCTTATGATAAGTGATTATAAAATTTCACATAGTTACAATGCGTTGCCGTAAGCATTTTATATTATATAATATATGTAAATAAATTGAAGCCAAACATGAAAAATTCATATCCTCGGGAAATTTTAAAGCACCTCTCACTTGAATTAAATCGCTTAGAGTGAACTGATGACTTGAAAGAAATACTTTAATAAAAAGCATCGTCAATATATATAGAACCACTTTTATCGTTCAATCTCGCTTTATGTCGGTTTTAACGTATCGCAAACGACCTATTTATGGCCTTTATAAATTTGCAACGGTAGAGCAAATGGCACCGACGCATAAACACCCAATTTAAATTTCAATGAAGATGTCACGGCCCGTAATGCCACCTGTAAAATCGAAAAATTGCAACCGCAAGCTAAATTTAAATGCATTTCATTCCAAACATAATTCCGCTGCCAATTTTTTTTTTTTTGTTCGTGAAAGTTCAATTATTTACGGCTCGATGAAGAAGCTTTTTAATTAGTGGAAAAAAAATAATAAGAAAAGTGTAGTTCTGGTGATTGGAGGACACGACTGTATTACTAATGATCTTCCTCTTTCTAAAGCACGTATTCTCGTTTTAAATAGTGTTGAGTTTACTAATTAATTTCTTGGATTTTAAACATTATTTTCAATGTTTTGGAGAAGTTCGTGTAATCGGGAAAGTTTTCAATTAAAATTAATTGTCAATAAAACGTGCGAATTGAATAAAATTTAATTACGCGAGGGTTACTCAGTAATAACTTTTAAATCCGCTTCGAATTGCTACATTCAATAAATATTTAGTTAATCTTTCATCTCGTTTTTTATATTTATAATCCGTTAATCGATTATTTATAGAATAAATACATATATTAAGGTTGCAATATTAAATTTAATATATTATAAAGTAGTGAATTGAAGTGATGATAATTGATATTAATAATTTTAAAACTTGTGAAACGTTAGGATAATTGTAAAAAACATTTCTAATATTTACATCATGCCCTTAGATAAAAGAGTTTTTTATAATTAATAATATGTTGGAAACCAAAAAGAGTTAAAATAAAGTCATTTGTATGTAATAATATATATTATTATATTTATATTATTATTATATTATATAGTATATAATTAAGGGATTTAAAAGAGTTTTTTGTTCATTTTATTTAAACTAAAAGTTTGTAGAAAATTATGATTAAAGGACAAGGCATACTTAAAAAGTTCAAAAGAAAAGTATAATTGCGAAGTAAAAAAATTTTCTCTAAACAAAATATTGATTGTCTAAATCAAGTAATAACGTAGCTAAGATTTTAATGTTAAATCCACCTAAGAAATTTGAGTACATATTTTTAATCAAGTTAATTGCTTAATATACATAAAATATTACAAAACAAAGACAACAATATGTTCTCTTAATTGGAGGATAGGATAGAGAGCCTTTTACCGTTTGACTACCTTAATAAGTTTAGGGCCATCATATTGTAAAACCGAACCCATAAATATTCTTGGGCTGGTTAGGACAGCATTGTAGAATTTACTCTTTACAAATGCATGCTTGCAAAGGCTTACATAACGACGATGCCAATGTTGAATTTTTCGACGATGAACTGCCCTCTACATCAAAGGATTCAAACGTCGTACGCATTTGCCTATTCTTGCCAAAATTATCATTTTGAACGTGTACGCATATTTAAAATCGCCAGAAGGTGAAAGTGGGGGCAATAAAAAATGATATGACCAAAACACTATATGGAACAGTGCGGCATCTAGTTATAAATGTTGTTCAAGAAAGAGAAGGTAGAACAGATCTTAGAATTTCAAAATCACTGCTTGAAAAATATCACGCGGCACCAATAAGGAGGATGGTATATGAGGCATTTGATGAAAATATTGTCTTGACCGTTAAGTCATTGCATAAAGAAGTTAATAATGATTTTAATTTTAAATGTTGGCAGGAAACTACTTTAAGGAGGTTTCTACACAAAATTAGATTTTTCTATAGATTTTTCTATAAAACAATTAATAAAAAAACATGTTTTGATGGAATCAAAAAGAACTTCAGAATGGAGGGCAAGATATTTCAACAAAATTCACGAAATTCGTTCAAATAATGTGCCCATTGTATTATTTGGACGAGACATAGGTTGATAACCACGATACCGTCAATAAAGGGTGGGCTGATTGTAGCAGTAAATTAAATGAAGTAAATTAATCTTAATTTTACACACCTGGTCAGAAGGACGTTTAGTTGCTTTCTGCAAAAGATGTCAAGAAAGCAAAACTGGATTACGACGAAAAAAATACCGAACCTTCTGAAAAATAATGCAATAGTGTTGGATAATGCAAGCTACCATTCTGTACAAGCAGAAAGAATCGCAAATAGTTCGTCCAGTAAAGGCGACATTCAAGAATATATGCATGCAAATGATCTCTTTTTTGAAGAATCCTATACAAAGAAGCAGTTACTGCAGGTTATGAAAACGAAAATATTTTCAAAAAAATATAATATCGACATGATGGCCCAGGATCGCATATTTAAAGTTTTTCGTCTTCCTCCACATCATTGCAATTTTAGTCTGATTGAGATAATATGGAGAGAAATGAAACAACATCTGCGGAAAAATAATTTTGCAGTGGTGCCATGAATTAATTATGAAGGAAGTCGCAAATATATATAAGGCTAGCTTTACATGTTAAAATGATTGGACGATGGGATAGATACTTTAACTCAACACCCAATCAGTAAAACATACGAGTGTTTTTTTTCTTAGAAGACATAAAACATACAAAACAAATGCTAGAGTATGTTCTATTGATTGGAGGGTAGGACAGAGGCCACCCACCCACCCTACATATGGACTTTAACTTCAGTTACCAAACTTCTTTGCGTTTGCTAACAAATTCAAGACAAAATCATTGGCACAAACAAAATCATAAAAAAGGCAGGCTTTATTGTAACTTAAAAACATATCTCTAACAGTTTTTTAATTGAAGGGATAGAGGCTATCCATCTACATTACATATGTGCCTTAACTTCAGTTACTAACCATCCTTCCGCTGTAACTTCAAGACAAAATTATTAACGTAAAAAAAATATAGAAAAAGTCTTTTTAGCTTAAAATATTGGTTAACCGAAGCCTGGGTTATGAGTGTATATATAGGGTGGGTGAGAGTCTTCTAATCCACCTCCCAATAAGTAAAATATATGCGAGGGTTTTAAATAATTAATAAATCTATTCCATAAAATCGTAGGTAATAAGGTTAATCAGATGGATGGATAAAATACAAACAAATACTAGAGTAAGTTCTATTGATTGGAGGGGGGATAAAGATTACCCACCCACCCTACATATGTACTTTAACTTCAGTTTCTAAACATCTTTGCGTTTGCTAACAAATTCAAAGACAAAATCATTAGTATAAACAAAGTAATACCAAAGGGCAGGCTTTATTTTAACTTAAAAACATATGTCTGACATTGCAGGAAGATCTAGAAGAAACCTTTGCATTTTTTTTTAAATTTTTAACCTAAGCTAGAGTTTTGTTCATTATTTTTATAAACACGCAGATGATTTAATTGTATGCCATATCAAAATGAACGGCGATAAGTATTTAAAGTAAATGTGTATATGCGGGTGTCCTCCAACCCACCCTTCAATCAGTAAAACATACGCGAGTATTTTAGTTAATAATTTGATTACATAAAATCGTAGTAAATGTGGTTAAACAGATGGATTGCTCAATACAAATATATAAAAAGTACAAAACAAATCGTAGAGTATATTCTATCAATTGGAGGGTGCGATAGAGACCACTCAACCACCCTATATATGTACTTTAACTTCAGTTACTGAACGGCTTTGTGTTTACTGAAAAAATCGACATAATTATTAGCTTGAACAAAAACATACAAAAAGCAAATCTTTTTGTAGCTTAAAACACTAAGTCAGGCGGTTACCCTAAGAGAAGAAATGACTAAAAGCAGAGTAATCAAACTGTTTTGTTTTTTAACCATTCTGAAGGATTTCTAACCCACTCTCCAATTAGTAACACATACGCGAGGGTTTTAATTAATAATTCCATAAAATCGTAGTAAATGTGATTAATTAGATGGATTCCTTAGAAGGCATACAAAATACAAAAAAAGATACTAGACTATGATCAATTGATTGGAGGGTGGGATAGAGGACAAATACGCCCACCCTACATAGGTGCTTGAAATTCTATCACTGAATATCTTTGGGTTTGCTAACAAATTCAAGACAGAATTATTAGTGTAAACAAAAATATAGAAAAAGTCTTTTTGTAGCTTAAAATATTTGTTAACCGAAGCCTGGGTTATAAGTGTATATATAGGGTGGGCGAGAGTCTTCTAACCCACCATGATAAACAAAATCATACAAAATGCACACTTTTTTGTAGTTTAAATATATTTGTTGAACTTTTTTCAATTGAAGGAATATCTGGAAGCAACCTTTGGAAACTGTTTTTTTAACTTAAACTAGAGATTTGTTCATTACTTTTGTAACCACACCGATGATTTAATTGTATATTTAATTGCAAAATTAACGGCGATCAGTAATTAAAATAAATATGTATATGTAGGGTGGGCGGGTGGCCTCTAACCCACCCTCCAATCAGTAAAATATACGCGAGTGTTCTTAGTTAATAATTTGGATTCATAAAATCCTAGTAAATATAGTTAGTCAGATGGATTGCTTTAATATACATAGAATGTTCAAATCAAACCCTAGCGTATATTATATTAATTGGAAGGTGGGATAGAGGCCACCCACCCACCCTGCATATGTGCTTTAGCTTCAGTTACTGAACGGCTTTGCTTTTGCTGAAAAATTCAAGACAAAATTATTAGTATGAACAAAAACATAAAATACAGGCTTTATTATCGCTTAAAAATATGCCTAACAGTTTTGTTTTAATTGAAGGAAGAGCTAGAAGAAATTTATGCAAATTGTTTATTTTTTAACCTAAGCTAGAGATTTGTTTAGAATTTTTGTAAACATGCAAAATATTTAATTGTATATCATTTCAAAATGAACGACGATCGGTAATTGAACTAAATGCCTATATATAGGGTGGGCGTGTGGCCTCTAACCCACCCTCCAATCAGTAAAATATACTCGAGTGTTTTAGTTAAAAATTCCATCCATAAAATCGTAGTAAATATTTTTAATCAGATGGATTGCATAATATAAATATCTCGGAAACTATAAGAGATAGAAAAACGGTAAAATGAGGAAAGATATATTTATATTTTATATTTATATTTACTTTACAAGATTCTATTAAAATAATGTAAACAAAATGAAGATAAATACATTAAAAATTACAAAAATTTAGGTCACAGGACTTGCGGGCGGAGTTCATCATGTGTACTTCCACTCTGGACCCTTGTTCTGCTTCAGATGATGGAATTCATTTTCAGCAAAGTATTTTTGCCATTTAGTAGAGGCAAATAAAATTGCTCTGACTAGGTTTTTAAAAAACAATTAAGAGACAAATAAAATTTCACTTAAAAAAAAATTTATAAGAGGAACTAGATATCTTGAAAGATGTAAAAATTATCAATTTGTTTAAATAAATATATCTCGGTTATTATGACAGATAGAATAAAACTATCCATGCAAAGTTTCAGATAATTTTATGCATATTAATTAAATATATTCAGAATTATAATAGTTTATATAATATTGCTATTGTAACAAACAACTGTAATTGTTTAGCTTTTATCTTTGTCATGGCTAACTATTTTATTTATTGATAATGAAACTTAAAATGACTGTAACTTACTTATTTTTAGAAATAACTGTGTCATATATGATATTGGATTAAAGACAAAACAAAATCTATCAAATAAGGCTATAGCCAACTATGGTTTCCATTTAAAAATGTAAGTTGATATCATATCTCGAAAAATAATGGCGACAGAAAATATAGTTCTTTAATCTGCTTAAAATTATCTACAACTTTGTCTTTTATATTTTTTTTCTATCTGCTATAATAACCAAGATATATTTATTTAAAAAAAAATGACCGTTTTTACTTTTTTCAAAATATCTAGTACCTCTTATTTTTTTTTAAAACCTCGAAAGTGAAATTTTATTTGTCTCTTAAAACTACACTTCTTACCCCATTTAACCGTTATTCTATCTCTTATAGTTTCCGAGATCCCTATAGAGATTATGTAAACCAACTTATTCTGTATTTAAAATTTAAAGCAAACCCTAGAGTATGTTTTATTAATTGGAGGGTGGGATAGAGTCACCCACTCACCCTACATATATTTTTTTAAATTTTAGTTACTAAATTTCTTTGCGTTTGCTAAGAATTCAAGAAAAAAATTATTAGCACGAATATAAATATACTAAAAGCAGAACACTCGTATATGTTTTACTGATTGGAGGGTGGGATAGAGGCCACCCACCCATCCAACACATGTGCTTTAATTTCAGTTACTGAACAGCTTTGCGTTTGCTGAAAAATTAAAAATTAAAGACAAAATTATTGTGAACAAAAGCATACAAAAAGCAGATTTTTGTAGCTCATAAAAATAAGTCAGACGTGTTTCATTGGCTGAATTATCCATGTTGAAAAATCAATCTGTTTTAATTCAGAAAAACTTTCTTTTAAATCAGCCGACAGAATTTTCAGACTGTTCAAAGTTGTTTCAAATTAATTTGTTTTGTAGTCTTAGTAAGACTCACTGTTGTAGATTCACGAAATGTTTTCGTATTTTTAAATTTATTATTTAATTTTCTACAACGAACTAAAGGATTTTAAAACATTTTACTATTGAATTTGTTTCATGCTTGCACCACTCATTTTACTATGGGCTGAGAGAAATAAATATAAGATCAATTAAAAACTAAAGTATGTGTTGAAATGCATTTAATATGACATAGGCTGCATTCAGCAGAAAATTGCAGTCCGATTTGTGATTTGTTATGATTTGTTAGCGATGCGCGTTTTATGCTGAATGCAGACGTCTCTTATATGCATTTGGGGTTAGGTTTGACCCATCGCAATCCGATTCCGATGAAAAATCCGATTTGAAACAGTGATTTTCGAATTGCCCCCCTTAACAATCAAATTTCCCCCCTGTGGAGCGTGGGCCCCACGTTGGGAAACACCGGTTTAGAGCAACATAAAGTTACTAAACTTCTTTACGTTTGCTAACAAATGCAAGACAAAATTATTAGCACAAACAAAAATTTACTAAAAGCAGAGCATTCGTGTATATTTTATTGATTGGAGGGTGGGATAGAGGTCACCCACCCACCCTACATATGTGCTTTAATTTTAGTTAATGAACGGCTTTGCGTTTGCTGAAAAATTCAAGACAAAATTATTAGCGTGATCAGGAACATACAAAAAGTTGGCCTTTTTGGAGCTTAAAAAAATATGTCGGTCGGTTTTCCTAATAGAAGGAAGGGCTCAAAGCAGCCTATGCACACTGTTTACTTTTATAACCTCAGTCAGGGGTTGGTTTATTATTTTCGTAACGTCTCCGAATGATTTAATTTATTAAAAATCGCAAAATGAACGGTTATCGGTATTTAAAGTATATGTGTATATGTAGGGCGGGTCGCCTCTAACCCACCCTCCAAATAGTATATCGCGACGGTTTAATTAATAATTCAATTCCATAAAATCGTAGTAAACATGGTTAATCAGATAGATTGCTTAAGAGACATAAAAACTACAAACAAATACTAGAGTATGTTCTATTGATTGGAGGGTAGGATAGAGGCCACCCACCCTTCCCATGTACTTTAACTTCAGTTACTAAACTTCTTTGCGTATGCTAACAAATTCAAGATAAAATTATTAGCATTAACAAAAACTTACAAACATTTTATTATAGCTTAAAAAATATGTCTGACGATTTTTTAACTAAATTAAGAGCTAGAAGCAACCAATTCAAACTGTTAATTTTTGAATTTAAACTAGAGATTTGTTCATTATTTTTGTAACCACACAGATGATTTAATAGTATATTTATAGTTAAAAACAGATGCGCTGTTTATGTCCATTCTGGTAAAATAGTTGTTATTTGTATATACAGGTCTTCTGGAGATCCCATTTAAAGCAGGTGTTTTTAACATGAAAACTCCATTGCAACGTATCCATATATCATAATATGTTTGTTTGGTTTAAAAAAAATTGTTATAACAGGTAGCACGCGAATTTCACAAAAATTGTAAAGTTGTATTGATAATATAATAAAAATTTTTAATATTTATGATGTAGGAATAATAAATTCAAATATATTCGATCATTTGGGACAATATATTAAAATAGAAATTTCAATGAAGATTATTGTTAATTTATTTGAACAATTTCTTAGTAATGATACAAAAGTAATTTTGCGTGTTCCAAATAGCACAACTATCAAAGCAACACTAGTTTGAACGTATTGATTTCTGTTAAATAAACTAATAAATGATTAAATGTGAATATGGTATTAGAAATTATGATGAAGAAATGAATTTCCGCTGATTTCATTAAAATAAACTAGTTTACATCTGTAGACACGTGTTTCGATCTTGCGATCTCTTCATACATAATTATTATAAAATTGATTTTAAATACAAATGAAAACATTAATTTATTAACAGGTATTAATAATTCCATCACCTCCTTTATCACCACAGTATTTCAAACATTTTTTATTAATCAAATTAAAAGCATAATTAAGAATTTGCCATCGACATCTTTGCAACATACGTTGTTCTAGTGATTTTTTCTTTTTTGAAACTACTAACCCCGAGAAAATAATTTTAGTAATTTCTGAAATAATTTCTCATCTAATTGCTCCTTATTTAAGTCATCTCATAAATCTTTGCTTCTCAAATGGGATCTTCCCAATATACTTCAGTAGTAATTAGTTATGTATGCATGCCATGCTGACATTAACAGCTAAAACAGTTTCTTCTGAAATGGGACAAAAAAGTAAATAAAAACATTTATATATGAATCCGGATGTTCAAGACGACATTTACTGCCTCAGTACCATGGAAAGGAAGGGTTTGAGTGGAAGAATACATTTTGATTCTGAACCCCGACCGTGCTTCTTTCACCCAAAATTTGAAGTATGTTTCTTTAATTGATTGATTTATATGTAATTTTTTTAATAAATAATTCCAAAGATGTATTAATAAATTAATAAATAAAAATAGACAAAAATTCATAAATGTCAACAGTTTCCATAATTATGGAACAACACATGGGTCAAATTGACATTTAGGGATAAACGTAATCGAGTGGCTTACCAGAATGTATTAAGATTTTGAAATTAAAAATCAAATGTAACTTGAGAAAATACCATACTGAAAAGGAGAACACCCATCCATCCTACATATCAATTACTGAAGGGCTTTAGGTTTGTTGCAAATTGAAGACAAAATTATAAACGTGAACAAAACATGGTGGACGGTTTTTTTTAATAGAAGAAAGATCTAAAACAACCTACTGTTTTTTTAACTAATCAAGGGCTTTGTTTATTATTTTTATAATCATTCCGTTTAATTTAATTTTATGTTTAATTGAAAAATGAACTACGATCAGTAATTAAATTAATAAATTAATAAAGTATACATTTAGGGTGGGCAGGTGGCCTCTAACCCACCCTCTAATCAATAGAATATACTCCAGGGTTTATTTTATATCTTTTATGTGTTTTAAGCAATTCATCTTATTAACAATTGTTGCTATGATTTTATGGAATCGAATAATAAAAACCGTCGCATAGGTTTTCTGAATGAAGAGTGGGTTAAGGTCCACCTGCCCACCCTTTTTATTAGGTTACTATCTACAAAATATGACTTGTTATTGAGACAGACTAACTTTTTTTTACCACTTTTGTACAACTTGACACCAAATCAAAATCAACGGCAGCGAAGAAAACCATACAAAAAGCCTAAAAATCGTGGCTGAAAGAAGCAGCCAAGTTTTGGTTCAAGCCTTAATATATATTAAGATTCTCCACACCATCTCCACCCAATCGAATTCGACCTTTTCGATGACTACGTTCGAAGAAAAGTAAGTATAAGAAGCTAGAGAACCTAAGAGCCCAATAAAGAGTAAGACCGTCCCCAACCCTACAAGACTTTCATTCCAGAATTATTAACAAGACAAATATTAATTTTAATGGAAAAGAACTATCGATCGTAGAATCAGGACCCAAATTCTCACCCTATATTAATGTTACATCTTTTAAAGAACATTTAATTGTTGAATCAGAAATTGCACACAATGATTGTCTA
The DNA here is from genome assembly GCA_963969525.1 of Ontholestes murinus. Classification (NCBI taxonomy): domain Eukaryota; kingdom Metazoa; phylum Arthropoda; class Insecta; order Coleoptera; family Staphylinidae; genus Ontholestes; species Ontholestes murinus. The sequence continues at coordinate 49,426,758 of OZ018396.1, forward strand.
AATTCACTTTTCAAAAAATCAAAAATCTCTAAAATTATAAAAGAAAAAAATAAAGTGGTAAAACAAAGTTTGTCTCAATTACAAGTCATTCAAGATGTACCATGAAGTAAACGCCTCTACCATCAAATATGTTAAATTAAAGGTTTGAACTTCTGTAACATTACTTATTAACAGTAATTATTAGGTTTATGATTAATGGTTGAGGCATTCACTTTGTGATACATCGTGAATATTTAAATAAACCACTTTCTTTATTGATATTACACTATAACTTTAAAAATGATCAGCTCTTATTCGAAACTCAAATCACTACTAAAAATACAGTGTGATTTCAACAAAGAAAGTGTTTTTTTTAAATAAATGATTTTTGTATTAATAGAATTTTATATCTGGTTCCCACGAATGGCAGTTACGTAAACGGAAATACGAATGTTTGAAATCTGTATAAGAATATAAGGCTTATTGGCATATACGCAATATTTAGATCTTCTGATCCAACGTCTCGAAAATGTTTGGTCAAAGTAGTAGCAAACCAGAAGTCTATAGGGCGGATGAGTACCGTTTTGCTGATCCCATATGTTTTTGGTAAGGTTGTTATCGTTTATATGTGGGAAGATTTCCCTAAGTCTAATATTATTTATAAGTAATTAGAGATTTACCGCAGATGCAATATTTCTTTCTATGAGAAATGAACCTATAATATATTTCCCAATAATGCCACATCACACATTGATTTTTTGCAGTGTGGAGCGATTCCATCCAATGAGGATTGGTTCCCAACCAATATTGTGGCGGTTGATAGTGTTATTTGTACAGAAAGTAGGTTCGCCAGGAAATACAATGTGGTCTCCATAATGAATATTTTGTACAATTGCCTCTATCATAATTCTAAAAAAAATACACATGTATCAATTCCATTCGAATAATTAATGTATTGAATGCATTAAATTAAGGTAAAACTATTTCTTTTGTTCAAGATCTTAACAGAAGTTAAGTACTGGCCTTTTTAAGTTGTTAAGAGATTGTTCTTTACTTGTAATAGTTTCTAAATATTTGAACTGATCCAGTTTCAGTAATTGATACTGTAGTTACGTAAATGATATAATTATTTTCGCCATATTCAAATTCTTTTTCTTTTTATAGGTGCTTATGAAGCATAGAACTTGAAGTCGGAGTTCACAACTTCTTATAGTTGAAAGCTACTAATGATATTCACCAAGCAATTCTGGCTACAAGAGCAATATTTTTTGGCCTATTTAGTTCCCATTTTTGTAGACCTTATTTAATTTGTTATGTCAAACTGACATTTTTAGCAAGAGGATAAACAAGAAAATAAACTTAGGACGATAAATGAAATTCACTTTGTTGTTATCACAAACGGTTTTTCAAAAATGTATCACAAAGTAATGGTTTCAAGCATCAACTATAAGAAAATAAACCATTACGCATTTCTATATTATTTGAAAGTCTTTATTCTTTCACTCAATATAATAATAATATATTGATGATTTTCAACTTTTTTATTTTACTCACTACAATGGTTTCGCTACACTGTAGCTTCTTCAGGTGAAGAAATTCTTTATTCTTTATTCTTTTACCTTGTAAATATCTAATTCTATTTTTTATTTCGAATATGATTTACACTACCTTTAAAAATATTTCTATAACAGTCGCAACTAATGTTTATAATATAAAGTTAAAGCGCTGGATTCATTTAAAACACTCAATTATACCTTCACCGCAGTAAGTTTTATATTTAACATTCAACAACACTTCTCTCTGTATTTTAATTATTAATTATTCTTCCCGCTGGGGAGTTAATAAGAGCCTGAGCGGATCTCGTTAGAAACAGAAAAAATCTAATTAGTACGAAAAATCTCATTAATTGACAATCGCGCGATATGCCGCTGTGTAAGTTTTCTAATTAAGAAGTGCTGAAAATTTTCGTGGACGTGACATTTTTCACACGGGCGAACAAAACAAGTGCCCAATTAAGTGCATATTTATAGTTTGAGACGGCGTCGAGCAAAGTTGCGGAAAAGGAGGAGTGGTGAGGACCTTTCGGGGGTGGAAATTTTTCTATCCGCCGACGTTTCAGGGATTAGTTTTTTTTCCACGCTGAAAGAGAACTGAAAAACATTCCCTGGGAATTGAATCGGTTCATCTCGGGGATTCCATTATATCACTTGGGAGACCATTATTTTCTTGCCGTATTCATTACATCTTACTGTCTCATTTTTATTCTTTGTGTGTATGCTGTGTGTATGGCTAAGCTTTTATCGAAATGGTTCGAGTTAATGTGTGTTTCTGTTAGGGCCTAAACATAGAAAATGACTCAATTATAGATAATGCTTTTGGGGCTATTGCTCTCTTGATGTTTGTATGAATAGTGTCATCAAATGTAATTTTATGGTACTATTATTTCAAAAGATTTGAATAATCTAACGTAGTTGAATTCATCATTTAAGACTGAATGAATTAAAATCACGCACGAGAATTAGTTTCAAAACAAATACGTCTCTGTATTCGCCGAGCGAAACCGGATTAAACAACCGAAGTTCAATAAAGTTGGCAATATCTTTGGCACCGACTCCAGTATTTGTAGTCGTTTTAACTATCTCAATTTCTATGCAGTAACTTAGCAATCGAGGAGCAGACATTCGAATTGGAATTCCAAACAGACATATATTTACTGCAATGACCTATTTAATCCTAATCGCATGCATTTCTAAGGGAATTAAATTACATACGGGCATATTATTAAATCGTAAAAGCTGTTTTATCATTCGTGAAACGTACGCAGAACACAAAACCAAACTGTAACTGGTACATATCGTTATCTGAATTAATCTAACTAGATTGCTTTTTTTGTGTATGTTATGGAACACTAGCAATATTTACCAGTTGAAATATTCAATGAAATTAATTAAACAGTATTTTTTGTATTAAAAGTTTAAAATATCCCTTTCTTTCTCATAGAAGTATTTATTATTGTGCCTGGACTGTTAGTAACTTATGAAAATATATACCTTAAATATTTGATAAAAGGTTCTTCCTTTTAATTGATTAATCTAGGTTAATACACCTAATAAATTAGCAAAAATCATCAATTTAAATAACACAATTTTCATATTAATAGTTTATTGATATTAACAACAGTAAATGCAGAAATACGTCTGGCTCTGATGTGTTATTATTTCGATATATATTAAAGCTCTTCAATATTAAAACTGATCGATTTCTCAATACACTTGTTATGTTATGCACGGCAATAACGGAAGGAACGATAACGTCCGTCACACATATATTCCTTTCAATATTTACAGCAGAATTTATGCCGGCCCTATGGAACGAATAAAAGGAACCGGAATGATCGAGTTGTACTGTGCAGCTTAAATGTAAATATTTCAAAATACAAATAAATAAATTTGCCCTTTTCGCGTGCATCTCGCATCTCTCGCGGAATTTTCGAGATTCTGTTTGCTTCTTGTCGGATGCGCTAGACTATTTGTCTATTTACAACGTTTCTGATTAAAGTTTTCGAGTTAATAATAAATTACACGAATGGCTTAAAGTATATGACATTTAATAATAAAAATAGGCTGTATGTATATTGGAACAAAGTTTAATTCGCATTTAATTGTATTATAATTTATAGTAATTGCAGTTACCACGCCTAAATAGATATCGATCACGTATCCCTTCAGCCGTCTAAATTCGTCTGTTGGCGTCTAAACAGCCATTACAATGCCCAATGGTATGCAGTCTGCTCGACACCAACCAACATAGATGAAGTTTCAATGACACCTGTCTGTCATTGTGAAGCTAAATTAAAATAAAATTGTAACTGATTCGAATATTTGTGCTAAGTAATATTTATATTTACAGGTATATAAATAAGTGATTTTTAAGGCTTTTACTCTGTAAACATTGTAATAATAATTATGCAACCTAAACGTATTGTCTCATTTTAAAGCAAGTTTTTCGAGTTTTTATATATTAACCAAAACATGTTTTTTATATTAACTATTTACTTGATATTTTCCACATCCAAATAATATATTTTTTAACAATTCTTATGCGAATAACTTAAAGTTTCTTAATAAAATAAACCCAATAACTTTATACCATCTTATATGTTACAGTAGTTAAATTAATTTTAAAGTTAAATGCAATTAACTTTTAACCGATTTTGCTTTCAGTTGCAATCAAAATTGATTTAACAGCGCTATAAACTTAATAGAAATTACCTTCTTGATTGAAATTCATTGCCTTGAGATGCGTATTTTAATTCAAACCAAATAGTCAATTGCTCTTAAATATTTTACTGGATTTCTCCTAGTATTAGAAATAATATCAGTAACATTTTACGTTCCCTGTATGAAATATGTGAAAGTCTTGTGATGGTGATTTTTTTTCTCGAATCCATAATTTCAACCCAAATACCCATTTAATAAATAAATAAATACTCTTTATTACGGCAATCGCCTTTTTTACAATTAATACAAACATATATGTACAAAATAATATTAGTTAAAGAAATACAAAAAAATTAAATAAATTGTTAACCTTATATAACAAAACCGAAAATACATTATATTCTGGTTAGCGCATATACTATAAATAATACTGTTAAGAAAACGAAATTAAAATTTAAGAGTAACTAAAACAAAAAGAAAGAATTAGTGAATACGAGAGATAATTGAAGTCTTGCAAGAAGCTAAGGAATTATTAAAAATGTCAAAATCACGAGACATATTGAGTGTATTTACATTTCTCATAATTATTTCTATTGGAGAATTGTAACCATAATTGGTGCGATGAAAGTTTGGTCGAAATAATGATCCATTACGAATAGAAATATTATGTGTATAGAAATTAAAATTCAACATGGATAATAACCCTGGAGAGATAATATGACCATTTATTAGTTTGTGGAGAAAACAAATTCCTGCAATTTTATGACGGTCCTGAATTGATTGTAGGTTTATATTGGTGTTAAATCTATGAAATAAAAAACGAACAAATTTATTTTGAATTTTCTCCAGTTTTGATATATGTACGTCATAAAATGGGAACCAAACTAATGAACCGTACTCTAAGTGAGAACGGACAAAAGAGTTATATAAAATCATTAATGTGTTGATATTAAAATGTTTACTATTTCTTATAATAAAACCTAAAGAACGCATAGACCTGTTACAAACAGATACTAAATGATCCGCAAAACTAAATGAAGCATCAAACCATATCCCTAAATCTTTAATGGAATTAACTCTTTCCAGTGGAATATTTTTAATCAAATATTGGTATTCAACACATTTTTTTTGCTTATTAAAAGAAATAGCTTTACATTTTTTTATATTTAGATCCAAATCATTTAAATCGCACCAATTATGTACATTGTTCAGATCATCCTGAAGTTTTTGACAGTCCTGAATAGAAGTAACTTCAATTAAAATTTTCATGTCATCTGCATAGAGGTAACATCTGGCGTGTCCCAAATAATCACTAATATCATTTATAAGTAAGAGAAATAAGATGGGACCACAGTGACTACCCTGTGGAACACCAGATGTTACCTCTATTTTGTCAGATGTGAAATTACCGATTCTAACACTTTGTTCTCTGGAAGTTAAGTATGAACGGAACCAATTCACAACACTATCATTAAAACCATACGCACTCATCTTTGAGAGCAATATAGAGTGATTGACTTTGTCAAAAGCCTTTGAAAAGTCTGTGTAAATCACATCAAGTTGGCACTTTTTTTCCAAGGCTGATAAAATGGATGATTGGAATTCCAGAAGATTTGTGACAGTAGATTTCCCTTGACAAAATCCATGTTGTGATTCCGCGATTAATTCTTTAGCCAGCCATACCAATTGCTTGGAAATCATCTTGTCAAATATTTTTGGAATAAATGACTGGATTGCGACCCCTCTGTAGTTGGGAATAATATCTCTTCTGCCAGATTTATGAATAGGTATTAGAAAACTCCTCTTACAAATATGGGGAAACTGTTCTTCATCCAGAGAGCAAGAAAATAAAATATGTAAGGGTTTCGTCAAGGTACACACACATTTCGAAAGGAATATTGCTGGAACACCATCAGGACCACAGGTTGCACTATTGCCTAGAGATTCTAACTCTTCATACACCTCTTGTAAGGAGATGGAAAATTTAGAATTATTCACTTGATTTTTAAAAACAAAATCGCACGACTTGTCATTCATAGGTTTTTTATAGGTTTCTGAAAAATAGGTAGCAAATCCTGCTGAGATATTTTCATCAGAATCGATTTTTAGGTCCTATAAGTCCAATTCGAACATTTTTAAAAATGTGTTTGTTCGTGAGCGCTACAACAAAAAAACCCGTTTAAGATTTTCCATAAAAATGATTTTATTCTTTATCCGAAGATCTGAAAAGTTTTTAATAAAAATTCGTACCCTGAAAGTGGCTGATTTTTGTTTCACCTCTAAATTAATTTTTAATTCAAATTAAGTTTAAGTATTTTCCTAACAAAACCATTTAAATTACTTCAAATGTTTTTTCAAACATTATTGACAATTTATTTTTAAAATTAATGAAAAATAAGAAACATTTTAAATTTTATCAGAAACTATTTAAAAAAATCCTTTATTGTTTTCTAAATGGTTGGATTTTTAAGAGAAATAATATAATATTCATGGAAACAATCAAAAATTTCCTGTAAACCAGTTGAAAATGTCCAGCTTTAGCATATTTTATATTTTCTTCAAAAAATAAATTATTTGTCATAAAAAATTGAAAATTTCTTACAACCAAAAAGAAAAATGAAATGTTATTCGAAAAAATCAATAATCTTGAAGAAATTTTTTTTTAATTTTCCTAAAAAAAATTAAATTTATCAGAAATAATTACAAATTTATTAAACAAACAAAAAGTATTAACAAAAATTCTCAATTGTTTATAAAAAATTAAAATTTTCTAAAAACGAAAAGAATCCTATAAATTAAATGAGAATGTCTAATTGGATTTTTAACAAATTAAAATTAAAATTTTCTGAAACCTAAAAGAATCCTATAAACTAAATGAGAATGTCTAATTCTCTTCAAACAACTAAATGTTTATCAGAAATAACTGAATATTTCTTAAAACCGAATTAAAATCAGGAAATATTATCTGAAAAAGAAATAATGTTTTTAGAAAAAATTGTTGCCTGTTTCTAAAAAATCATTTTATAGACTTTTACAACTGTTTTAATGGATATTCCGATATTTTTGTATGCTAAATTTCTGAATATTTTAGCCTTATTTGTGATTTTTGTTTTAATCAAAGTTTTGTCGTTTTTAAAATTCAGTTTTTGATCTATCATTACCATAGATCAAAAACTGGTATTTTATGGTGGTAGAGGAAGAAACAGCTGTTTGAGAGATGTAAATATTTAGGGCTGGGATTTGTGAGGATTGATTTTAATTCGCCATTTTGCAAACCAATATCAATAAGCTGCTGAAGAAATTGTAGAGCTTTAGGAAGGTGGGTGTTTAGGAAATTAGGGCTATGTCATGTTGCAAATTATAGGAGATATTGCAGAGATTAAAGTAATGAGGATGAGAATTGTAAATGTCGAAGCAGAAAATGTTATAGAGTAGTGGAGATAGAGGGGATCCTTTCAGTAGATCTTGTAGAGGAGAAAAGGGAAGGGAGTAAGAGTTATTGATTTTGACTTTGAGGGATCTGTTTGAAAGGAATTGCATAATTTTAGCAATTTTAGGATGTGACATTTTAAAATAAAACCTTGCAGCCAGAGTCGAAGGCCTTTTGAATATCGAGCAATGGCTGCTAACTCTCTTCAAGATGAGTGGTTTGGATGTTTGAGGTAAGGATGGCAAGTGTAGGGGTGGTATATCGTTTTGGAAGGAAGCCAAATAGTTAATTCGGGATGCGGTCACAGATATAGAACAGTATTTTGTTTTTGAGGAAAAATTCATGTAATTTTGCGTCCTAGGAAAATTACATGAATTTCTGAATAAGTAGCTGGATATAAGGGATAGAGGAAGGTATGTTTTGGAATACAAATGATTATTCCTAATTTCCATTCGGAAGGGAAATATTGGCTCTGGTAAATGAAGTTAACGATGTTAAGGATATAATTGTGTATATGGGTTGTTAAGGATTTTAATATATGTCTATGTACTAGGTTTTGTACAGACGTTGTATTTTTGTCCTTCTTGAATATATTAGAATTACCTGTGAAAGTGTCGGTGGGCATTAAATTTAAAAAAAAAATCGTTGTACCAGTCATTAACAAATTGAAGGGTTAAATGTTCAAAATTAGAGTCATGTGTCCTTGAATAAAAGCACTGAAATGGTCTGCAAATTTAGGACTGATAATGCCGGGGATCATTATTTAATTTCTTATATTTTCCCAAAAAATAATTGCAATTATATTAGAATTTGTCAATAAATATATGTTACTACTAATTGCAATTATATTAGAAAGACTAAAACATTCTTTAAAAACGGTTAAAAATGTCTATAAGAAACAATTTAAAAACTTATTACAATCATTCAAAATATTTATTTTTTTTTTAAATTAAAAAAACTTAATTTTTATCAGAAATTAATAATTTTTATGGCAGTATTTATTTAATTGGAATTTTGTCAAAAACAATAGAAAATTTCTTAAGAAATCAGTTGATCTTTTAAAAACTGGAATGTTTCCAGGAATCATTTAAAATATCTTTCGGAAATTCCTAAAAAATCAGTTGATAATTTCTAGCAAACATATTTTATTTTTTTAATCTAAATTTTTTTTTTAAATAGCTCAAGGTTTCTTAAACTCAAATTGGAATTTTATTAGAAATAATTGAATAATTCAAAAAGATAATATTATCATTTTTTTTCAAAAACAATTGAACATTTCTTAAGTATGCAGTTGAAATTAAAAAAAAAACTGGAATGTTATTAGAAAGAATTAAAAATATCATTGAGAAAATGAGCTTACTTGTTTAAAATTGACTCAAACATTTGATAATGTATTTAAAATACGGAGGAAAGTTTATAAAATTTATTGTAATTAAAAAAAAGTTGAACATTTCTATTAAAAATGATATATTGCAATTGTATCAGTAGAAAAAAAAACAGTTTCTAAGAAAAGTGTATCAACTTTCTCTAAACTACTGAAATTTTGTCAAAAATAATTGAAAACTCATGGAAAACAGTAGAATTAACAAATTGGAATTTAATTAAAATTTTCGTAACAAAAAACTCCAAAGTACTGATTGAAATTTAAAATGAAAATATCTATAAAAAGCAGTAAAACATGTTATTAAAAAGACGAACGAAAATTAGAACAAATCTCAATAGATTAGAATTTCATGAGACATAATTAAAAAAAAGTATTAAGAAATCAGGTGATATTTTAAAAACTGGAATGAAACCAGAAACAGATTAAAATATCTTTTGAAAAACGAGTTCTTAAAGTTTTAAAATTTTCTCAAGCATCCAACAATTCTTAAATAATCAGTTGAAAATTTCTAGCAAACATATTATATTTTTTTAATTTAAAAAATTTAATTTCATCAGAAATTATTTTTTTTTTTTAAATTGGGATTTTATGAAACACAATTTAATTTTCCTTTAAATCAGCTAAAGATTTATAAAAATTGTAACTGAAATAATATTAGAAACAATTGAATAATTAAAAAAGATAATTTTATTTAAAAAAAATTAAAACCCATTGAACATTTTTTTATAACAGATGAAATTTTTAAACGTAGAATTTTATCAAAAAATCAAAAATTGAAAATTACTTAAAAAACGTTTGTCTAAAAAAACAAATTGGCATTTTATTCAAAGCATTTGAATAATTAAAATACTATTTTTATTAAATTTATTTAAAAACAATTGAAATTTAAAAACAATGGAATGTTATTAGAAACAATTAAAAATATGTTATAACAAATGAGTTTAAATTTTCTCAAAACAATTGAAATTTTATGAGAAATATTTGATAATGTATTCGAAATACGGAGAATAATTTGTAAAATTTTCTTAGAATGATTTGAATTTATATATGTATTATATTATCAATTTATTTTAATTTAAAAAAAAATTCTATTAAAAAAATAAATTGAAATTTTATGAGAAACAAAAACCAGAATCTAAGAAAAGCGTATGAATTTTCTCTTAACAACTAAAATTTTATCACAAGCAATTGAAAATTTCTTTAAAAATCAATTGAAAATCAAACAACTATGGAATTTTATCAGAAATAATTGAACATTTCATGGAAAACAGTTGAATTAACAAATTGGAATTTAATTAAATTTTTTTTTCAAAACCAACGAAATTTTATCAGAAATATTTAAAAAGTTATTAAAAAGGTGAACGGAAAATAAAAAAAAAATCAATAGAATTAGAATATCATCAGAAATAATTAAAAATTTCTTAGAAAAACAGAAAACAAATTGGAATATTATCAGAAACAATTACAAAAATTCTTAAAAAAATCAGTTGAAGATTTCTTATATAATTTTCAATTTTTGTTTCAAAAAAATTAGTTTGTAAGAATACAACTTAAATTTCGCTTTTTCACAGTATACTGACATTAACAACTAAAAAGGTTATAAAAAGTAAATTAAAGTATTATTAAATGAATCCAGATGTCCAAGAGGATATTTGCTCCCTTAGGCTTTATAAAAAAGGAAGGGTTTGAGTGGAGAAACTCTTTTTGATTGTGAACTCCGCCCGTAAGTCTTTTTTAAGAAAGGAGTTCAAGGATATATAAATAAATAAATAAAGTGAAATCTAGCTTGTATTATTTAATCTCATCTGAAAAACAATTGAAAATTTAAAAAAATAATAAAGAATTTTATCAGAAAAAATTGTAAAATTTTTAAAAATCAGCTGAAAACAACAAATTGGAATATAATTACAAACAGTTAAAAATTTTTAAAAACAATATTTTTCTCTAAATAACTGATGTTTTATACATGTAATATTTTGTTAAAAAAATATTTGAAATATTTTAAGAATCTTAAGAAAGTGAAGAAATTTAAAAAAATAGTTTAAATGTTTCTAAATTTTTTCGAAAGAATTAAACTCCTGAAAAAAATCAGTTGAACATTTCTACAAAAATGGAATTTAAATGTACAGAAATATATGGGGTTATTTAAAATCTCTGGTTTTTGTCGATCGACCACGTACCATAACTCACCTCAAGAAGAACATTCGCGACGCCATTGCCAACATACCGATGGATATGCTGCGAAGAGTGGAGATGAACTTCAAAAATCGACTTAATCAGTGGATGCACAATGGGGGTCGCCATTTAACAGATGTAATTTTCAAAACTGTATGAAAAAAACTTGGATTATAGTATTCTCAAATAAAAAATTAAAACAATAACTGAAGTACTTTTGTTTTTATTGATCTTTCAAATAAGTATGTTTCTCTGGCGCACCCTGTATATATTAAAATATAAAAAAAATAATAAGTCACACCATAGTTTAAGAAATCGCTATTCTCTAATTGATTTATTTAGTACAATTTACACTTATTTTTATATTTAGTCGTTTGCAGAAGTAATCACCCATCAACTTTACATATACAATTTAATGTTTTATCACTGTTATTACTTAAGTTGAAGAAATTAAATACTTATAAAGTTTATATATTAAAAGCGAAATTGTATTAACTAGCTTTAATTTTTATGTAGGGTGGCTGGGTGGCCTATATTCCATCCAATCATCAGGACATAAGCAACATTTTTGTGTAATTTTTCGAACTCAAAATTCCTACAGAAAGTACGGTTTGACGTTCCTTTAAATATTTTTATATACTATTATTTATAAAGTGGTAGACACAACACTTATGCATAATCATCTAGACACAGGTTTTACTCATGAGTGGTATGTCTCCAAAACTCAAGTCTTCTTTTTAATACGAATGTTTTAAAAGTTTTTGATAAATTTTTCTTCAGGATAAGTGAGTAATAACGTTTTGGTTTTCGAGAAAATACGGTGCAAATTCTATAATCTGGTCATTACTAATTTTTTTAACCAATTTAAAATTTTGAAAAAATTCTGTGCATGAATTCAATAGTAATGAGATTGTATTGCTATTATATTGAACAGAAAAGGAATATTGATATTGCTTCTATACATTATATACGAGCTTTTGAATATGCCCAAACTTAGTATAACCGAATAAATAAGGAGAGTATTTACATTGTCTCAATATAAATCCTGCGATATTAGTATAGGTAGCACAATAAATATTATTTAGAGGCAAAGCCGTCATGCTCCTCGAAGTGTGATTACTGCAATAAGCTTCAAAGATTCTAGCATTGTTCGCTTAAGGACCTCGGGGATAAAGCTGTGACATTTACCGAGACGAATATATTACCGTCGTCCTGTTTGGAAATGTTGCGCGAATTTCCGCACAGTAAACATCTAATTGTCACTACAGACGATGTTTCGCTTAAAATACATAAATTACCTGACATTCCGTCAATTGCCTTTAACGGGTATCGGAGTAACTTTAAATTTGCGAACGGGCGCGGGTCATTAGTCGGAATGGCCGGGCATAAACCCCGCTGAAAATGCGCCCATTTTAGGCGGGGATGATGTAAATCGCTGATATGGTACAATTTGTCATGGCTTCGGGAATTTTATTACCTGAACGTGTGCGGTATAAAGTTTTCTCTGTGCGGTCCTTTTTTCTGGTCCGCAAAATGGTAAATTGTGATGGAGTCTGTGAGTTCGAAGCTGCTATCATATGCAGCTATCTTATTTATGCACTTCGGAAGACATCCATTTTCGCCAGCCACGTAACCACGCGGTGCCCTGTAATGTTGTAGTGCATCTTCGTGTACTCTATTTTCCGAACTTACGATTCGTTTAAATGAGAAATTGATTTTAGCCTATTATGAACGCATTTCATATCTGGGATGTAATTTAACGTGTACTTCCTGCATGGCCGTTAATTTAGATACGCGTATTCCACAATTAGAATCGTTTAAGATTGAATAAAACGGTGGGATGGTCGTGTTATATAACAGCGGTGCAATTACTGCCACTTTTTTGTGTATCAAATACGCCTCCAGATGTTAGCGAGGTGGTAATTTAATAACACACTCCAGACAGGCTGTTAATTCGACACCGTAATTATACATTTGTATCATTTGACTCAGCATCTGACTCACGAGGGCTTAATGAAAATGTTATTTACTCGCCAATACGGTGAAATGGGATGATTACCCAAACAGGAGAACAATACTTGTTGATTAACCTCAACTACACATACACGCGGCCAATCGTAGCTATAAATCGCTTGAAAATTCCTAATTACCTAAAACCGATACCCAATAAATCTTCGGACAGCAGCGTGCACATTTCAGGAGGGTCGTACCCCTATAGGGTACTAATGGCATCGGACCATAAAGTGGACTTCACACGTTAATTTTTGTTTGGTTGAAGTGTAACATGGCCGTTATAATTATTATTGGGAGTACTTGTCAACGAAATTGTTTGTATTTCGCTCATCCATAATAATTAAAATTATATTACTTCTCAGTGCTACAAACAATTAGAAATTTAATTATTATCTACGGCAGAAATCAATCAGATGGAAATTGTCTTAAAGCTCCTACGATTTAAGTAGAAAACTAACTTCATAAAGAAAGTTCTAGACATTCCACATCTAAAACTAAATATTGTGATATTAAATAAATATACATTAGAATTAATTAATAAGCTAATCAAGATATAGTAAAAGGCAACGAGTACATTCTTCAGTATTTCTGAAATAGTATAATAACTAAATTTTGTTATAAAATTATAGTAAACACTATAGAGCATGTAGGCGATAACGCCATCCTGTGGGCGTTTGAGATTCTTGGGGGCAGTAGAAGGGCCAGAGAAAATATGGAGACATTGAGATAGTGCAGAGGGGTTAATTGCTGTTTTAAATTCGTGACAGATGGTAAGTAAAAATAAGAGAAGAGGAGCTTTAGAAAAAAAACATACTCTTATAGTAGGCGGTGAGCAAAATAAAGTTGAGACACTATGCAATAGAGAAACCAAGAATTAAAAAAAATGAAAGATAAAAACGAAAAGAGTATTTTGTAAGGATTTTGTATGAAAAAAACCAATAAAAAATAAATGGGCCAATAATGTGAATATTTTGAGATAAAATAGCTATCAGAGAAGTATCATAAAGTAATGACATTTTTATAAGTTCTGTTTTGTATACTCATGACTTATACTTAATGAAAACAATTTTTATTTTTTGGTCTCATACTATTATATTATTTCAAACTTATAATTCATTGGAGGAAGATGTGAATATGTTGTTAATTCACAACATAGGGATTTCATTCATGTCTTCTCAACACCTTTGTGATTATAATTAAAAGAGACCCTCCAGTTTTTGTTATGTTACTCTTACAAAAATTATAAAAAATATTTGTCTTATGTCCTTTATTAATAACAATGACCACCCACCCATCCCCTATATTCTACTATTGTCATCTTTGTTACTTCAAAAAATCGGACGATATTGCTGAAGAAGTTAAAAGCAAAATTTCAGATTAATTACAGCAATTTTATGTATAGCAGAGGTGGGTGGCTATTATTTAAATTCCACTCACCGACTCTATATATTTTTATTTTCGCCATTTTCTTTATTTTAGATTATAAAAGAAAAATTACCAGCAAAATTTTAAACGAAACTCTTGAGAAAGCTGAAAACAAAATTTTAAAGCAATTGTATATGTATATAGATAATATGGGTGGCTATTATTTAGGTTAGATGACAGCCGTTCACCCTACATGTTTCTACTTTTGTCACTTTCACTATTACAAAAAGGCAACAGAAACATTTTAGGCGATATTATTGAGGAAGTTTAAAACAAAATTTTAGGTCAATTAAGTCAAATGTATATACTAAAGGTAGGTGGTTATTATTTAGGTTTAGAGGGAACCCATCCACCCTACCTATTTCTACTTTTGCCATCTTCACTATTTAATACTTTAAAAATTAGTAACAGTAGCATTTAATATTGATTGTTGAGTTACGTGAAGATGAATAGTAATAATAATAACACTTGTAATCACTTTCTCTAAGAAGAGAAGTTCAAAACTAAATTTTAATTAAAGCAGTTATATATCCACTAGAGATGGGTGGTTACTATTTACGTTAGAAGACACTCATTCACTATACATATTTCTACTTTTATTCCCCTGCTTATTCGGATTTAAAAAAATAATGGAAGCATTTTAGGCGATATTGTTTAGGACTTTTGTCACCTTCACTGTTTCAGAATTTAAGAAACAATAGGAGCATTAAAGACAATTTTGTTGAGAACGTTGAAAATAATTTTGGTTTAATTAAGGCAATTGTAAATATGACAGACACTTTAATAAACAAAAGTGTAGCTGTCATTTCCAAGGCACTCTTTGCAAAAATAGGTTTTTGGGCATATCCATTAAATTACTAGACCAAATCCTAATACATGACACATCATCGTAATCAGAAAAACTCTGTACTTGAAAATGTAAAAATCGAAGATGACGCCCATAAAGAAAAACAAAGTTGATGATGCAAATTAAATATTAAAATTCATAGTGCAGTATTAATAATGATAATTCATAATAAGATAAATAAAATCTCCATGAGCATTTCTGCACTTACGTTTTACATTAAATGTAAAAATTCCATCCAACAGTTAAGTTGATAATATTGAAATGTCTAATTTTTATTATTATAATAAAGTGTCAATTATTTTGAAGTATCTCTTTAAATAGTCTCGCAAAAATATAAAAACATTTTTTGAAATTGCGCTTTTCGAAGTAGTCGGAATATTTTATGTTTCAAAACATCATTATGTTATACTCCAGATTGGACAGCTTTGCCCAATTTTAATCTTGTATCTCTTCAAATAACCGAGATCCCCATGTTTGTCTTCCAAAAACGGACACCCTGTATACAGTAGAGCTGGATAGCTATTATTTAGGTTAGAGGCTTCAATCCAAACTATGTAAACATTTCTTCTCTTTTCACTTTTATTTGTTTACATTCTTCAAAACAAGAAGAATATGTTGGGGAATGTGAAAATAAAATAAAATATTAATTTAATTAAAGCAATTGTAAATATAGAAAATATGGGTAGCTATTATATAGGTTAGAGGCTATACTATACTATATATTTCTACATTTGTCACCTTCACTATTTTAGATTTCAAAAATAAAACAAAAATGGAATTTTAGACGATATTGTTGATGAAGTTTAAAACAAATATTTGGTTTAATTAAGTTAAATGTACATTTAGCAGAGATTCGTAGCTATTATTTAGGTCAAAGGCCTCAAAACTACTCTATAAATACATTTGTTCTCTTAATTATTGTAGATTCTTCGAAACAACAGAGAAGCATTCGAGAAGATGTTGTTTGAAAATATAAAAACAAATTTTTAGCAGATGTGGGTGGCTATTGTTTAGCTTAAAAACTTTCAACCCGCCCTATAAATTTCGATTGTTAAAACAGCCGGAGCATTCAAGATGAGGAAATTAACGACAATATTTTATCTCAATTAAAGAAATTGTATATATATATATATATATATATATATATATATATATATATATGTTTTCGAACGCGCTGGAATACTTACAAATATTGCTGATAGTTTACTAGTTTTAATTACGGTTTAGACTTTATACAACCTACAAATAGTTATTAAATATTCAACTACGCAACAACACTAAAATTTTCCTTAATAATTTCAACTTTTTCAAATTGTATGAAGTAAAACACTTCTTATGTTTCCATTTCTTCCAAAGAATTTTTTAAATTTCAGAGAATATCTTTTTACTCTCACAATTCTAAATTTTGAGGAAATCGAAATAAGCTTTAAAATTTCAAAATTCAACAACGATTGGCATATCTTTGAGATTTCACCAAAACAATTTATCATAGCTAGAAACAAAATGGCCACTCTCAAAACTTAATTCAAGGAAATAAAATTGCATTCGCCAGTTTTAAAAATTGTAAAAAATTAACCACTGAAGGAATAAGCTCTAAAATTTCAAAATTCAACAACGATTGACATATCTTTGAGATTTCATCAAAACAATTGATGTATGGTAGCTAGAAACAAAATGGCGACTCTCAAAACTTAAATTGAAGGAAATAAAACTGTATTCGCCAGTTCTAAGAATAGTAAAAAAATTAACCACAGAAGGAATAGGTTTAAAATTTCAAAATTCAACAACAATTGACATATCTTTGAAATTTCACCAAAACAATTGATGTATCTTATCTAGAAACAAAATGGCGAGTCTCAAAACTTGAATTGAAGGAAATAAAATTGCATTCGGCGGTTTGAAAATTTGTAAAAAAATAACCACTGAAGGAATAAGCTTAAAAATTTGAAAATTCAACAACAATTGACATATCTTTGAGATTTCATCAAAACAATTGATGTATTTTAGTTAGAAACAAAATGGCGACTCTCAAAACTTGAATTGAAGAAAATAAAATTGTATTCGCCAGTTCTAAGAATTGTAAAAAATTAACCACTGAAGGAATAAGCTTTAAAATTTCAAAATTCAACAATGATTGACATATCTTTGAAATTTTAGCAAAACAATTGATGTATCTTAGTTACAAACAAAATGGTGACTCTCAAATCTTGAATTGAAGAAAATTAAATTGCATTCGCCAGTTTTAAAAATTGTTAAAAATTAACCACTGAAGGAATAAGCTTTAAAATTTCAAAATTCAACAAAAATTGACATATCTTTGAAATTTCACCAAAACAATTGGTGTATCTTACCTAGAAACAAAATGGCGAGTTTCAAAACTTGAATTGAAGGAAATAAAATTGTATTTGCCAGTTCTAAGAATTGTAAAAAATTAACCACTGAAGGAATAAGCTTTAAAATTTCAAAATTCAACAACAATTGACATATCTTTGAAATTTTACGAAACAAATTGACGTATCTTAGCTAGAAACTAAATGGCGACTCTCAAAACTTGAATTGATATATATATATATATATATATATATATATATATATATATATATATATATATATATATATGTATATATATATATATATATGTAGATGACGAGGATAGCTATTATTTGGGTTAGAGGCCTCTAACCCACCCTACATATTCAATTTTTTCTTGTGACTTTTGTTCTTTTAGATTTTTCAAATCAATGAGAGCATTTTAAAAAGGGTTATTGAGAAAGTTGAAAACATTAGGTTAGCTTAATTAAGATCATTGTAAATATAAGAAACGTGGGTGGTTATTATATAGGTATTTCTGTTTTTGTCACCTTTACTAATTCAGATTAAAAAAAAAACAATAGGAGCTTTTTAGACGATTATTAAAGAAAACAAAATTTTAACTTAATTAAATTATACAAAGCAAATGTGGATGGCTATTGTTCAGGTTAGAGACCTCCAATAAAATTTACATATTCATTTCTTCACGTGTCACTGTCATGTTATTACATTCTTCAAAACAAAAAGAGTGTTCTTGAAGATGTTAAAAAATTTTAAAATAAAATTTTAGTTCACTTAATGCAATTGTACTTAAAAGGGAGATGGGTAGGTATTAGTTAATTAGTAAGAGTCCACCCATCCACACTACATATTTCTATCTTTGTTATAATCTCTATTTCAAATTTAAAAAACAAAATAACACTAGCATTTCAGACGATATTCTTGATAAAGTTGAAAAGAAAAAAAAATTTGGCTTAATTAAGATAATTGTATATTGAGCGGTGGTGGGTAGCTATTATTTGAGTCAAATGCCTCTAACCCACTATAGATATACATTTCTTCTCTTAATTATTTTTTTTAGATTCTTCAAAACCACAGAAACATTCGAGACGATGTTGTTAAGAATCTTGAAAACATAATTTTAGTTTAATTATGGTAATTGTTCATACGTAGCAATAGTCGGTAGCTATTATTTAGGTTAGAAGCATACAATCCGCTCTATAAATACATTTCTTTTGTTAATTTTTTTTAAATTTTTTAATACCAAAGGAGCATTCAAGATGATATTGTTTAGGAACTTAACCACAATATTATAGCCTAATTTAGGCAATTGTATATATACTCGTAGTTAACATGGGTAGCTATTATTTGAGTTAAAGGCCTTCGAACCACCCTACATGTTCATTTGAAACGATGATGTTGAGAAAGTTTAAACAATCATTTTAGCTTAATTACAGAAATTATATATATATACGGTCCGCCAGTGAAATCGAAAGATTTGAGGTGGGGTTAGCAGCTCATGGCGAAATAGTGGTTCCAACACTTGGCAATCTGCAATAACCTGCATTTAGTTTATTATGAATCGTTGGACGGGTGAAAAACGATGCTATGCAGTTCAAGAGTATTAATGGGTTAGAGTGGAAGAACATTTCGAAGAAATGAACTCCGCCCGGGTCTCTTCAATTTAAATTAAAGTAATAGTATTTATAGTAGTATGTATTTTAGATTAATGTAAGAAGAGTAACAAAGAAAACAATAAACAATAAACAAAATGGCAAAAGTTTAGTACAAACACGAAAGTCTTTTGATGGCATTTCAATAATCGCGCAACCAACCTGTCTCATCAGCTTTCGTCTATTAAAAAGTGGATAAACAACTTCAAGAAAAGTGGATCGACATTTAAAAAAGTGAAGTGGTAGTTCGAACACCTGACAATAATTAATTAATTTATAGCGTTACGTTGTAATGATTCATAACTTCCTCACACCACAACTCGTCCGCTTTACAGAGAATGAATACACGATGTTTCAGCAAGTTGGAGCAACAAGCCACACTCAATGAATGTTGTGAGTACTTTTCATTGGCCCCTTCAGGGTATCAGTGGAAGGTCATCTAGAATGAACTATGTCCAATTCTTGTGCAGTCTAAATTATTGTGAATATTATTTATATTATTTTTGTATGTATTAGATTCTAATTTAAAACAGATAGATACATAATACATAAAAATACTTGTTAATACGCCAAAAAGGGTTATGCAAAAGTTTAAGTCTCGACTCCAAAAATGTTTAAATGTCAACAGAGGACATTTGGCGCATATAGTATTCAAAAATCACATGTTTTCATATTGTAAAACAAATGGCTACTCTTGTATTTTCCATTAATATTTTAGAAATTGTTAAAAAATAAGTTCCCAATCCACTGGCGGACCTTGTGTAAGAAATATGGGTAGCTATTATTAAGATAAGTGGACACCCATTTACCCTAAATATTTCCACTTTTGTCACTTTCATTATTTCACATTTAAAAAATAACATGAGCAAAACAAAAGAAAAAACAATTTTAGCTTAATTAAGGTAATTGTAGCTATATAGCGTATCTATGCTGTATATCTACAAGATATGGGGTGTATATATTTAGGTTATAAGCCTCCAACCCGCTTTATAAATACTGTTCTCTTGTCAATTCATTTTTCTAGACTTTTCAAAACAACAGAAGCATTCAAGATGATATTCTTGAGAAATTTGAAAATAACATTTTAGCATATTTAAGGAAATTGTACATACTAGCTATTATTTGAGTTAGAGATCTTCAATCCACCCTACATATTAATTTCTTCTGTTCTTTTAGAATTCTCAAATCAACAGCAGCATTTGAAAAGGTGTCAAGATAGTTGAAAACATAATTTTAACTTAATTAAAGCAAACATAAATATATAAGACATTGGGGTAGCTATTATTTAGGTTTTTCTTTCATTGTCACTTTCACTTTTTTAGCTTCTTCAAAACAGCATGAGCATTCGAGAAGATGAACTTGAAGATACAATTTTAGCTCGATTAAGATACTTTATATATAAGAAAGGTGGGTGGTTATTATTTCAGTTAGAGACCTTTAACCCACTCTACAAATACATTTCTACCTTTCTGTTTCATTCTTATAAACAGGAGAATTTTAGACGATATTATTGAGGAAATTGAAAACAAAATTTTAGGTTAATTAAAACAATTGTATATATAGTAGATGTGGATGGTTATTATTTAGGTTGGAAGACTCTAACCCAGGCTAGACAAACATTTCTCATCTTGTCACTTTTATTCATTTAAATTTAGATTTTTAAAAACAGCAGTAGCATTCGAGAAGATGTTGAGGAATTTTAAAAGAGATTTTTTGCTTAACTAAGGCAATTGTATATACAAGACAAGTGGGTGGCTATTATTTGGATTAGAAACATTTAACCCACCCTACATACACATTATCTACTCTACTCTTATCACTTCTAATTTTTTAGATTCTTTAAACAAGAGCTTCTGATGAGGGAATTTAAAAATAATTTTTTTAGTTTAATAAAGGCAGGTGTATATATATATATATATATATATATATATATATCAAAGGCGGGTGACTATTATATAGGTTAGAAGCCAGGCATCCTTAATATTTCTGTGATATTATCGTGTTATTTCAGATTTTATAAAAAACGAAAGGAGCATTTTAGACGATATTATTAAGGAATTTGAAACCAAAAACTTTAGCTTAATTAAGGCAATTGGATATATAGCAGAGATGGGTGGTTATTGTTTAGGTTAGAGACTTTCATCACAGCCTACATTTTCGTTTCTTATTTTGTCACTTTCATTCTTCTAGATTCTTCAAAACAACATGGCAATTTGGAATGTTGCTGAGGAAGTTGAAAACAAAATTTTAGATTAATTAAGAAAATTTTATACATAGCATAGGTAGGTGGATTTTATTGAGGTTAGAGGTCTCAGGAGCAGAAGAACATGTTGCTCAGGAATTTGAAAATAAAATATAAGGTAGAGTGAGTGGCTATTATTTGACCTTCACTCATTGATTTTACCAATTAGCCAATTAGGTATAACTGAAACGATTGGTTAGTGAAATACAAAATTTAAATGAATACTGTGTTAAAAAGATTTTTTGAAGATTTTCATAATTAAGGATATTTTTAAACTAAAATAGTTGTGTGATTTAACAATTAGAGGGTAGGCTAGAGGCCACACACACCCTGTATAGATTATTCTACTCATTCACTTTCATTCTATAAGATATTTAAAACAAAATAAATCTTTAAATAAAATTTTAGCTGAAGGAAAGATTAAAGATAATCCATCCACTCTACAAATATGTTTCTACTTTTGTCACTTATATTTTCCCAAATACTAAAAAAAACAAAATTGTAGCTTACTGGTAATTGTGTATGTAAGATGTTGGGGAATCAGAAAATAAAAATTTTAAAATGGTATATATAGGAAATGTGATTATTATTTTGGTTAGATGCCTCTAATATAATAATACATTTCTTTTCTTGTCACTTTAATTCGATTAGATTTAAAGAGCTGTTGAGAAATACAATTTTACCTTAATTATAATTGCATATGCATATGTATGATATAATTATAATTAAGGTAAAATTTAATTTGGATTGTTATCCGACCCTCAATCATTAAATTTACTATTCAATCAAGTATCGATTAAACTTTTAATTAAAAAAATACATGATTTTAAGTAAACCAAAGCTGTTTTAAGTATATTGATTTTAGATTTTTTGTGAACATATGATTAAACTAAAATTAAGCGTGTGATTTACCAGCTTGATTGAATTTCTGATTAAGAATTCGTTTATATTATAACATTTTAAAGTTGTAACAGTGGAATGCTTAAATCACAGTCACTGCTTCAATTTGATGAAGACTATAATAAAATTCATGTCGTTGTTGCTACGGAATTGAGTTGAAAGGTATAAATGTGTAATTATATAAATACATAAATAACATGGCGGATGGACGTGGTCGATAGCTAAACACTTCTACTTCTGCTACTATGTAAATATGTAGGATAGATAGAAGGGTATGTTTAATCTTAATCCTAATTATTTATAAAAACAAACAAGAGTGATAAAAATCACACAGAAAATTTTTGTAGGAAATAAAATATCGTATTACTCATAGGGAAATGTTCACGGATGAGTTTGAAGATTTTTAATTCATGGAGAATAGGTCATAAGTCACCAACCTACCCTAAAGATATTCATTTATTTATCACATATTAAAATATATAAATATTACGTTTCCACATTTTAAGAGAATTTTTTTGGAAGAAGTATTACTCATTAAAAAGGCTCGTTTAATTAAATACATCGTTGTTTGTTTAAAGGGTGGGCTACAAGTCATCAATAACAACATTTATTTAACAAAATCGGTTAATGACTAATATTTTTATTACAATACGCAGATGAAAGCAAATCATAAAAATTCTATAATTAAGAAAATTCACTTGAATTATTTCTGCTTAATGTCAATTAAGATCGACAATTTATAATATTGGATTGATGGACCTGATAATTGGGGAAACTCCATTATAGAGTTATTAAACAATTTATTAAATTTGTAATTTGTGAAATTGAAATAACAATTATCTACAGTATATTATAATTTTAGTACAATTTTAATGATAGCTGAACAAAATTAAAGTCTCAACTTTACACAACTGAATATTTATACACAATTTATTTCACATATAATTTGATCTTTAAATATACAGTTATAAATTGTTTGATGAGAAAGTTGAGATTCCGAATCCCCTGGGTTTCCTTCTCGAGACGAATGCTTCTCGGTGTAGACTATTATTGCATCAAGTAAATAGATTTATGAAAATTTGCAGACATCCCAGCATCAATCAACCGACATGAACACGTACAAGAGAATTCCGTAATGAATAATTTATGATGGAAAAGTGTTAGTGGTATAGATCCCGTGATGCTTATGCATGGTTTTATGTAATGGCACTCATTTTTCAATCTGATGTTTCCACTTTTTTCCTATATAATTTCCTCCGTAATATACATACATACATATATATATATATATATATATATATATATATATATACGCAGCGACGTCTCTTTGTTGGCGAATGTATTTTTTTTTTCGGGTGCGAAATACAGAAAGAATGCGACGAACGAAATATTCGGTTTAATATAAAATTCAGGATTCGCACCTATCGGGAATATTTCATCTCGGGCTTTAATATTGAATAATAACATTTAATTCTTTAGGGCGTTCACTCCATTGTATATTTTTAATTATTAAAGTAAAGAAAATAATTATTTTTTTTATATTACTTTAGCTTACTAAGGTGACAATTGCAGTTCATAATTTTTATTTATTTACGTTTTTATATTTTACGAAGAGTATTTTAATTTCTTTTTTAAATTTATTGAATCTTTGCCTAAGTAATCTGTCATCATAAAATATGTCTTTAAAGTTGTATTTTATATTCCAAAAGTTTAAGAATAAATTTTCGTAGAGGATATTTATAGTGCGGTTATTTTAGACGTATGAATAATAATTAAATGGGTATAATATGAAATTAATATTTCCGCTGTTATATTCCTACATAATTACCCTAAATTATATATACTGATAGTTAAAAACTCACCCCTTCAGTAATCATAGTACACCTTTGAAAATGACAAGCAATTTTCGAAACGTATGTCCGAAAACTGATCAATTAAATATGAAACTAAACAAGTATATAATCTATAAATCCACACCTGGGTATAATATTATTAAAATTTATGATGCCTGGAAGGTTGTCATTACATCATTAGCTACTCTAGTGAAAATAACAAGTTTGTTATTAATAATGTGCACCTTGTGAATGAAATGTACATCTAACAATTAATTAACAAGTGAAGTTATTTTCATTTTCAAAACTCTTTACGTAAACTCAAACCATCAATAGCTACTCTAGTAATAGAAAATATTTTTAAGAAAAGGTGGAATCATATTTATGGGTTCTAATTTAAACCATTAAACAATAAACGTTTTAGTTGCTAATAAACAAATATTTACAGTATTTGTAATGGTAAATAATAATAATGCATATATTATAAATAATTAAATGTAATTTAAATGGAATATTCGCTTTAAATTAAATTCTTCCTTTATCATCCAAGCACTAATAACAATGTTAATTTTAATGGAAAATCAATTATAAATTAATATGATTGCCGAAAGTTTCCATACACAGATCAAACAGATACAACTTTTTAATTACATTAATGCATTCAGTCGTCGTCGGTGGAGGCTTAATTGAATTAGTCGGCGGCCGTAAATTGAAGCATCGGAAAAGGGCAATGAATTCAAAACGCTTCTGCATTGAAATGTTAAAAAGAAGGCGTCCCTTGAATTAATAAACCCCGGGGCCTGGTAGGAGCATCCCCACTTATTATTATTGGCGAGCGACACTTTGTTTCATCTGCGATCCAGGACGCACTTCCGCGCGGAATTTACACAAAAAGATACGATCCGATTGAATTGCAAAGTTTCGACTTCCTGTTGATTTTGCCCGGAGTGCCGACGCGGGCGTGGAAGTGATTCGCAGTTTCTTAACCCCAACTATTGAAAAAAAAGAGGCCGTGTATCCCTCCTTTTCGATTCACCGTGGGGAATCTGATACGCCGAATAATTTGATCTGAGTCACGCTACTTCTTTTCCCTTAATCCGAATAATTTGTCGGGCCTTGCACGTGTCAATGTACTACAGGAAATCCGAAATGCAACTCCCCGCTGACAGGCAATTGCCGTACCCCATTTCTCCAGTGCCCTTTTAACGTATGCAGGGTTGACTCGCAAATGTATACAAATGGTATTACAAGGCTGATTTATTGATCACGAGGGGGTCCCCAAAAAAAAATATAAGTGACAGGAAACTACTGTAGCCTACCGGCGTCCGTTTTTTATGTGGTAAATACTTAATTCGGCCAGCGTTGCAGGAATGATGATTCGTAAATCGGTGCAGCGGACTTTAATTCCCTGCATGGTACTTGTTTTCCTTAGTCAGCTATTATAAATATTGATTATACTATATTTCAAGAGGGACTTTGGAATACCTACAAATGTCGCCATATTACGAACTAATTCTTACATAAATCTATGTGCAATCTAGATCCAAAATATTACAAGCAAAAGTTATCAAAGCTCCATTAAATTTTTTAGAACTGCTATTTAAGATAATATTATATATTTCTTTCTTACTTTAATGTTTAATAGACTGTTGATCTGTAGCCTTATAATGAAATATCTTCAGAATTATTAATACTTCTCGAGACAATGTGAGCATAAATTAGGAGAAGAGTAAGGTGAATTCTGGATTCTTCTGCAAGGTGGCTAAAGAAAAAGAAATCACTAAGAGCAGCCGAATACGAGCGGAATAAAATGATTGAGTTAAATAATGGAAATGACTCAAAAATTTTGGACATGCTTGCTAAAGAATGTATCATTGCTCTACGTAAGGCCAAGAGCCGTAACATTGAGCATTCAGAATTTGCCTGCGGTGATATTGCCCTCAAATACTTGCACGATATTCAGGAATCTCAGTTGGGATACGCAAGAGTTGTTTACCAGCACATTTCGGGCAAGAACAAATACCCTTTGCAGAGGAATACAACTACCAACAATGGTTACGATTTTGGTAAAAGGGCCCAACAATCAAGAATCAAAGCTATTGGAGATAAAGCAATTGTACCAATTGGCGGTGCATTTGAAGTCAGCCTATAATATACTTACGAAGTGTTAAGGGAAATATAGCTTGGAAGAAACTGCTTATATAGAGGTCCATCTTTAATTCCAAAAGTTTTGGCTACAAATTCGTGTTTTAATACCTAAGACGCTAATGTAAAATTACAGAAAGAGTCCTGCGGGATTCCGAACTCATCAGTATGAACCTGCAGTCGGGGGAGTTTATCGTGCTTTGTCGTGGCGTAAACAACATATGTGCTGGCATGAGCAGCCGCTGAAGGTTTTGACAAGGACCGCGCCAAGACCTTCAAGTTCCTCGTCAAAATCAAAATCGCCATTGAATTTATCAAGTATGTAACAATGATGTAATTGATGTAGTTATGTCATATAAATAAAAGGCATCACTGAGTCGCAGAACATCAGCTTTAGAACATATACTTACATCCTCACCTGCAATATAAGCATAGAGCACAAAAAGAGCGAGGTAAATTCTTGATTCTACTAGATGACAGAAGGAGAAAAACTGATGGCGACAGAATGCGAGTTTATCGAACGGAGGGTAAAGAAGGTGATCTAATTGAAGAGAAAACTTAGCAAGGGTAATAAATTAATTAAGAATGGAATTGACACACTGAGTTTGGTAATACTTGCAAAATAAGGTATCATAAGGAACAAGCGCCGCAACATAAAGCGTTTACTAGTACGCATTGCTCTCAATTACTTGCATGACATTCAGGAATCCCAGTTGTGATACATAAAAGTTGTTTAAGAACACATTTTTGGTAAGAAGAAATAAACTTATGTAGAGGTGTATAAAATCTCATAATCAGCCACGATTTTGATGAAACGGTCAAACAACAAAACTCAGAGTGGCGAATAAGCTATTAAATATTAAGTAATTGTACCAAGTGCTAATGCATTTAAACTATCAGCCTATAATAGGTGTATGAAGTTCTAAGATATTTTTAAGAGAATGCAGACGCGCTTCTTACCATTTCAAAATTGTTGACTACAAGTTCTGGTTTTGGCTCAGCGCACTATTATAAAATTACAAGAGAATTCCTGTGGGAATTCTAACCCATTAATTTTGACCCTTACTCCAGGGAGCCGATGGTGCCCAAGGACTCTGGTATCTTCAATAACTACTTTGTAAAGCAGCAAATAAACAACTCCTGAAATTAATTTGACGAATAAAGCACTAATAACATTTCTTCACAATTTTATTTAAATTACCAAATGTCCGAAATGTACATTTGTCAAATTAATTTGATCTTCGTCTAACTCAATCAACCAATTTAGTCAACTACTGCTTTGTCCTAACATCAACTCTCCTGTTAATAAACGGTTAATAAACTGAAAAATTGGTATAGTCAATACTTTTTACACTACTTTCTTGATGGAACGAAATTTTCAAATTGGGTAAATTTTATAAAATTATGGAACATAACAAGTGCTATAAGTTACCCAATTTGAAAAATTGGTAGATGCATTTTTTTTTGTATGCTTGTTTCACTTTTTACAAGCTATGAATAATCTTTTCTAAACCATAGAGTACAAACCTCAATTGTTTTGCTTATTTTTGTCACATTTCTTTTTCTTTATTTTCCAGCTGTTTTGATTCCGTTAAATTTTTCGTTCTAGTTCCTTTTCTCTTTATCTATCTGGTTTTTGTTCTAATTCTATATTTTTATTTATATATTTATATTTATTTTACTTTACAAAGTCCTGTTATATGAAAAACTTCAAAATACACATAAAAATAATACAAAAATTTAGCCCACAGGACTTGCAGGCGGAGTTCACTGCGTGTTCTTTCACTCAGACGTTTCGTTCTCTTGATGTAGCCAGGACTGGTCTTAGAACCAAAATATATTACAGGTAAGTAGAAGTCCTTGAGGTCTTTGTGGAATCTATTTTGGGCATTTGAGTTTCAGGAGAACCGGCAGATTTACATATAATAAAACCGTTACTGTAAAACATTTAAAGGTTAAAATATTGGATCATGGATGCAGACATCTCTACATGCCATAACAAACGCTTACACCCTGTGACTATGGAGTATAAAAAAGTAAGGTGAATTCTGGAAGATAGAGAAGAACTGGTTGCAGCAGAACGCGAGTTAAACATAGGTTGAAGAAACTGATTAAGTTGAAGAAGAAAGTTTGCAAGAATTTGGAAAGAATTTTGTGGTCTTGAACCATAAGGAAAATTACTCAAAGGGCTTCGATATACTTTCTAAAGAAGGTATCATGGCTTTATGTAAGACCAAGCGCCGTAAATGAAGGGTTTAGTAATTATCTGCGGTGGTATTGCTTCTAAACACTTGCACGACATTCAGGAATGCTAGTTGGAATGCGCAAGTATGTTTACGAGTGCCTTTAGGGCATTATTAAAATAAGGACTTCAAAAATTGAAGCTAAATATACCAGAAAAGGTCGAAATATTGCTCTAGTAGCTACATCTTCTCCAGCTAACAAGAGTAATGGTTCGAGTGGAAGAACACATGAAACCATAAACTCTGCCTTCAAGATCTATGCACAAAATTTTGAAGTGATTTAATTTTTATATATGTATGTTTCTGTTTATTTTTTAATAGATCTTGTAAAGTTAATAAATATTTATTTATTCATTAATTTATTTATTTATTTGTACTTTACAATATCCTGTTAAAATAAGGTAAACGAATTTCAGATACATATATTAAAAAATACAAACATTTAGGGCACATGATTTGCGGGCGGAGTTCACCATGTGTTCTTCCACTCAAGACCCTTCTGCTTCAGATGAAGATATTCATTCTCTGCAACGTATTTTTACCAATTGGGTAATATATTGGCTATTACTGGCATTCTTATGCCCATTTTACATGGAACAATTTTAATAACTGTAATATCTGTCAATTAATAATAATTAAAGAACAAATACACTTTTGTAGAGGTATACAAAAATTCACAATCCCATCAAGATTTTGACGAAAGGGTCTAACAAGCAAGACTCGTGGTGTGTAATAAAGCTATTGAAGATAAAGCAATTGTACCAAACACCAGTGTATATACAATTTCAGCTTATGATAAAGTTATATGTTTCTAAGATACTGTTAAGCGAAATTATCACTTGAAGCTGCTTATGCATTCCAAAAGTGTTGGTTACAAATTCCGGTTTAACTACTTAGGACACTTTTGTAAAACTACAAGAGGAGTTCTTTAGGTATTCTAAGCCATCAATTTAGATCTGTAGTCCGGGGAGCTAGGAGATCCCAAGGACGCTAGCATCTTCAATAACTATATGGTGAAGTGGTAAAAATAATCAACTCCTGCTTGTTCTAGCATCGAATCTCGAGAACATGCGTCTAGAAGGGCAAATAAATGTGCATTTATATCAGAGTACGCTTCATTAATCTTAATAGATTATGATATTTAATATGCAATATATAATATTTGTTAATTAAGATAAAAGAGATATCAGATGATAAAAGGTAAATTAGCTATAGTTAATATATAACAGATGACAAACGTCTGTTTACAGTTGACACATGATAACAGATAACAGAAGACAGGTAACAAATGCCATTTGGTAGATGAGAGATGACAAACTTGCACCTTACCGATAACAAATGATAATTAATTAATATTATATAACAGATGACAGTTGATGGATGATAGATGAAAATTGACCAATGATAAATAAATTATGATTTTTATATTTCATAACTGATAGATGCCATATAATAAATGATAGGTGCCAGATGATATTTACTTATTCTATTATTTAATTGTCGAATTATGTAATACAAATTGGCTACCATTTTGTTATAAATGAAAAAAAAGAGCTCTGTTTTCATTAAAAGCTTATTTGAAAGTGTTACATTACTTGAAAAAAGTTATATCGCTCAAATGGTCACATCCCGAGTTGATGCAAAATTGCGCTCGTTTTACGGCATTTTGATTTCTTGCTTGAAAAACATCTGGCTCCAAATTGGAGATTTCTTCTTCAATGTTAGCTTTCAAGCCTTCCAAAGTTCATGGTTTGTTGTGATAAACGCCAGATTTTAAAATGCGCCAAAGGAAGAAGTCTGATGCTGTTAGATCTGGCGATCTGGACGGCCAGTTCAAATCTCCAAAACGGAAGATGACTCGAACTGGAAAGTGGTCAAAATCTCCATAGTTACCCGAGCTTTCTGAGCAATTGCTCCTTCATGTTGAAACCAACAATTATCGAGACCCATTGCAGCAACTTGCGGCAAAAAACTCTGCTTGTAACGCTCACCATTTACGGTTACGGCGGCGCCAGCGGTGTCTTAAAAAAATAAGGACCAATAACTTGTTCACTGAAAATTCCACAACAAACAGTCACTTTTATGGGATTCAATGTATCTTCTTGCATTACATGTGGATTTCACTTAAGTGGAAATCGCTCATTATGATTTTTGATACGAAATCGTCCTCTTCTTGCACCAGGTACAACATAGTTTGGCAGTAAGTTAACCTTGTCCGACGGTCAGCAAGAAGCAATTCGTGAACAGTTTTCACTTTGTAGAGGAACATTTTCAAAGCTTTGAACAAAATCCTTTGCAACGAACTTCTGCTGATACCTAATTGTGTGCATCGTCGTCTCGTTGAAGCTTGTGGATTCTCTTTGACGTCGATGGCAACAGCAGCGACATCTGTAGTGTTTGCACGAGTCGTTCAGCCAAACGCTTAATTGTTCGAGCACACGGAACACGATGAACAACAGACTTAAAATTTGGTAAATAAGCAGTAACAACAAATCCAGGATCTTGAGGTGTGTATCGCTCCATGGTTTGTCGACAACTAATTCACTATATATCTACATCATGAATGTCAAAGCACACTGACATTGGGCGCCATTTGCAAATGGCGGCCAATTCAAACTATGACATTACTCTTGCGTCACCTTGTATATACTAATTATTAGGTAAGATAAAACCTATATATTACTAATGATATATGACAAGGAATATATTACGTCTGAGAGATGACAAATAATGAATTGGCTCTAAGTGATAGATGATAGATGACAAATGACAAATAACAGATGTTATCTATCATCACACATATAAAAATGACAAATTTCAAATTATAGCTGATAGATGACTGATGGCTAACAATAGATGACAGATTAATATCAGTTATAATCTATCACTTATTGTCTGCTATCTGTCATACATCAGCTATAATCTGAAACTTATCGTTTGTCATCGTTTGTATGCTATTTTTTATGTATCTATTCTATCATCTGTAGTGTCATTTATCACCTGTCATTATGACAATTAATAGATAACAGATACCAGGATACAATTGATAAATAAAAGATAACCATTGGCAGCTGATAGATTATATTTCAATTTGAATATCTTAAACTGCTTTCTTTATAATTAAATAATTTTTTATTCAATGTTCATTTAATTTTTTACGTTTTTTGAAGTGTAACAAATTTAAATTCACTTTAATCATATAGAATGTAGAAATGTCTTTATTTTTTCTGTAAATAAAATATTGCAACTTTGAAAAAATATTTTAGACTTTTTTTAGTAAAAATAACACAGATTATAGCCGATAGACGGCATATGACAATTGATAGAAGACAGATGACATCTTAAAAATAAAAAATAATATGACAAATGAAAAAACAGATGTCATATGTCAAATAACAGATGACATGACATTTGACAAATGACAGATGAGGGTAACAGGTTACAGTCGACAAATAAAAGATTACCGATGGTAGATAATAATAATAATAATAATAATAATAATTTTTACATAGTCTATATTTTCTGGCTAATTCGGCGTTAAAAAATCAATAACATTTGAAAAGAAATTATTTTAGAATTGCAGTAGAAATATGACAGATTATAGCTAATGGGTGGCATATGAGAAAATTGTATGACGGATTAAATACTAGAAAAGATAAATAATAGATGTCATATGATATATGTATGACAAATGATATATACCGATGACATATGCCATATGACAGATAAATAAAAATTGTGAAAGAAATCAAACCAAGTGAGATTAATTAATTACACATTTACCCAATTCTGTCCAAATTTGCTTGCAATGTTTTAATACCATCGGAAAAAGTAAATAATTTTGTTATTATTTAAGCCATTCGACGTTACGTTAAAGAACCTTTCATAATATAGAAATAAACGTAATAAGTTTTGAAATCTAAACGTTTAAAACTACCAGAAGAAATAACAAATTTTGCATTTTGCTCAAAGAGATGAAGTTTTGTATTTCTTACTTATTTCCCCAAAATAGGCCAATAACACATTTTTCGAAAAAGACTGAACACTATTCATACGCCAATCCATGAATTTATCGTAAACCACTTCATAACGCGCTTTGAATTTTTCCGGGAGAAGATCCGCTGCGGTATGTTCTGCTGGTTGCCTAATTTCTGAGTTCCAACAATTTCTTCTGTGGAGTCAGTTTTACATATTTTAACAATGAATAAATGAATTATTAATAATAATTAAACCAAAATAACGTCAATGTAATATATATATTCAACAACGATAAATGTCAAATTCATTTGTCTAGGCTACTTGATTCGAGATTCGTGATAATAATGGTTACGTAACATATTACGTGCTAGTTTTTTCTTCATTACGTGCATGTATCATAATGCCATGGTTACTAATCAACAAACAATTGCGTTATTGCCTACTTACTACTATGGGAGTAGAAAAAATATAATTACGCATTTGTTACGACGTTCAGGTAAACTGAACGCCGGTAACACTCATAACTTATTTTCAAAACTATCAGACAAAAATACTTACGCATATTTTAAGCATTCAACATAACATCTCAGAACCTTTAAATCTATACTTAAAAGTAACGAATGAATTGGGAAAGTCACTTTTCAATTTCGGCCCGTCTAATGATTTTCTGAGCCTTGGGTAGAGTAGTAAACTTGCAAATTGCAATAGTAGAACTTTTAAACAGTTCATCAACAACTGTAACCGAATATCAAAGCGGTTAACTCTGAATGCTCAATATTCTACTACTTCAAATTTTTGACCTGATTTTATAGATAACGCCGTTTTCTCGATCTGGGACCATGAAATCTGGTCTTCAAACGAACTCTTTCTGGACCTAACAGTCGGAACGACTAGACCAGCTAGAGAAATTAAATCTACCATCTGGCCTAAACATAAGTTGAAGGTGGAAATTTTAATCATTCATTTTGAAGGATTTCCTTCTCCGAGCCCCGCAAAATATTTTAGATTCATTCCTCCGCACGGAAGCTAATAAATTTTTTGCTGGGCGGGAGATAAATTACGCATCCTAAGTAATTGGATCGATGGTTTGGGTCGTTACTGTGTGAAAGTTTCTCAAAATGCTCAAGAAAGAAGACCTAATAACCAAGCGTTAATTGGCGAGAGGGGACTCACCTTTTTATAGCAATTCGTCGACAGCCTAGGGTGATAATTTACTTTAAACCCTAGCGATAATTATAACTTTATTAATGATATCATAAGATCCGCCAGAATATATAATTCTATGATTGTGAGTGGTCCTGCGAAGCAACTATTCTGGACGAGCTCAAAAATCGCAAAGCTTCTGGTCACGACGGCATTTCCACGTTAATGGTGAAAAATCTTGCCCAAGATGATAGAATCGCTCTGCTTAATATAGCAAATACGGCTATGCGACTAGGCTCTTTTACATCTGTTTGAAAATTGGCCGCAGTGGTCAACATCTTCAAGGCGGAAAAATCTCCAACTTGGTGTTCCTCAGGGGTCTGCTCTATCCCCAGCCTTGTATAATATCTATATCAGCGATAAACCGAATTCGGTTCCGTCCATGATCGTACTGTTGCTACTGCTCTTCTGTACAGAAGAGTAACTGAAACCCGCTTAGAAAAAATTCTTCAGAAAGCCCTGAAATCCTTAGAGGAGTGGCGTCTTGCGATTAATGCTGAAAGAAGTGCCACACGAGGAGAAAACATTTTCGAAAAAGTAAAAGCAGTTTTTGATCAATTTGAGTTTAAATGGGAGAATCTAAGTGGAATTTCTACTGATGGTGCTCCAGCTATGGTTGGTTATAACTTAGGAGTTAACAATAGAATTAAATTGGAACTATGTAGTAGGAATACTAACACTGAAGATTTGAGTGTATTTCACTGCGTTTTACATCAACAAAATTTGTGTGCAAAATATACACATGTAATGTAAACAGTAGTTCCTTGCATAAATTTCATTAAATCAAGAGCACTTCACCACCGTCAGTTCCAAACATTTATGGAAGAACTACAGTCTGAATTTGAAGATCTGACATTTTATTGTGAAGCGCGTTGGTTAAGTAAAGCAAAAATGTTAAAAAGATTTTATGATTTGAAAGATGAGGTATTTGTTTTTATGGTTATGAAAGAAAAACCTGTACAAGAGCTAAAGAACACAAATTGGGTCTGCGATCTTGCGTTTCTCGTTGATGTAACAAGTCATATGAATGAATTAAATACAAAGTTGCAAACCCAAGAACAACTTGTTCATGAACTGTATGGTCACGTCAAGTCATTCCAAAATAAAGACTTCGGGAAAATCAGCTCCGAACAGGGAATACTTACCATTTTCCTACTCTTTCAAATCATGAAGATCATGCTAACTTCGAAACGTTTGCAAACGAGTTACAATTTTTAAGAGATGAATTTAACACCAGATTTAAAGATTTTTGCTGCCAAGAAGCAAGTCTGAAAATTTTTTCCTCCCCATTTGATGTGGAAATAGAAGAAACTCAATTTTCATTGCAAATGGAACTCATTGAATTGCAAGAAAAATCCGATCTTAAGTCGATATTTAGAGACACGCCGTGAACTGATTTTTATAAAAAATATTTACAATCCGATAAATTTCTAAATCTCGCATCTTTGCTTCAGAAAAAATATCTTTATTTGGAAGTACATACCAATATGAGCATCTATTTTCGAGAATGAAGTTTGTTAAATCAAAAACACTTACAAGATTAACAGATTCACATTTGGAGAACACTCTGCATGTTGCGACATCCGATATTTCACCAAATATTGATTATTTGGTGAAAAATATGAAGGCACAGTCTTCCCATTAAATGTGTTTGTATTTGTTCATTTTAATCTATTTTCTGAAAGCCAGTTCTAATAAATGACTACGTACATGTACACATGTGTTGTTATTTTTTTATTATTTTTTTGAAATGTTAAAAAGTTATAAATATTATATCATTTCCTTAAATCAAACTACGAATTTCTGCGTTCCTTATAAATTCAAATAAAAGGACCGGCCCGCGATTTTAGGTTGAATTTGTTTTCCGGCCCGCGATCTTGATGAAGTTGCACATGCCTGATTTGGCCATTAAAAAAAATAAGTAAATATTTTAGAATTGCAGTAGAAATATGACCGATTATAGCTAATAGATGACATATGACAATTGATAGATGACAGATTACATATTAAAAATAACAAATAATATGACATATGCCAAATGATAGATGGCATATAACAGATGCCATATTAGAGATGACAAATGACAGATCATAATTGATAAATTGATTAGATAATCAGTGACAGATGATAGATTATGCCATAGAGAGATGATAAATAATAGAATACACTCGACAAATAAAAGATAACTTATCGAGATAATCAATGATAGATCAAAGATTTGTGCATAAAATTTTCATATTTCGCTTGAACTCATTTATTGTCTATGACTTAATAATTTTTTATTCAAAAGAATGTATAGTGTACATTTTATTTGTATTGTGTTTTGTTGTTACACATTGTATATTTCCTGGGTAAGTTGGCGTCTAAAAAAAATTCAAATATCCTTTGAAAAGAAATGTTTTGCAAACTTATTTTTCTTTTAATTTTGAAAGTACAGTTTTTGTAGAACGATGACGGATTTTAGCTTCTAGATGACATATGACAGATGAAAGATGATAGATGACAAAGGACAGATGGCAGTGAGAGATGACAGATGACAGATTACAGATTACAGATGACAGAAAACAGATGATAGATGATAGATGACAGATGATAGATGACCAATCTTTATTCTCCATTCTCCTTGGCCATTGAAATAATTTTGGTTAGTTCAGTTGTTCTAAGTTGAGTTATGTTTTTAAGAATTCTAATAAAATAATGTCTTCAGGGCAGAAAGATCTCAGGTCTATAGCCCAGACGGACTAACACCATCTATGTATTGTATCCATATTTATTGTTTCTATATACTTTGTTTTGTCTAAATAAAGATTATTGTATAATGTCTTCAACTAACTAAAGTTATTTTGGACAAGCAAAGTTAATTGAAATAAACTGCTATGTAGTAACGTTCACCACCTTCATTTTTATTTAAAATTAAATTTTTAATTTTGTTATTATTCATATGTCATAAACTTAGATTATTGTTTAGAGATTTGTTAATGCTAAAATTATTACTTTTTTACTGAAAAAACACACTATGAATAAACCTAGGATAAACTTTAAAAAATACATATTCGAACACAATTAGGAAGTGTTAATACTCAAAACCTCAACGAGCAATTAGAGTTTGTTTAGCCAATAAAAGCATATATTATGGCCAAGGTAAATATTAAACATTATTATTATTAGAAGCCTCCACAATTACTTATTTAGCAGAAGCTAAATATGTTTTTAATTATAAGAAAAAAAAAATCGATATAAATAATTTTGGACCTTTTTACGGGCAAAATATTTTATCATTCGCGAACGAACACGCAAATGCGAAATCAATATCTGAGCATAAATCAAACGCCGCGCATAAATAGGCCGTGTTGCGAGTGATTTATCAAAATGCGAAATTAACCATTTTGATCAATATTCATAGGAAATCAATGAGTGCTTACTTCATTAATGATGGGCGATATTTCAACGTCACTGGTCCCCTCAAATACCCGGCGCAAAAATTGCGTACGTGAATTCGAAAATCCCAATAGTTCGATTTAATTCCGTCCGGTTTTCAATATCAAAACAAACAATTGCGAAAATTGAATTACCGTTAATTGATCGGACTAGTTTTGAACGTACCGATAACGACGATTGTACACACAAACTGAATTTAGGGGATAGGTTTATTTCATTAAATTGTAATTTAAAAATTGTAAATAAACGATTTTTTTACTTTAAAAACTGTTTTACAGCAATTTATAATAAACTTAATTTTTGGGTAGAAAATTGATCAACACTTGGTTTGTTTCACTGATCAATTTACATGATATTACATATTGTTTCACCAAGAGATAAGTGAGAAAGTTATTCAAGAAAAATAATAATAATAATAAGTACTTAGTTTTGTTATAATTATGAAATTTTTAAGAAACGATGTTTTATGACTTTATTAATTTAAGAATCTCTTTAAGAATAAATTTGTATTAACTGATCAGAGAAAAAGAAAGTATTTTATAATATTCTTTAACACAATAATAAATAAAATGAATGATCTAGATGTATTGAATACATTTTGTGCCTTTTAGAAACAGTATTGGTTTTTATATCATTTCCCAGGATAAATTAAAAATTTGGAATACCTTTTAAGCGTAAACATTCGCATTGTGGCCTACTGGACTATATTTCTTTACGATTTAGTAGATTTAAAATCTAAATTTTTTTAGCAGATATAATTTGACATTTGACAATATGCTTGATAAATTTTTAATCGTAACTTTTTTAACTTAAGAATCTATTCAACAGCAATTTTTAAATAAATTGATTAAAGTAAAATAAAATATTGTATTAATTTCATTAACAAAATAAGGTTCTTTGATGTTGTTGTTAACAACTGTATGCATTTATTTATTTATTTATTAATATCTTTGTACTCCTTTCTCACAAAAAAATAATAGCTGTGTATTTAATAAAAAATATAATTTTCAGTCTCTGACTATTTTAAATAAGTCAGTTGAATAGAAGTGCCTTTAGCTACCTTTACTGTAATGAATTTATAACACAAATGATATTGAACACGTGTATTAATATTAAAGCATTCAAATAAATTAAATTTGCCTTTTCTATTTATTAACCCCATATACTTGTTGTTTTGTATATAAACAATAAATACTAAATTTTTTATATGTATTTCTTACGTACACAATCTTAGGCTATAAATATGAAACAAACCCCGTAATTAAATTAAGCCGAAGATTCATGACCACCGTCCATAAATAACTGAGGATCACTCGCAACACGATTACAATTAAATTAGTAATAGTTTCCCCATATAATAGGGAACTTAAAGCTGTAAAATGATTAGGGATGGGACCAATACACACTGGATTTGAGGTGAGGCGTTTTCCCGGCCCTTAATGGCACTCCTATATTGTAACAACCCTCATTCAACCCCTGCGCCGCGGAGTGGAGGGTGTCCCCAGTTCAAACGCTTCGGATGAAATGTAATTTTCTGATTAAGTCTTATTTGACAAGAAAGAGCCTCTAACGAGTGAGCGAGAGGGTGGTTTGTACACACTCGAAGGTCTGAAGGCTGATAACGGGGCATTTCGGTTATTGACATATTTTTTTTTTCGTTCGCGATGAAATTTCGTTATGATTGAATGGCGTTTTTATTGTTTTTACGGGACGTCAAAAGTTTTCGGGGCGTAATTTAAGTGAAACTTTTTTTATGATGTTAAATTGAATCATTTTTTTTTCACAGGAAAAGTATATGTGACACAAATATTAAAAAAATAGATAGGCTTTGTTATAGATATAAATACCTTCATCCTTAACGTCTGATATAGAAATTCTTCAATTGATTAGTTGATTCCATACCTGAAAAAAAAAATTTCTTTAATAATTAAGATTAAAATATGTTAATATCGGAAATAAAGCAAAATATATTTGCAACAAAATTTAATAGCTATATTTCCGTCCGAGTCCTTCAAAGTGGCTTAATATTTAATTACGCCAGTTGTAATTAAATTTCACTTATGCACATAATCATAGCCGTTAATATGAAACTAAAGTAAGTTAAAATTAAATTTTAATTAGTTCTGCAGAGTCGAGTTGCCCCTGCTGTATGATCACCGTGAGGACTAATGAATTTGCAATAAAGCAATTAATTTCATTTACATTGTAAAGTTAATATCACATGCGCGTATATTAATTGAAATTCCGGTACTTAGTAAAACTTGCCAGTAATTCTGATAAGAACACCAATTAACAGAATTATTAAGAACTCTTTATATTTAAAAAAATAGATTTTATTATAATTTTGCATATAGTTAATTTTTAAAAAGCACAAAAGGACAGTCCATTATATTTTTTGCACATGCGTTCGTTGCGCATTATAATGCATTTGAAAAATTTTAATGGCCATCAGAATAAAATGCAGAGGGCACTAAATTTCTGTAGCGCATTTTATTTTATTGTGTCCCGAATAAAATTCCGCAATTTATCGCGCCGTTCGAGCCGAAACTGTTTTCGCACATTATTTATTGCACAACGGCCTTAATCAATTTTTTTTGTTCGAATAAAACAATCGCCGGTCCATCCTCTCGTTCGAAACGTTGTGTCGCATTTATTTCATTAATAAAAAAAATATATGATGACATAGTCGAGTGTCCAATTTAATATTTCCTGTTTATTACGTTTTCAATTAATGAGTTTAATATTTTGCGCTCGCATTTTGATACAAAAATTTTATACTATAATAATCAATGTATACATAACTTTGGTGGTGATTGTATTCATTGGTTATTGTCTAATTGCAATTATTTATCACTCATATTATCTACTTTTTATTTGTCTGTTAACGCTAGAGAAATACGATGAATTAAAGTCTTACTTAACTCGTGGTAAAACATTTTTATTTTAATTAAGCTGCTCAAGATAATATTTGAAGGCTTATTAAATTACCATAAAGGTGCCATCTACTGTCTAAGCGTTGTACTAAATCTCTGTTTCAGTGTATAACCACCATCGGTGGTTATACAAGAAATACTATTCATTAATATTAACTAAATACGTGTTTTATTCAAATTTAAAAAAAATACAATAAAGAATTCGTGTTCTGCTCTTAATTATTCAACGTGTTTGTCGTCAATTAAGTTCGACTTTTAGATTAATATGTTTTTTCAATCAATTTAACTAGGGAAGCCAGAAACGGGAACAGAGACAAGCAATAAAGCCGTAAGCCGTAAGAAAAAAAGACCTAGAGGAAATCGGAAAAGGCTGCAGGATAGAACCAATACTTGCAGAATTACTTAAACTTTGAAACAATGATAACATCTCAATCCCGACTTTCTAAAGATTCAATCACGTGTATCATCGTCGTGGCTTTGAGTTACTTAACTTAGCAAAGTTGGTGAGAATGTGTGTAGTACTTTTAATAAGCGTAACAAGCCAAAAGATGATTGTATAATAAATATTGAAGATAAAAGTACAAGCCAAAAATGATTATATAATAAATATCAAAGATAAAAGTAAATTAAACATAGTTTTCTATCTATTAATTAAAAACACAGTTATACTATTATATTATAATTAAGTGATATATAACTTTCACGTACTACAAAATTTTCTATATTTTAGACATCTCTTTAGTAGTGATTAATCAATTTACAATCGACGGCAATTTTAACTCTTGTGATTCATTATCAAGTTGATAACAATAATGACTCGCTCCAGTAATCACTTTATTGATTTAATTTTAAAGAAAAATTATGATTTTAATAACTTTATCAAATTTACGCCCTTAAATTTTGTTATACTCCCATAAAACTGAGAAACTTTAATATTAGAAAAAGTTCAACATTTTGAAGGCCAGTAGTAAATATAAAAACAATTCTGACGACTCAAGATTATTCAAATTTACATGAAATATATTAGAAATTAAATATAAACATAATTTATTCAGGTTGGAGGTATAGTAATAAAAGGCTGCAGGATAGAACCAATACTTGCAGAATTACTTAAACTTTTAAACAAATATTTGCTTGTAAATTAAGCCTAAATCTTATGAAACTGAGAGTCTGACAAATATATAAAACTCAACATTTTTGGAAGCTATTAAAATAATTAAAACAATTTCCGACGACTCTAAACTAATAAAATTTACTTAAAACGTATTAGAAATTATTATTTTGATAATTTCACCAAGCTTATTTTTATAAATTCTCAGAAAATCCCGTTGAGCGGAAAAACTTTAATGCTATGAAAAGTTAAACATATTTTCGGTCTTGTAAATAATTTAAAACAATTACATATTATTAAAACAATTGCAGACGACCTAATTATTTTTAAATTTGATCAAAATATATTAGAAATGATTTGGGTAATTTTAGCAAAATTAGGCTTCTTTATTTTTAGATAAACCCATGAAACTGACAGACTTTCATAAAAAGATTAATTTACATTAAAAAAAAACAGTGTTTATCAATTTTTAACCTATTATTTCATTATGTTAGAAATAAGTGAAAAAATTATTCAAGAAATATTAAAGAAAATATTTAATTTTAGAGGCATTTGTTTTGAGAAGGAAACATGATGACTTTGTTTCACCACTTACTTTAAAATTACACATGGCTACAATTTCAAACACTTGTTTGATAATGACTAGCTTTTAGTCGAAATTATAGTTACGTGTAATTTTATATAAAGTGGTAAGACTTAAATAGATATAAAAACAATTACCAGCGAACTAAAACTATTAAAATTTATCCAGAAGGTATCGAAAATTCTGATTTTGTTAATTTTACCAAATTTACGTTTCTAAATTTTGAAATAATCCTATGAAACTGAAGAGCTTCATTTTTTAACATTTAACATTTTTTGAGGTGTTCTAAAACCATAAAAATAATTACAAATAATCCAAAACTATTAAAATTTTCCCAAAATATATTCATACTTACGATTTTGATAATTTTGTCAGACCTAAGTTTCTAAATATTGAGATAATTCCATTAAACTGAGGAACAAAATTATTAAAATTTTAATTATGGTTTTGATAGTTTTATCAAACATAGGTTTCTAAATTTTAAAATAATTCTCTTAAACTGATGGACTATATTATAACAACGTTTAAAACGTTTGGGAGTTTGTAAAACAAGGCTACAAAAATTGCGATCGACCTGAAACTTCTAAAATTTACTGAAAATAACCTAAGCTTTCAATTTTTTTTATAATCCCATACAATTGAGGAAATTTATTGTTATAATATTATATATCAATAATTTTAGAGGCTTGTATAGAAATAAAAACAATTGATAAGGACTCAAAGCTATTAAAATTATTCAAAATATATTAAGAATTATAATTTTGTTTTCGTATTTTAGATAATTAATTATGATTTTGTTAATAATTTGAACAATCCAAGTGAAATGAGAAACATTTATATTTTGAAATTATTAACATTTTTGGAAGTTTTTAAGAGTTACAAAAAAAATTGCCACTGATTCTGTACGTTTAAAATTTACTTAAAATACTATTCAGAATTATTATTTTATTAGTATTATCAAAATTATGTTTTCAAATTTTGGGATAATCCCATGTAATTAAGAATTATTAACGTTGTAAAAAATTCATTTTTTCAAGCATATAAAACTTTATATGTTTATTGCTAACAATTGTCAATGATCAAATACTTTCAAAGTTTACCCAAAATATAATAATAAAAACTTTGATCTTTTTAGTTTAAATAAGCTTACGTTTATAAAGTTTGGGATAATTCGAATAAAGTGAAAATCGGTACTATAAAAAGTTAATATTTTTGGAGCTTTTCTAAAATGTAGAAACAATTTTTAACGACTCTAAGCTATCAAAATTTACCAAATAAACATATCATATTTATAATTACACAAACTATAGGTTTCTTACACTGAATGTACTATTTTATATTGTAATAGTAGTTAAGGGACTGCATATTTTATTTGCAACTTAATAGTTAAACTATTTTTCATTCTTATGTTGAATTGTTTGTTAAATATTGCTTCCAATATATATATATATATATATATATATATATATATATATATATATGTTTTTGACCTGTGTAAACCATTCGGTAATGATATGAATAAATTTACTTACTTACTTACTCACTTACTTACTTACTTACTTATTTACTACATTTTAACCACAAATAATTTTGAAACTGAAGAAGCTTTAATGTTGTAAACATTTTAAGATATTTAAAGGCTTGTAAAAAATATAAAAACAATTGCCAATGATCGGAAACTATTAAAATATTCCTAAA
Organism: Ontholestes murinus; assembly: GCA_963969525.1. Taxonomy (NCBI): domain Eukaryota; kingdom Metazoa; phylum Arthropoda; class Insecta; order Coleoptera; family Staphylinidae; genus Ontholestes; species Ontholestes murinus. The sequence goes on from OZ018396.1 coordinate 49,470,520, forward strand.
CTGTATTCAAACTTATACTTCTAACAAACTAACGTTTCTAAATTTTGTTATAATCCTATTAAATAATAATGTAACTGAGGTGCTTTAATTTCATGAAGAGTTTAACCTTTTTGCAAGTTTTACTAGATTCTAAAAAATATAAAAGCAGTTGATAACAACCCCAAATTCATAAAATTTACGCAAAATATATTTAAAATTGTGATTTTGTTAATTTTATCAAATTTACGTTCCTAGATTTTGGAATAATCCTATGAAAATGAGAAATGTTATGAAAATTTTAACATGTTTCGAGTCTTGTAAAAGATATAAAACAATTGCCAATCTAAATATTTTAAAATTTATGATTGCCTAATTTTATCCAAAATATGTTTCTAAATTATGAGATAATCCCATTAAAATGAGGCACTTTAATGTTATAAAAGATCAACATTTCTGTAGAGTTGTAAAAAATACAAAAACAATTGCCAAAGACCCAAAACTTTTAGAATTTATCTACAATACTTTAACAATTATGTTTCTAATAAATTTAGCAGATCTGAGTTTAGTAATCCCATGAAACTAAGGGATTGTAATTTACGAAAAATTCTATAGTTTGTAAATTGTATTAAAATAATTCTGATCCAGCTAAAAATTTAAAGACTTGAATTATGATTTTAATAATTTTACGTATCTTATGTTTGTTAACAAATTTTGGGATGAAATGATGATCTTTATTGTTATTATAAGTTTAATATTTTTCGATGCTTGTGAAAACTACAAAAATAATTGGTAACAACCCAAAATTTTATTTTATAGAAATGACGATCTTTATTTTTATAAAAATTACACCATATTTGGAGGCTTCTAAAAGATATAAAAAGACTTTCCGATGACACGAGACTTTCAAAATGTACCCAAAATGTATTAGGAATTATTATTTTGATAATTATACTAAACTTACGTTTCTAAATTTTGAGGTTCTCCCAAAATGAGAAACTTTAATGTTACGAAAATTTCAATATATTTAGAATATTATAAAAGATAAATAAACAAATTTCTATGACTCTGAACTTTTAAAATTTACTTAAAAAGATTCAGAATTATGATTTTATTATTATTATCAAACTTATGTTTTTAAATTTTGTTTTAATTCCATGGAACTATTAACTATTAACGTTGTAAAAAAATTTTGAGGCGTATTGTTAATTCTCAAACATTTTCAAAATTTACCTAGAATATAATAAAAGTTATGATTTTATTAATTGAAATAAGCTTACATTTTTAAAGTTTAATTAAATTAACGTGAAAAACTTGACATTTTTGGCGCTTTGCAAAAATGTAAAAACAATTTCCAACGACTCTAAGCTATCAAAATTTACCAAATGAAACTATGATATTTATAATTTTACCAACTATAGGTTTCTTAATTTTAGCATAATCTTATGAAACTGAGGAGCTTCAATGTTGCGAAAATTTTAACATATTTGAAGGCTTTAAAACAATGTAAAAACAATTGCCAATGATCCGAAACTAATAAAATATTCTTAAACTGTATTCAAACGTTTGCCTCTAATAAATTTACGTTTCTAAATTTTTTGTTACAAATATAAATAAGTTGATAGCAACCCAAACCTCTTAAAATTTGTGCAAAATATATTTCAAATTGTGATTTTGCTAATTTTATCAATCTTACGTTCCTAGATTTTGAAATAATCCTATGAAAATGAGAAACTTATATGTTATGAAGATTTAAACATATTTGGAGTCTTATAAAAGATATAAAAAGCAATTACCAATTACTAGGAACTTTAAAAATTTATCTAAAATCTAAAATTTAGCAAAACTATGTTTCTAGATAATTTGGCAATCCTATGAAATTGAAAGAGTTTAATTTTAAATTTATGAAAAGTTTAATAATTTTGGAAGCTTGAAATGTGGTAAAAAAATTACGATCTAGCTGAAGATTTAAATAATTATTCAAAATATGTTTGAAAATATGATTTGGGCAATTTTGCGAAACTTTTGGGATAAAACCATAAAACTGAAGAACTTTAGCATGCTGACAAAACTTGTATTTTTATATGTACGTACTTTTTTGTGCCATTTTTTGTTAATATTCTTTTATAAGAGCATGTATGATAACGACAAAAATAATAAACTGAGAAACTTTAATGTTACGAAAATTTCAATATGTTTAGAAGATTTTTTAGTCCAATATCAGTTTGACATTAGAGTAAAAATATGAGCGCAATTCAGTCGCTAAATAATGCTTTTTGAAGCAAATGAAATCAAAATGGCAATTAGAAGTCTGCAAATATGATCAACACTGAATATCTTTAAATACAGCACTGGGCTGGAGTGGAAGAACATTCTGCCGAGTAACCTCCCCCTGGATCTCTTCCGTCAAAATTATAAGTACATATTTTTATGTATGTAATTTGAAATATATTTATTAATTGTTAGAGGATCATAGTATTAAATACAAATAAGATTTTGAAATATATAAAAACAATTTCTGGCGACCCAAAACTTTTGAAATTTACCCAAAATATGTTAAAAATTATGTTCTGGATAATGTTTACCAAAATTACGATTCTAAACTTCATGAAAAACTAAGAAACTTTGTAATTTCTAACGTAGATTTCTTCGTTCAATCTTCGTGAACTGTCTCATCTACTTCCAACTAATTTAATTGGTGAATATATAAAATTTCTCAAAAGAGACAAAACGAAATTTTATTTCAAGGGAAAACTGTTAAAAAAACAAAGAAATTTGTTAAAAAACTGAAAAGAAAAGAGGAAGGACATTGAAATCTTTAAGAGAAAGTGATAGAACTTGAAGGCAAAAACAGACATTAAAAGGTGAACAAGAAAAATTGATTTCTTCTTAATGATAATAACGGCAATCACAATCATCTTCATTAAATATAGAACGATTGTTAAAACAAATTTAAATATAACAAGTATAAGGTAATTATTAAAAACAAAAGCTGCCATCAATTAAAGAAATATCTAAAGGCAGAAAAAATAAGCTATCCTAAAATCAATTAAAGAACTAAGAAGGCAAAAAGAGAACCCTAAATTATTGAAGACTTCGAAACATGGAACGTTTCGAAGTCTTCAATTAAATGAAATAAATATATAAATTGATTAATTAAACAAGTACCAAGCCAAGAAAAAAAACCTGAGGTTCTCAGTTCTAAGACCTGAAGCGTTAAATTGAAACATATGAAAAAAATTATTATTATAGTTACAATAAAGTAAAGCAATTTAAAGTGAAAGCTACAAATGTATTTAAGAAATAAATTTAGAAAAAATTATGAAGCATAAAGGACAAATCATAAACCAAAATTTAGTTGAAAAACGATGAAGGTAGAGAGACTTTGGTACTTTCCTAAAGAAGTAGTTATAAATTATAAACTTTGCTTGGCTTACTCAGGCCGAATCTTACACCTGTATAATTGAAACTTCTCGTTAATTCTACGTCAGTAACCTTTTTTTAAGAACTAATTTCAATTTTTGTTGGATGTAAACGTATACTCTCCGCATATAAGTAATTAAGCCATGTACGTGATTACATCATCAACGGAATTTATTTTTAATCTCATACAAACTCTAATTACGGAGAACTTTTAACAATATCGCATGGTACTGAAATAATTGACACGGGGATGTTCCATACACTCGCTTTCCTAATTGACCCAATTATCATCCACGTTACTACTCCCCCATATAATCGGTCAATCATCTCCACAACTACAGCACTTCAAAGGCTTGTTAGATATAAATTATGTCAGCTGGACGGACTTTTCTACGCCGACAGTAAATGTCACCATTACATTCATTACGGTGTGCTCTCGGTTTAACGGTTTGTTATAAGTTTGAATGAAACGTAATTAAATCACTTATATATGTTTCAAACTGTATTATATGTACGACTAATATTAATGTAATATAGCTTACTGAATATTACGTTCTAATTGGCTTACTACTCTAACGCTCTACAAACTAGACCATTCAGGCACAAAGTGGTGAGGATCTTAACACTTTTTAATTGAATTTATTAGTCCTATAGTTTGTATTGAAAGTATATACTATAAATAAGAAATAAATATATTGATAATAATTTAAAAATACGAAACCATTAAATTATTACTTAATTTTCTTCAACGATCTTTAGCTCAAATATATTGATTATATGTTATCGTATTATTTATGATGTATTTATTGTTTGCATTATGATAAAGTTGTTGCATTAAACTTAGCGGTCTGTTATTGCTGTGTTGTTGTATTGCTAAACATGAGGATTGGCTGGATGTGTGTGCACAGCAACATCAAACATATAAAATCGAAACTATGTTCCATGCTCCGAAGCCCACAAGCGTTCCTTTGGACCACGTCGCAATGCAAACTATTTAGATTATCGGTTTGTTTGCCGCCGACACAGCTCCAGTAAAACCCAGTTAATACTTCTACTTACAATTTAAGCTTTGTGCAATTAATAACATGAATTTTGGCTTGGAGCTGGAACCAAGTCTCATATTATATGAAATTAATGTTTGTATAATACAATTAGTATGTCAACCACTATTCAATTAAATTTTACTGAAGTCTGAAAGAGTATTAAATTTTTATAGAAAATTCATTTAATAGATATAGATTAATCCAATAAATTATTGGTAAAATATAATTCATCATTACTTTAAGATTTTTTAATGTATTAAAGTTCTTTGGTCTAAATTAATAATTAACTTTTGCTTACACTACACCAAGCTTCAGAAGAATACAATTTAAGAATATAAAAAAATCGTATTAATTAGCCTTTAACAATTAATTATATATTATGATTTAAAGCTTCATCATAAAGAAAATGCTATAAATTATATCAACATTGAATTGCTTAAAGATGGATTGAAAAGAGGACTTATCAGGAGAAGAATCTTTAAGATGAAATGAGTTTGAAGCTTAATCCTAGATACCTACATCAAGATTGTGTAACTATAATCTTGATGTAGGTATCTACAATGAAAATTCTGGGTACATTTCTGAGAAATTTTCAAGTCAACGGCATTTGCTTTTATAAAGTTCTGAAAAGAGGCCAGAAGAAAGAGATTCTGGAAATTTAGTGACCAATGGTCTCAACATTAAATTGTTCAGAGGTATTTTTATAAAAGGACTTATTAGGAGAAGAATCTTTTAAATAAATTAAGGAAATATTGATTTCTGTCAAAGTAGATTTTAAGGAAAGGTGGAAAGAAAAAAATTCTGGAAATTTGGAGAAAGGTCAACGTTCTGGATTATAGAAAAAAACTTTTATTACAAAAATCGTTTCAGTTTTAAAGTTTTTTTAAAATTAATTTAAACAACAAAAAACTTTTTCCTTTTGTTTAAAACCTGAGTTTATATTTTATTAACTAGAAAATAAATAAATAATCAATAAAGTTTAATTACAATTTTGTTAAATTATTCCTATGGTACAACCTCTGCATGTATTTTATTGGTTTAAGGGTGGGATTGTTGTTAACCACACATTTTCCGTATACCAAAAAACTTTAAGATCGTTTCAATTTTAAAGATAATGATACAAAAACAGTCTTCGTAAATAAAAAAGAGGAAAAATTATGAAAGTCCTTTCATAATTTTTTCTCTCAGCCATTTAATTATTACCATTGGTCACTCTTTCTTTTCCATTAATTAAGAATGAATTGATTTCTGCTTAAGTAAAGTTAAAAGAGAGCTAGGAAGAAGAAATTTAAGGAACGATCAAGGTTCTAAAAACGATTAAAATAATAAGAAATTCTATCAAGAACAATCAACAATGAATTACTTAGAGATGAACGAGAATATTTAAGATGAAATGAATTATTTGAGCAATTCAATGTTTCCTCTTTTTAATACTTTTCCTGAGCCTCTAAACTATCTTTCCAAAAAAACTTCAAACTAACCAAATTTATCAAAAATATTATTAGTATTTACAGTTTAGTAATTATACTATTCCACAATAGATTTAAAAAAAAATCGCCTTAGTTTGGAGTGTGGGATAGGTGCCACCCACCCACCATACCTAAACAAAGAACTTTAAGTACAAAGATAGTTTAGGCTTTGAGATAAATAATACTAAAACAGTGATTGTGATTTAAAGACTATTGCATATGTAGGGTGGGTGGGTGCCACTTATCCCACCCTCCAATGCCTAAAACATTTACAACTATTTTATTTGATTTATTTCAGCACCAAAAAGCTTCTACGTTTTTAAACCCAACTTTATTAATTTATTAACTAGAAAACAAGCATGTAATCAATAAACTTTAATTACAATTTTGTTAAAGAAATAATTATTCTTACTGTACAACCAATGCGTGAGTTTTACCAATTGGAGGGTGAGACAAGTGACACTCACTCACCCTACACATACAACAAAAAAAAACATCAACCATCAACAAGCCATGTTGCAGTATGATAAGTGTCACCTATTCTAATTAATTTTACGTCGATATCAATAGTTTTTATCTTCTTTGAAGAATCTCTTAAACTAATTAGAGTTTTATATTTAATTAATTGCTCACTTAATCGGTGGTGAAACATTTTTGAACTGTTTTGATTAAAACTAAAAAACCCTTCGATTGATTCACAAAGTTGTAAAAATTTCAAGTTGGAATCTATATGCAGTCCTAAAAATGGCGCAGATGTTAGTACGTTGACCGCTTTGGAGAGTGAAAATGTCAAGTTTGAAGATTTCGTGTTATTTAATTTCAACAAGTTTCCAATGAACCATTCGGAAGCCAATAACAATGCCTCCTCATGTATGTTTGTCATATCTACTTGGGACTTTGCATAATTTAAAATGGTAGTATCATCTGCAAATATAACTAACTTGGATCCTGGAATGTAGCTTGGCAGATTATTCATGTAAATTAAAAAGAGTAGTGGTCCAAGAATAGACCCCTGTGGTACACTATGACTAATTTTCACGTTGATATTGTTCTTATTGTCACTAGTAGTATACGGTGTCCTATTTGACAAGTAAGATATAATAAGACGGCCACTACTAGGATGTAGATTGTAGTAATATAGCAATACTTGATGAGAAACACAGTCAAACGCCTTCGATAGGTCCAGGAACGTGGCGGTTATTACGTTTCTCTTCTCAAAACAGTCAACTACCACCACAACCAGATCCAAAACCGCATTTGTAGGAGAACGCTTCTCCCTAAAGCCATCTCTGTTAACTGCCATTGTAGAATTTTTTCAGCACTTTCAGAAAAATTGGAAACAAAGATATGGGACGGTCATTATTCGGATCATCCAGACCCATTTTTTATGAATTGGAATTACCAAGGCAGCTCTAAAGCGTCCGGAAATATATTTAAACGTATGCACATGTTAATTAATTACTATTGCTATAGTTAAGTGAAAAAATAAGTATGAAGAAGAAAATTCTAAAAATTTAGAGAAAGGTCAAGGTTCTGCAAAGGAGGAATCGAAATTATAGAAAATGCTGTAAATTATGTCAACATTGAATTACTTACAGATGGGTTTAAAAATTACTTATCATAAGAAGAATCTTTAAGATGATATTAGTTCTCTAAGCAATTTAATGCTTCTCTATGTTTAATAAATTTCCAAATGTTTCTCTTCACACTTTCAACCTTCCAAAACTATCAAAAATATATTCAGAATATATTTTTCAGTAAATATACCATTCTTCTACACAATATATTGTGATAGTAAATTAGCTTTCATTACAATTTTCTTAAATAAATAATTATTCCACAGCAAATCCTATGCTTGTGTTTTACTGATTGGAGGGTGGAATAGGTGCCACCAACCCACCCTACATATACATAAAAACTTCAACTACAAGGTATGATTCAGTTTTAAGAATAAGAATATTGAAGCAGTGTTTGTTATTTATATTTTATATTATATGAAAGTTAGATAGGTATTCGGAGAAATAGTATAATTTTAATTATTACTCTTAGGCGTAGCTCAGTTGAAGACAAAGAAACGAGTTTTTAGCTTTTCGGGTAAAGATTTTAGATTTTTATTTCTTTAATTATTTTCTCACTTATCTCTTGGTAAATCATGAATTAATAAATTCTTTACTATAAACGAAAATCACCTTTGGATGAATAATCATCCCTTAATATCATAACTAAATACTTGAGGCTGCTAGTTGTTGAATGTTTATATTTTTATTCACTTTCCGTTTGCTTGCTACAATTATTTTGACACACTGTGTCTTCTTCAGGCGAAGAAATGATATATTTAAATTACATTATCAACTATTTATACTAAGTGTGCGGTGGTGCAATACGTTAAATAATGGCGAGTTGGACAGGTCCGTTTGATCATGTAATAGATTTCCTGTTCTTATTCTTCTATTAATTTCTAACTCCTCCAGTACGTCTAATTTTCGTTCTTTTTCTGCTATGTGTAATGTTTTGAAAATAATTATTTTAACGAGTTATCGTATTTGATTTGCTGAAAGTTGCCAATGGACATACCTCAATTTGTCGGTTGTTATATACTTAAACAGGATTCTGGTGCAACGCTTAGATAATAGATGGCATCTCTACGATAATATCTTGAATAGTATATTTACTCTAATTCAAATTATGAATATATTTTTGATAAGTCGATGGCAATGGTTTTTATAATTTTCTTGAAAGAAAGAGGAGGGAGATTCTTGAAGTTTATTGAAAAAAAGAGAGATCAATGGTCTCAACATTGAATTGCTTAAAACGAATAAAAGAACTTATTAGGAGACGGCTCTTTAATATGAATTAGGGATGGATTGATTTCTGATAAAATCAAGTTAAAAAAAAGGCAGGAAGATGAAGATTTCAAGAAAAGGTTACGGTTCTACAAAAGGGATATTAAAATTATAGAAAATTCTGTCAAGAGTATCAATATTCAAATATTCAGAAATCAGCTTAAGAAAAGATTTTTAAAATGAAATTAGTTCTTTAATTAATGCTTTCATCTTATCAATAATTTCGCATATTTTTCTTTCTGTAGCCATTCTTTTCTAAAAGTTATAAAAATAATTGCCATATATATACAGCATCTTTATTAAAGACACATTTTCAATAATACACTCGAATTCCTACAAGCTTGGCAACTATTCTCTTAACAATTATTTAAGCAACAAAAATTTTTAAAACTTTAAATTTAATACCATACATTGAAGGCCTCGGGTTTAAGTCTTTAATGGATGCTACTAAAGCTGCTTGTAAAGCAAACTCAGATAAAATAATGTTTTATTTAAAATTTAAGTATTTATTTTGTTAATTATAAGAAGGTAACGAAACAATTAATCAATTTTAATGAAGTTTTTGTTGAATAAATAATGTATTTTACAGTAAAACCTATGTGCGTGTTTTACTGATTGAATGGTAGGATAGGTGGCACCCACCCACCCTACATACAAATAAACCATATCTACAAACATTATTACAGGCTTAGAAATAATTTTAGAGAAATAGTGTTTGTAATTTAAATTTCATTATTTATATATGTTAAATAGATATGTGGCACCTAGCTTAAAAAGTTTCTTATTATACAATTAATTAAATTATCACTAAACCCGTGGTGAAACATTTTTATATTATTGGTTTTGTTAAACACCAGGTGTTTAATTAATCTCTGATTAGTTTCTTATTGGTGCAATAATCTTCATTTTCTTTTCGAGTTTCTAAAATAATTTGAAAATTTAGGTTTCAACAAATAAAAATTTTGCACAATCTGTAACTGGTAGGGTTTTAAAATTACTAAAAATGCATCTGCATATGTTTTCGATATACCTAGAAAGTTTGAAGTCGGTGGCAATTGTTTTTATATTTTTCTCACGCTGGTAAAATATTAAAAATATTTTTCAAAAGTAAAGGTATGATTTTGAGGAAGGCAACTGGAAACCATCTCAATTAGTATCCCTAGTATGTCAACGTGGATATGTTCTTATCAAATAAGTCCGGAGGTACAAGCCCTCCAATCGGAACTCCGGGGGGAGAACCAGAAACATGAATAATCATAAAGTAAAAGAATGAGAAAAAAAAAACTAAGATAATATGCACATATAATGCCAAAACAGTGGTCAGAATGCGTTGTTGAAAATGGAAATACTGGGTATAGAAATCATGGGGGTGAATGAGCCCAGCTCCAAATTTTGCGACATAGTCAATTAACATTAACAGCCTTTAAAATTTTATCGTAAGCAATAAATTTGCAAGTTTTTATTAAGCTTGCAAATTAAAGGAAATGCAAATATTTTAGGTTATATATTATTATCAGATTATATTAAGAGTAGTTTGTAGCTGAAGATTTTACAGACCATTGTGACATTGTATCTCCCAATCGTATCCTAGCCTCTTCTTTAGTAATTTTCCTCAAAACGGCATTATCCACCAAACATTTGTGTCCAGGCGTGTACATCACTTTAGAAGTGCTAATTATTATAATTATACTTATTCTCGGCTCTTTGTTAATAATACATATAGATAGCAATGTATTCAATGTTGGTTCAAGTCCAAGCGAAATGTAGGTAGCAATAAAAGATACTATTCTGGAATAACTAATAGAAGGTACGAGCATGGAGTGGGATTGATTGTCAGTAGGGATGTTGCCAGACATTACCAATTTTATCCCTGCCAATGAAAGTCTTACTTTTACAATTGAATGCGTCGCCATTAAGCACCAACATAAACTAGGAAAATGCACCTACCAGTGATCATAGCAAAGAAAAGGCAGAATAGTGTTATTCCTAGATTAACCACATTTTGATGGGTAATTTCAAGGCCAAGGTAGGCAAAGAAATATAAAGGAAACATATTGCACCTCATAGACTTGATGTTACAAACGTAAGACGAGAAACTCTCAGCGTATTTGTATCCAAGCATGGCCTGGTAATAACGAACACTTCTTATAAATTATCAGAGGGGCCACTGTACACCTGGATGTCTCCAATTACGAAGAAGACCATATCATCCGAAACCAGAATGATTATATTTTAGTGAATCAAAGATATAGAAACAGCTTCACAAGCCTGAAGTCGTACCCGGGTGTTGATATACAGTGAGACTACAATCCACTTGTGGGAGCGTATAGGACGAAACTCAAGATCAAACAAATAACGAAACAAGCAAAATTTAAAACCAGGAAACTTAAGAATAATACACTAAAGAACAAAGTAAAAAAAACTTTAATTAATTAATGAGAATTTCAGACAGATTGACGAGTAAGATTGTTTACACGGAAAAACAAATAAAAATACTTACTGAAGCAACAATGAATATGATGAATGTAAATGTGACAATTTTTTTCTAAATTTACCCCTTTATTAGAAGAAATGCGCTTTTATCGCTTTAATATAAAAAACTGAGTTTATCCATGATAACACAGTGAAAGAGAGGACCTACAGGTTATAGTGGAAGAACATTCGTCAAGAGTGAACTACACCTTTCAGCTTGTTGACGAAATTATTTGTATGGTTTTGTTTACTATTTAATAAATTATATTTAATATAAGTTTGATAAAGTGCCAATAAATAAATATAAATCCTGGATGACACACGAAATTTTGTTACTCATGAAAGAACGAAGGAAGCAAAACAGCAATCCCGTAGTATACAAAAGCATACAGAAAGACATAATGAGAAAAATTTGAGAGACCAAACAAAACATATTTTTTATCTAATGCATGATAGATAAAGATTAAAAACGAATTAAATGAAAATGTTACTAAATCGAAGTTTTAAAAAGCAGAGTTGAGAGTTCAATGAATAAAAAAAGTACATAAGCACATAGAACAGTTATTGACACCCAAAAAGAAGGACAGGCTCGAGGACCAGATGGGATACATTCAGACTTCTTGAAGATGAATCCGTCAATTTCTTAGCAGGCATTTTAAATAACATCTACAATACTAAAATCCAAAAAGAATAGTTTATCTCAGCATTTATAATAATACCACAACAAGAAGGAGCCAAAACATATAGCGACTGTAGAACGATTATTCTCACGAGTCACTAAAGCTAAAGCTATTTCTGAAAATCATTCATCGGAGAATCTACAAGCTATGCGAGAGTAACAGACACATATTTTGGATGTATGAAGGGTGTGGGTACAAGGGATGCCCTGTTCTATCTGACAGTATTTTTCCAGTGCTTCAGATATATGAACTATAATAGTTTCGCATGTTTTATCGACTTTATCAGAAAGCGTTTGATAAAATACAGTATGAAAATATAATGGAGGTCTTGAAAAATACAGGGATGGATGATAATGATCTTAGGATCATCCAGAACCTATACTGGAATCAACTAGCTACTAGCAGGATGAATGTGGAGGAGCAAACCAATGCAGTTAGTATTCTACAAGGCGTTAGGCAAAGGCTGCATTCTTTCGCCGCTCACATTTATTTTTTATTTAAAATAAGTCTTCAAAGAAGCCCTTGAGGATACTGACATAGGAATAATGCTGAATGAAGAACGATTAAACAATATTCTATATGCAGATAATAATGTGATATTCACCATTAGTATGAAGAACAGAACAGCTTACACGTACTAATGAATAGAATACAAGATGTCAGAACTCGCTATGGTTTAGAAATTAACATTAGTAAAACTTAATTCATAATATCCAGGAAAGATACTAATTATGCTCCCATTCCACAGTTCGTCACACAGGACCTAGTGGTAGCGATTGTGGACGTACCAACGGGAAAAAAAATTGAATTTGCCACAGCCTCAGACCTCACGGACTGGTGCCGCAGAAATGGGAAACATCTCATCTTGGGCTGCGACGCTAATGCGCACCACAAAGTTTGGGGCAGCTCAGATATCAACAACAGGAGTAAGTTAAAACCTTCTTAATTATGTCTGCGCTAGTAATCTATACATCTTAAAGAGGGGGAATAAACCATCGTTTATAAACGCAATAAGGCCAGAGGTACTTGACTTGACCTTATCCACAACGTAGGGCGCGTAGTAGTAGCCCTTCATGTTGGACCATCAAACGATCGCGTTCGATATGGAAGCTGGGAGTACGGAAATAGTAGAGTACAGAGTGCCACGAGAAACGGACTGGACATTATATAACGATATAAAGGAGTTTCGGAAATCCTTCAACAGAGCCAAGAAAACTGGACAAGAAAAAGACAGACTCTGACTGAATTCAATAAACAACTGAGGGAGTCTAAACGAAAGGTCTGGAAGGTCTACTGCGAGGGGATCGACAATCTGACCCCAGCAAATAGACTCCGGAAGGCCCTATCAAAGGATAATACCAATGTGGTCGGCATCTCAAAACGAACTGATGGCAGTCACACCAAAGATCAACAGGAAAGTTTAAAGCTATTCCTAGGTATTCATTTTGCGGAATCAGAAGTAGTGACTAAAAACACAATTGCGGCTAGTACCGAGACTTAGTGGCTCACTGCTCCAATCGTGACAGCCGCTGCTTAGCGAGGAAAATATTCACGCTCAGCAAAATGACTTGGGCCATAAACAGCTTCAAGCCATATAAATCTCCAGGAATGGACGGTATCTTCCCCGCGCTTCTACAGCACGGCTTGGATAGAATTGCTCCAGGACTCAGGGAGATATATAAAGCAAGCTATGCACTAGGGAATATATCCCGGTTGTGGAGGAAGGAAAAGTGGTATTTATAACTAAAGTGAGCAATAGGCTTCTAGGTGAACCTAAATCATATCGACCCATCAGCCTAACGTCTTTTCTCCTAAAGGCTATGGAGAAAATAATCGACGAGCACATGAAGGGTGACTCACTTATAAAAACACCCTTCAATGTCAAGCAATTCGCATTTCACGCTGGCAAATCCACTGTCGATGCTCTATATCACCTCGTCAAAGAGGCAGAACGAGCCATCCTTTACAAGGAAATAGCAATCGGAATATTTGTAGACGTAGAGGGAGTCTTTGACAACACCTCATTCTCCTCTAAATAAAGGACTATATCCTTTCACGATAAGATGGGTGGAGGCAATGCTTCAAAGCCGACTAGAAACGGCTTTTCTAGCAGGATTCACAGTATCTGTTACTGTAACAGAGTAATGTCCTCAGGAGGGTGTTTTGTCAATAGTGGTGGATGGACTCCTGGATGAACTGCATGGAAAGAAATTGTCTTGGGTTATAATACTACGCAGATGACATCGCTGAAGGAATGAAGGAATTCTTACAATCCTAATGCAAAAAGTACTGAATAGCATTAATAACTGGCATTTTCGGGAAGGACTAGGATAATTAGCTGAACGCTGAAACTAATAAAGCAACTAATAGAGAGTGTATCACATAGAAAAATTTCTTTGAAATGGAGTCATGAACAATAACCGAAGCAACACAAAAAAGTCTCGATGCTTTCAAAATGTGGCTATACAGAAGAATATTGAGATCTCTAAGGTAGACAGAGTGACCAGCAATGCAGTGATGGAATGAATTACGGATTTGGAAGTAGTGAAAACCATTAAGAGAAGAAAACTTGAACATATTATAATAAACCAAATAGCCTCTCCTTAAATCTGTTCTCCAAGGGAAATGGTAAAAGAGCACCAGGAAGAAGATGAATATCATGGCTGAACAACTTAAAACTATTTTTCTCAAAAACCACCACCGAATTATTCAGAGCAACTTTGAATAAACTAATCATATCTAGGATCATCGCCAATATTCGAATGAATAGGCACCCAAAGAAGAGGAAAGGTATGATTACATAGGTTTAAATCAAAATACTCCGCAAGAAAGATATTGCAATTACTAAAATGAAAATTCTGAGTACATTTTTTTATAGATTTTTGATTTGATGATTATTTATTTATTATGATTATTTGGATTACCTGTTAACAAACTACATTAATAGATACATACATAAAAAAATACAATAAATTTTGAGCACAGGAATCGCAGGCGGACTTCTTCAGAATGTTCTTCCAGTCAGATCCTGATGGAATGTTCCATATATTCCAGAATTTCTTCGGATTTTTTCTACAACTGTAGATATTTATTTTAATTTATACTTAACATATTAAACATTTTGCTTAAAATTTGTAAAATTTGTGTAAATATTTGACTAATGTCAACATTATAAGTCAGATAAAGGAGTTTCGAGAAATTTATTGAAACGAGAAATGAACTAAATGGTCAATTGCTTTCAGGTTACTTAGGAGGAGAATTTTTAATATTATTTAAGGATGCATTGATTAGCGCTAAAATAAAGTTAAAAGGATTGTAGGAAAAATAAAATTCTGGAAATTTCGGGTAAAGTTAAGGTCCGACAAAAGAGAGAATGCAATTATAAACAAATGCAAATCAAGGGTGTCAATACTGAATTATCTAGAGATGGGTATAAGGAAGGACTTATCAGGGGAATAATCTTTAAGATGAAATACGTTTTCTAAGCAATTAAATGATAAATAGTTATTCTTACAAACGAAAACAGAATTAGTGATTTATATCTTATTACATATATAGTATGGATGGGTGGCCACTACCCTACCCTTCTCAAATTTTGTATTAAAATTAATTTAAGCTACAAAATACTTCTTCCATTTTTTAAATCCAATATTATTAATCAAAAGGTAATAAAATAGTTATTAAATTATAATTATAAATTTCTTAAATGCATAATAATCCTTTCATGACAACCTTTGCGTGTGTTTAACTGATTGGAGGGTGGTATATGTGTCACCCATCCACCTTACATATACAAAAAAACTTCAACTACACTATACGTTTCAGTTTTCAGAATAACAATATCGAAACGTTGTATTGTATATGCATCACTGGAAGGGTATTAAAATTACTAAAATGTGAATTCTTAGTACGTTTCTGATGAACTATGAAAATTTGAAGAAGATTGGAAATAGTTTTTATATTTGTTCGCTTTTAATGAAAATATAAAATCGATTTTCATGTTGCCTAACAAGATGGGAAGAAATTTATTAGTAGCTGAAATCTAAAACCGTTTAAGCAAGGTTTTAAAGTCTGGATACGAAGGGATACTTTTTGTAATTTTCTGTGTAAGGAGCTAAAAATGAAAGTGAGACAGGCGGCCTCTTGGTGATAATGTCTTCGAACTTATAAAACCGTTCAAAGAAAAGTATGTCTGCATTTTCTTTAATAACTTTTTCCAAACGATACACATTACTCACCAAGCTTCTAGTAGAGTCTGTATATGCGTGTAGGAAAATTCTGATAGGAATAGAAGCAAATTTCCAAAAAATAAACCTGATGATGATAAAAATTTAGCTTTTGGTTAATACAATTCTTTAAATTGTTTTGAGATTTTAAGTCTAGTGAAGAGATAGAGAAAATAAGCGCGTAGTTTTTTGCGAGTTCAATGCAGAAGATCACTAAAAAATTATCAGTTATCCATCTGAACAAAGATTTCGTAATGATTTCGATTAGATGTTTTATTTCAGTTTCCGATTATAATGAAAATATTGAAGGCGTAGACTTGTTAAATCAACAATAACAACCAAGGGTGTGATCAGGTTGTATAACGCGAACTCTTTCATCCAGTATTACGTAATAATGATATAACATGCCCTAAAGATAACTTCCTTAAAATTAGTTTCATTATTAATTCTTTTTGAATTAAGGCTAACCACCCAATCTTATCAGCTCGCATTAAGGCGTCCGACTGAATTAACCCCCGAAATGTCGGTGGCAAAATTTTTATCTACCCGACGGGGCTTACATGGCGCGATGTGATATAGCGAGACGGATTTTCCCGAAAATGCCCAAAATGGAAAGACGCGAGCAGACAGACGCACGGGGATGACCTTTTAAGGCCTTCGGCGGGGGACGTCCCGTTTCCAAGGATCCCTCCTCACCTGGAACGGAATCTAATGCGGCACTCCAACTAAGTCAAGGTCTCCACCGTATTGATTTTCCACCGCATTTTCCAACCTTCGGGACAGATGTAATAATAACCAGGCTCTAAGCATTTTCCCCTCGGTCCTCCCCCTCCTTATCGAACGCGTTTGTTAATAACGGCCTTTGCCGAGGAAACAATATACATTGACGTGGATATTGAATTCAATTGGATTAATGAAATGATTTGTTGTAATGAAAAGATTCGGTTTCTTTAAAAAAAAAAGAAGGAATTCTGAAATATATAAATTCTTTCATATAATTGCAGACAATTCTTTTATTATTTGATCATCAGTTGTAGTTACTCTTATTATAGAAACTGATTAATTGTATTTAATAATACAAAAAATAGTACGTGTGATGAATTATTTCCTTATGATAAAATAAACTTCACCCATATAATAGTCAATTATAGTCAATATTAAACTATATTTAGTTTCTATACTAAACACTCACATTATGAAAGAAAAATCATTTAATTATTGTCTCCTGGCCAATAAGATTTACCTATTCGTTTCGATCTATTGTAGATCTCATCAGCTATTTTATATTTTCTATGATCCTATTTTTGTATTAAACAAGTTATCGTAAAATGGGGAAAATAAGTTATTTAAGTAAGAAGTTTATTGATTTTCATCCAAAGTATTTTAAGGTTTTATAAAAATAATCATAATATGTAACATATATACAAAGATCTTAATAGCAGAAAATTTTACATAGTAAAGCAACATTATAAAGAAACAATTGAAAAAAAAAGAAAATTTCTGCTAAATGGCTATCGACCTGGGGTCTTTCAGCCTAATTATAATATTTATCAGAGAAAGGTTATATAAAATATAGGTCCTTTAATTAATTTTTCCCATTCTCAAGAAATTCTATTTTCCCTTTTAACTCCTCCCTTAACCATTCCTATTTTATACGACCTTGTGCTACTTCTTCACCCCTCTTTTTTTTGTTATATCGTCACGATAACATCTTGCCTTGCCCTTCCCACCCTTACTGCCTGTAGTTTAATATAATTTACTCGATATATTTAACCATAAATAATATATTTAATTAATAAAACTATATAATACATTACACCATCGTATTTTACTAAACAACAAATTTCAATTAGAAGGGAAATGCGGATTCGTTTTCCCAAAAACGATATCCATTCTGTATACACAAGGAGGAGGATAATCTACTCGATAAATTTTCCCGTCCGCACATCTACATCCCTCGGTTTTAACAGTTTTTTTTTCTTCTTTTCGCAGACGACGAGAAAAAGCTTTCCGCTTAAACCGTCGATCTTGAATCGCAGAGAGGCTGATATTTTCTTTCGTTTATATACAGGTTGCTTTTATAAATATGTTTGCTGATCGGAGTAGGTACAGTTCTAATGGATTTTCCATCATGAATTTACTTGTTTTACTATTTATTTATACGGTCGTGCGTCAACTCTGCGCGTATAAAATTATTGAACCCACGAACAAATATATCAGTCGTGTAAATATTCAGCTCACGCATATCTTTCCGGTCTAATTAGTGTTTGTTTTAACGTTGTTTTCACGTTGAATTTTATTCTGCGTTGTATATTTGCTATTTATTATTAATTACCAATATACAACATGCTACGTAATTAATTGGGTGAACTTTGCGGATGATTAATTCCGATGGTTATTGTACAGATGCGTTAAAAACTAATTCGTATTCAGTAGGTCCTATAAACAAAATAAATTTCATTCCAAAATTATTTGTTACAAAATCATTGTTCATAATCAAATATAGTGAAGAGGTTTAAATATTTAATTGATGAACGAGGATACACATGGGGACTACTTTTATCTGAGAGTTTATTAAGGAAGTTTTAATGAGTATAATAATACCTTTAATAATGAAGATTCAAGTAAAAGGTTTTCATAAAAGTAAAACGATTTCACAGAAACAACGAAAACATAATAATAAATTATTTGGTACTAAACTTACTGCTTAAAAATTAGGCGTATTTATAAAGGAACATCAACAAAGAAAAACTATTAATAAATGCGCCAAACGAGAAATTATCATTGAATTATCCCTGTCAACAACAGTTAACGACTGGTTTCGATCTATTTTGTCTCATCAGCGCAGTTGAAACTGATTTTCCTACCTTAATGAAATCTTTGTGAAACAAGTCAAGTGAATTTAATTTAATCTAAAACTTATATTAATATAATGTTTCATAAAGTGATTAAACTACAACATTGTGTCTTAGTAAGAATACAAAATAAATCACTTGGTTTATATAATAATTTGATTAAAATATTTAAAAATCTGGAAGAAAAATAACTGAATATACTGAAACTTTTAAAGGTAAAATTTTCGAAAAATGAGGCAAAAGAAAACTGAAAGAAAATTGCTAGAAAACCTCAAAAAATATTCTAAGAAATTCAGAATATACGAAATTTGGATTGTATTGAATGAACATTTCAGAAATCTAGAAGACAAAAATCGATTATAAATTCTAGAAACTAAAACAAAACTTACTGAAAATACCATAACGTTTAAAGGAAAAATGCTTAGAAATCTTTGAAAACGTGCGTCAAGTAAAATTGAAAGAGAAATTGCTAATAAATTTTAGAATCGACAAAAAATAAGTTGGTCACAAGTTTTCAAAATCTGTAAAAAAAAAAATAATTTAAACTACAAAAAGTTTAGAGGAAAGTTTCCAGAAATCTTCGATAAATAAGGCAAAAGAAATTTGAAAAGGAAATTGTTGCAAAATCTCGTAAAAAAAATTACAACAATTAAACCAATATCTTGTATTTGAGTCTCATTTTTCACTTGGTGAAACATTATGTCAATAATATTATATTATATAAAAGAAACAATTTTATATTATATAAAATAAACAATTTAGTGAAACAAACCAAGTGAATTTCTTCAACAACCTATAATTAAACCAATGTTTGATTTTAGAACTTAAAAAAACAGGCAGAAAAAAGTTTAATTCGTTAATTAATATGGCCCTAATGCGTTGAAAATCGACATTCATTAAACACATGAATACGGATTTATCTAGACATACTTTAGATCCTGAATTTGTTTTAAAAATTACAGAAATTTTTAGAAATAAATTTTTAAAAATTTTTTGAAAATATTCTATATAATTTTCAGAAATTATAAAAATTGAAAAACATAGTAAAATTACTATACCGTTTAAAGCAAACATTCTACAAATCCTTAAAAACATGAGTCACTAATAATTGAAACAGAACTTCTGACAATTTTTAAAATCTTCGAAAAATGAAGTTGGTTGAAAGTTTTAAAATAACTGAAATTACTAGGCAAAATAAATCTAAAAGAAAGATACTGTAAGTTTTGGAAATAAACTAAGAAATACGAAATTAAAAGAAATTAATTATTGAATATTTAAGAAATTTAGAAAAGAAAAATACTTGAAAAAATCTTAATTGGTTAAAGAATGTAGAATTTAGAAAGGTTTGAAGGAAAAATTCTGAACGTCCTTTAAACCTTAAAGTAATTATTTAGAACCCTCAAAAAATAAAGGAACATTTTCAAAAATCTCACAAAAATAAAGCAAAAGGGAAACTATATGAGAAATTGCTGAAAAATCTTGAGAAAGGTTTTGAAAAATAACGATATTTATGAAATTTCAAGAAAGTATTGACTGCAAATTTTAGAAATTTGTAAAATAACGTAAGAAATGAAATTGGTTAAAAATTCTAGAAATTGAAAATACTATAACGCTTAAAGGATAAATTCTAGAAATTTTTGAATCAAAATAAACCGAAAGATAATTTTTAGAACCAACGAAAAAAAAAGTTGCTTGAAAGTTTCAAAATCTGGAAGAAAAAGAAATAACTGAAATTACTAAACCTTTATTGGGAAAGTTTGCAGAAAAGAACTAAAAGAAAAAAACTGCTGAAAACACTCTAGAACCCTCTAAGAAAATTAATTGTAGAACAAGTGCAAAAAACTATAATTTTTATAATTGACTTAAAATCTTGAATTTATCACAAACTTTACTCAAAATATTTAAAAAAAATCAGGCAAGAGAATTCTAACCATAAATTGTGTTAAAATATTCAATAACCTTTAAGGAAAAAAAAAGATAGTTGCGAAATATGAAAACTTTCTGAAAATTATTATATTTTATTGGAAATGAATTACGGGAAATCTAAAAGACAAATTCTAGCACCCTCAAATGGAATATTGAAACTACTAGAGCTTTTAAAGGAATGCTTTCAGGAATCTTCGAAAGATAAGTCAAAAGAAATCTGAAAGAGAAAATGTCTAAAAAATGTTTTAGGAAATACAGAATTTTTAAAATCGAAGATGGTATTGATTGTACATCTGGACATTGATTTGGAGAAAAAGAAGTAGAAAATAAAAATGGGTAAAAAATCTAGAAACTGAAAACAATCAAAAAGACAAAACAATTTGAAATAGAAATTGCTAATAAATTTCAGAACCTTCGTAAAAGTTGGTCGAAAGTTTTAAAAATCTGAAAGAAAAATAATTGAAAATTACTATAACTTTTAGCGGAGTTTTCAAAAAAAAAAGCTGAAAAAATTCTAGAACACTCTAAGAAAATTAACTAGTTAACAATTGATGAAATCTAAAGAATACTCAAAATAATAATATTTTTGAAAAAAGTAATTTAATAAAAAAATTACTTAAAAAATCTATCACATCTGTGAAGAAAAAAAATTGTTTAAAAGTCCTTTAAATCTGAAATTTAAAAAATACTAAAAATACTTGAATTTTACTAGAAATTAATCACGAGAAATCTAAAAGAGTAATTTTAGAAGCCTCCAAAAAATGAAAATACAGAAACCTTTAAAGGGAAATTTTCAGGAATCTTCAAAAAATAAGGAAGGAAAAATCTGAAAACGAAAATCTTGTAAAAATATTCTAATAAATACATAATTTGTGATGTTTAAAAAAGTATTGTTTGAAAATTTTAGAAATTTGGAAAAAAAATCTGTTAAAATTAATTGGTTAAAAATTTTAGAAATTGAAAAATGAAATCTAATAATACTATAACGTTTTAAAGAAAAAATTTAGAATACCTTGAAGACATGAGTCAAGAAAAATTGAAATAAAAATTGCTGATAATATTTAGAATCTAGATATATTTGAAAAAGGTGGTAAGAGAAATCGAATGTAAAAAAAAACATAAAAAAGTCTGTAGTCTTTGAAAAAACAAATTCGATTAAAAATTCTATAAAACTCAAAGAAGGATTACTAAAAAGTACTTAAATTTTAATAGATCTGAATCATGAGGAATCAGAAACAGAAATTTTAGAACCCTCCAAAAAAATGAAAATACTAAAGCTTTTGAAGGAAATTTTTCAGGAATTTTCAAAAAATGAGGCAAAAGAACTCTGAAGGAGTTTTTTTTTTAAGAAATACAGAATCTGGAAAAGTTTGTTAAAAATTCATTAAATCTGAAAGAAAAATTACTGAAATTACTTGAATTTAACCTTTAAAAATAAATTTAAAAATACGAAAACATTTCGTGAATCTACAACAGTGACTACACTATATACATTAAACATAGCTTGAGTGTACATAGAAAATGTAAATAAAGAGAAATTATTGTCACATACTAATTAAAGTGACTAGTATATTGATATATAAATAAATAAATAAATAAATAAAACAATTGCGATAAGCCGATTTTTCCTAATGATAGTTATTTTTAAGCTAATATTTATTATCGTTATAGAAATGGGCCTTAAGCAGTTCAAATATTATATCTCTTAGCGAATACGAATGAAAGTATCTAACCACTCTAGAAACATCTTAGAAAATAATGATGCGAATAATAAATCATAGCGCATTTTGTTACATCATTGAACGAGTCGAGCACCAATTCGTACAGATTGAAATTTATGTCTCGTATAAAAGAAGTTACATACAACATGTTCAATTTAATTTAAAATTCTCCATCGAAACTATTTTCCGATCAAATGAATTCTTTATTAAATCACGTTTATGCACAAATTTATTCAACGAAGAATGAGAATAAAATTTAGCTTATTATATGAAATAAAACAGTTAAGTGGAATTAAGTTTTTCCAGTTATTGGCTACTTATTTTAAGAAGTTGTTTATACAAAGAAAACGTAATTTGTATTTCATGTAAAAATATTTAAAACATCCTTATAAAATACTTTCAATTAATTTATTCGCAAACCTCCTTAATAATTAAAAAAAGATACTTTCAATATTATAAAAATGTTTATATGGATATAAAATAAAATTAATTAATTCAACAGCGCATATTGAATTACGTGGAAGTACTTTACTTTTTATGAAGGGTTTAGAAATTAAAGCAACAATATATTATTGTTGCTAAAGAAACTTTTAATTAATAAACTTTTGGTACATTTACGTGTTTATTATTAAGCAGCGATGGGTAGGATAAGTTGAAAAATAATTATTAATCTTGATTCCAATGAAACTCGCTATTATCGGAAAGTATAGAAGTCTGTTGATTTAAGTGTTTAGTAAATAGTTATAATCCTCGGAATATATTAATAATGTAAAATTAAATTAAAGTATTCATGAATTAATTTGTTAATGTGTTATATTGTTAATGCTTGAGTATTGATTGAGGAAACACTTTTTTTTTAAATTAATATAACGTAAATAAATTGAATAATAAACACCGCTTGAAATTAAAAAAATAACGCTAAGTGATTTTAATTCAACAAAATATATTTTTAACTTTTTTTAGAAGCAGTTTTATACACGGTTTACAAAATTGCAATATAGATGTCGATGTGTAAACTCAAGCAGAAGATGATGACGCATGCGTACCAGCGCTTTTGTTGCTGCGCAAGTTGTGTAGCTTTATTTCGCGTGCCAATTGAGTGATAGTAAGATATAAGGTTGACGAATTTTTAGCCACAAAAGCCAAAAAGCATTTTTGGCCATGCTATACTAATAAACCCTGTATAATCTCTAATAACAAACATAAGTGCTTTTTAGTAGTAGCAGTAGTGTTTGGCTATCGACCACATGGACCTTTTGTTGTATTATTTGTGTGTGTGTAAATGAGCTTGCTTTTTATTACTTGATATTTATTGCAATAAATATAATAAATAAAATACTCAATAGAAATGCCATTCAATTGAATAGGGTAGATAAAATTAATATGTATTATGAATATAGTATAAGATCATTAATTTTCGTTCTCGTCCTCACCTACATAATAGAATTATCCCCGATATTAATGTGGGGTTTCGGGGATTAATTTGATCGTCCATTTATAGGCCTAAACCTAATTTTAATACGATATTTATTGCCTAATAATGCTATTGACATCGCTCATTATACAAGCTGCTGAGAAATATTATGCTGGATTTATAGGAATCATCAAGGGATGATTTTTATTAATCGGACAAAATATTCAGGAACTAACTAATATACCATTTTACCCAATGATAGTTTTAATTTAGAAGATTTCTCTAAATATATAAAAAAATCGTTGAATTAAACTTCTATTTTAGGACTTGAATAATTTTATTATCTACGTGAAGACGCCAAGATAAACTAAAAAACAAGGCTTTAGTTAAGACTATATACATATTTATTCAAGTGCATTCACAAAGCAGTTAGTATATGTCTACATAAATCCTGAAGACTTCACTGTGTGGTGAAAGATTGTTGTAGAATAATAAAAACGTTCTTGTCACTATTTTATTAAGTGATATGGAGTTTCAACGAGTGACAGCCTCATCAATCCAGTATTTAAAATGCTGAAGATCCTGAATCTCTTCGAATCTAGCAAATTCAGAATGTTCTTTGCAGATACGACAAGCGTTAACACTTATGGATTTAATTCATGATTGTACCCTATTATTAGCTATTGAGTTTGTAAGCTGAGGACTTTGCCATCATAAGAGAAACTGCAGCAGTTTTCTTTAACGTCTCTAAAGCGTTCGTCTTATCTATAAAATCAAATGATAGAGCTGAAATACCCGAAATATCTAATCAGGATTGTTTACGATTTTCTTCATATAAAAGAAAGTCTGTACAAAGGTACACAACACGTTCTTTCAGTGTTGACAGTCAATCCGCAGGGTTTTGCTCTGTCCACTGACTTGTATACTATTTACATCAGTGATATAACAAACGTTCCTTTAGTCAGAAGCGACAAAAGTCCAAAATTTTGTGCAGTGGGCTGATAAATTGCGCCTTATGATCAATGCTGACAAAAGTGTATCCAAAAGCATTTAATAAACTCATAACCAAAGTCAAGGATTTCTAAAAAATGAAGTCACAGCTCACCTAGGCAGCGCCCGTATGCAGTTATTGCAGACCCTCTCAGATAGCGAGACTCCAACGTCAACTGAATATTTCGCATTTTAAATGCTCTGATTTACATGATGAACACCACGTGATCGCTACATGGAGTACATCAGGGAGTCTGGAATTTCCTAAGATACGATGTTGCTGATAAAGGCAAACATTGAAAACTCCGCTCGGCATCGCAGAGGACGAACGGCTAATAGAATAATTAATTTAATGACTTTTCGCTGATGTTTCTAACATTGGTTTTGCACTGACATAACCCCAGAACGCATCTTCAACTTACTTAAACTCTCCAAAAATTCCTCCCCTGGCCCTGACGGTATCCCCTACTGCATCCTTAAACAGCTTCCACCCAACATTATTTCCTACCTCTGTCTTATTTTCCGCTCCTGCATCGCCGCAGGCTACTTCCCATCCCCTTGGAAAGCCGCCAAAGTCATAATGCTCCTCAAGAAATCTAACGTCATCTCCGACCCATCTTCTTACCGCCCAATCTCCCTACTCAATACCATGAGTAAACTTCTTGAGCGACTTATCCTCTCTGAACTACTTGACTCCCTGGAAAAACACATCCCTGACCACCAAAAAGGTTTTCGACATGGACGCTCTGTCCACGACGCCATCTATGCACTCACCTCCTCCGCCACAAACTCAGCTAACTGTGGGCACTACACTGCTACTGTTCTTTTCGACATCCGAAAAGCCTTCGATACTGTTTGGCACGAAGGCCTCATCCTCAAACTCCACAGACTCAACACCCCCTTCCACCTCATCCGAATTATCAAATCCTTTCTTCAAAACCATTTTCACTCAGTCTTCTACTGCTCTGCTTCTTCAACCCCCTTCTCTCTCTCCTGCGGCGTTCCGCAAGGTTCTGTTCTCTCTCCCTTTCTGTATACAATCTTCACCCACGACGTCCCTTCCCCCACGTTTTCCACTATCCAAACCTACGCCGACGATACTGCCCTTTGGACATCCCACAAATCTACCCATGCAGCCGTCACAAAACTGCAGCAGGACGTTAACAGCTTCACGGACTGGGCCCATACCTGGCATCTCAATATCAACCCCTCTAAATCTCAATATATTATCTTCCACCACCCGCACTACTACCGTAAACTTCCCCCACCACGTTCCATCCCCCTTACTGTTAGCAACCACCATCTCCATCCACTAAAACAAGTCACCTACCTCGGAATCCTCTTTCAACATAACCTCAGTCCTTCCGTCACCGTTAATCACCTAAGAAAAAAAGCTTTTTCAAGATACAACTCCGCACATACAGGGCCTTCATTAGACCTGTACTGGAATTTCCTTTCGCTCTTTTCACTTCCTCTACCCCTTCTCAACTTGAATCCCTCTTCTCCCTAGAACGCCGTCTCCGTAGAAAATATTGCAACCTTTCACCTGACACTCCTAACGACACAGTTTACACCTCTTCCAATTCCATTCCTTTAGCCGAAGGAATAACTAACTTAATCAGCAAATTTGCCTCCCGTTCATCCGTCAACAACCCCATCAACAAACCCATTTTCGACACAATTCCTTACCCACGCCCCCGCCCCCTAAAAAGATCCCTTACCCAGCAATCACGACCCATGCATGTCGAGGGCATTCTGGAGACAACCTCACACCAACTCTTAACTTGTGCCCCGAAGCACGCAAAAGAGCCCTCACCCCCAATTACCTCACTCCTCCCTAAGTCATCTCATCACTCATCTCATCTTCATCACAAAAAATATAAAACGACAAAAAAAATATATATAAAATGACATAAGAAAAAAAAAAGAAAGAAAATGCTCACTCAACCACACTCTTACTCTCCCACCAACCTGCCCAGAAAAGGACCGATACTACCCCCCCCAACAAAACACCACACCTCACCCCCCGCACACGTCATCTTCACTTCCCCCAGCAAACACGTACCTCCAGGACCCGGACCCCCTGCCCAGCCATGTTGCCCACTCGTCGCCACTCTCCAGTCTGCAAAGGCTCCGGCCTACAACGGACGTTAAATATTAGGTGCCATGGCACCATTGGATCTAACATTGGTTTTGGCCTGAGCTCTCAAAGAAAGATTCCAGGAGTAGAGGTTCTAATAGGTAAGTGTTCGGCACTACTCTACTAAAGGTATGTTGGCGCAAATGACAAAAGCTGTCGAAGCGCCCGACAAAACCCTCAAAAAGTGGGTCGATTATGGATTTCTTCTCCTTACATCAAAAAAACTAACAAACAAACAGGCTATGAATCGTAACTAATATTGTTGATGTTTAGGGCTTATAGAGTTAATTTACCTGCTAAAGCCAATATGTTGCAAGAAAGAATGTCATTTACTTTCCCTATATGAAGAATTTTAAGTTATTGAAGTCGTGGAAATTTTTGGAATTACCATTCCAATTTAACCGTAAGTAATGTCGATTTAAAAAATTGCAATAAAACACCCTGTATATTATTTTAGTTTCGAATAAAGCATTTTATTGCGAGTTCATATTTTTCTTTTATTAAACTGTGCTATTAACAAAATAGTATGTGAAGAAAGGTAAATGCTAATGATATTTATAAATAAAATACGCGAATTAAGTGAAAAAGAAAAAAATGATGATTGGACATGAAAACAAAATAGTTTGTGGTAGTAATGATTTCTTCATTTATTGTTGCCCATAACAAAACAAAAAAGATACTGGAACATCCAACGTAACATATTACGAACTAAAAACCGTTGCGATGGCGGCAATCTTGTCTTCCTCCTTTTTGTCCTTCTTGAGGACTCTCAAAAACGCCAGCTTGTTGGCAGGAGTCTGTAACCACCGTGTTCAAACTTGAACGCAGTTTCTATGAATTTAAGATTGAAACATTTAGTGTGGACTTCTTCGCACCCTTGGAACACTTGATCATGACGAAGTCATTGTTGACCTCATCATACTACTCAACTTATATTAATTAAAAATGGCATCAACTATAACTGTTTCAAATCCATCTGTTATTGGTTGAAGTACAATAGGTATAGGAAATCTGTAGTGGATTAGAGAAACTGTAAAAAGTGTCTTGAGTGCTACCATCCATCGTGCCTGCACTATAGTCTATCCATATGCTGTTCTACTAGTCGCAGCATTCGTGAGGTTAACGCTGCAACTCAATCTGAAGGTAATTTCTGTACCCAGGATGAATCAAGAATTAATTTATCTGCTGGAGATAATTAATATTAAAGATGTCTTAATTGAAGAGCTAAAGCCAAAATAAATATTATGAAAATTGCAACTTAATTGGGGGAAGATAAATGTGCGAATCATAGCCGCCATCTACCGGCAAGTTTCTAATAACAAGTACGTGTGAGAAGTGTTACAGAAACCTAATCTAAATGTAACAATACGTAACAGTGAAGAATTTACCCAACTAATCGATAATAAAGATGTCTAAATGCAACGACAAATGGGAGTTGGTTAAAACCCGTAGAAGAAGTCAACGTACAATTTATGGAACATACACAAATAAGTCCAATCAAAGGTGTTTGCCAATACATATATCTTTATATGTTCATGCTAGATCCCAAACTAACTAAAGATGAACTCTCATCGTACCTTCGTAATTCCGCCTTTGAAGATTTAACATGTGAAGCTCTTAATTCCAGACGTTCCAAAGAATACTCATCTTTTAAGGTTGGGGTTCCATCTAATCGCATTGATGAAAGCCTTCTTCTTACACTTGTACTAGTTTTTGTAAAAGCGACTGCGGTAATCTTCTGAGAGATAATCAGCCCAAAAACTGGCAAGGATTCGAAGATCTTGTGGGGCTTCAATGTGCCCAAAAACACCGACAACGGCCATAGGTGAAGAGTCTAAGATTTTAACGGCTTCAACTATCTCTTTTTTGTTGATCTTTGATTCAGGACTATCAGGTTCACTAACAACCAGCTTTTAGCTAATGAAAGTAGACAAATTTACCAGTGTGTTAACATCATCTTTAGGGAAAGCCTTAATCATACCACGATATCTCTGGGATCTCATATCTTAATCGATGGAAACGTTTTTTAGTGACAAAAATTGTGTAAAGTTATAATACAAGTGGAACAGTCAGCAATTAATATCTACTTTCAGCACAACAATGCGCTATTTGATTTACTAAATAAATAGAATTTCCTGAAGAATACATAACAAGTGGGTAATTTAATGGTTTCAGCTTGGTGATAAATTTCCTTTCTAACGCAAATGTAAATATCTACTTGGAAACGTTAATAAAATAACAATAATTCAATCATGACTTCAGACAGATGTGACTACTTACAGCTGCTTTATACATATTACATATAACACGAGGATATATACGCGCACATATAATATTTATTACCATCTCAAAGTACATGGTGAGCTTGCACTAGGACAAAAACCCAGACGCCGTTATGAAATTTCCTCGGGCACCGCTTTCAAACTATGCTCTAACATAAACAAAAAAGTTAATTATACATAAAGCCTTTGTAATTTAGATTTTAATTTACTTTTGTGGACCGAAGGCGGCGCTTTAAAACTCGCGCATTATTTATTCAGACGCGGCGGCAAATCGTGCCACTTCAATTGATCACTGCTGTTTTATTTATCCGCTTCAGAGGAGAAAGGTTTACGACATCAAAAAAAAACATGATGTAATAGTAAAATATATTACTCATTTTATCTAAGATTTAATTTGAATTGATTACTGCTCAGAGATGTTTTTTCTTTCGGTTGCAATAAGTTAGTAACGAATGCAAATTCTAAGTAGTGGTATTAAACATTTTGGATGTTGAAGATTTTAGAATGTCCATGAATATATAAAATAAAACTGCTGAATAGATTAAAAATTAAAGTGATCATGCATGGAGAGGAAAAAATTAAGAGTGTTGAAGTCCAAACTATAATATTAATACTTCTTAAATAATTTTCTCACATTTCTTGATGAAACATTTCGAAGTAATAATAAACACTTGGTTTGTTTCACTGATTTTTTATAAACTAGTCGAGTAAATTTAATAAAATCATCGATACTATAAAACCATAAAGGTGATATCTATTTTTATCGTATCGATGGTTAACCCGGAGAGTTAAACAAGTCATAAGTGAATCTCAATTTCCTGTCTCCAACTGCGCTACTCTGATGAGATCCAAAAAGATCGAAACCGGTCCGTGTCTGTTGTTGGCGGGGAACAATAATTAATATAAAAAATCAGTTAAACAAATCAATTTTGTACCTACTAATACTAATAATTGAAATATAACGATCAACCTACAAATTCTACAGATTGAAGCAAACCATTGATGTACAGGAGGAGAAAGGAACGCCTCTCCTTCAAAATATGAGGGCGTCGATGCGTCACTAAGCCGCTCGTTAATGCCGCCCGCGCATTTTTACATAATGAAAAAAACGTGAAGATGTTCAGGAAATTAGGTGTGTGATGGAGGGGAGTGGGGGAGGATGGCGTCTTTCTATAATGCATCCAGCCTAAATGAAATACGAAAGTCTCCGGCCCCTCAGATTATAACGCCCATTTCGGGGCTCAGATCCTCATTTTCTCCAATTATCTCCAAACCTTATTCCGCAAAAATGAGGATCCCTCGGCCCTTTCCAGGCCGGTGGTTTATTCTCGGCAAACCGAATGAATTATTTAATACGGGTGTATCACACGGAAGAGAAAAAAGTTTCCTGTTTTATAAGAATCGCCCTCGAATAACGAACACTTTCGATGGAAATGCATGATAAAATTTGGAAGGGAATTTTCAACTTTTCCACTTTCTAAATGTTCCCTTTCCGCTTGATTTGATCTCTTCCCGAAAAGAGACAATATTTGCGTGATATGATGAGTAAAATTATGAATAACTTATTACAATAAGTTATCGCCAATGAATGTGATGATCGATTCCTTCTTGGAAGTCACTTAATGGCCCAAAAATATTGTAATGAAAACCTTTATCTTTAATTAATAGGAACATATTTGAACTTATAAAATTTTCTTAATATTTTTCTTAAGAACTGAATATTATAGTAATGTAAAACAGAAAAAGACGAAGTCTATTACTCTATAAAGCAACGATATAATCAAAATAGCTAGAAATAACTAAAGATAAAATCCACTAATCCATAAACCAATGATATAGGAGCTTAAAATAGCTATGCATTTTTAATAATCAGCTTAAAAAAATATTGATTATCATTAATCTTACTGACGATATACTGTATTAATATTATTATCGAAATATTAAAAAGTGGAAGAAAGTTTTGGAAAGTAAAGTGCTTTAGAATATCTAACGTGCGGGGATGTCTATTCTAGAGAACACTAGATGTCTCTAGTGCTGGTGCACTATTTTACCTCCAGAATATATAAGAGAACGTGCCTGGGCATATAAGAGCAGTGAATAATTTGTGTAATAGAGGTGACGAACAAGTGCGCCTCGACGCTTTAAGCAACCTTAGGGTGTTTTTATGAAAAACAGCTTTGGTACATATTGATATACATAAATAATTGTTTGCTTAAATATATACTTCTATTAGAACTGTAGAAGGAGTATTAGGCGTTGTTTACAATGAGGCACTTGGTTGGTTTTTCAATTTTTTACAATTTATTACGACTAATTTCCATCGTTATATTATTATATAAGTTACATCATTATCTAGGAATAGGAATAGGAACGAGAACCAAATTCAACAACTATGTAGAAGGAATGGCAAGCAATCAAGATCTTTCTCTTTTGGTTTATTTTATTTTACATCTGTACAAAACGCCTTCTAAAAACTCAAACAATATGTAATAAGCAATATCTCTGCCATTCATTCTGAATAGAAGCGGTGGCAAAGGCATCGCCATTAATCCAAAAGCCGCAATACGAGCGGCGGAGAACAAAAAAGGAAAATGGGCGATTATAATTAAAACATTAAAAAAAGGCAAGTGCACATTAAGCTTTTCGAATAACTTGGCGAAAATTTAACGTGGCACCTCTTTTTTTTGCTTTGTGCCCCGTCCCTCGGACTGAATAAATTATATTTTAAGTGTGCTAATGGCGGGAAAATTAATGTAATGTTACGTAACGTCCGACCGTATGCATGAATCATAGATTAAAAATTTTCCACGTGCGTAATGTCGCATAATCAACGGGATGAAAGGGATGGCGGCGACGAATTTCTGTATTTCTATGGCCATGGGGATTACGCCACGGTACTTAGGACGGTTTTCGAATGCGTGTTAATGCAGCTGGGAATATTAGTTGGGAGGATGCAAAGATACGTGGTGATAATGCTGCGGGCTTATGTGGCATTCCATCCTTTCTGGATAAAAATCGAAGCCTCATGAATATTTACTGCTCAGGAGGGTTGGAGGGGGCTGCATTGTCGACTGGGAAATTTTCGATATTAAATGGGGCACAAATACTCTCGGAAGTACAACATATCTACATATAAATTATATCAATCTTAGATATCCTCCATTCTGCCATACTGATGGGCCTCTTAGGAAACAAAGGTTACAATGGAAAGAATGCGTCATCGGCTGTTGTGTATGCCTAGCTTTTCAAAATAATACGAATAGCGGACGGAAAGTGTTCGCATCCCTTTCTCCCAATTTCTGCATCATTAAACTAAAGCAATCTGCAAACAAAATCTTGTCATCATACGGAAATTCATTGAAGTTGGTGTAATTTACAACTTCTAAACATCAATATCCAAAGTAGGTGTAGAAGAACATTTTGGAATTAAATATTAGATTGAAGATTGTGAAATTATATATGTGATCAATAAAACACCTTAGCTAAGAATATACAAAGATTATTAATGTCAAAATACTGGGATAATGTTTTCGTCATACATTGGCTTCATTAGGTAGATGATAAGTGGTTACAAGATTACAAAATTTGTAAATTACAGTTACATAGAAAATACTAAAGGGAATTAGATAGATGATAAGTGGCAAAATTAAATTAAAAACACTAAATTCTGTGAAAAACCAAATATACCACATGCAATTTCTTTAGTGGCTAATATTTCATTATTGCGACAAAATTGGTTATTTATAATTTTATGTAGATTCTGTAAAAAGAAAATGGTTAGTAATAAAGATTATTATTACTATTAATTCACAATGTTTCACCAAGAGGCATATGTGAAAATCATTGAAGAATGATGAGAAGTGGTTGTAGAACTACATTTTTTTAAATCAATAATACCTTACCGGTTTATAATCTAATATAACAATGATAAGTTAAGTGGATCACAGTTACACAGGAAATACTAAAGCATCAGCATCAATACAGATTACACTTGCTTTGTTGTCGGTCATATTATGCTCTCATAAAAGTCTTTTTTTATACCGTTACATTACTCAATTTAATTTAAAATAGCATTGTTCGTTTCGCAATAATATGCGCACGTGTACAGACTGCTTTAATTAAAAATTTTAATCTCGTCCAAATATTAATGCAATAAATCCGTAAAGAAATGTCCACGTTTTATGCTCAAATAAAGTAATGAAGGTAGTAGTATGGATAAAATTGGAATTGTGCTTCGTTTGTGTGGACGGAAAGTAATGTTCGGATTAAAAAGCGAGCTTTAATGTGATTTCCATGTGCACTGTTTCCCATTACGGTAAAAATACTTTTTTTCTGGCATTAATTCATGATATTGAATAAAAAATGGCACAGGAGAATTACTGGATCGTAATGGTTGATATTTATAATGTTCATTATCGCATAAATACTATATATGATTTCAAGAATATAATTAATATTAAGATTGTTTACAAATCCAGATGAAACTATTAAAATTATGTTCACATCAAGAACATTTAAATGGCCTATCAAAAAATTTTACACCAATACACAAACACTTGCATATATAAGTTGTAATAAAAATTATAACGATTAATAAATATTTGAAAAAAAAGTAATTGTATTACTAGAAATGTCTACTATGGGAGTAGGCTGCTTGTAGACCTCGAAGATCATTCTCTATTTTATCGAAGTTTTAACTATGAAAACATGCCTTGTCTGTACTAGAACTACAAATGTATAACAATAAAAGATTGACTACAGATTTCAATAGGTTATTTTTTTTTCTTATCTGTACCAATGTCTTTTGTACAGTAGACCACGCTTATCTATAGATTTACTAGAATCTCATAACAAAAACAGTTACATACATGCATAGGAGACCTAAAGGATCTTTTTCGACAATGTCTATATCCTGATTTTGATATAATATACATGGGCTATAGTAGAAATTGCATGTCATAATAGGTAGGTTTCTGTAGAGACTTCAAATGGTTAAATAATCTTATTTGCCAATAAGATCTTTTTTGATATTGTCAAAGCTTTGACTATTATAATATGCTTCCTTTTATAGTAGGATAACAATTCCAAAAGAGAGATGGTTGGCTATATATTTCAAAAAGCAAAAGATCTTTACTTTAATTTGGAAATAACATGTTTTTTTCTATGGAATTACTCGAATCTTATTGGAAAAAAAGAGTTGCCTACAAACAACGGATAACTGAAAGAATATTTCTCGACTTAATCTCTATCATTACTATGATATAATATACATTTTCTACGGTAGATTTAGAATTTCATAACAGGCATGCTTGTCTACGGACTTCGTATAGCTAATTAATATCAAATGTTGATAAAATATTATATCCGAGTTATTTGTAATTATTTTATTTTGAAAATAACAGCAGAGTAATAATAGTTTTCATAGGACCTTTATCATTTGTTATCTATCATCTTATCTTCTAATAATAATAAAATTCATTTCTTCACTGTTTTTATTATTAATATAATCTTCACACAACTCAAGAACACATACATATCATCTTCTGTTCGATATAATCTGTTATCTACCATCTAACATCCGTTATTTTTAATCTCGACCCTTTCAGGTATTATCTACCACCTGACATTTTAACCATTACCACTATTTTCCATTGGTTATCTGATATCAGAATTCTAATTCTTAAAGTAAATGCTGATAACCATTTACTTAGTACATTTTTAAGTAAGAACTTTACAATATTATACAGTGGTAAAACATGATTTTTAGAAAGCCTTATAAAATAATTGATACATATCAAACTTAAAGTTTTAATAGTTAGAGAATTGTGACTAAAATTTCGATCACAATCTTAAAACTTTGTTTCATCACTGTATATTTTCAAAATTACTATAGTTCGAACCACAACACTCATCATTATCAAACTTAAACTTTAATATTTAGAGTTTCAATATGCTGAAAGTTATAGCTATAGTTTGGTCATTGTAATTCTTACGAATGCTTATGAACTTTGTTTTACCATTATATGTATTGACCGGAAATTGGTTGTTATCAAAATTAAGTTTAAAGTTTAGAAAGTCTTATTTTGCCATTGTATATTTTGATAATTTTGACTACAGTTCCAATCATAAACTAATAATCTGTCATCAATCCTAAGGTTTGGTATTTAAAGTTGTTATATAGGACCAACCAAAAACTGATTATTATTAAACTTAAAGTTTAAAACATTGTTTTCTTTCGTTACCCTTTATTTTGATAATTGTGGTTATAGTTTCAGTCTGTGGTCGAACTATATCATTATCAAACATTCAGTTTAAACACTTTGTTTTGCCACTGCATATTTCGATAATTGTGACTAAAGCACAAACAACAAACTTATAGCTTAAAACTTGGTTTTATAACTGTATATTTTTAAATTGTAATTGTACTTTCATATATAAATTGATTATTATAAAAGTTGGTTGATAAGATAAGGCGTTGAGGTGTTGAAAATCACCATCATATTAAAGTAAGATTTTCAAAATGTGTGTTTATTTTCACTACAATTGTTTCGCAAATTTATTGCTTCTTCAGGCGAATGAAAGTTTACAATAAAATTAGAAAAAAACTTAGAACTATATATATATATATATATGTTATATATATATATATATATTTATATATATATATATACTAATAGTGTTAATGTATATATATATATATATATATATATATATATATATATATATATATATATATATATACAGTTCTAAGTTTTTTCTAATTTTGTTGTGAACCTTCATTCACTTGAAGAAGCATTAATTTTACGAAACAATTGTAGTGAAAATAAGGACTCATTTTGAAAATCTTAGTTATTTACAACTTTAATATACAAATTATTATAGTTTGATTATTTTGAAAATTTTGTCTATAATTTTGACCACAAACTAGTCATTAATAAAATTAAAATTTAAACGGTTTGTTTAACCACGGTATATTTTAACAATTGTGCACATATTTTCGACCAAAAACTGGTCATTATCAAAATTAAAATTTTTATACCACAATATCAAAAATTCAATCGTTGTAGTATTAAAATATTGAATCTTCGAGAAACCACTTTCAAAACTTCGTTTTGCCAGATTATCTACTTTTTCCAACTAAATTGAAATGGCCAAGCAAATAAGTAGAAGTAAGAAAAAAATAACATAGGATTAAAAACTGTAATTTGAATATTGAATAGACGAGGCCGTTACTTGTTGAAACTCCATTATAACCAGTGTTTTATTAAGTGACTATAAATTGAACCACTGAGGGGGCGAGGAACTGAAAGAAGAGACATATAGGTTCATAGATTCTAAATTCTTTGTATTTTTGCGCTTAACAAATATGGTTTATAGGTGGAATTTTTTCTCTTGTATCCAATATGGTACTCTCTAAGACTGGATACTATGACCCTAAAGAATAAGGCACTTCATTGGCTCCTAATTTGAAGTCCAACCAGTTTGGCATATTTTATATATCTTGCCAAAGAAAAGTTTCTTCTGGAAATGCTTTTTAATCTCTTTTTTTACACTTTTCAAATATTTTTGCAGATGAGATACCTCCAGAAGAGTTTCGAGAAGTGCTTTTTAATGTTTTTCCCTACATTTTCCAAATATCTTTGTATATGGTATATTACCGCTTGCGCCGGATCTAGTGCTCTGTTAGGTTGCCTACATTCTTGTTTTCTCATAGTTTTCGCAATTGCCCTATATTGTTATTTCATAGATGGAGTTTCCTTGCATGTATCAGATTTTGTCTTGTATCAAATTGGTTAGCAAAAATCTACAGAATATGTTACCTTTTTTTTTCGAATTTTGAAAATTTCTGGTGTTCTGTTAGACTAATCGCCATTACCCAAAAGTATTTGCCACCCCTCAAAGTCAGTCCTATTGAGATATAAAGAAGTGACATAAAGCCTTATCCTCCTTTCTTCGCACTTACCAACTGCTTTTTGTAGGTAGCATTTTCTCTCCTGTACCTATCATATTAGTTAACATGATCCCAAAGAATGAGATTATGTACCGGCAGAATCTACTGTTGTATACGATTTTAAACATGCTCATTACACTCTAATTAATAAATATTTGTTGTCTATTTATTGGAATAATGTATTTTTAGATATAACTAATATTGATAACGCTACAAATTTATTTTATGAAGTTTTGTTTGATTGTTTTAATCAATTTGGACCTTCGAAAGTTATACATGAATCTAAGTTTCCTCATTGGTTTAGTTTAGAACATCGAAATCCTGTTCACAAAATAACGTCAAGCCCATATGAGATTTCTCCTTCAATTATTCGAACGCCATTGCAGGATGTTGACATTAATGGTAGTGCCGGACCTGATGCAATACTACCAGTAATACTTAAGTTATGCCATTTAGCATTGTTTATTCCTTTTTATATCTTTTTTCTATGTCATTAACTCAAGGTACATTTCCCTCGATATGGCAGTCTCCTTATGTTTAGACTATTTTCAAAACAAGGTGTATTGTTTATGGTTTATTATGCTTCGAATTACCTGTTAACAAAATTCATTAATATACACATACATAAAAAATACACTAAATTTTGAGCACAGGAATCACAGGAGGACTTCATTCTTCAGAATGCTCTTCCAGTCAAATCCATATAGAAATAAATAAATAAATAAATGTGTTTTCGAATCTCTTTCTTTTCACTTTCTTTTCTTTTTTGTTTGTAAATAAGATATCATATCCTGTACCGTATCAAGTGCTCTATTGAACCGGTTGGTATGGTTCTGAAGAATTTAATTACAATTTTGTTTTCAATGTATTTCACACTTTTTTAATTTTTTTTTGTAGGTGGTTTTCTCATCTGTATCGGATTTTGCGGTGTGTCAAATTGGTTACCATGGCTCTATATAATGTGCTACTTCATTTTCTTACAACCTTAATTTCAGATATATATTACAATTTTTTGTGTTTGAAGGGTAACCTAAACCACAAAAAATCCTTGGAAATGTGCCTGTATCTGGTGCTCTGTTTGACCAATTGGCCTTAAAGAACTTAGGGCTTTTATCAATCTAAAAAAGTAGCATACAACTTCATTTTTCATTTTTTACACGTAAAAAATATTTTTTGTAGAAATTTTTCTCCTTCGTCAAACCGAGTTACTGGTTACCATAATTCTAAATAATGAGGTATATAATGTGCTTTTAATCCCATTTACATATTTATAGCATCATCCCAAGTAAGGATTTCTAGAAGGGCTTTTCAAAATCTATCTTAATACATTCCAAATATTTTTGTAAATGGAATATTATGTACATCGTGTACTTGACCGCTTGCCCTTCACCTGTTCAAAATGGTTATCATGATTATACACTTCGGTACGCCAGTGAAACGGGAAAATTTTATTGTAAACGACTTATTTTTTAACAAGCTAAAAAATATTTATGAAAAATGCAAGAGTAGCCATTTATTTTATAAAATAAAAAAAATATATGTCTTGAACACTACATCCACCCAATGTCTCCGTTTGCATTTAAACATTCTTGGAGTCCAGACTTAAAATGTTGCATAACCTAATAGGTATCAGGTATCTCCATAAAGAGAAGTCGCAGACTGTGAGATAGGGAGATCGAGAGGGATAATAAATATGTCCGTTTTGAGAAATTACATGCCCTGCGAACAAAGTATTCACAACATTAATTGAGATTCGGGCAGTGTGGCTTGTTGCTCCGTCTTGCTGGAACATTGAGTATTTATTCTCTTGAAAGCAGACGAGTTGTGATGTGAGGAATTTCCGAATCATTGCTACACATTGCGAATTAACTGTCACTGCATTTTCAACCCCTTCCTCGAAAAAGTAAAGACTGATTATTCCATTGGCTGATATTGCACACCATACTGTGACATTGTAAACTAAATGGAGCACCATGCCAGATCAACGACTGACGTTTCCACTATTTCGCTACTAGTAATTAATTAACAAAGCTGTTATCCTCTTGTATTTGATATCTGTCACCTATAGATGACATATTTCTATATAACACATATTTGTCCTTTTATATTATCGATAGAATATCATTATATAACAACCCACTTGTCACCCTGCATCTGAAATCCGTCATTTGCTGTCTACTATTTATCATTTCGCGTTCTTTTATTTGTCATCTGTAATTTATTATTCCGGAATCTAGCATTTCTC
This sequence comes from Ontholestes murinus, assembly GCA_963969525.1. Classification (NCBI taxonomy): domain Eukaryota; kingdom Metazoa; phylum Arthropoda; class Insecta; order Coleoptera; family Staphylinidae; genus Ontholestes; species Ontholestes murinus. The sequence continues at coordinate 49,510,176 of OZ018396.1, forward strand.
GTTTGTCAGTTGATAGTTGTAAGACATTAAAGAATACAGAAGTGAGCTTTCATTTCAAAGCAAGTGCAGTAGTAATTAAGAAGCAATTACGAGATTCAGTCGCTGACTGTGTAATAGTTTAAAGTGCTCAAACAAGAAGATCACGCCTGGTAATCCGAACGAATTTTCACTATTCGAAACTTCCTGGAGTTATGTTAATTTCCTTGTGTATATAGATAAATACGCTTGGGAAATGAGGGAGCTTTGTGAGTCCGCCGCTTATCAAGACATCTGCTGGGATAATCACGCCGCCTTAGCGACTATGTGCGGAGACGGCCTTGACTTCAGCAGGTCCGTGAAATATGCCGGGGCCCTAGGAAATCGTCTGCAGATAATTTGTTTAAAACGACCGTTTACCGAGTTTTTCCCCACGGGCGCCGCCGTTTCGACTGCCAATGGCGCGAGATTTGCGTACTGTTGGCCAAGTAACTTTTAATCGCCGAAGTTCGGCCTGCGGAGGAACAAAGGGGGCCGGGAGAAAGCGGTCCGGAAAATATATTTTTTAATAAATAAGTTTCCCCTCGTTGTGTTCGGCGCAGGGAAGTTTCGGGGGTGAAATGAGCGGAATATCGGACATATTTGCGTTAGACCCAAATGTAATTATTTTCGGGCATTCGCCGAATTGCGAAATTATGGGCGAAATTTCGTCCGAAATATGCCTAACAAAAACAGCACTAATTAAACGCTCCCGGTATTAAAGTCATGCCACTATGTTAGCCTGCACGAAATGTAACTACGGTATGTTTAAAGTTTTGTAACAAAGTGATATTAATTAATTTGGCTTATATCTCTATTAATATATTAAAAGTTATTCAACCTAAATCACATATACATACATATGTGTTGGTTATTTTTTTAGCGTATATTGTTTCATGTAATTAAAACTAAGTTAAGTTAACTTACCTATACAATGTTTGTTTCTTTTTACATTTCAACTTGGTTTGCATATCAGCTTACCTAAAACAATAAAAAATATGATAATAATATGATGCATAAGATGTAGTACGTAGATGTTTTATAAAATTGAATAGAGTTTATATATTTAACACCATATGTAAGCAGATATAATTAAAATAGCTCAATGTAGAAATTGATTAAGTCAATTTCAAATCCTATGGATAGATGTAATTGGACCTAACATTTATATATAATTAATTTCCTGATTGGTGTTCAACGAATCGATTCGTTCTGTTCTCGTAACACATATCCTCCAGAGCGAATCGTCCTAATAATTAATTAGCTGATGTAGTATTCGCAAGACAAATACACCTTTTAAAGTCGTAGTTGAAATTGGTTTCCGTGATTTACTTAGCTTCCGAGACACACTCTTCAATAAAATTATGAATAATATTTTTTTTTTCGTTAATCCATTTAATAATCCATAATTTTCCTTCAATAACTATTTTTCTACTTCGATTTAAGAGCTTGAATTCCCAACGTAATCATCTAACATCTTACATCGATGGTGCTAGATCTCTTCGCTTTGAACGCTTGCTCTGCAGGAATACGAACGCAAATATCTTCAAGTTTTTTTTTCCATATATTCTGTGTTCGATAAGAATGAGAACGCGTAGCGGCGGAAGTATCAAATGATAATGCAATCGAAGCTGAAAAGGAGTTTTCCAATATGTTGGCGCACTCCAATATGCCAGGATTTTAACGGCTTGGCCCTCGGAAAATCCAGACGTTTCCTACATTCACTGAATAAAATATCTACATTGTTAAAGCGAAAAATGTTTACTTATAAAATTAATAGTATCACTGCAAACTCGTAACTGATTCTCTATTCGGGATGTGATTGCAGCGAACTATTCGATGTAAATTTTCGTTACAATTTTAAACGAGACAGACTAAAATATAATAATAATAATTATACTCCATTGTTTACTGATAATAATTGTTCCATCACACATGAAATATCACATTATACTTTAATTAATACAGCCTCGAATGCCAGTTTAAAAGCTTAGAGTGATTCATCAAGCCCCCTTTCACCAGTTACTCAAAAGTTACCGCCGCGAAACTTCTCAACAATATTCGGGCCCTTCGATCACGAGTCAGTTGGAAGTTATAGTTACCTAGAATTATTATTTCACGTGTTCATTATGTCTAGTTAATGCCGAAACTGGTACACCCGTATATTACACGTGAAACTTTAATTCCGCGAACTAGTTACAGATAAATGTAATAATGAAGTTGGAATACGTTTTCGAAAGTAATTCAATTCTGAAAGTTGGCCGATGGCATTAAAGTAGTGTCGGATCTCTGGGGGTGATTCATAAGCACAATCGGATGTCTGAATTACCCGCATACATTAGGGCTAGTGCCGAACTCGAAACCCTCACGCTTTGGTGACTATCTCCAGATCTACCCCCTCCGCATTAAAATCCTCGAACTTTAATACCGCGCCGCGTTTCAGACACGGTACGTGCCGTTCTGGGCTTTTATTAATTTCGCCATCTTCTGCGATTATATATAATCATAATTTCTAATGAATGGTATTACAAAAAAAAATTGTTTGATAATTCAACAGATTTTATAATAAAGTAGTGACGTTCAAACGAATAAACTGAATAAGTCATGGCAACATTAGGGTTATCAATATTAATAATAACACGCTAAATTAGGAAACTAAAAATATATCTTACTTTTTACCTTGCAAGAAATGTAACAGTCTAAATTCAGTCTATAATACGCACTTATTAAATAACTTGAAATTCTTTAAATATAATTGAAGATTCAGCTAATTTATTCAAAATATCTTTACTAATCTTAAATTATTATTATTCTATTTCTGGTTACTACCACTGTTATATCTTAGAGTTTTGGTTCATGCACGAAAAGCTGTAGAATATACTACAAGGAGAACGTCAAGATATTTAATCTGAGGAAGAACATTAACATTAAAAGGAGGATAAGCTAATAATTTCAAATAACGCATAAATTTCAAAAGAGAATGGATGATATAGACGTTTGTAAAAATTTACTGGAGGAAATGTTGATATTTTGCCACTCGAATAGTTCAAATATAAAACTTGAAAATTTCAAAAAAATTGTTTAAGTTTTATTTATAAAACCTTACATTTTCGATATGAAAGTGATTTTAAACAATTAACAACTAATACTATAAAAATACAACTATGAGTGTATTGTATGACGCAGAAATGAATACATGTTCAACGTATTAAGCTTTTGGTGAAGAAAAACACTTGTTATGTTCTAAAGACCAAAGTCTTTGAAACTTTTAAAATGATAGTTACTATTGGAAACATATGCCAGATAATTTTAAATAGGTTTATGAACTGGAGGGTGGGATAAAGCACACAACCTACCCTACATATGCATTTAAACTTAAACCACCTATCTTTTTTAATATTCCTGCAAATAAAGCAATATAATTGTTGATAGTATAAAATAATTTAAAAATAGGTTTATAGTATAAGTTTCAATGTAGGTGAGTGTCCACTATCCCACTATCTTCCACTATCCACGATCCTATCATTTGTTATTTATTGTGCATCTATCATGTCCCATCTATGACTTGTTATTAGTTATCTATCATGTTTTATCTTAATTTATATTAGTGTCACTTGTAATCTGTTATTTTTCATTATCTATCATTTAACATCCGTCACTTATTATTTCATATGTAGCTTCATTTTTTAAATTTCATCTAGCCACATAATTCCTCATCTATCACTGGTTTTTAGGTTTTCGCTTTGTCACTTTGAATTTGCTATCTGTCATTTTTCATTGCGTATCAGTTAACATCTGCAAAAAAATTACATTATCCATATGTGATCCTTGACTATTTTGACACTGCTGCAACCTGGAGCGGAAATTTTCGTGAAATGTTTTGCATTTCCTCTCGAATATTTTCCTTTAATTCCTCTAGGGACACTGGGTTGCTGTTGAAAACTTTACTTTTGAGGTATCCCCAAAGAGAGAAGTCCAGTGGGGATAAGTCCGGGCTACGAGGTGGCCAGTTAATGGCACTTCTTCTGGATATAACTTTTTGTCAAAAAATTGCGCGAACAGCACTTAATGAATCATTGGAAGTGTGGCATGTTGCCCCATCTTGCTGAAACCACGATCGTTGATTAAAACCATCGAAATCATGTAGCACTGGTGAAAAAAACTTCTGTAGCATGGTAATATACCGCTTTGTATTCACTGTAACAGCATTTCTTTGGCGATCTTCAAAAATGTATGGACCAATAATGCCTCTCGCTGACAACGCTGCCCATACAGTAACCTTGGGTAAATGCAGATGTTTTTGATACTTCAATGTAAGATTAGTGTCACTCCAGTATCTGAAATTTTGCCTATTCACATGCCCATCTAGATGAAAGTGTGCTTCGTCTGAGAAAAACATGTTGGTAAAGCTGGTGAACCTCTCTAACATTTCGTTTGCAAATTGGAGCCTGTGAGCATGATCTAAAAGCTTTAATTCCTGTACCATTTGAATTTTATACGGATGTAAATATAAATCTTTGTGAAGAATACGAATCAAAGATGTTCTGGTCAAACCTAAGGCGTTAGAGCGCTTCCGAGTAGAGTGTCCATGATTTTCACGAATAGACGCTCTTATACGCTCGACGTTTTCGGGATCTCTTGATGTTCTAGGTCGGCCGGATCGTGGTTGTTTCATTGTTGAACCTGTCTCCTCGAACTTCTGTACTCATTTTTGAATCAATTGAATCGATGGAGCTTCATTTTTACGCCGTATGTTGTAACGAGCGCAAAATTTTCGTTGCGTTAGAGTAAAAGAATCGTTGTTGCGGTACTACTCTAGTACACAGAACGCACGTTATTTATCGCTGAACGACGCCATAGTACTGAATTCCCAATGGCCGGTCTTGCGCATCGTAACCCAAAGATACACGCTTCAACAACGCACTAAAATTGTTAATATTCACTACAGAAATGGTGAAAATTTTGCAGTCACAATTCGCCAAACTAAAGCACCTTCTCGGACAGAAATAATAAAACTGGTTTAAAAATTTGATCTGTTGGGACAACTTAGTGATGTGAAGAATAATTGAGAATATTGCTGCTGTAGCCAAGAGAGTTAACGAAAACCCAGGTTTGTCAATTCCTCATCGATCTTTGGAATTAGACATTCCAAAAACGACATTACACCGTATTTTAAATAAAGACTTAGGTTTAAAGGCATTTAAAGTTCAATTAATACAAGAACTCAAGGCGTTCACCAGCAACGTCGTATCTTTACTAATTGGATCCTTGAAATGCACCAAAATTTTCATTTTCATCGAAAAATCATCTTCAGTGATGAAGCCCATTTTTACCTCGGAGGCTACGTGAATAAGCAGAATTGCTGCATTTGGGGCTCGGAAAATCCAAGAATGCTTATTGAAAAGCCTCTCCATCCACAACGTATTACTGTTTGGTGCGGTCATTGGACTGATGGTGTGATTGGACCTTACTTATTCAAAAATGAGGCTTGTGCAACTGTTACGGTGAATGGATTGCGCTATCGAGCTATGATTGATGATTTTTATTTTTATACATCAGTCATAAAAATAAAAATCGACGTTTATTTTCAACAAGACAACAATTGCAATTTTGCAAAAAAGTTTCCTGGCCGTGTTATTTCGCAAAATGTTGATCACAATTGGCCCCCGAGATCTTGTGACTTAACACCTTTAGACTTTTATCTTTGGGGCCACGCGAAAGAAAAGGTCTATGACAATGGTCCACAATCGATTCAAGACCAGTCTTGACAAGTCCCCTTGACGTTGGCCATCACTATAGAAAGTCTGTCCCTATCAGTTGACCTACAGATCGTATGCCAGTATAATCACGCATGTTCCTCAACCACCATTGCTGGTTCCTACCAGGTGCTCTGCATTCTTCTATCCTACCCGTAATTATTCCTTGGAGTAGCTGTTATTTTTCGCTATTAGGTACGATATTTTGGTTGCCGTTACCACTTGCCTTTCAGTTTGGGCTCTTCTGAGTATTTCAGTGTTTGTTACGTGGCCTAACCATGGTATTCGTAGGAATAACTATTGATTAATTTGTTAAAGACATCAATATTGCAGTTTTCTATTCCTTTGGTTCTCGCCAGGCGCACGAATTTTGGCTTTAAGACGACAATTGTTTATGGAACATGTCAATAAATGTTTGAATTTAATGTTTATGCGTAAATAAATAAAATTCTAAAACATATTTTTTTTCGTCTTCAAGAACTTTTTAATGAATTCTGGATTAATGAGGCTGTTACTTGTTGTAACTCCATATCACTTAATAAAATACGCACAGAGTATATGGCTTTTTTATTATTCTACAACAATGTTTCTCTGCATAGTGGCTTCGTCAAGAAGATGAAAAATGGAAAAAAATAATGAATTTGTTTAGTGTCTATAGTTTCGACAATTTTAACTTGTCATTATCAAACTAGAAGTCTTCCATCTTAGATAATGAATTTAGTTTTTTTAATCGATGCAATTTTATCTCGTGGTCTAGTTGTATTCATTTTCTTAGACTTTAATATTTTATAAAACAAATTATGTAAGTTTTTCTCTATAATATGTTTCAGTTTCTTCTAGTTACGACTTTAGCTCTAATTTTCTCTAGATTTTTTTGGTTCATTGACATTTTATGCTCCGATTACATTTCCTTTTTTAATATTTTAGACTTTATAAAATGCTGCACTGTCATTGTCCAACTTTATCATTCACGTTAGTTTTCTCTGTAATTGCTGCGGTCAAGATTTTAGGTGTACTTCTTCCTCCAGAATTGACAACTGATATTTTTATATTTCAAGGAATTTTTAGAGCGTTTTATGTTGAAATACTATATTCACAATCAAGCTCAATTAATTCCTTTTTTGTAGATTTATGCTGTAATGGGTTTTAACCTTTGTACAGCCAACGTTTCCTATTTTGTATCTTATTCTACCATTTCTTTATAATATGATTAGCTGAATTTTTAATATACATACCTTCTATCTTAAATAACTGCTCGATATACAACAATCACATTTATTACACCTGAATATATTATCTGACAAGTTTTTGTGTTTCTCTGTAAGTGTTTTGGTTTATTTATTCCTCCAGAGCGACATTTTAATGCTTTAAGAACTTTGAGTTGTGGAATTATATTCATATTGTAGCTCTTGAATCTTGGTCTGCTATTATAATATTATTAGCTTCTTATACATGCCTTCTATCTCAAATAAATGTTTGATATAGACCAATCACATTTCTGTCCGCTAATTATATCCACTGGCTTCATCCAGAACCTCTCCAGACATCTTTTATATCACGGGAAGAAGATTATATTAATTTATTATAGTATATTACGTTTGTCATATCTTACCCTAACATTGATCTTCATCAATCTATTCTTCAATAGTTCTTCTATTCACCTTGCAACTTTTTAAATAGAGCTTCTCGAATCATTCTTCTCTGATCTAGTATTTTTTTTTCAGAAATAAGTTCTTTGTTGTAATTCGATCACTTTCTCCGTTCCTCGATAATATCTCTTGACTTTACTTTTCGTAATATTTCTCTAATGCTTTGCATCATTCAAATTTTGCTAGATTTTACTGTTTTCCTCTAGGAACGACTTTGGCATAATTTCGATGTATTTCGCCGTTTTCTTTATTACATTTCTATCGCTCTATAACATTTGTGTTTAATTATAGGAGTTTATGTTCGATTTTATAGTTTATTGATTTCTTCTACAGGTTGGTGAATTCTGTATTAGCACTATCATCATCTATTTGGTGTCAATAACCTAGCTGTACATAGTGAGTGTGTAGACACTATTCTTCCTTTTTCTGTAAGTTTTATAAATTTATAAAATTATAGCATTATAATGCTTTATTTTGTAATTTAAAACCTACCAATAAAGTCGTATTTCTGCAATTAAAAGCGAATTTATGTATGTAATTATGTAATTGATACTCATTGCAGTACACTCTTGATGGAACCAGATTTGCCAATTTGGTGAAGAATAGCTCTAGTTATGTTCCATATTTTGGTCTTCAGTGATGAAAATAAATTTGCATATGTAGGGTGCCCCTTACCCACCCTCCAATTCATAAACCATACGCGAAAATTTTGCAGAATGTTTGATTGATAATAAACGCTCACGTGTTTCAATTTATATATTACCTAAATATTCTCGTTTGTTCAATTTATTTACGAATTACTGCTGTTGATGTTATAATAATTGGAGGGTGGGATAGTGGCCACCCACCCACCCTACATATACTTTGTACTTTACCCAAAAACTTACTTTTAAACTATCTTTTACTATCAACAATTATATTGATGTGATTGCTGAAAAATATAAACATGAACTGGGTTAAAATAAATTGCATACGTAGGGTGGTGCGTCGCATTTTCTACCCTTCAATGCATAAACCATACTTGAAAATTTTGCATATGGTTGATTAATAATAAAACATGTTGTCATTTATATATTAACTAAATCATCTCGTTTGTACAATTTATTTACGAAAAATCTGTAGTTTATTTTATAATAATTAAAGGGTAGGATAGTGGACAAACACCTACCCTATATTTACATTAAAACCTATAGTACAATCTTATTTTTAAATAATTTTATAACATCAATAATTATATTGCTTCATTTGTACGAAACTTAAAAGAAAGGCAGTGGTTTAAGTTAAAATGTAGGTGTAGGGTGGATGGGTGCCGTCTATCTCACCCTCTAATTCATAAGCCATATGCGATTTTTTTTTTGATAATAAATAAAACTTAATAATTGTAATTAATATTTTACCTAAATAATCTTGTTTTCTCAATTTATTTTCGAAGAACTGCCGTTGATAGTATAAAAAATAAAGGGTGGGATAGTAGCCACCCACCTACCCCTAAATATACTTTAAAACTTACCCTACAAACGTATGTTAAAATTTTTATATAACATCAATAATTATATTGTTTTATTTGTAGGAAAATTAAAAAAATATGTAGTGGTTTATGCGTAAGTGCTTATGTAGTATTGGTGGGTGGCCTCTATCCCACCCTCTAATTCATAAACTATACGTGAAAGTTTTGGAGAATGTTTCATTCATAATAAAACGAGTAGTTTATATATTAACTAAATTCGCGTTTGCATAATTTCTTTTATAAAAATCAAAAGGTACAACAGTGGTCACCCACCCACCCTACAGATACATTAAAACGTATACTAGAAACTCATTTTTAAATTATTTTATACTATCCACAATTATATTATTTTATTTGAACGAAAATTAGAAATTTAAATGCATATGAAGGGTGGTTGGGTTGCCTCTATCCCACCCTTCAATTTATAAATCATACCCAAAAATTTTTCAGAATGTTTGATTGATAAAACTTGTAAATAATATTCTCTTAATTTATTTACGAAAAACAGCATTTGATGGTATAATAAATAAAGGGTGAAATAACGGACACCCACTCACCCTACGTATACTTTAAATTAAACTACAAACCTATTTTTAAATGTTTTTTACTAACAACAATTACATTGCTTTATTTGTAAGAAAATTTAAAAAGAAGATAGTTCTTTATTTTTAAATGCATATATTAAAATTCATAAATCATATGCGAAAATTTTACATTTTTTTTCATTTATTTCATAATAATTTTAGGATGGTGGACACCCTATATATACAATAAAACTTATACTACAAATCTATTCTTAAATTATTTTGTATACCATCAACAATTATATTGGTTTAGTTGTACGAAAACTTAAGTAGTGGTTTATGTTTAAGTGGATGTATAGGGTGGGTGGGCGTCCTCTATCCCATAGATAAGAAAATACTATTGATAGATTTAAATGAAAAATGAAAAATTTGGTATATTGAATAATTTGGCTATATTTTCAATTTACTTTCTAATTCTAATGTATTGAATTAAATTTTCCCCTGTAAACAGCATCTACAGATTTTGATATAGTTTGGTCTCATCAGCGTAGTTGAAAACAAGGAATGCATAATAGAGTTTTACATGTAATAACTTTATTCATCCAATGCATTAAAAATCAATAAATGTATGGCGTTAGCGTAAATCTAAAGAATTAAGGAAAAATTATAATAGAATCTCCATTATCCCGACACATTTACGTTTATTTTTGCAAAAAAATATTAAAAGAAATAAATACAATTATTTAAAAGACAGCAGGAATATTTTAGTGATTGTAAATAGAGATTTCTAAGATATTTAAGATGTGTAAAATGAGAAAGGATACAATTGATAAAGTTTGGTAAACTTTCTGCACTAAGAAAAGACAATAAGAAAATTACTGAAATAAAACGATAATTGTTAAAAAAAATAAATTAAAAACCTTAACTATGAAATAAAACACTAAAACTTTGCGAAGAAAGATTTTTAGTGCCTTATTTTATAATCAAGTTTATGTTCACGTAACTCATCCAATTAATTTTCTAAAAACCTTAAAATTCTGACATTTAAACTTTCTAGAATAATTAAAGAAAACAATTCTTTGATATTAACCAAGGATAGAATTTAAAATTTTACTTTGAAATAAATGTTTTACACTCAGAATGGTAACAGCTTTAGGTTTGTTTCTGTAAGTTCTAGCAACACTATAATTAAAATAAATTGTTTTGATTTTGTTTATTTATAAGAATTGATGTTTATCGAATAAACTTTCAAATTTGTTATGTCGGGTAAAACACAAATGTTGATTTGGTAACTATAGTAAGAACAATTTCAAAAAACATGACTTATTTACTTATTCGCTTTTCTTACATAAAAATCTATAGTGTATATATAAAAATCTAATTTTTGAAAACATTTTGAGAATAATAAAATGTTTTTCCACTCTTCCCTATTCCTGTATTAATGAAATTGCTGCCAAAAATACCTCTATGATTATGCTTCATCATTATATTACCGAAATTTTATTTTCTTCTTCTAAAAGGAGGATTTAAATTAAACCTGTTATGTCATATTTAACAGTTATAAAGTCATACGGTTGGTGGCGACCGTTACTATGTGGTAACTCATGATAGAGTTTAGTGTCTAGTTATAAAATCAATAAAGAAAATAAAGCGACATGAAGTTATGATCTCTTATTTTCATGCTAATCAAATATAAAAATCATAAAATTAAACAATTAACAATTAAATAAATACAGTGTTATACAAACAAAGTTAAAGTGTTTTAATTAGTTAAACAATTATTGTTTTATGAGTAATTTTCCTAATAATACATTGCAGAATCTTATTTTTCTAAAAATGTATTTAAAACTCCGTGGTTTGGGAATAACTGTATGAAAAATAGTTATATTTCCACGACCCAATAGATGGATGAAGATGATTATCGTTTTTTTCTTGATTCTTTAATTTCTTTTAGAAAGTTTAAGGAAGTTTCGTTAAAAGAACTCGATAGAAAAATGAAGAAGAAAAGAAGAGTTCTTTATTTAATTTCTCTCAGAATGTTAAAGTTAGGTTTGTTAAAAGAACTCGATAGAACGATTAATTAAATCCTGACTTAACTCGATAGAAGATAGAAGATAGAAGAAACTGAAAAGGATGATTATTTCTTAATTATTTAATTCCTTTTAATAGTTCAAAAAAGTTAAGTTAAAAAAACCCGATAGATAGATGAAGTTAGGTTTTTTAAAAAGAACATTATAAATACATGAAGATGATTGAAGAATGAATTTTCTTTGATTAATTAATTTCTTTACAGTTAAACGCAATTACTTAAAACTCTATAAATGTATTAAAAAAAAATTATGTATGTTTTTTGTAATTTATTTGTTTTGAAATGTATTTTTTAAGAAAGATGTACAGAGAATTAATAAACATAAACATAAACAATGAGAAGAAGAGCTTTTTCTTTGATTAATAAATACCTCTTAGGATTGTTATGGAAGGGTCATTAAAAGAAGTCAATAGATGTATGAAGAAGATAAAAAAGTGAATTTGTTTGTTTAATTGTTTAAGGTAGATTCGCTAAAATAATTCAATAAATGAATAAAAAAGAATAAGAGATGTGAATTTTATTTGATTATTTAGTTTCCTTTAAAAGTTAAGGGTAGAATTGTTAAACGAAATAAATAATTGTTTACTTCAGCTATAATTTTTGATAATCTTTTGATAATTAGAAAAAAGAAGTATTTTCATTGGTGTATAGATTTGTTCTTAATTAAAATTGCATAATTAAATTAAACTATAAGTTTTAGTTGATTATTTAATTAGGTATATTTATACAAAATGATAAAGCAAAGATAACATCTTAATTAAATGTAGAATAAACAGAGTGAAAATAATTTCATGTTTAAGGAAGCGTAGCATCAGTATTTCTTTAGAAATAAAGCGCCGAACAATTTGTAGCGATATCCAAAAAAATATAATTAATGAAGTGTCCGCGTCTCGTTAGGGGTTGATGCGACAGTCTTGAAAATGCAGACGGGATTGTTGTCATCGTCAGCATGAACGACCTCGTTGTAGGGTTGTGGAAATCAATATGAAGCTACAGTGGAGGAGTAGAGAAGTAGGCACGTCGCCAACGCGGCACAACGGCGCCAGCCGTCTCGGCGCCCGACTGCTAGGGGATGGACACCAACCCCGCACTAATCTTTCATTTGATTCCGCCTTGCAGCCGCCGAGATAATTGCGACATACGTGCCCCAATCACTCCCCCGCGCGACAAACAATAAATCCACGTTTCCTACATAATTCAACGTATCACCTATAAAAAAAAGGATTTACGTGACGATGGCGTCTCAGCCACGGAAATATCCGGGGATGATCCTAACGGATGATCATAACAGTTGCGAGGGTTGCCCTCTAAATATCTATACGTCATATATGCAAGTGATTTTTTAACATTTTCATATTACTCGAATCATTTAAAAATATTATATATAACAAATAAATTTTAACTAGAAAGAGTAATTTTTATATTACGTAGTTTTCTGGTGTTTACTATCTCAATACCAGAAAACCACGTAGTGTACAAACTACTCGTTCTAGTTAGAATTTAATTTTTTTAGAATTAGTAGTTTTTACACTACGTGGTTTTCTGGTATTAACTATCTTAATACCAAAAAAACACGTAGTGTAAAAATTACTTATTCTATTATAGTTAAAATTTTATTACCAAAAAAACACCATTCGCATCTTTAGTGTCAGTATTCATTCGTAAAAGGTGTTTAGATTTGAAGCGAATAAGAACTTAATGCAATTAACGCTCTGTTAATCACAAGATCCTTTAGCTATGTCATTTTATGTATTTTAGTATACGTAACTGAGCTTGATGCTTGAGATATTTGTTCTCGTTACACTCGGGCGCCATTAATTATGAATCAAAGTGCTTGCAGCATCATAAATTGCAAGATTAAATATAAGTTACCAAACACAAGTGCGGATTCTCTGTAGTTATAACGTCAAAAAATACACATAGTAAAGCATTAAGATAATGATTTTGATAGACAATCACTAATAGTATCAAAAAAACTGTAGACCACAAACGTGATGTAACATCTTTCAGAATTGATATGTATGCCAAAGAAAAACTCAACAAGTTCAACACGATTATTAACCTTTCGCCCTTCCCCTTTCAGAGATAATACGAAGGCGGGAAGCTCCTGGGTAAATAAAGAAAAAGAAATTAGAATTCTCCTACCTTATTCCGGATACATTTTTATCACGTGTTTGCATTGCGAAAGACTCAAAAAAAAAACGTGGGAACGCGGAGAGGCGACCCCGGTCCAATTTAAACACCCACCTGAAAAATAAAGAAAAAAAGTAATTAGTAAGGCGTGCACGGTAATAAAAATCTAATTTGTGCGACGAGAAGTTTAATTCGCAAACAAATTGTGGAAATATTGGATTTTCATTAAAACTCGTCTTCGGACTGCAGAAGTCCAGAACATTGCAAAATTTAACGGACTATACATAATTGTCGTGGTGTGTAACTGCACTAATGTGGCTTGATGTATACAGTAACGAAATAGTTTGCATAACAAAGAGGGAGGAGATGTTAGAATTTGCATAATAAATAATATAACTTATCTACAGATTTTAAATTTGATATATAAAAATGTAAGATAAATTAATATGAATGTATGAGGGATATGATTTTAAAGTATTTTGTAAAATTGAATAAAGAAAGGTTTTTAGTACTTTATTTATTAATCAAGTTAATTTTTACGTAACTCATCAAACCAAACATGAAAAACAGTTTAATACTTTTGTTGTTTAGTTCTAATAATATTAGCCAAGTTATAAAATTTTAATTCATTTATACTGTAAAATTATTAACTTATATTTTATAAATCGAATGATTAATCTTAAAACTATAATCGATTTTAAATGAAATTAAGTGTAAGACACTATTAAAGTGACATCTATTGTCTAACCTTTGCACTATTAGATATCATCTTAATGGTATTTCTATTCTTAAAGATCTTGGCGTTCACAAACTACATAATAACATTCAGTTTCCGTGTCTTTAACTTGACAAGGCCTGAATGAATGGAAACCAGTCTAGCAAACAATTAGATAGTTTATCTAATTATCTAGAATAACAACATTAAAGAAAATTGTTGTGACCGCTACTACACTTACACTGAATTGAATTTTTTAATAACCTTTAAAATTAAAAGGTATAATTTTAAATCTATTAAGATAGTGACAAAATTACATACGTTAATTTTAATATCGATTATTATTTTTCTTAACTCTTAAGGAATAATTATTATTCTAAAATAAAACGCTGAACATCCTTCTTCTCTAATATTCACCGCAGAGTTTACTACTTTCTTTAATAATATTGTTTTAGGATAAGGTGGGCCGCATAAAATATTTACCCAAGAAACTTTTATGTATGTCCGCATGCGAAATGTCTGTAGGTACATTAAAGTTGGACGAGATCAAAACCGTAAAACTTTCAGTTTAGAGAGCCAAAAGGGGCGATATCTGAGCCCCGTGTCAGAAACGGAAACGAGACGCTTACATTCCCAATTTTATGATAATCGAACCGAAAACTGCACTCGTGTTCTAGAATATTGATGTAGCGATTATATAATACTGCGAAGGGATCGGACAGTTTAGTGAATCAATGCCTGCGAAGAGAAATTGTTTTTTTTCCTCGGTTCTTCCTCCTTCCAATACCCGGAGCCTGTTCTTATGCATGATTCATGGCTAGTAGAGCATTTGATACCATCAACTTTGCGAGTACTAAGTAATGAGGATTATGAAGTGGAGCCGTAAATTAACTGTGTAATGCAGAAATTACGCTGGAAGGGCGTGTACTGGATACTTTCGTGCAAGTGCATCTTACGCGAATCGCGAAATTTATAACCATAATGGAAGTCTCATTATGCACTGCATAATTTTAATTTTAGCATATTCTGCTTTTTGTTTCAGTTCGTGTCGTAGAAAATTTAAAATAGTAACCTAAGAAAAAACCCATATTAAATAAATTCGATATTGCCCTAGCGTATTATTGACCTACCTCAAAAAAATGCAAAACAAAATAGAAAAATCATAATAATCGCTGCAATTTTTTGGTAACAGATTAAATAAAATTCAAAATATTCTTAAAAAATAAAACATTGGCGTAGTCTTACAATCTTCTAATAAAGTGTCCAATGGTATCTATAAAAAAACGCCTCTAAACAAAATGGATAGATCTGAAATTTGGGTGAAATTCAAAACTTGACTTAGGGATAACATAAAAACGTTAACGATAAATCTACACTTGCTAGATATACACAAAAAAACCTATAATCAATAAAATGTAATGAAGGTAATCCATTTTTTTACATTCCATATATAGAGTAACAATAATAATATCAAGTAATTGTAAAGAATATAAAATTGGGCAAATTATTAAGAATGACCTTTTTGCGTAAACCTCATAGTTTTCGAGAAAAATGTAAGAAACACACTATGATGGCCACACCACCATTTTTCTACTTTTAATTGAAACCCTCGCTTATGATTTACTGATTGTAAGATGGGATAGAGGAAACCCTCCCACCCTACTTACTTATCTAATTTAGATTTAAAGTCTGCTCACCCATCATGCTTAAAAGTTTTATTAATTTACTCACTCAACATTTTTACCTATTATGAATTTCTTGAATTTCTTTTTTATTCAAAAAGTTTTGTAACTAATTTTACTTCAAACCGCGAGACGATAAGTAATTGAAATTTATATGTATATATAGAGTGGGTGGGTGGCCTCTATCTCACCCTTCAATCAGTAAAACATAAAAATTTATTTGAAAAATTTGTATGAAAAATCTCTAAAAATTGTAATTATTTTGTGTGTATTCATATTTTACAACTTTTAATTAAAACCTAAATTATCATTTATTAATATATGAAATTCTGTCATTTAGAAAAATATCCAAGAAAATTTAGTGGAAAGTCAAATATGTTCTAAAACATTTGTGTATTTTTTATTTGTGAAAACTACATTTTTCATTGTTTATTTTTAAAATTCTAAGGAAAAGTTATACTTCATTTTTTGAAAGTTTTCATCAAAATATTTTTTGGTGAATTAAATCTGTTATCTGTGATCTGACATCTGTCATCTGTCATCTGTGTCATCTGGGGTTATCTGTACCTTCTGTGTCATCAGTGCCATCCATGTGTGCCATCTGTGCAAGCCGTGTCATCTGTGTGATCTATGTAATTTTTGTGATCTGTATTATTTGTGTTATCTGTATTGGCAGTGTCATTTGTTTCATGTATGATATCTGCGTCATCTGTGCCATCTTTGACATTTGTGTCATAGGTGACATCTAAATCATCTGTTATCATTTGTTATCTTCTTCATTTGTGGCAATTGTGTAATCTGTCTAATCCATATCATCTATGCCATCTGTCTCATTTGTATTATCTATGTCATCTGTATCATCTGTGGCATTTGTGTCATATGTGTCATCTGCGTCATCTGTAAAATCTGTTTTATCTGTGTCAACTGTTTCATCTGTAGCATCTGTGTTATCTGTGTCAACTATGTCATCTGTGTCATCTGTGTCATGTGTGTCATCTGTGTTACGTATGCTATGTGTGTCATCTGCATTACCTATATCATTTGTATCATCTATGTTATTTGTGTCAAATTTGTTATTTGCCCCATCCGTGAAATCTGTGTTATATATGTGGCATCTGTGTTATCTCTGTTATCTATGTCATGTATGTTATCTGTGTCATCTGTATTTTTTATGTCGTTCTGTATCATTTGTGACATTTGTGTCATCTGCGGCATGTGTGAAATTTGTGTCATCTGTGTCATTTGTATCATCTGTGTCATAAGTCATCTGCAATCTGTCATCGGTCACCTGTCAACTGTTATCTGCCATCTGTTAACTATCATTAATTAAATGTCAGATATCAATTGGCATCAGCCATCTGTTATCTCTCATCAGTCATCTATCATTTAAAATTCTAGAAATTTCATCAGTGATTTAAAAATTTAACTATGAAAATTATTATTTAAATATGTAGTTAAAAGTATAATTTGAAAAAAAAAACCATCTAAATCATCTGTCATCGATTTCATTTGTGGCAATTGTGTAATCTGTCTAATCTATGTCATCTATACCATCTGTCTCATCTGTATTATCTATGACATCTGTATCATCTCTGGCATTTGTGTCATATGTGTCATCTGCGTCATCTGTGAAATCTGTGTTATCTGTTTCATCTGTAGCATCTGTGTTATCTGTGTCAACTATGTCATCTGTGTCATGTGTGTCATCTGTGTTACGTATGCCATGTGTGTCATCTGCATTATCTATGTCATTTGTATCATCTATGTTATTTGTGTCAAATTTGTTATTTGCCTCATCCGTGAAATCTGTGTTATATATGTTGCATCTGTGTTATCTCTGTTATCTATGTCATGTATGTTATCTGTGTCATCTGTATTTTTATGTCATCTGTATCATTTGTGACATTTGTGTC
Source organism: Ontholestes murinus (assembly GCA_963969525.1). Taxonomy (NCBI): domain Eukaryota; kingdom Metazoa; phylum Arthropoda; class Insecta; order Coleoptera; family Staphylinidae; genus Ontholestes; species Ontholestes murinus. Next base: position 49,528,159 of record OZ018396.1, read on the forward strand.
ATCTACGTCATCTGTGAAATTTGTGTCATTTGTGTCATTTGTATCATCTGTGTCATAAGTCATCTACAATCTGTCATCGGTCATCTGTCAACTGTTATCTGTCATCTGTTAACTATCATTAATTAAATGTCAGATATCAATTAGCATCAGTCATCTGTTATCTCTCATCAGTCATCTATCATTTAAAATTCTAAAATTTTTCATCAGTGATTTAAAAATTTAACTATGAAAATTATTATTTAAATATGTAGTTAAATGTATCATTTGAAAAAATAAACATCTAAATCATCTGTCATCTTTTTCATTTGTGACAATTGTGTAATCTGTCTAATCTATGTCATCTATGGCATCTGTCTCATTTGTATTATCTATGTCATCTGTATCATCTCTGGAATTTGTGTCATATGTGTCATCTGCGTCCTCTGTGAAATCTGTGTTATCTGTGTCAACTGTTTCATCTGTAGCATCTGTGTTATCTGTGTCAACTATGTCATCTGTGTCATCTGTGTCATGTGTGTCATCTGTGTTACGTATGCTATGTGTGTCATCTGCATTATCTATATCATTTGTATCATCTATGTTATTTGTGTCAAATTTGTTATTTGCCCCATCCGTGAAATCTGTGTTATATATGTGGCATCTGTGTTATCTCTGTTATCTATGTCATGTATGTTATCTGTGTCATATGTATTATTTATGTCATCTGTATCATTTGTGGCATTTGTGTCATCTACGTCATCTGTGAAATTTGTGTCATCTGTGTCATTTGTATCATCTGTGTCATAAGTCATCTACAATCTCTCATCGGTCATCTGTCAACTGTTATCTGTCATCTGTTAACTATCATTAATTAAATGTCAGATATCAATTGCCATCAGTCATCTGTTATCTCTCATCAGTCATCTATCATTTAAAATTCTAAAATCTTTCATCAGTGATTTAAAAATTTAACTATGAAAATTATTATTTAAATATGTAGTTAAAAGTAACATTGGAAAAAAAAACCTCTAAATCATCTGTCATCTTTTTCATTTGTGGCAATTGTGTAATCTGTCTAATCTATGTCATCTATGGCATCTGTCTCATTTGTATTATCTATGTCATCTGTATCATCTCTGGAATTTGTGTCAAATGTGTCCTCTGCGTCATCTGTGAAATCTGTGTTATCTGTATCAACTGTTTCATCTGTAGCATCTGTGTTACCTGTGTCAACTATGTCATCTGTGTCATGTGTGTCATCTGTGTTACGTATGCCATGTGTGACAACTGCATTATCTATGTCATTTGTAGCATCTATGTTATTTGTGTCAAATTTGTTATTTGCCTCATCCGTGAAATCTGTGTTATATATGTGGCATCTGTGTTATCTTTGTTATCTATGTCATGTATGTTATCTGTGTCATCTGTATTTTTTTATGTCATCTGTATCATTTGTGACATTTGTGTCATCTGCGTCATGTGTGAAATTTGTGTCATCTGTGTCATTTGTATCATCTGTGTCATAAGTCATCTGCAATCATCGGTCACCTGTCAACTGTTATCTGTCATCTGTTAACTATCATTAATTAAATGTCAGATATCAATTGCCATCAGTCATCTGTTTTCTCTCATTAGTCATCTATCATTAAAAATTCTAAAATCTTTCATCAGTGATTTAAAAATTTAACTATGAAAATTATTATTTAAATATGTAGTTAAAAGTATCATTTGAAAAAAACATCTAAATCATTTGTCATCTTTTTCATTTGTGGCAATTGTGTAATCTGTCTAATCTATGTCATGTATGCCATCTGTCTCATCTGTATTACCTATGTCATCTGTATCATCTCTGTGAAATCTGTGTTATATATGTGGCATCTGTATTATCTCTGTTATCTATGTCATGTATGTTATCTGTGTCATCTGTATTTTTTATGTCATCTGTATCATTTGTGACATTTGTGTCATCTGTGTCATTTGTATCATCTGTGTCATAAGTCATCTGCAATCTCTCATCGGTCATCTGTCAACTGTTATCTGCCATCTGTTAACTATCATTAATTAAATGTCAGATATCAATTGGCATCTGTCATCTGATATCTCTCATCAGTCATCTATCATTTAAAATTCTAAAATCTTTTATCAGTGATTTAAAAATTTAACTATGAAAATTATTATTTAGATATGTAGTTAAAAGTATCAATTGAAAAAAAAAACAGTTGAAATTTCACCAAAAAATAATTTGCGAATAGAAAAACAGTTGCAATAATTAAAACGGTTTTCAAATATAAAATATAACAAAACATACCAGAAAAATCATTGTTTTTATAAAAATTAATTTGGACGAAACCGGTTAAACCATATAAAAATAAGTGATTAGGAAAAAAAATTTTAATTATTTTAAATTTACAGTAACAATCAATAAAAAAATATTGCAATTGACTGACCCTGAAAACTAAACCAAGCATGTATGTCTATCTGTCATATATCATATCATCATCTAATGACAGTTGACAGAGCTCAGATGATAGATGACAGATTACTAGATGACAGATTACAAATGGTAGATGACCGTTGACCAGATGACCAGATGACAGAAAACAAATGATTAATGGCTAATGATAAATGACTAAAGATGAGAGATAAGAGATGACATATGGCAGATGACTAGATGACTAGATGACCAGATGACCAGATGACCAGATGACTAGATGACTAGATGACCAGTTACCCAGTTGACCATACGACCAGATGAACTGATGAACAGATGACTAGATGACCAGGTGACCAGATGACAGATGGCAGATGGAATTAAAAAAAGGAAACGACAAACACGAAACGAAATAAGCAAGTAACAAATATAAACAAATTGCATAAGAACCAGTATGGAAAAATATATAGTACAGAAGGCAAAGGATAAGTAAAAAAACAAATGTCTATTATATGTCATTTCTGGGTTACTAAAAATTAAAGAAAAAATTTAAATACAAAATAAACCTCCAAGAATACAAATGACACAGTTGATAGATGCGAGATGAAAGATAACAGAAGAGAAATGATTAAAGACAAATGAAAGGTGACAAATGACTGATAACAGATGACAGATTACATATGTTATAAAAAAAACAAAAAAAAACATCAAAAAAAGTAAATGAATACGCTTATGCCAAATATGTAAATGAAGATTACTACAAAGGTTGCTGAATTGACTGAAGTGTAATGATTGTTTTTGGATCTGTATACATAATTACAACACTTTAATCACTGGGGAAGTAGTCAGGTTTCAAGAAGATACAAAAGGAGGGGGCTAATTTGGAACTGGGGGTGGTGTACATTGATAAGAACAGGGCCGAAGTGTGCTAGATGAGTAAGTAAATAAACATAAAAACAATTGAATACGGACAGGTGGTAAAATATATTGTACAGAAGATAAAAAAATAATTAAAAAAAACAAAGGTCTATTATATCCATCATCACTGGATTACCAAACAAAAAAAACACAAAGAAATGATAAAAATACAAAGTAAAACTTTAGGATAACAGATGACACATGATACATGACAGATTATATGACATTCAAAAAAAATAAAACTATGAAACGACAAATTTGAAAATAGCAAATAACAAATGAAACCTATTTATTCAATGAAAAGTTGTAAAATTTATAGTACTGAAGACAATTGATAGATAAGAAAACAAATGTCAATAAGAAATTATAAAAATGCAAAATAAAACCTGAAGAATACAGATGGCAGATGATAGATGACAGATAACAGAGAAGAGATGACAGAAAACAAACGATTAATGGCTAAAGATAAATGACAGATGACTGATGACAGATGACAGATTACATGTGACACTTTTAAACTTTGTATAACTGAAATGACATCAGCTTGTAAACAACAAAGTTAATGAATGTTAGTAAATAAAAAATAAAAACAATTGAATATGGAAGATCATTCTGAAGAATGAAGAATTAATGTATTTTGTTAACAGGTTATCCAAAGAATCATAATAAATAAATAAATAATAAAAATTGAAAAAGTAAACATTTTGAATGAGTATATTAGTAAAAATTTGATGCATCATAGGTGGACAGACTTTAAATCTAAATCTAGATAAGATTAGCTATAGAAAGTCATTTATATTTAAACTTAAGTTTTGATTATGTTTTATTTTTATTACAAACAGGGTTTGATTGTTTTTAGCTGCAAAATCATCAACGATTAGTATTTAAAGTTATCATGTATATGTAGGGTGGGTGGGTGGCCACTATCCCACCCTCCAATCAATATAACATTATCGATGGTTATAGTTTTTGTTTTTGCTTTTTGCGCAAACCTCATAGATTTCGAGAAAAATATAGGTAAAGTATTATAATGGCCACATCACCAAACATCAAAAAGCAATTTGGGCGAAATTCAAAACTTGACTTAGGGATGACATAAAATCGCAAGCGATAAGTCTTTCATTTGCTAGTTATGCAAACACAAAATAAACTAATGTTACAATCAATAATGATTTGTTGAAGGTAATCCGTCATTTTTATTAGGTATACTCTTCTTATCCAAATTTGACATTTCTTATAGACAATAGCACTCACGTTGTTTCTTACCATCCAGTTTGATTCGACATTCTGGATGGCTGAATATCGAATCAAACTGGATGCTCGTATAGGTTTTCAGTGTGCAACGTCTTTAGATACGACCCTAAAACAAAATTTACATTCCTCTATTATCCATAATTCTTCTGATTTCGACTTCAGCAAATGAAAAATTATGGACACAAGAAGAATGCAAATTACGGTTCCAGAAATGTGATATAATTCTTATGTATCTGAAGGTACTGAGATCCTGAAAATCTTCAAAGTAAAGCTTAATTCAAATATCCTACTTATTTATGACCAGACTAACCTGATACATACCTCACTGTTCAATGGAATATATTTGGTTGTATAAAAAGGCTCCGCGGTTTTTTCGTAGATTTGAACAAACATTTCTTTATTGAAAATCAAGTGCAATCAAGTACATATTGACCATTATTATCTTTGATCTTTTACCATTTATCTGGTAATTTCATAATTCTAGTGGTGTAGAACTCATGTGGTTTATCGGCGAAAAACTTGGCGAAGTGATTTTCAGTGGCGCATCGATCGGCTAATTTCTTACCATTAAGGGAGTTTTGCAGAGATCAAAACAGATTGCAGACGGTGCAAGGCCCGGTCTGTACGTTGGATGCACCAAAACTTCCCAACCAAGTTAAGCCAATTTGTTCCATGTCATCAAATAAGTGTAAGGCCGTGCAATGTCATGATGAAAGACAACTCCCTTTCTGTTGGCCAATTCTGGTCTCTTTTCTTTGATTGCTTCGTTCAAACGGTCGAGTTGTGCATAGTACAGAACCGAATTAATAGTTTCGAAAGGTTGCAACAGCTCGAAATAGACAATTTCCTTCCAGTGCCACCAAACACTCAAAAGAAGCTTTTTCTCGTCAGCTCATTCTTTGAATTTGTTTGCGAAGGGTCACCATCTGAGTATTTGACCCAATTTACATCACCATTCGTTTCAAAAATGGATCAATTTCGTTTCGTTTCAACAACATATCACTGATGGTAATTCTGTCAATTATATTTCTCTCCGTGAATTCATGTAGTATCCAAACATCGAGCTTCTTTTTGTAGCCTGTTCTCTTCAAATGATTCCAAACTGTCATATGGTTCATTTTTAGTTCCTCCACTATTTCGAGACAGCTTGAATGTCGGTCTGGCTTCACCAGTTTCAAAATTTTATCGACTTTTTCAATTACTGGCCGGCCCAGAATGATGTGCATCTTTAAGATTTCCAAAATGGAATCTAGTAAACCACTCCACAAATTTTTTGGCCTCTTCTTGCAGCGGTTTTGCCTTCTTTATAGTAAAAAATCATCACATACCCTATATCTTCAGAAATTTCACTTCACAATAATGCTATTTATTACATTTTAAAAACCATTTAAAGCTGTATAAAACAAATGTAAAAATCGTGCCATCAGTCTAAATATTGGGATCGGTTTCCTAATTTGAATAGCTAGTTTTCAAATTAATATAACTTTTTACACGAGCAACGAATTAGAGAACTAACTTGGCAAAAATGTGAGCTGAGATGTTACATTTTAAGCATATGTTTGTTCGAGATAATTAGATGAGTGTTGCTCGAGATAAGGTATCAGAACCGGCTTGTGGCAAAAAACCGCGGAGAATTTTTATACGGCCTGTTAAAACTGGTATAAAATATGTGCAATTCTATTTTTAAGTTTGGTACTGGTTATTTTAATTGATTTGAAAGTATAGAGCTGATATAATCGTTCATTTTATGTTTCTTTGGCAATGGCCTATCCAAAATTCTAGTTTAATTTAGTAAATAATTGAGTTCTTGAATATAATCAGTATAAAATATTTGAATTTCGAATACAAGTCGACTTCAACAATATCCGAGTATTGCACCGCAACGAATATACGCGCCAGTGATGACATTCTATTTACACTCACACGAATACAGCATCGTACAATGCAAGTTCCTCCATACATAATTCAATACTCAAGTGGCAGTTAGCCAAGGGCGTAGCTCCTCAATAATTTAGTATTTCCTACTATTTGTTGTAATGTAACTTTACGACGAAACTGCACTCAAGTAATAATGCAGATCTTACCAGGCGTGTATTTGAGTGGATTAATTAAATTTATTTTGCGGTATAATATTTATCACGTCAGGAGCACATCTGCGGACAGCCGCTCCGTTCCAACCTTTGGGATTAATTAATTGGGTCATGTGTGATGATGACAGTACTTGATTGCGTTTCCGGCATTAAGTCGTAACCGTTGCCTAATCCGTAGCAGCACCAGGTCGTCGCCGTTTTTGTCATGGATGCCGAGAAATGTGTAAATAGTCGGATAATAAATCGCCCCATAACCGCGATCATTCCAATCAGATTTTGGTCTTGCGTGAAGGCCTTTGTGCGTCTGACGTAATCGTCATGTTAATGGATAGCAAACGAAAACAAGTAGTGTGAATGTGGAGAGGAGGGCTAAAGGCGCTATCGACATTTCGACTGCTGTTGGTTCAGTTCCAACGTTCGATAATCAGTGACCCATATATTTTGGAGGGCCACCGTCGGGGGAGAACTATACAGAGGAATATTGATGAAACCATAAAAAAAGGTATTTCTGGAAATGTTGATGTAGACGACTAAATTGGGTAGAGGACGTTTGGAAGGGAATTCAATATATGAGTTTATAAATAAATAATGTAACGAAATCATATTTCAAACCGAAATTAATTTAATATCAACATGATATTTAACTTTTACAATTACATACCTCTCTTCTTAATAAGATGAAGTAAGTTAACATATCTGTACATCATTAAAATGAGTTGTTGAAAAATTTGATGTAATATCCATAATCAACATTTTACTAAGGCAGTTTAGTACGAATTTCTAAACTAACAACTCCCAAGAGATTAACGCCTAACTAATTACGGTCAAGACACGACCAACTCACAGGACGACTTCGGCGGGCATCCGAAATATACGAGAACATTAGCATTTACATCAGCTAAATGTTCCGTGCTCAAAGTTGAGAGTTTTATTTGAATATATTTACTAGTTCCCGCGGAATGGCACTTTTGCGACAGTACGCTGCGTCGGAAAATTGACCCGCCGCCCTCTTTCCAACCCCCCTCGCGAAAATAGCGTCCTCATTAAACCCACGCGTCTTCCGTCCCAGAAAATGGAATCGCTCCTATGATATAATAATTGCGGATCCTGTCTGAGGTTTCAATTTTCCCGGCTTTGCCACCGGGGCGAGGAAATGTTACCGCGTTTCAATTACAAAGACGCGATTTTAGAACTGTACCGGAGATATAAAAAAAGTCTACGACGTTATTAAAAGCGTAACTAGATTTTCCGCCTTTGCGGTGGTAATTTTCAGAAGTAATTTCAACGCCGAATCGCGAGACGTCATCTCCGACATGATTTAGTGTCTGGTTCCAAATATCCAGCCGATATCGCGTTACAAATTACGGAGGCGGCGCGATAAGAAAACGGGACCGATTTACTTAAACGGAAATGATTTGTGGCGGAAAATGACAATCCGGTAATACAAGGAATATGCACGTCGTATCGACTAATTTAATCATTCTCTACATGTATTGCGCATATAAATTACAGCCCGGGTATTCCCCCGTTGGGAATAATCTCCTTACAAAGGAGTATGGTTACATCACTCAACAAGTATTATTGTTGACGTGTCCATTATATCACCTCAAGTTTTTTTTAAATTTTAATTAGAAAACACGGTGCTAAATATTATAAAAATCATAAAGATTAAACAAAAATTTAAATAAACTTGCGAAAAAATTAATAAAAAGAGATAAACAGTTCTTTCCCGAAGCTTCTAAAGATCATTTCATTTAAAATAAGTAATTGTGGAGGCTTTAATTTTGTAATACTTCTTTTTAATAAATTTAATGGTATTTAAATTTAATCAATACTTCGCAGTTTCTGCGTCTCTTATATTTTCCAGCTGTCATATTTACTTTGATTGGCCAAAACATAGCGAACTCTTGACCTACCACAATATACTCTATTTTGCCCTAGCGTACTCCTGACCTACATCAATTTATAATGTTTTGAGGTAGGCCAAGAGTACGCAAAATAAATTTGAATTATTGATATTATCTCGATCGCAATTATCGTTTAAAAATGTATGAAAAAAGTCCTCAAAAACAACATTTTTTTCCTCATTTCTAACATAAGTAAATATAATACCATCACAACGGTTAACTATCCGTTTACTCACCAGCTTTGCCCCAAATTATTTTCTAACGCCTCAAGGGGACATTTTCGCGGTTTTCCTTAAAATGTCCAAAAAACTTCAGACGCTGTTTGGTATAAAGATTTGTTTAATCATAGAGGGGTTTACTTCGTAATACATCTTGAATGAGTTGTAAATAAAACACGATAATTTTGTTTTTTAGAATTACATAGTGATTATAGTGTACTTAAAGGTAAATTAAAAGCTGTATGGATCATTAAATTGAAAATTGTTACTTTATGTTTTTTAGAATGTCCTGAGTGATTAGGAATAACAGGATCTGTGAAATTGGATTTTCTATAAATGTTAAAATATGTTAATTAGTTTGTTAATTGAGAGATCTAAGAAATTAATTGAGCTGTTAGTTTTTGTTCCTACTTTGAAGGTTTGAAGGTTGAATAAATTAAGGATAAAAATATATAAGTCCTTTACGTTGTATTCTTAATAAGATTCATTTGTTGTAGATTTACGAAATATGTTTTTTCTAATTATGAATTAAGGAAATTTAGGAATTCGTTGATTTATCTGTCAGTGCCTTTAAAGAAAGCAAGGATATCGTCTACACACCTAAACTATCAATTGATCTTGTCTAACGAAGAATTTAATATTTGTTTAGTTTTTTTATCCATAAAGATTTCTGTTTGTAATGGGTTTTCATTGCTAGAATTAGTTTTGAATATAAAATTTATTATTTCTTGAATTAGTTTCTCATGTAACTCTTGGTGAAACAGTTTGTAACATAGAAATAACACAATTTACGCTTGGTTTCTTTCACTGTTTAATTATTTAAACTGACTAATTTCGACAATTACGTCACTATCAAACAATGAATACAGAAGCATTGATTTGTAATATATGTATATATCTCCAGTCAGGAAATAAGGAATGTCATAATCGAGGAGTTACAAATATCATCATTATCATATTGGTGGAGAGTAACACTTGTTTTATTCCATAATGTTTTTATTCTCAGTTGCCTGACACGTGTTTCGGTTAAAGTTAAACTTTGATATGATGTGAAGACCGAAACACGTGTCAGGCAACTGAGAATAAAAACATTATGGAACAAAACAAGTGTTACTCTCCACCTAATATTAATATCTGTTTCCATCAAGAGTGTAGCGCAACAAGAGTTAACTTTATCATCATTATCATTTGCGAAAAATTTCCCATTTTTAATTGCCTTAATTATTTCTAAGCCCTCCTACAGGATTAAGTACCATCCTTTATTACCTGAATGTACGATTTGAAATTATTTTCCGTCTAAAAAAATGGTTCCGTTCAATACAATATTTGGCAAAACCTGTAGTACATCTGTTCTCCATGATTGATTTTTTTATGTTACTTGAGTCTCGTTTCAAAAGATCTTCCTGTTCCAATATAAATTGCGTCGCATTGTCCTCAATGGATCTCATGTATTCAGCATTTTTTGTCCTTGTCTATATTTATTTTGTTATTAATTAATATTTTACAAATATTTAATTGGTTAATGAAAATAATATTAAATTAATTTTCTTTAAAACAGTTTATTACTAATTAAAAATAGTTTTGCGTAAGTAAGGTGTTAAAGAGTGTAAAAATTTCGGATTATACTATGGAGTTAACATTTTTAGAATCTAGATGTTTAATTATTATTAATTTCATGCAACCTTTGGATGAAATTTTGGTAGATATGTCAATAACACCAAAGGAAACTAACTTTTGGTTGTTATCTATGGTTAATTTTGTTACTTTTTGTGTTAGTTCTATTGAATTTTCATGGAAGAGGGATCGTCGAAATTAGGGATCTAAAAACTGATTTGAGGACCTTCAACAAAAGGAAGGCAAGTTCAATTATCTAAAGAAAATGGTACTTTTGAATTTATTGTTGTTTGGTTTGACAAAAATGTATATACTATTATTAAACATTCACATATGTTCACATAGTTTTGAGGACAAATAAGTAAATATTAGAATGGTTCCGATTTTCACGAAAATAAAAAAAAAAATACTACCCTCTTTTGTACTATAAATAATAAAGTACATACATATAAGTATTTTTTTATTTCAAGAACTATTAATCAGCACGTCAATGATTAATCAATGAAAAGAAAATTAAAAACAAACTATTTAACAAAAATTACTTATATAAACATCAACTTCAGCTTGATGATCGTCCTCTTCGCTAGAAATGCGATGTGTAGGTCCAACAACTTCACTTTTAAAGGCCCTGTAGAAATACAGTTTATTTGGTGGACCATAGTTCTTTACCAGCTGCATAACATATTTTTATTTAGCCTTTTTAACTGGAAATGCATGATCACTCAACGGTTTTTAAGGCAGAAAGGATAGATTGGCTTGAGTTTTTATCATTATGGGAAAATAAAAAAATGTCGGTTGTAACTCTGACTAGAATGTGCTCTTTACTATATTGAAAAATACTATATTGAGATATTTTGAATCTTATCTTCTCCACATTTGTTATTACGTTTTTGAAATGACTTTCACCCAATTAAAGTTTTTAGACGCTTGCTTAATACTTTCGGAATTTTCAGAAGTAGTAAAAATGTAATATAACACCGATCACATGGTAAAAAGCTATGGCCTGGTTCAGGAAATCGATGAACAATCTAAAAAGATGAAGACCTCGAGAACTCGACTTTAGTTCAGTATCTGTATTTTCTTAATACAGATAATAAACTAAAGTCGAGTTCTTATTTTGCGCTGCTGCATTATCAAAGAATAAATACGACTGCGTTTGGTGGTTTCGTCATACATGGTTGAACCAAATCAATATATTTAAATCAAAATTTAAATAGTTGAGGACATTTGCGGTTAAACCGGAAGTATATTATTAACAAAAAATGTACATCAGATGCATTTTACCCCGTTGCACTTAACTGCAAAATTTCAAAGATATCGTCTGTTTTGTTTGACTTGGCTCTATACTTTATCCCAGCCCTGTATAAATAAAAGTAAGCGATTTCTGTTAATGCTGAATGGATGCAAAAGGTATATACCCAAAGTTGACGTTTATAAAATGCTTCACCTGCTGGAATTTTAGGCAATGACTTACTCTGCTGATAATCAAAAGTTAATACCTCGCACTCGTCATTACAAGTAGCAAGTTTATTTTTCTCTTTCTAATCAACAAAAAAAGTATCGGATTCGGCTTGATAGAGACTCATTTCTATCTGTAGTTTTTTGATTTCATATTTTAATTTGTTATACATCTTTGGATCACCTCGCTCAGGTACATGCAAGAACTGGGATATGCCGAATAACAAATTAACATATAAAATATTGGATTGTCATGAAATCAAAGAGCTACAGGTAGAAAAGAGTGGTCTTAAAGAAAATTTTGGCTTGGCGGAGCCAAAATGTTTCATAATAAAATATATAAGTCCTTTACGTTGTAGAAAATTAACTAATAATTAGAAAAAACACGAAAATATTTCGTAAAATCTACAACAAATGAGTCTTATTAAGACTACAAGAACAAACCACTTTTGAAGTAGTTTTTTCAAAAATGGTTTGTTCTTGTAGTCTTAATAAGACTCATTTGTTGTAGATTTTACGAAATATTTTCGTGTTTTTTCTAATTATCAAAATGTTTCAAATATAAATCGTACATCCTTTTAATATTCATCTCTGGATACAGATAATAACGAGAACTTTTATTTCTACTGTAGTGTGACTCACGACGTAGAAAATTTCTAATAAGATAATAAATTTTGGAAACCCGTTTACTCCAAATACAATTTTGTTAGTGTTGATGTTTTCCACGGTCAGACATAGCAGGTATAGTTACAGTTAACCGTACCAGTTTTTGATCTTTCTCTTTCAACATTCTCAGTTTTAATTAGACCTCCTTAATATACGTTTTGCACATAGGTTTCTTCCAATTTATTAAAATTTCCCAATATTAAATTTCTGGCTTTTTCATTAATTTGAAAACAATTATACTTTTTGCAACAACAATCCGGTCCAGTTTTTATTTCTCCTATTTCCAGACCTTTATAGTTTAAAAAACTTTTTCCAGTAGCAATTGACTTCTTTATAACATTCCGTTTCCATTCTGAAGGATTCGTGGATTTTCTTTTTTTTTGAGATTATGCCATTCGATGATGGAAAAGCATTATTTATATTGATATTTATATTTACAAATTCGTCCGAAATATTCATACCTTAATAGTTGTCCTCATTAGGTTTGTTTTGAAATGTTGACAAATTAAGATCGCTTCCATCATCACTTGAACTGGTTGTACTTGAGTCGCAGTCAGATGGCAAGTAAATATAGGCCGATCCGCAACCAAACATTTTAGAGTCACTCATCTTATGCAGATTTAATGTATTCAACATAAAATGATAATTACTTTATTAACAAAACAAATCGTACGACTTTTTGGCCGAGCTCAAAATGTAGCTTGTCACAAATGACACAATCATTTAATTTCTTGCAAAAAGGAAGCAGTTCCGGACCTGCTGCCTTCTTGCACCAAACGAAATAAGGTGGCAATTTTTGTTATAGCGCCCTTGTTTTTTGTCGGATCTGCCTCGTTCATGCATTAAACGATAGCTCTAATTTTTGTTCAAATTCTTGCCGAAAAGAGGCAATGATTAAAATTTGGGTCTGCCCTCCTTTTGCTGCAAATTGAGTTCAATGTATTTTATTTACCTGGTGTGTGAGACTTGAGGACGTATGGGTTCATTGCCTTTGTGTATTTTTATAAATCCATAAAGTCTGGGAGGTTGTGGGTTTATTGGAAGCAGTTTGTACTTTGCTGATTTAGGAAATTGTTAATGCATGAAATTAGTTGTGGAATCTTTTTGGATTTCGATTATGTCCGATGGTGAGAGGAATTGATTGATTGACTTTGACAACTTCACAATTAGATTAATGGAAAATTCATATAAATCCAAAAACAATAATTCAACATTTTCGAACCACTTGTTAGATGGACACCATAATTTCGGCAAAGATATACTTTCAATAATCGACTTGCCGAAAAATGTATTTACCAAAAGCTATCAAAATTTACAAATCAAAAATTAATAATGTATATGCCCCTATTCAATGCTGTTGTATAAATTTAAAAAAAGTTCGTAATTTAAGTTACTTCTAGTCTAGCCTGGCTTGTAGTAGAAACTATAGTCATTATGTAAAAAATATAGTGCAAAAACAAAGTTATCGTGTTTATAAAGATTTGTTATGAAATTGTTATTTTTAAACTGGCTTACATCAGACAAGTTGATATATAGGCAAAAATAAATTAGCTCTAAGATAACATGTTTTTATACTCTTACAGCCAAGTTGATTTGTTTCCCTTAAAAATTTAAGTTTTATATAATTTATCTGCGAAAAGTTCGTCACGAATTGGCACATCCACCATTTTTCACAATGTGAGTTAAAATGCACATTTGTTTATATTTATATATTTATAGATATATTTCTAGGTTTTGTAGTAAAAAAACGCCATTATTTTCTTCTGTGAAACTTGAAAACTTATACCATCGAAATATTAAAAGCTAGTATGGATTTAACTTGGAGGGGAAATAATCTTAATTCATTGTAAATGATTTGAATTTCTTATAAGTAAACCTTGTTTAAAAATGGAGCTTTAATAATTAGGACATTTAACAATTATGATATTTGTTTTCATTATTATTGTATTTGAACATTAACATGACAATGTTAATATTAATAGTAAAATGTAATTACAATTTTTTATTTAAAATTGATATAATAAATGTAACTGATTGTACATAAAATTTGAAGAAACAGTTTTGACTAAAAGATAACTGCTTTAATATTTAACCACCGTCAAATATTTATACATTTGTTCCCGCGGATAAATAAACAACCAATTTTCACAGTGTTTTGCTTCTGGGATAAGCGTTTAATTGCGCTGCGGGCCTTTCTGTGGCGTAAACAAAATATTACATTACATCATCCTATCATCATCAAAACACAAAACGTTGCTAATCGCGGCGGATGATCAATCAATTAATTTTATAATATCAGCGTTGAGAATTTCAAGTCGATCGCGTTCTTTTCTTCTCGTAATGTGATTACGAAGTCCGGGATTCCCGCTTTTATTTCGGTCAATTTATGGAATCCGCACCGAATATAAAGCCGAGAATCAATACTGGCAAGGTCGCGGCCTATACCTTTAACCTTTCATGTTGTGCGAAGCTATTATTCCACTGTGTGTTTGGGCTTTGATATTCGAAACGTGTTTAGCGATATCTTTCTATATTATGCCGGCATTTGTGTGGATTATATGGGTGTTTGTATGTGCATGTACTCTACGTATTGTGCAATTTGTATGTGAGTGATATAAGCTGAGAGCTTGAATACGTTTAGATCAATTCATAACATTTTAGGATGTTAATTTGAGTAATTAAAAATTAAATGTATACATATTACATCATAATCATATATTAGTTAATAATAATAATAACACGTTTATTTATTTAAGATATACAGGTATACAATATATATAATTTAAAAATTTGTCATTGAAAGCTCTGTATTAAAGTTTACGGTGTAGAAAATAAACTAATAATTAAAGAAGTAGTTGATTCAAAAGTGATTTGTTTTTGTAGTCTTAATAAAATGTTTTCGTGTTATTTTCTAATTATATTTCACATTCCATTAAAGAAATATGAGAAATATTGGTCTAATGTATAAGGTTCTATTTTTAGTAGTAGATTTCTCACTTAAATTTGCAGAATTCTGTAAGCATTAATTTTACGTTATGCATTTGTAAAAATGCTTTATTATTATTATATTTTAAATGAAATATCATAAAATTTAACGTTTTTATATTGAGTCTTCAAATAAAATAATAATTAAATCACGTGTAGTAATGATGAATCCAACACAAATAACAAAACACTTATCGTAATAACATTATGTAAATGGCTACTGTAAATGTAATTCTAACGAGACTTTAATTCATACATAATACATGCAATACTAAGGTGGTTATCGCTAATTCTACTCCAATTACAATATATCTCTGCTTTTTAACCTTTAGCATTCTTCCACGAGAACAGCGAAAAAGTCGATATATACTGCAGAAAGCGTTAATGATGTCGCCGCACAAAAGAAACGGCCTATAAATGCATGCTAAAATTCCACGGTACTAATGATACTGGTTTTGTTCGGTGCGGTGCTTTCAAAAAATAAAAGCTCGCCATTATTTTGGTGTTTCGTGCAAGGACTGCTCGCAGCTGGAGTTATTGTCTCGTGTGCGAATTTCACGTAGGCGAACTCATTAACTCGGATAAAATTTCACGATTGTATGCAATGTCCCATTCATCGCTTTCGTCAATTTAAATTTTGTTCTAATATTTTTTCATAATTACATCTTATAAATAAGAATCCATTAGAGATTCTGCCGTTACAAAAGATCAGTTTTAAATAAATTGGATGAATATGTCACACTTTATTAAGAATTTAAATTATAAGAGGGTGCTAATTGGGGCGGAAGCTTTGAGAAATTTCCGTCGGCTTTCTTATATCCTCTTATTATCTTGAAGTAGTAATTTGAGTGGAAGGAGCTGCCACTTCAGTGCAGCGCCTGAAGTACCTCAATTAACGATTTTTCCCATTGCTAAGTAGTAATTATTATGTTTGTAGATATGTAATGTAACACACGCTGAATGCCTGAATGACACAATACAACTGTACAGATAATAGGATGAATTGACTTGACGTCACTTCAAGTGTCTGGTAAATGCGCGGATATAATTCATCATGCAGACATGCTGTAACATTTATATTTAAAACCGCGTTGAAATAGATTATGACGTTAAATTCGGCTTTGATGTAGATTTTGTGGCCGTCAGCGAAGGAATTAAATCTAATTGTAATGTTTTTATAACAACTACAAACCATAGTTTTATTTCATTTTATTGCGAATTATAATCAAATAGATTATAAAGCAATCATTTTGTATTGATACATGTTAATTATAATTATATTTCGTCATTAACATGTTTATAATTTTATAATACGTAGTTATACATTCGTATAATTTTGTTTCAAATCTGATATTTAACATAAAATGGGAATTAGTATTATTATATGTTTTATTATAATTTGTTTAAAATTATTAATAAATATTATATTCCAAAATATAAGACTGAATTAAAAAAATCAAATCACAAATATTCGTGGTTAAAACGTAGTGAATTTTTCAAATCAGTGTAAGTATGGTTTACCAGGTAATAACGGTCGCAACCATTCTATTTATCAAAATATAAGACTTTAAAAGTCTAAAGTAAAGTAGTAATTATTAACTTATTCAATAAAATATTGAGTCTTGTTTCTTTACATAATGTCAATTAATAATTGTTTTCAAGAAAGTAATCTCAATATTTCATTTAATAGTGTAGTTCATCTTCACGTAAATCAACAATCATTACAGTATAGTAATTATTAATTTAGCAGACAGGACGTAAAAACAAATTGAAAATGTATTCTACATTAATGTAGACACTTAAAAAACATTAACGTAGACACTTAAAACAATATTTAAAAACACTACTATTATGCGAATTGCTAAAAAAGTATTGAAAAAGAAACATATAATTTATTGTTCCTTGTCTACAACATCCACGGATGGCACCTTTATGGTAATATCGTCATAAATAATTTATTTATTACTAATTCTAAGAATTATAAGAAGGGTTTTATTGAAATTTTGCTTCTCATTTTTATTACTTCATCACGAACAAATCTTTAAATTAATAGCAATAAAATCAATCTGACAAAACATTTGTAACGTTTAATGAAGAAATAAAAATTAAAACTTTTATAAATGTATATTTAATTTTGTTTACTAAATATAAAAACAATTAAATACATATCCTCTCTCAGCAGTAATAATTTAAATAAAAAATAAAAATATGTGGACTAGTGAACAAAATATCTATTTCTCGTGAAACAACACACATAATAAAAAAAACTCCTCAACTAGAAACTTGAAGTTAAGTTTGATAATAACTATTTATTAGTGATTGAAGTCACTAATTAAATAACAAAATTTCAGTTTCTCTGTAACTCTATCATAAACCTGTAAACATAACTTCCCAAAACTTGGCAAGGAGTATAAAGGTAAGATATTAAATCTGAACTATAATACACATTTGTTTTAAAATTTTCGAGATAATAAAGAACACCACTATTTGCGAAGTTGGGGATGTGATTAGATTTCTGAGAAATCTAATCACATTTTTGCGACCTTGTTGTTTAAATAAATAAGTAATATTTGTGCTGATATAATAAGACTTGCAATTACTGACGTTTAGATGAATTAATGGGTTTCACTTTTCAGTCGTAATAAAAAAAAATACTGCTTTCAGCGTAACTACGAGGTGATTCTTCATAAATAAGATTGCATTAACCTCATCTATATCTACATATAATAAATTGCGTATCCCAAATCACACAGATTTCATCAGACTTTGGATACCATAGCGGTCCAAATTAGGCTCCATTCCAAAATAGGTTACCTTCCCCTAGTATATATTGACCTAATGCATTAACATACCACAATATAGCGTATCCTTAACCTATCACAATATTGCGTATCCTTAACCTACCCTGGAAAATATACATTATATTGTGGTAGGTCAAGAGTACGCTAGATCAATATAAACTATAATTTATATTGATCTAGCGCACTCTTGAGCTACCACAGTATAATGTATGTTTACCTAGCGTAGCCTTGACCTGCTACAATATATTGTATAGTAACCTGTCGTACTCTTGACCTACCTTAAGGTAGTGTATATTAACCTAGCGTATTATTTATTGAGGTAGGTCAAAAGTACGTTAGGTCAATGAACACGATATTTTCGCAGATCAAAATTTCGTTAGGCCATACGCTATATTATTGCTAGTGTAAAATACGCTAACCCTAATAACGGAAAATGTTTCCGAAATTTAGATTGAGATTAGAAGATTGATATTGTAAGATTTGAAAAATTAGGAAATCAATTATTTGTATCTATTTTTCCAACTTTTTTAGAATTTGATATATAAAATTGATAATAATCAACATTGAACTAAAATTTACGGAAGATTTGAATCTGTAACCAGTTGTGCAATAAATTGTTTACAACCCAGAAAATAAAAACAATTTGACAAATGAGAGTTTAGGGATAGTAAAAATGGTAAGTTACACGATACAAAAATGTGTTTTAATAATTGAACTATATTAAAAAATAATTAAATTTTGGAAGCTACAGTTCGAAAATTTCCTACAAAATATGGTCGGAATAGTCTTTAAACTTCATCAACTGTAAATAAATTAATTGAAAATTTCAGGGAGACTAAATCAGTTTGAGACTCTAGACGACGACGAACAGTGTGTCTAAAAACATGCCGTTCAAATGTCAAAATCAAAGTTTTGCGTGAGAGTGTTAATCAAAATCCCAGAACAGAATTGCAACCAGGAATAATATCTGCCTTCGTCCTTACAAAGTTCAATTAACACAACAACTGAACCCTAATGACCATACACAACTAGTTTGTTGAATGGATTATTGAACATCAACAAGTGGATGTTAATTTTTCGAGAAAATTGAAAAAAACGAAAAACGATAAAGCTTTTTACCTTTATGGCTTTGTTATTCGCCCAAAATTGCCACGTTTGGAGTTCGGAGAACCCACATTTGACTATCTAAAACATTTTACCTTGATGGCCCAAAATTGCTGTGTTTGTGGCTCATATGTGACTGTCGAAAAACAAATATATCCACGTGTCACTGTTTGATGCAGATTTTGAGCTGGTGGTATAATTGGACCATAACTTTCAAAATGAGGCCGGTAAAAGCAGTGCCTGTTACTGGTGTTCGATATAGTTTTTTCTGCTAAAATTGGATGATATTGATGTGGCCAAGATATGGTTTCAACAACATGGTTCTACATGTCATCCATCCTGTGGAACAATGCAACTACTGCAAGAGAGATTTCCTAGTCATGTACTTTCTTGTTTCGGTTATCAGAATTAGCCACCTAGGTCATGTGATTTAACACCTTTAGATTTGTTTATCGGTTTATTTGTAACCAGATGCACATATCAGCCAGCCTACAATCACCCCTGCATTACAGGATAAATTTGAAAGCTGCATCAAAGAAATTCAGCCATTTTTTACAGAATATCCATTGAAAATAAACAGTTTATTCAAAAAAAGTCATAAATATAATACATAATATATTACATATAATATATGGACGGTTCTTATCCGTCGTTCTTCACCTCGAGATCTTGAATTGATTCCTGTCTAGCTTAATGGTATTGAGGGATATTTAGTTTTGTCTAATATTGTGACGTTTTATGTTACTCTATTTCATTATTTAGAATTCGATTTTTAAGTTTTTGTTTAAATGGTATTAAGTTTAATTTTTTACATATGTTGTATTCATTTATTGCTGTTGTCGTTAAGTTTGAAGAACACTTTTGTGTTCTGTATCTCTCAGTTCTTGACATGGATTTTCTTCTCGTTTCATGGTTTTGTATTTGTTTGTTTAGTTGTTTAGAATTAATTTTAATTTTTTTTTTGTTTTTATGTATTTGTATTTTATTTGGTAAATTAGTAATACGTTTTTTTAGTGTGATTAGCTTTTTTTAATTGAATTCATTTGCTTGCTTTCTTCAGTTGGTGTCTTTTATTTAACTTTAAATAACTTTCTGGCACATTGTGTATTCTTGTAATATTCATTTAGTGAAAAGAAGAGAATTCATGGAAAAACTCGTAGATTTAAATGACTTGCCTCAATTGAATATCGTTCATGTCTTATCCATGAATAACAATACCATTTTTTGTTACATTGTTACTTTTTTCAAAGTCTGTAATTAGAATATAATTCTTCACTCTGTTTTAAACCATATGTGTTATCCTTCTTTTCCGTGGTCTAGTGTTGTACTGTTGTATAAAAATACGTTATTATAGACCTCTTAATGTGAAGAAATGTGACCCTGTTTCTTCCAACCCCCTAGAGCTGGCCATATGGACTCCTATCCGAGACAAAAATAAAGATTAAAAGAATAATAATAATAGAATAATACTTAGACTTCTATCTTGATTGATTTTTATGGCTTAATATTTGTACTAAATATCTTCGTTTTGCCTTACATCATTTCTAAGTAGCCAAACGGATCTTGTATCTTACGTAAAATAAGACATATATCAAAATTAGTTGCACGATCGGGAAATTTCCATATTGCTTTTATCAACTCAAATTATGTTGATATTGTTTAATTAAATTAAATCATCCAACAAAAATGGAAGTTGTACAAAATGAAGAAACTTGCACTAAGACATAAAATAATCTCCTTTATAACACTTCAAAATCCACACCATCCCAGTACTCAACGTTCAATTATCAATAACAAAAAAAGTAACAACAAAATTCTTCAATTTAACCCTCCTTGAAAAGTTTTGAATTCATTGTAACCTCAATATTATCCTAAAATACAAGCATTTTATAAACACTATTCACCAATTAGTTGCATCGCATCATTCTAGCTTCAAAATGTGTTTAATTACTTTTCATTTGTTTAAATTAGGGCAGATAACTCAGATAAATATACTATAATAAACAAATAACTAGTGGTACTGACAATAATAGAATTTTTGGTAATGTTTATAATGACAAGGTTTAAAATACAGATACAATACAATATCAAAAAACATTGTAGTGTTTTTAGATCCTGGGATTTCCTACTACAATTAATAATATTTTTATTAACTTCTGGGTGGTGTTCTGAAAGCGACGATATCCTATTGTACATATGTGTTAGACAAAGACAACTTCTCAAGTTTGAGTCTATTAATTTAGTGACAAAAAGGGAATATGTCTGATATTCAATCAGATACCGAAATAAAGCTGCCTCATTTGTCTCTAACTCCGTCGTTTGAAAATATTTATTATGTAATTAAATGATTATAGACCTCTTTATGTTTTTATAGATATTGGCATTACAGAGCTAGACTATATGCATACAGTTTTAATATCTTACCGAATTCATTTGTTTACAAATACCTGCAACCAAAACTCAAAAAACTCTACTACTACTTTGAAATGAGGAATTTATTTCATCTGTTGTGTTTAACATTGACTTTTTTGAACCATCGTTTATAAACAGTACTACAACGTTTCAGATAATAGATGTCATCTTAATACATTGAAATAAAACAACACAATTTGGAGGGTTTCACATTTATTGTTAAACACTGCAACATGTTTCGTCATACAGTAGCTTCATCAGGCAGATGAATACTGCACTTTATTCTTCTGTCAGATGAAGAGACTGTGTGGCGAAACTAGTTACAGTGTTTAACAATAAATGTGAAATCGTCCCAACTATTTTATTTCAATGTGTTATGGAGTTTCTTCATGTATCCTCTTTGTCAATTTAAAAGTTGCTATATATTTGTTTTTTATATTATGTTTCTCAATTTCGCAGAATTATTTGCATTTAGCTAGCGTACTCTTAACCTACCACAATAAATTATATTTTAACCTGATATACAACTGAATTTAAAAACTCTTGGTGGAGTAGAAAATCTCAAAGGAGATGGTGACTGCAGTATTGACGTAAATTGTACTACTGCTGAAGCTACGAATCGGGAGAAGTATTTGCAAAAATGTTTTCCTGCCGTCGATGGATATGTCCAAGACGTCGAGAACGATGAGGAATAAATATAGCTGGAAGTGTTGGAGACGATCGTAATATGCCCACGATGTCTTCCACGATATTTACAAAAGGTATACATCCGGCGAATTCTAGAGTGACGAGTGCACGAGACACCCATAGCTCTTCAGGCTCAGGCTCATCAAACAGTAGCAGAATCTTTAGTGCGAGAGATGGCAGCACTTCCAGCTCATACGCCAATTGCAGTTTCAGTGTTAGTTTTTCATCCAGAATTCTATCACCTCGTTGTGATCTAGGAAATAGAAGCAGCTCCGATATTAATGTAAGTAAAGTGGAACTGCCAAAGATATAAATTAATTGTTACTAATGAAGAAAAAAAACTGACCTAATTTAATTTACAGTTTATTAAGGTAGGGTAGGTATCAGGGTAACGCTAGATCAATACCCTTTGTATTTAGGGTAGAGTGTTATTTATTATAGTATTAATCTAGAGAATATTGGGTTAGGTCAAGATTTCGCTAGAATAATACAAAAGACATTAAGGTAGATCAATAATACGCTAGGTTTGATCAAATTTATATAAACATAACGTAAAGCAATACTAAACAAGTAATTCCAATAAAATTTTAAGTGTGTAAGTATCACCCAAAAGTTACAATTTTATTGGAATTATTAAACATTGCATCACGATGTAAAAGCTATTACAACCAAGTATTTAAAAAGTAATCAAATAAAATAATAATTAGAAAATCTGGTATAATCTGTGTAAAAAATGTAAATGATTGTTAGATTGTCTTAACATATAATTAAGTACTATACCAAAATACAAATGATAATGGGCAAAACAGAAAAAATAACTTTTTGTATCTGCCGACCTCTTCTTGACTATGACACTATAAACCTCATCTTGGACGATCAGCCCTTCGAACGCTTACAAAATTCAGATATACCCTTAATCTTATATTCATCTAACAGATTCCTGTCCCAATTAACCAACTTATTTCCCATTGAACAACGCTTAACATTGCTCGCACAAAAATTCACCACAAACCCTCATAATCTGAACATCCTTAACAATTTTTGTATCCCTCGCAATCCTCTAATAACTCTTCGATACAATTAACCAAAAATCATCGTTCATAAGTTAGCTTCTTCACTTTACAATGACATTAGAGATAATTAATTCCGTTAGACATTAGCAATCATGACGTTTGTAAGACAGCTAAATCCAGGCTAAAAGACCGACTCCATTTTCTTATATTTGCTTTGTTACTACAACTTGGACTTTTAAATAGAAATAAAGGGGTATATCTTCTCTTATGTACCTAAAAATTAAAACTAAAACAAATTAAGCACTCATTTTCATTCATTGGTACGTAATTGGTAATTAATCTGTATATTCCTAATTGTAGCAAAAGTGTTTGAAGCACTAAGAGGTACTGTAGATTAATAATTTGTATATCTAATAAAATCAACATGCTGCCCATAAATATTACAAACTTGCAAACAAAGCACCTTAAAAGCCATTCGTTTATCGTTGCCTTTCTGGATATTAAAAAAATGTTTAATTTAAGTTCGTTTAAATAATTCGCATCACCTAATCATATTTTTCCATGGATCCTTAAACAATCACGTTTACCAAGTTAAAATACCCAAATAATTCCTTTCGCCTTTCAAAACATATTAAGAAGTTCCTCAAGAATCTCCCCTTTTCTCAATTCTATACAAATATATAGTTGCGATATATCTAAGCCTAATCCTAATGAAATCTTTTCTGTATATGTCCTCCAATTCTCTAAAGATTGTCCATGCTTCTATTCTATCTTAAAACTTTGAAAAAGTCGTTAAAATTTGTTAAATTCGCGAAATGATGAAATTAAGCTTTTATCCTAAACGTTGTAGCACTTTTTCACCTTAATGACTGTTAACCACCGAAATTGCCGTGTTTAGGGTTCTATGAACCCACATGTAATTGTCGAAAAATAAGTGTATCCACAACGTGTCACTGTTTAACTTTTTAGCGTGGATTTTGGGCTGGAGCTTCATTCGATAGTAATTTTTTGAAAATGAGGCTGGTCAAACAGTTACAGTACCTCCTGCTGAAATTTGATGACATTGTTGTAGCCAATATTTGATTTCAGCAAGAAGGTGCTACATGTCATATATCTTGCAAAAATAATTCAACTGTATGAGACATTTCCTCTTTATATACATTTTTTTTTCGGTGATCAGAATGGGCCGCCTATATCGTAGGATTAATACCTTAGTATTTCTTTCTTTGGGGTTATTTGAAGTCAAAGGTATATGTCAACAAGCCTACAAATAGAAGTTCCTCAAGGTTCTCACTATTTCTCAATATGGTCCATCAAATCCCATCCAAACTCCAGTAATTTCTGATCGAGTCATATTATAGCAAGAAACGACAAATGTTGGTTATTACTTATATCATCTATACAAAATATATTATTGCGATATCTCTAATATTAATCCCAATGTCTTCAACTCGTCCGAATAGGACCTTCAATTGTCTAATACTAAATCACTGATTGTCCACAAGAAAATCTTTGAACTCTGCAAATGTGGTTAAATTTTAGAGAAGCCTGGATCTCAAAGTGACATATCGAAATTGTATATATTAATACAGACATCAAAAACTGGCAAATTACTTTTTACTTGTAATTGTAAATGCTACCAACATGGAATTTTCAATGATTAAATAACAGTAAAATATTTTAATTATTAAAGTCTCTTTAATAATAAGTAAGTTTTGATTGATTTAAAAAAATATTTAATACCATCTTCAGATATATAAATTATTAATTGGATTATTAATTTATCACCAAAACATTGTTATTAGCTTAAATTAAAAAAACAACTATACATTTTAAATCAGATAACACAGAGCAATTATAAATTTACATATTAAACACTATCCATATCCCCATTTTATAATAACATTGAAAAAATATTAAACAAACACGTGATTAATTACATATTTTTTGTATTAGTTTATCCATTGTTTTAAAAGGGTAAACGAAAATAATTTCGATGTTTTTATACCACAATTTATTGTATAATATACACAAACAAAGTTTACAATATATTATCAAGTTTTATCAATATTATAAATTTTTGTGTCAAAAAACTTTGTTTGTGTATATTATACAATAAATACATTGGAATTATTTTCATTTACCCCTTTAAAATGAACTATCACATAGTAACGGTCGCTGGCATCATTTTCATTATTTTTAATTTCAGGTCTGCAAAGTTCCCACCCCCGGAAATCCATGATGCCCATGTCGGTGTTCGCAAAACGTTACTCGCGGTATTTTCAGTCAGTTCGGTCACGTAGAACATATATCATCTTATTCGCGTATAATTGGATTATTCCGAGATCCATTCATATATCAGTGCAATGTTAAATTGAATAATCCCGTTGGAAGAGGTTCACCAGTCAGAGCAATGAAGTCTTTGAATGTGTTTTATTTGGGACGGAAATTACGGTATTTCCAAGTGATATGGAAACCCAATTATCGATAAATGTGATCGGGATGGAGTATGTGCATTACCGGGGGTACATTACTTAATTACAGTTTGGGATGATGATACTTGCAACGTCATCTGCGAAATATTAATTCTGATAAGATAAATTTAAACGTGTACACCTTAATAGGTTGTACTTTAAAACTAGTCGAATTTAAATTTCAAATTAGGCACGTCAGAATTTGTATAACATACCGATATTCCTGGCACAGTGTACAGGAATTAGATTTTTTATTACTGCTTTAAACTTCGTCCGATCTGGGACAAACGCCAACATCGAACACCCCTTGGGGGGTATAACTTACCCTATTCAAGTTGAATGTTCTGCACTATAGTGCCAGATATTACATTTTCTAGATAATATATGATATACAACAAATTTAAGTTTTTCTTATGGTGTAACGTATAGAACAAGTTGCCCATGTTATAATTAAATCAGGAACGGATGGAGAAATTAAATTAAATAAAGTTTTTCTGTTATTAAATATTAAAGTAGTGTGTTTCCGGTCGGGACCTTAAAAAGTTAATTAATTTAAAATTAACGTATGAATATTTAAAGATAATTGTTTGTGGTGAAATTAAAATTTCATTTCTGCGAACGGAGAATTTGAATAAATTAGCATACATTCATATTCATAGCTACGTCTTTAAAATTCGGAAAATGGTGTTATAATGAAAAGTCTTCGTTGCTTTATAGATTATGCATTTATCAATGATTTATTCATTCATTCGTTAAATAAATAATGAACTGTTTTGTGTATTAAATTAATATATTATATAATAATTTTAGAAATTTTGTTAAAACAATTTTTTAGCAAACGTTATTTGAATAAGCTGTGTTAAAATTTCAGCAAGGGTAGACCTATACGTTACGTCTTCGCCCCTTCTTTTCCAGTGTAAACAATAAATAAAAAACTGTGACAGTGAGCTGAATCTGTGATTTATTTTCGCAGCCGGGGAAACAATCTTTTAGAAGAATTAGTTCTCGCAGTTTGTTTTACACTTTTACTTGTATACAAGACAAATCTTTACATAGGGGTTTTAAAAAAGGGGATTTATAAGGATTATCATAGATTAAATAGTGTTTTATGTGTTAAAATAATGCATAGAGGACAGTTTTATCTTTCCATTATTAGTGCAAACTGGGTAGCTTCAAAAACTGGATGGTACTATTTGATATTTCATTGTCAAATGTAAGATGAAATAAAACACGATTTTCTAGTTTTTTTTACCACTGTATGTAAATATGGGTAGTTTATGTAAATTTGAATGATAATGCTTAAATTGTTTTTTATGTGCATTTAATTTACTTAGAATTTGTATAATTATCACACATTAAATAAATGAATAGCTTATGTTTATGTATATATCATTAACCCACTATCTTATCAGTATCCTCAATTAATTATACGTCTGGAAAATCTCAGATAGAAATAAAACTGGAATACGAGATGCCAATTGAAAATCCGGCTTACACGATCACGCCGCAGACCATCGGAATTACAACGACGCGATTCATTGCTATTCTTATAGAAAAAAATTACGACGCACTTAATCCACGGAATACCGCATAAAAGTGTTTACCAGATCGGATTAAATGAAAATTTCGTAGGAAGCAGCGATAAGGGCGAGGAAACAGCTTCCTCGCTGAATAAAGATTTGCGCCGGTGTTTATCTTTACAGTTCCCCCCGGTGTCCAGCGAATGATACTGTGGGCGAAGTTTCTTTTTTTTGGATATCCGAAGAACTTCGTATCAAGGATGGCGTCATTAAATTTACTGCACTGGTCCAAAATCCGTTATTACCCCAGTTCGCCCGTTTACGATACGAAAGCTGTAAAGTGCAGTTTTTTCCTCTCCTTGGGGATTATGAATTAACTATGATCTTATTACCGGTTTTAGTGTATTGCTTTTTGGTAGATAAATTTCGAATTTTATGGGAGAATTATGTACGGTAATACGACAAAAAAAAACTATTTAAAGTAGCATAACAATAATAACAGTTTAGATAACGAAGAATTTATAATGGTAGGGTTTTGGAATATAGCTGATTCTATAAAGATAGTTTGTGGCAAAAGGATTTTGATGAAACGTGAAAAATAATGAAAATGAGGGATGTAATAAAGAATGGCTACCATTTGGTGAACAATGAAAGAGGCAAGAAACTCTGCAGCGAAGTGAATGATAGGAATGATAGAAAGAGTACATAATATGAAGTTCATGGATGGTAGAAAGATCTACCAGTCTGTTACAAAAGTTTTATGATAGCCCATTTGAATATATCCGTCAGTTTACAATTTATGTTACTCAATATAGTTGTTGATGAAAGCCATTACAATTTCATAATGGCCCTATAAAGGTTGAAACAATAGTCAAAATAAATAGTGGTTGTAATATCAGCAAAGTGCAGCTTCTTTCAAAGTTCCTGATTAACAAAATATTGCTTAAACCTAGCTGTATACCAGAATTTTAGGTTACAAAATAATTATACTCCCTTCTTCGCACACCAAATCTCTCAAGTCTATTATAATTAAATACACTAAACAAAACCAACCTTATAGACCTTTAAAACCTGTAACTCTCTTTTATTCTATTTCTTTCTCCTTATATAATAAGTTGAAGTTGCCTGTTGAAACAACGAAAAATGTGGCCATAGATGGATTTATATAATAAGATTGAACTGTAGAATGTTTCTAAGAATTTGCACTTCATATTTCTAAAAGTTTTCACTTTTATTGCCAGAAAACTCTTTTGACGTTGTTATTGATTTATTTGATCAGTTTTTACTTCGAAGTTTCTACAGTTTTGTATCTATTTATTTGCCTTTTTTTGTACATAGCGACTTTTCTGGATTATTCTCTAAGATTTTCTAGACAGTCATTTTAGAAACTCAAACTCACACATGTACGTATTGTCTAGTAATTTCTCTTTCAGACCCGTCTATTGTTCCAGCATTTTTTCTTTCAGATTCTTACAATTTTCCAGTATTTTTAAATAAGAAATAAAACTTTCAAAAAAGAAGAGTAGTGGAAAATTTCTCTAAAAAACCGAATAAGAAAAGCAAAAGCAAATTTGTAAGAAACAGTTAAAAATCGCAATAAAACACTTTGAAACTTTCTAAAAAGTCGTGTAGCCTAAATTCTAGAAAAAATGATTTCAAGAATATTTTTTATATAAGTGTTATTGTAGAATTTTTTTGTCTAGATTTTTATTATAAATACCACTGTTGTATAATACTTTAATCTTAACGAAACCCAAAAAACAATTATAGATTTTTATTATTCCTATTTAGTCTCCAATCTTTTTTTTTAAATATCTTGTAGAAATTTTTGAATAATTTTCCTTTATAAATTTCGAAATAAAGGGTTTTTTAATTTACCAGCAATTCTTTTGTCATTATTATTTCCTAGCCCTTCATTTGTTTGTTTTAAATTTTGTACATCTTTTTTGAAAATACATTCAAAAACAGATAAATCACAAAAGACATACATTAAATTTTAAATAATATATGGGATGGGAAATTTATTTTAAATTTCGAGAATATTGTTCGAATGGATTTTTTAATATACCAAGAATTTCTTATTTATATTCCTGTTGCAAAATTCAAGTAATATGAAGAAAGCATTTTTTGAATATTAGATAAACCCTCAAAAAAATCGATATTTGAAACAAAATTCTTGAAATTGATCATTTGAACGACATAAAGCAAGACAAAAGAAAAAATGAGAATTTTAAAAAATCTTGACAAAAAACTTCTATAATATTCTTAAAGTTTTAAATTTTTTTGCAGTTTGAATGATAATTGACTAAAAACTAAAAAGAAAATGATAATTAATAATAAGAAAAATAATTATTTCTTTGTGAGCATTTCTGCACTTATGATTTACATTTTAATGTAAATACTCCAGCTAACAGTTAAAACAACTACTCCCCGTACTAAAGCACCGCCAGGCATTGAATGATATAACTGTTAGCTGTCGTTACATGTCTGAAATAATATTCAGCACGATGTAACAATTTTTGTGGTGTTATCATTTTTTATCCGTTCCTCAAAAAGTGTTATGCAACGACTATCTGCAGACACGTGTTTCGCTGTATCACAGCTCATCAGTGCAGCTATGTCGTAACTACGTGCGTCCTTTCTGGTGAAAGGCCGTCACGAGAATGAATCAGTTCGAAAAAGAATTGAGCCATTGCCGATGTTCGATTTTCGAGGCGCGTATAAAAAACGATATCACCACAGATAAAAAGCCCGCTCTCGGCATAAATCAGAATTTTTTTTTTTTGAGTTTCTTTAAGTTTCTAGTTAATTTTTTTAAGAGTTATATAGAAAAATAAAAATTTGTCAGCAATTTACCTTACCGGTTTTTAGAATTCCTCAGTAGTTTCCCATCAATATTGAAGGATATAGCAGTATTTAGATTTTCAATGTTTTGTCTTGTTCTTTTTTAAAATTTAATTTCTAAGCACATTTAAAAGTGTCCTTTAGTTTCAACTGCTTTTTTAAAGATTTACATTGTTTATTTTAGGTTACAACTGCTTTTAAGTAAATTTTTAATTAAAATTTCCACTCTTTCGTGGAAACTATTTTTTAAGTGAATATTTATTTTTATAAGGCAAATTTTGAACAGTTTTTTTCAAACCATTTTAACCGTTTCTCATTTGAGAATTTTCTACTGTTTTCTAAGAAATATTTAAATTGTCTTCTAAATTTCCACTATACTGTTTAGATTTTCAAATCCCTATAATCTTATTATAAGATAACGCTATTATATTTTGATATAATTCCAATTGTTATGAAACAGTTTGTTAAGGTTTCAAATGTTTTTAATAAATTCTCAATTGTTTAAAATTTCTTAAATGGGTTTTTTCCTTACCTGTTTTGAAATAAGTTATCAATAGTACGGTAGCGAATTAAATTTGAATTATTTATAAACAAAAACATTTTCAGTTGTTTTCAATTGTTTTTCATATCATCCTTTTAATGTATTAATTGTAAAGTTGCTATTCTTTAATTTTTGAGTGGAATTTTAGAGTCTTTCCACTTTAATTTTATTTAAAAAAAGTTGTGTAAACTTTTCTTAAAATGAATATTTATCGCCTGTAAAATATAAAATAAACTTTCAACGTTTCTTTTAAATAATATTTGAACTGCTTCTGATTTGAGAAATTTCTACTGATTTTTTTTTCAACTTGAGTAATATAGGTAAGAAAACGTTCATTAAATCATAGAGATCGATTTGATTGATTATATAGTCATCATGGAGTTTTCAAGGAAAGAAGATTGAATCATGTATAACTAAAGGTACCTGGAGGATAGCCGTTTCAGAAGTGACCTTGGCGAGGGCGAGATACGGAATGGAGGAGAGATGAAGGTAGAAATGGATAGGCAAGGGATATGGGAAATGCGAGCTCTGTGAGGAAGGAAAGCATACGTACAGTCATCTGGCAAAGAAATATAAGGTAGTAATAGAGAGTTGGGTGATGAAGTGTGAAAGAATGTATGAGAGCCTATGGGAATGGTTGTTTTGTGTATTTTGATTTTATGTTTTTAAAATAATAGAAAGCCAAATAGAGCTTTATATAAATTAAAAGTAGAAATACCGATATGGTACAATGGTGAAGGAGTAAACGATGAATGAGGGATAGAAGAAGATAAATCGATGCATAGAAAGAGATTGGGAAGGTAAGGAAACATACATTGCACCACGTAAATCGACAGTGATTGATTATATGTATAGTCTTCATAGTCTTCATAGGGTTTCAAGCAATATAAAGTAAAAGAAATAACGGTTTCTAATAAGAGTTGGCCAGTATGTAAAAGACACAAATAATGGCCAAACCAAAAGGTGAGAAGAAGGCGAAGTCCACCATCAACGAGGTTGTAACAAGAGGATGCATGACATTGGCTTCAAGAAGAGGGCCTCACGCGCAAGGATTCCGCAAACAAGCTGTTCACATTGGCCACTTTATATTCCCGTAGCAATGCTCAAGAACGACGGAGCAAGGACAAGTATGTGAGAAATTTTACTCAAACCAAAGCCTGGAAAAAGTCGCCGAAGTTGCGGACGCTGTCTTGGACACAACCGTTAACGAAACTTCAGACATCCGTGAAGATACATTTAAAGCCCTGATAACCGAAATCGGACAGTTAAAAGCACAGCTTCAACGAACCAAGGACTCTTCGCAACAATTTACCAATGCAGGCTAGAAGACAAAACATGCTGGTTTCACTATAAATTCGGCAGCGGACCTGCCGCTCGGCGTACAAAGAGTGGAAGCAGGGAAACTACAAAAGCAGTCAGTGGTCAAGCACATCACGCCGCCTTTACGTTACCGATCGTCCTACCAAAGTACAGTTCCTCATCGACACCGGAGCCGACGTCTGCGTATACTACCGACGCCTGGTAAAACAAGCCAACCGAGCTACGACGTACAAGCTCTATGCGGTAAATCAAACAGTGATCAACACATATGGTACAATAAACCTAGCCCTGGACCTTCGTTTGCGCAGGAAGTTTTCGTGGAAATTTATAATTGCCTGACATTCGTTATCGGAAATTGTGCGGCGTGAATACGAAAATCACAACCGTCAGGTCATCTGACAACAACCGACAAAACAGGAGTGAGCAGTATCAACGATAATAGAGAATATCACCGAATTCTGTAGGAGTTTCAGGGCATAAGCAAGCGAGCAGATCTACCAACCGCTCCGCGACACGGAATGACACACCACATCCTGACGACCGCCGGTCCATCCACATCTGGTAGACCGAGACAACTTGCGCCCGGAAAATTGCAATTGACAAAAAAGAAGCTCCAAATTATATGCCAGATGGGAGTAGCACGACTCTCGAAAAGTGCGTCGTCATCGCGGTACATTTGGTATCTAAAAAGAACTAGGAATGGCGGCCATGCGGATATTGCCGGACGCTCAACGCAAGAACAATTCCCGACAAATACCATGTTTCCCATATTTTGGATTTTGCATAACAGCTTTATGGACGAAAATACTTCTCAACAATAGACCTGGCCAAAGCGTACCACAAAATCCTGATAGCCGAGGAAGATGTCTCAAAGACTCCCATTACTACACCATTCAGATTTATAGACGGAATTATGTGAAATCTCGAATTCTGGTTTGTCTACATAGATGGACATTCTGGTGGCATCCAGAAGAACAACACGCCAAAAACCTCCGGGAACTGTTTCAGCGATTAAGCGAAAACGGCATCGTAATTAATCCAGCCAAATGTACATTCGGAGTAGAAAAAATCGCTTTCCTGGGCTACTTGGTGTCCGGCGAAGGGACGAAACCACTCGATGACAAAGTGGCAGTAATACAGCAGCAACAGCTTCCAGTGACGGGATGATAAACTACTACCGACATTTTATCCCGAACGCCGCGGGTGTGCAAGCACCCTTGAACGAATTACTAAATGGAAAGAAATGAGGCAACCAAGCACTCGCCTGGACTCTCGAAGCCCAGGAAGCATTTACCCAGTGCAAGCCGCAGATCACAGAGGCAACACTTACTGCACATCCCGAGCCAAACGCAGCGCTAGCAATCACAACAATTGCGTCAGACACCACGTTAGAGGGTGTTATCCAGCAACAGCAAAAAGGAATAAGGAAACCTCTGGTGTTCATATCCAGGAAGCTATCTCCGGCCGAGCGGAAAAATGCCGTCTACGATAGAGAGTTATTGGCAATTTACTGCGATGTATCGATAAATACAACCCGGCTATTTGTGTCGACAAAGTTTAGGTTATTAACGTTCCACAGTCTACATCAGCTATCACATCCCGGCAACAGGGCATCAAGACCTAGAGCAGGCAATGTATGGCGTGATAGCAAATAAACATTTCACAGCTTAATCGCATATCGACATCGTCGCTCCCCTGCCCGAGTCTTATAGAAAAACATGCATCCTGACATATACCGACCGTTTAACCAGGTATCCTGAGGCCATACCCATTGCAGACATCGAGGCTAGTTTTTACAAACTGGATATCAAGTTTCGGCAATCCATTGAGAGTAACAACGGACCAGGAATGCCAGTTCGAGTCGCAATTGTTTAAAAAACTAGATGAGATTGCAGGATTCTCAAGGCATCAACCGACAGCGTACCATCTACAACCCCCTTACGAAGTCATTGAACGAAATAATAACATGATGGTAATTAAAACCGTTACAGTCACAGCAGTTCGAGTCAAACTCATATTTATGGAAGAGACTCACAACGAATCAAGCGCCCCAAACATGCCATAACGGACACCGAGGCACCCCTAAAGACGGAGTACGGAAGGCAAGTCAAACATACAGTACGTTTTCAAGGGTTTGTCCTAGTAATGGAGTACTAGGACAAACCGTTACCCTGGTAACCGGAGTAATTGTTTTTTTAGTTTATTCATTTTGTGTCAATAAAAATAGTTATCAGCACTTTCAGCACTTGCTTAATTAACGAGGGAGGATACGATTAATTCATTTTTCACTTTCGAGGGAGGATAGTTCCCAACACCACAATACAACAACCAAACAACCCAAAGTGGGTTACTAAAGAAAGGTGATGCAAAACATGGAATAATGTGGACTTGCTTCGATGAAGAATTTCGACCATCAAAGAGAGAAGTAAGAAATACAATAAGAAAAGGGACAATCGTATTATAAATGAAAGGAAACGAACGAGTGATGAGTTTAAAATGTATGAGATTACATCAGAAATGTGGAATATTCTGAAACTAGTGAGGAAAGAAAGATATAGATATTCTTGTCGTTGCAAGAAGTATTGAAGAAATATAATGTTAAGGGGAGTGAGAGAAGATTTCGACGAAAGAGCTTTGCGGAAGTAAAATGAGCAATAGTAGCAGGTATAAACTGACTGCAAACTAAGATATTGAAACAAATAGAAAAGATGTGAAGAAAAGGTATAGGAAGCTGTTAAAATCCTTATAAAAAGGAAATAGATTGTAGATCTGAAAAGGCTGGAGATGATTTTAATGTATGATTAGGGGAAGGTATTAGCGATTTACAATAATTGAAAGAAGATATAAGGATAAATGTACAAACAACGAGGGTAGAAAGGTGAAGGAGTACAAGATAAAAGAGGGAGAGCGACTAGAGTTAAGATCTTTACTCTAGCAAAGGTAGCAGAGATAGTGATATGTGTAGATGTGGATCAAAAAAGAAATGAAGGAAAGCTAGGTAGTAGAAAGGTGTACTATATGTGAGTGGGAGGTTACTTAAATGTTTGATGGAAGAAGGTGCCGAGTAAGAAGAAGTAAGAACGAAATGTATGCAGTAGTCTTTCTAATAAATTAAAATTGTCTACATTCAATAAATTCTGTAAATGATGTATTCATTAAATAGTAATTCTAGTTATAATAACTGGATAATACTTAGTTAATTCATCATTCTACAGAAATATTCCATTCTGGCAAGCTCGTTAATACTTTTAAAACTCTTTCCTGTCAAGACTTTTATAGTCCGCCGTCTTTTCTCTTTAATTTCGCCGTAGGCTCCAATTTAAGGGGATTAAAATAGGTCAGATTTTTCTAGGGTTGACGAATGAATTAACATAAACATTGTGGAATCCTCGCTCGCTTCTTCGGTAGATAGTAATTATGCCCATTTATAAAGTTAAGCGATCACCGCAGAAAGACCAAAATTAACTGTCGCAGAGATGCGAGCATTGCGACCCGGAAAGCGATCGACGAGTCGAGACAAAGGGGACGACCCCAAGAAAAATAATTTCGGGTAATGCGGATGTAAAGACGACGGGATCGAGTTGATGGCGCAAAAACAAGCTAACAGATTCGCGAGCTCGGAAAGAAATCAATCTCGTGCTAGAGTGGGCAAAACGGATTCTTTTGTAGGATTAAGTCGGAATGAATTATACAAATTAGGCGACCCTTTGTCCCCGTCCGCAAATATTCGCGGGATTGTTTCATGGCCCATAAGGGCCGCTTAGTTTTACGGCGTTTTTATTAAAGGGCCGGGGTGGAGAGTGACTGGGTTAAGTGGCATATATCAGGGAACACTTGGGTCGAGTGTTGTATATGCCATATAGTTGTTAACTGTTAACGTGAACGGGCAGGAGTGGCACGAGGTAGTTGAGTAATTGATGCTTGGGTCGCAGCGGTCCCTCCTTCGGTAATCTGTCATGCCAACCACGTTGCGGATTAAGACTTCATTCGGTGATTATCCTACCGACGATGCAAGTACTAATTAAGTCTCACGTTTGATAAGATTATATCGCAAGAAGCCAAACAATTACATTTATAGCCTAACATTAATTTAATTGCTACACATTAATTTACTTTAATCCTCTATTAAGTGCCAGTTTTTTTTGCACCTTGTGTACAACTTAACGACTAATCGATGTTGTTTTAGCTAACAACGCAAATATTACGTAATTTTGCAATTATAAATTGCGTAATAAACAGGAGTTGCGCTTATAATTGCACTCTAGTGTTTTAATTAGTATTTTGAGTTTTAATAAACATAAATAATAACAAGTAAGGTATTGTAATGTACTAATATTGCTGCATTTAATACTTCAAATCGAATAAAAGATTTATGTATAATTTTTTAATCTAAAATAGAGAGATAAAAAGGAATATTATAATATATTTTTTTAGTATATGTTTGAAATATTGAATAATGTTTTATGTTTTTTTTAAACATTCAATCGTTTTTTTTTATGAAACAAACCGTTTGAAGTTATAAAGCTATCAAAAAATAATTCCGTTTCATCCGCAATAAAACAAACAAAATCTCATCAAATAAAATCTACTTCCAATTTCAAACAGATATTACCAACAACAATGATATTGTATTGCTACAAAGTTCCCCGCCCAATATATATCCACACACACCACCCATACATCTCTAACGAAGGTATCCAGCGGAATCGATGTTTCCGTTTTTCCAATGCATTATCCCCCGTTGGAAAATAATCCCGAAAAATCTACATCACTCACCGGGGGGTTTCCCCGATTCCGTCCTCACGGGACGGTTCGTGATCGACAGTGTTATGGTATGTCGGAGACGTTTTAAAACGCGTTAAAATATCACCGGTTCTTTTTTCTTTGCAGAGGCAATGATTGAATAAACGGAAAAGTGGGGCGACATTTTCTCGTAATTAATTCCGGATTGTACGTTTAATTTACTGCGCGCAAAGAAATCTAATTTAGTTACGTACAAAGTTATCTCTCGTATTACAACAAAATAAATTCCCGACGAGTTATTAAATACGGCGGACGCAAATATAATTACTGCCTTTCGCGTTTTTAGTTTTAATTAATGCTCCGTGTAATTTACGTGTTATTTATACGGCAACACTTTAATAAACGTAATTACGCGTGTGATGGTTCATCGGGGAAAGGGTGGAAGCACTCCCAGTTGAGAAAAACTTCATGCATTGGAGGGATAATAAAATTTTTGGAATTAGTTACATACATTAAAGGTGGAGAAGAATAATTAGTGAAGATGTGTTAATTAATGAAACCTTCACTTCACATAAAAATTCACGAGGTTATTCCTTGGACTATTCTATAAATATTTGGTCTTTTGATCACTTTCGAAAACCGGTTTTGTTTCGAAGGTACAGGGCGAATCAAATTTTCTACAAAATCACTTTTGATATTTTCAAAATTATTATTGTACTCTTAATAAAAGTTTCAAATAATAAACTTTTAATTACTAAGAAAGTATTTAACCCACTAACTGCAGGCAGGTGCAGAAATCAGAATGGAATAGAGGTTAAATGTCGATTTCATTTGAATACATTTCGTGATTGATCATTTGGTATCTGTCAAATTTTTTATGATTAATAATTAAGACGTTTGGCTCTTTGGCGATTGTTTTCTGTCTTTAATAGCTATGCTCTTATTGGTGAAGTCTATGAATCGCTATTACAAATAACGAGGTGATTGACATACATTTCATATTTGTATTCGCTGATGGCAATTTATTACAAGCTAGGCGGTTTTACATTAAAGTCTTCTTGCATGTAATGTTTTTGATAGAAACACCTTTTAACGTATTCATCAAAATCTTCATGAAACATGCACATTGAATGTGAAGAACTAGACAGTAAGATTGATAGAATTGGAAGATGATATGCTGGACATAATAGAATAAGATCCAGGTATTTCCACTCAAAAAATCGCAAATACTTTGAATGTAATTAATGAGACTCTTTAGAAAATTCTTAGAGATTCATATCATATATAACGCGTTCAGACACTTCTTCTTGCTGTTGATTTTCTCCAGGTATTGCTTTCTATCAATGACTTCTTCATACATTAGTTCAAGTTCCTCAACTATTCACGCTGAATATTTAAGCGACAAATCTCTACTTTTAGAGAATATGCTGGATATGATAGAAGAAGATCCAAGTATTTCTACTCAAAAAAATCGCAAATACTTTGAATGTAATTAATGAAACTCTTTGGAAAATTCTTAGAGACCCATGTCATAAACAACGCGTTCAGACTCTTCTTTCTGCTGATTTATCTTCAGGTATTACATTCTGTCAATGGCTTCTTCATACATTGGTTCAAGTTCCTCAACTATTCACGCTGATTATTTAAGCGATAAACCGATTTTTTAAGAAATACAATAAAGAGTTTTGATAATATCTATTTGTGGGATCCATATGAGATACTTGAAGATCATTTTGGACATCTGTTCTCGTTGAACGCTCGAGTTACAGTTGTGGATTACTGGCTAATTTCTTTCAACTTCTTAGATCAAAAGTTACCTCAGTTTCTGGAAAATGTACCATTAGCAACAAGAAATGCAATGTGGTCTACGCACTAAGGTGCACCTGCGCATTTTAGAGTCTTTGCTCGAGTGTTTTTAATAGTATCATACGGAGATCGCTGGGTGGATCGAGATGGACCTTACTCATAGCCTACTCGATCCTTGGTTCCTATGGGGCTATCTAAAGTCAATAGTTTACACTATCCCAGTGAAACATGTTGAAGACTTGCGAAATCGGATAATTACAATATAAAACCACTCTGGTGATTTTGAAGGAGTTTGGCACTTAATGTGGAGAAGATTGGATTAATGCATTCTAACTGAAGGTAGTGCTTATTATTATTTATTAAAAATTGAGCAACTTTACATATAATTTTTGATTAATTGTTATTGTCGATTTTTTTTGCTCTACATCTTCGAAATAAAGCAGGTTTTTAAAACTTACGAAAGGACTAATTATGCTTAGAATAGAAAAGAATTTTGGCCGTATGTTTAAAAATCATTTTGTATACATCTTCATTAAAACGCACTAAAAACTTTTCTTCACGCTTTATTTAAATCAGGAATTCTTTGTTAGAAATATTTGAACACATCGTACTAACATCAAATGAAAGTTAAAGTTAAAATTTTTGGGAATTTTAATGGATTTTAGCTTTTGAGAGAGTTATGTTCAAAATTTACTTAAGAAAAATATTTACAAATTTATTAGAGCTATTTAATAAATCTATCACTTTCTTCTTATGATATTTTTAAATCTACGCTTTTCTATCTTTATTGGTAGAAAGCGGATAACGTCAAAATTGTTCACTTCTGGAGAAATTTGTTTGTAGATTATTTATTTAAAAACATAAATAATTGAATATACGTTCGATATTAGAAAAAAAGTTCTTTTCATGAAATTTTTAATTTACACATTTCTAACTTTCTTGTAGAAAACATGGAAGACATCGAAATTAATCACTTCGTTAATAAAAAATTTCTTCTGTAGACATTTCTTTGTAAATTGATTATCTAATTACATGAATGAAAATATGTTTGATCTACACTTTTCTATCGTTTCTTTTGAAACTTGGTTATTTAAAACTGAATTTCTTCAGAAATTTGTTTGTAGATTGATTATCTAACAACAGAAATAATTTAAAATATATCTGATAAAAGCTAATAAGTTCTACTTATGAAAGTTTTCATTTACACATTTCTAACATTGTTGTGAGAAAAATGGGGTACGTCAAAATTAATCACTTGGTTACTAAAAACTGTACTTCTGAAGAAATTTATTCATAGACTGATTATCTAATTACGTAAATGAATGAAAATATGTTTGATGAAAGCCAATAAGTTCTTCTTATGAAATTTTTGATCTACACTTTTCTAACTTTGTTGTAAGAAAATTGGATCACTTCGAAATTAATTACTTAGTTATTCGAAACTGAACAAAAATTTGTTTGTAGATTGATTATCCAATAACGAATATGAATGAAAATATGTCCTGTGAAAGTTAATAAGTTCCTCTTATGAAATTTTTAATCTAAACTTTTCTAACTTAACTGTGTGAATAATGGTGTACGTCAAAATGAATCAATTGGTTATACAAAACAGAACTTCTGCAGAAATTTCTTCACAGATGATTATCCAACAACACACATGAATCAAAATATGCCTGATAAAAGCAAATGAGGTTTTCTTATGAAATTTTTGATTTATACTTTCTAATCTTTGCTGTGAGAGAAATGGAGTACATTAAAATGAGTTACTTGGTTATTCAAAACTGAACTTCTGCAGAAATTTCTTCGTAAATTAATTATTTAACAACACACACTAATGAAAATATGTCTGAAAAGGTCTTCTTATGAAATTTTTGATCTGCACTTTATTACCTTTGTTGCGAGGGAAATGGGAGACGTCAAAATGAATCACTTGGTCATTCAAAACCAAACTTCTGTAGAAATTTGTTTGTTGCTTGATTATTAACAGAAGTAATTGAAAATATGTCTGATAAAAGCTAATAAGTTCTTCTTATGGACTTTTGATCAACAATTTTGATGTGAGAAAAATGGAGGACGTAAAAATGAATAACTTGGTTATTTAAATCTGATTTTCTGCAAAAAAGTATTTTTAGACTGATTATGCAACAACATGTATGGATAAAAATATGTCTCATAAAAGCTAATAATAAATAATAAACAGTCTTATTATAAAATTTTTGATCTACACTTTTCCTTTATAAAAGGAACAAAATACAGCATATTTGCTGAATTAAAAAACTAAGAATGAATCCAGAAGCAACCAAGATTCATCACTTGTGTGTGGATGGATATGGGTCGAGTGGAACATTGAGAAGCAGTGAACTGCGCCTGTGATTCCTGCGGCCAAAATTTTTGTATGATTTTATTTTATGTATATATTTATTTAAATGTTAGCATGAAAAACGAAGCTAATAAAGAATAAAGAATAACTTTGCTGTTAGAAAATTGGAGGACATCACTTGGTTATTTCAAAGTGTACTTCTGTAGAAATTTGTTTGTTGATTGATTATACAACAATAAAACTAAAAATATATCTCGTAAAAGCTAAGAAGTTCCTTTTATGAATTTTTTAATCTACACTTTTCTAATTTCGCTGTGAGAAAAAAGGTAAAAATAAATAAATCGGTTATTCAAAACTTAACTGCAAAAATGTATTCTTAGACTGCTGTTTTGTAAAAGCTAAGAAGGTCTTATTATTATTTTTTTGATCTACATTCTTCTAATTTCACTTTCATAAAATTGGAGGAATTCAATATTAATAATTTCGAATGATTATTCAAAACTTTAGCAGAAATTGGTTCTTAGACTGATAATCCAAAATAAACACATGAGTGAAAATATGTCTGATAAAAGCTAATAAGGACTTCTTGTGAATCACTTAGTTATTTCAAACTAACCTTCTGCTGATTTTTTTGTAGGTTGATTATCCAACAACTGAAATAATTACATATATGTTTGATAAAAGCTAATATTTTCCTCTCGTGAAATTTTTAATCTACTCCTTTCTAAACTATCTGTGTAAAAATGGTAGACATCAAAGTGAATCAATTGGTTATTTAAAACTGAACTTCTAGAGAAATTAGTTCTAAGACAGATTATCCAACAACACACATGAATAAAAAAAGCTAAATAAGGTCTTCTTATGAAATTTTTGATCTACACTTTTCTAACTTTATTATGAGAAACATGGAGGAAGTCAAAATTAATCATTTGGTTATTAAAAATTGAACACCAGCAGAAATTTGTTCGTAGACTGATTATCCAACAATAAAAATGCATAAAAATATGTCTAATAAAAGCTAATAAATTCTCCTTATAAAATTTTTAATCTACACTTTTATAACTTTGATGTAAGGAAAATGGAGGACATCAAAATAAATCACTTAGTTATTCAAATCTAAACATTTGCAGAAATTTCTTCGTAGACGGATTATCCAATAACACATATGAATAAAAATATATCTAATGAAAGACAATTAGTTCTTCTTATAAAATTTTTGATCTACACTTAACTAATTTTGCTGTGAGTAACATGTAGGACTTCAAAATTAATCAGCTGGTTATTCAAAGCTAAACTTCTGGAGAAATTTGTTTATTGATTGATTATTAAACAACAAAAATCAATAAAAATAAATCCCATAAAAGCTAATAAGTTCTTCTTATGAAATGTTTGCTCTACACGTTTCTCACTTTATATTGAGAAAAATGGAGGACGTCAAAATTAATCATTTGGTAATTCAAAACTGAACTTCCGCAGAAATTTGTTCGTAAACTGATTATCCAACAGCACACATAAATGAAAATATATCTAATAAAAGCTAATAAATAAGGTCTTCTTATGAAGTTTTTGATATAAACTATAATAGCTTTGCTGTGCGAAAAAATTGAGGACTTTAAAATTAATCACTTAGTACTTTAAAAGTAAACTTCTGTAGTAATTTGATTATTAATTGATTATACAACAAAAAATATCAATGAAAATATGACCTGTAAAAGCTAATAAATTCCACTTATGAAATTTTTGTTCTAAACTTTTTCTTACTTTGTTGGTAGGCTGACTATCCAACAATTCATATGAATAAAAATATGTCCAATAAAAGCTAATAAGGTTTTCTTATGAATTTTTTATCTAAACTAAACTAAACTTTGCTGTGAGAAAAGTGGAGGACTTCAAAATTAATCACTTAGTTATTCAAAACAAAACGTCTGTAGAAATTCGTTTCTGGCTGATTATCCAACAACACAAATGAATGAAAATATGTATGATAAAATATTCATGAAAATGTGTCCCGTAAAAGATAAAAAGTTCTTCTTATGAAATTTTTGTTCTACACTTTTTTCACTTTGTTGTGAGAAAAATGGAGAAAGTCAAAATGAATTACTTCGTTATTCAAATCTGAACTTCTGCAGAAATTTGTTCGTAGTCTGATTATCCAACAATATACTAGAATGAAAATAGGTCTATTAAAAGCTAATAAGTTCTTCTTGTAGAATTTCTGATCTAAACTTTTCTAACTATGCTTTGAGAAAAAAATGGAGGACTATAAAATTAATCACTTAGAAGTTCAAAAGTAAACTTCTGTAGTAATTTGTTAAAAGATTGATCATCCAACAACAGAAATAATTAAGTATATGTTTAAGGAAAGCTAATAAGTTCCTATGATGAAATTTTTTAAGCTACACTTTTCTAACTTTGCTGTGAGAAAAATGGAAGGACGTCAAAATTAATCACTTGGTTATTCAAAACTGAACTTCTGCAGAAATTTGTTTGTAGATTGATTATCCAACTACACACATGAATGGAAATATTTCTGATAAAAGTTAATTAGTTCTTCTTATGAAATTTTTGATCTTCACTTTTCTAATTTTGTTGTGATAAAAATGGGACGATGTCAAGATTAATCACTTGCTTATTAATAACTAAACTTCTGCACAAATCTGTTTATAAATCCATTATCCAAAAACACACATGAATAAAGATATGTCTGAAAAAGAAGATATGTTCTTCTTATGAAATTCTGGGATTTTAAAATTAATCACTTAATCATAAGGATTGTGGTGACCGTTACTACGTGGTAATTCATGATAAACACTTAACTAACGCACTTACTATGTTTTAACCACTAAAAATTATGTAATATATATATACATATATTACAAAAACGCACGACTTAAGTTTCGACGGTTTAATGTCATTATCATTATAATTTGCTTCACTTGATAATGACATTAAACCGTCGAAACTTAAGTCGTGCGTTTTTGTAATGTATGTTTATATATTACATAATTTTAAGTGGTTAAAACATAGTAAGTGCGTTAGTTAAGTGTTAATCACTTAATTGTTTAAAACTGAACTTCTACAGAAATTTATTTGTAGATTGATTATCCAATGACATAGATAATTGAATATATGTTTGATAAAAGCTAATAAGGTCCTCTTACAAATTTGTTTAATACACTTATTTATATCTTTGCTGTGAGAAAAAAAGGACGTCAAAATTAATCACTTAATTATTGAAAACTGTTCTTTTATATAAGTTTGTAGATTGATTATCCAACAACAGGAATAATTGAATATATGTTTAATCAAAGATAACAAGTTCCTTTGATGAAAATATTTAAGCTACACTTTCCAAACTTTGCTTTGAGAAAAATGAAATACGTTAAAATGTATCATTTGGTTATTTAAAACAGAACTTTGTTCATAAATTGATTATCCAACGGAAATATGTTTGATAAATTCAACCTCAGCACAATCATAAATAATTCCACTGATTAATTCTTTGCGTGTCTATCCTGTGTATTCTTTTGCAAACCTGAAAATCTCGTCTGAAAACAGGATTTAATATTCTGTTATTGCAAGTTTACAAATAGAAAAACAATTGGTTGATTAGTCCCCAACTTAAAAGTATACAAAATATTCTTAGAAATTCTTCAACCGTTTTTATTCCATTGAAAATG
This sequence comes from Ontholestes murinus, assembly GCA_963969525.1. NCBI lineage: Eukaryota > Metazoa > Arthropoda > Insecta > Coleoptera > Staphylinidae > Ontholestes > Ontholestes murinus. The sequence continues at coordinate 49,572,944 of OZ018396.1, forward strand.
TGTAGGGACGCAAAACTAGTAAAGTGACAAAAATATCGATGTAAGGCTTCCCAAAAAAGAATTTTCCAAAATGATTGGAGATGTTTGGAGTGATTTGGACCCAAATATAATTATGAATGGTTTTAAAAAAAGCTGGCATCTATCCATTGTCGAGGAATGTTGTTCCAGATTCAATATATAACGCAATTGTCCTTAATCAGTAGAATGGAGCGAAAACAGCAGAAAAAGATAATACTCCACACAAATAGCTAAATACCCAATGACAGCAGTAATTGAAGAAGCTACTTTGCACCCACCCATAATATTCGAAATTGCTCCTCAAGATTCAGAAGATTCAGTGGACGTAGTGCTTGATATTTTTGATGAAAAAAGAAAAAAATCAGAAATTGAAGAAACATCTTCAGAAAAATTAACTCGTTCTTCTTCAAATGGAGAACTTCGCTCATCATTGATACCAGGAAAAAATGAAAACATTTGAAGAACTTCTTTTGGATACCATAAAAGCAAATCATGTGCTTAAAAAGAGAGAGTTGTGAGAGAAGCCGAAGTCATCACATCAGAAGAGGTGAAGTGCAGAATTGTTGCCGAAAAAATGTGCAAGAAATATGATAATACCGTATTAAAAGAAATTGCCACTTCCACATGATGATAATTCTAATTTATGTTCGATCTGCAAGTGCAATTTTTGGTATTACATTAAGAAGAGAGACTGGATCCAATGTGTAACTTGTACACAGTGGTTCTGTGGAACATGCAACAAAGGTTTAAAAAAACGATGGTATGAATGTGAACGTTGTCTGGATTCGGATTATACATTTGTTGTTTGTTTAAAAATATATTTTCTAAAATTTAATATTGTATCATTTCTAATAATATATTTTAGATCTTTTTAAATAAGTACTGTATTTTACTAATTCCTTTGTATTTATTTATCTATTTTGTTTACTTGCTTTACTCCAAAGCGAAACAAAATATTTGAATGGGGTAAAAGCATTTTAAAGCAAACATTTCAATAGTTATGCTCGTAGCATATGATAAGGTTTCAAATTGGTTTTAATAGTCGGTTATGCACAGTTCTTGAATTTACAATTTTCTTAAAACAATTTACAATTTGATATTGAATTAACGAGGCGGATACATGATGAAACTCCATAACAAATTGAAATAAAACAATACAGTTGGGAGGGTTTCACAATTACAATTTTCTTTAAAAAAGTAAAATATACAAGTGAAATTGTCGATTTTTCAATATTAATTAAAGCGTATTTACACAAGTATGCGTTAATTTCAATAAATGTTAAAGTATTATAAAACAAATTAAAGATATATGGTCTGAAAGTCAAACTTACTAAAAACTGGGGTGCCTTGTCATGAATTTAAGACTACACAGATTTACTTGAAACTAATAGTGCTTGATAATACAGTAAAATATTAAAACATCACTTTTTATAAAAATCATCTGAAAACAAGACTTGGCAACTAAATAAATAAAATACTGAAATTAACCTTTTTTTAAACTAATAATGCTGAATAATGCAATATAATATTAAAACACCGCCAATCGACTAAAAAAACAGGTCATAGTATTCTGAAATTGGACGTTATCCAAAAAACTAGAAAATAAAAATCAGTTGCCACCAACTTTGAACTATACAATTTCTTTATAAACTAATAGTGCTTGATTATGGAACTAATTCTTTATTAATTTTAAGGGAAGAATGCCTAAAAAAAGTAGTTATAAAATAATGACTATGCAGAAATAACTAAAGCAGTACTAACCACGAGGCACATAATATTTAATAAGCTTAGATAATTCACTAGAGTCGACGAATGACAAATTTTAAAAATCTATTTTGAACATTTTCTGTGCGATTAATATAAGCCATATATGAAAGTGACCATAGTAGCCGCGAAGGACCTCACTGATGTGAATGGTACTCAGTCTGATAATTTTCCTTTGTAAAATAATGCATAAATAACAGATAAATATGATCCTCCTAAACAGAACAATTATTAAACTGTATCTATTGTGCAGGGGTGTATGTGGAAAATATGTAGGGAAAAAAATAACTTGAACTAAATGTAGGAAGTACTTTCACCATAGATGTATAATCAACCATTCGTGCCAAAAATTGATGAAACTTTGAATGTAAGAGGTATAAAATTAACAAGAATAGTTTTCCAGCTTGGTTTAATAGCAAAATTATCAAATTGAGCATTTTAAAACGTAGATATGCTGTGCGTCTAAAAACATATCCATCATACCTTAACAAATTACGTCATTACGATTTACAAAAACACTAAAATCAAATTCTATGAAGGCGTACAATAAAAAATTAATAATAACTCTAAGAATTTTTGGACGTATATTAACAAAAAACATCTAAAGTTTCTGACGAAGTTATTTATAAAGATAAACCTTATTCAAATCCATCGGGTATCGTTGGAACTTTTGCAGAGAATTTGACCTCATCTTATAAATCTGGGCAGTTATTTCTTCCATCTAACACGTTGAATTTCGATCGCTTGGGCAGCTACAAACTTTCGAAAGGAATCGTGATCAAACACGCGAAGAAGCTGAAACCGAAATTGACTCTGGGGCCTGACATAATACCTGCATTTATTCTCCATGATCTTGCTGAAGTCTTAGCTGTACTTATTGCTCGGCTTCGATTGATTTACAACATTATCTTTCACAGTGATAAATTTCTGGCATGTTGGAAGATACCAGTATGGGATGTGATGTGATATGTGTTGATACCAGTATGTGATGTAAAAACTTATTACTCCATTTCACTAATTAGCAATCTGTCAAATAATTTTGAAAGCATTTTTGCCGATTACATATACAGACAATTGTAATCTTCTGAAAGAGCAGCACGGTTGTGTAAAAACGTGCAAAACTATGATCAATTTAAAGATTGGTACTAACTTCATATCTCTTGACAATAAATTGACGTTGACGTGTTATATTCTGCTAACTCAAAGGCCTTTGACAAGAACGCTTTATCATATACCTTGTAGAAATTGGCAATTAATGACAACATTGAGAACATCTTCGCCTCATACAACAAATTATTGAAGTGCTGTAAATCATCCCCGTATTTATCCAGGAGTGGGACCGGTCTTATTTCTCCTACTTGAATTGAAATAAATCACTAGGTTTTAATTTAATTTGTATACACAACATGCTATTTTATTTCAATTATGGTAAAGCATCCATTTCCATCAAAACTCCACCGGATATCGGTTCATTATATTGAAATTCCTCAAACCGCAAGCCGCCGCTGTTGCAGCAGCACGAGTTCTTTTGTTCTGGCGCTGATATTAATATGATATCCGAGGATGGATTTAGTGCGGTTTGCTTGTATACCCAATGAACCAATTTCTCTTCGATTCGGCAGCAGCTTGTTACACATGCCTGGCCCGCCATTGATGCATATGCTCGCATAACGATGACGGAGTATCGCGGATATGCTTCATTGCTTATCACATTTTTGGTACGTACCCCCTATACCGTTGAGGGAGAAATGGCCGCGTTGATGTATTGCGTGCACTAAAAGTTAGGTGGGATAATTTATCAATGTATTTTCTAGAAAAAAAGAACTAAAAATAATGCTCAATAAGAACTTATTTTAATTCATAGCATGTATGAAAGTCGATATAAGGATTGTATTAAATATAATATATAGAAATATAGGGAAAGTATTGCTTTCGTGAATGAGAATGTCTGTGAAACTTTAAATTTAGGGTTTTATCGTTAAAAACTAGAACTAAAAAGCTTTTCGCGAACATTCATAAATCAGAAAGCTTTACTAATTTTTCTCAATATTTTTGAAATTTGAAAAATATTACTTTTGCATCAAAAGTTAAAGAGAATGAGAAACTGAACAAGTTTTATTAAAACAAATTTTTCATAAAGTTCTTAACTTTCGAGAAAAAAATTAAAAATTAAAAACCAGTAATGTGTTTTGTATATAATACAAAATTGAGCAAACTACTAAGAATATCCTTTTTGCGTAAACCTCAGAGTTTTGGAGCAAAATATAAGGAAAATACTATGATGGTAACATCTTAATTTTTTTTTGTTTCTCTACATTTTACAACTTTTAGTTAAAACCCTCGCTTATGATTTACTGAGTGAAGGTGGGATAGAGGCCACCCACCCACCCTACAAATACATGATTACTTTAAAAACTAATCACTGATGATTTTGCTGCAAGTAACAATAAAATCTTCTATGTTATAAAAAATAAAACATAATTCAAATTTTAGTTAAAATATAAAGGACGTTCCCTAGTTAATTTTATCCAATTTAAATTTAAAGTCTACCCACCCACCGTGCATAAAAATTTTATTAATTTCCTCATTCAAAAATATTACCTTTTGAATTTCTTTTTAAATTCAAAATATTTTGTAATTAATTTTACTACAAACCACAAGACGATCAGTAATTGAAATTTTTATGTGTTTGTAGGGTGGGTGCATGGCCTCTATTCTATCCTCCAATTAGTAGAACATCATCAAAAATTATTTGAAAAATGTGTATGAATAAATCTCTATAAATATCAAATATTTTATGTTTATTTATATTTTACCACTTTTATTTATAACCCTCGCTTATGTTTTACTTATTTGAGGATGGGATAGAGGCCACCCACCCACCCTACATATACATTATAACTTTAATTACTAATCGTTGATGATTTCCCTGCTAAAAACAATCAAACCCTTTATGTAATAAAAAATCAAACAAAATAAAAATTTAAGTGTAAATATATAATAACTAATTTATCTTATTTAGATTTAGAAACTGCCCACCCATCAAGTATCAAATTTTTACTAATTTACTCACTCAAAAATTTTACCTTTTTAATTTCTGTTTTATTCAAAAATGTTTGTAATTAATCCCATTGAATACAACGAGACGATAAGGAATTAAAATTTATTTGTATATGTAGGGTGGGTGGGTGGCCTCTATTCCACCTTCCAATCAGTAAAACATCATCAAAATTTATGTGAAAAATTTGTATGAATAAATCTTTAAAAATTGCAATTATTTTGTTTATTTATATTTTACAATTTTTAATTAAAACCCTCGCTTATGTATTACTGCTTAGTAGTTGGGATAGAGGCCACCCACCCACCCTACATATAAATGATAACTTCAATTGCTAATCGTTGATGATTTTGCTGCTAAAAACAATCAAACCCTTTATGTAATAAAAAATATAACAAAATCAAAATTAAAATTTAAGTATATAATAGCTAATCTTATCTAATTTAGATTTAGAGTCTGACTACCCAACATATATCAAATTTTTACCAATTTACTCAATCAAAAATTTTACCTTATTAATTTCTTTTTTATTCAAAAAGTTTTGTAATGAATTCCATTGAATACAACGAGACGATACGGAATTAAAATTTATGTGTATATATGTGCGTGGGTGGCCTCTAGCCCACCCTCCAGTCATTAAAACATCGTCAAAAATTATTAAAAATATTTGTTTGAATACATAAATTTAAAAAAAGCAATTATTTTATGTATGTTTACATTTTACAACTTCTAACTAAAACTCTCGATTATGTTTTACGGATTGGGGGTTGAGATAGAGGCCACCCGCCCACCCTATATATAAATGATAACTTCAATTGCTAATCGTTGATGATTTTACTGCTAAAAACAATAAAATCCTTTATGCAATAAAAAAATAAAACAAAATCAAAATTTAAGTTTAAGTATATAATAGCTAATCTTTTCTAATTTAGATTTAGAGTCTGTCCACCCAGCATGTATCAATTTTTTTACTAATTTACTCAATCAAAAAAATTTACCTTTTTAATTTCTTCTTTATTCAGAAAGGTTTGTAATTAATTCCATTGAATACAACGAGACGATAAGGCATTTAAATTTATGTATATATGTAGGGTGGGTGGGTGGCACACCCTCCAATCAGTAAAACATCATCAAAGATTATTTTAAAAATTTGTTTAAATAAATCTCTTATATTTTTAAATGTTATATTTATTTGTACAGATTCGGAACTTTATGACATCTTTTGGTTTGTTTAAACTTGTAGATTTTGAAACCAGATCCAACAATTGTTTGGATAATGTTTCCTCAAATGTAGAAAAACACAGAGTCTCAATAAAACCAATTGATCCCGGATTTTTGATCATATCGGTATCCATGTGTAGCTGAATACTTACTGCCACACTGCAGAAGTCATCAAAAAGACAATTCGACCTATTACTAAAGCGGGTAAGGTTCATTTATATATTAAAGTGAATGATAGTATAGCGAACTGGCATGTGTCAGAAGAACCATCATGCTCCGACCACATGCAAATCCGCTTCGATCTAGTCACATCTCTCATGACAATCAAGTACAGAAACCCAAGAGAGACGGACTGGGTAGGATATAAAGAGTCCCTCAGAGAAGCTCTCAAGGGAGGTACAGCATCGACAAGAGAGATGAATGGGCTGGAGCTGGCAGTGGAACAAATCAACGACGCCATCAGGAGGGCTTATCTGGAAAACTGCCCGGAAAAAACAGCCAAGCAGAGTAGCTGCGGAACAGTCTGGTGGAACAAGAACCTCGAGAAGATGAGGATCGAGGTACGAAGGCTATTTAATAGGGCCGAAAACAACCAGGACTGGGACACTTACAGAGGAAAGCTCACTCAATATAACAAAGAAAACCGAAAAGACAAAAGGGACTCGTAAAGGAAGTTCTACGAGGAGATTAACGACACTCCAGCATGTTCAAGAATTCACAAAGTCCTGGCTAAGAACGGCAATGCTGCCAAAGAGGTAGGCTTCCTCAAGAAACCGGAAGGAACCTATACAGAAACAATAGAGGAAAGTCTCAAGGAACTATTAAAAGTCATAACATAACAAGCCAGACAATCCTAGCCAAAGACCTAAAAGGCCCGACCAAAAGGACTGAAGACTAGCCACGGAAGTCATAAGACCCACTAAAATTAAATGGGCCATCAGCAGGTTCCAAGCGTACAAGTCCGCGGGACCAGATGGGATTTATCCCATTCTGTTACAAATGGGCATAGAGAAATTGGTGCCGCACCTGTCACAAATCTTCAAAGCCTGCCTGGCATGGGGATATATACCAAAATCATGTCAAAGCGTAAGGGTAATCTACCTACCCAAGGTAGGCAGAATAGCTGATCTAACACCAAAGTCATACAGACCTATCAGCCTATCTTCATTCTTACTAAAAACAATGGAAAGATTGATTGATAGGTACAGAAGGGACGAGATACTGTTGAAAGATCCCCTTAACAACAGGCAATATGCATATAAGTCGGGTAAGTCAACCGACTCGGCGCTGGACGACAAAGTCAATGGAAGACAAAGATATAGCCATGGCCACATTTCTGGATATAGAAGGGGCGTTTAACAACGTCACAAAAACCTCTCTCGTGGAGGCATAAGGAAGGAAAGGAGTCCCGCCAAGCCTTTGCCAATGGATTAAGGCCAGCCTAGAGAAAAGGACAATCATATCCACTTTGGGGGCCATACCATTAAGGCTGCCCACAAGGAGGAGTGCTGTCTCCACTGCTATGGGCAACACTAGTAGATGATCTAGGAAAACTGTCCAAAGAGGATATCCACTGTCTAGGGTACGCGGATGACTTAGCCATTGTCATCAGGGGCCGGTTCGAGGGGGTTGTCTCGGAGCGAGCACAAAGAGCCCTAAACTTAGTAGACAATTGGTGCAAACAGGAGCGACTGACAATCAATCCACAAAAAACACAAATTGTCATATTCACAAAAAGACGAGCATTGCAAGGCCTAAAGCCACTGAAGCTCGGGGGTACGGGAATCCCATTCGTAGGGGAGGCAAAGTACCTGGGAGTAACCTATGACGCCAAAAAAGCAACAATATCATTGGGCAGGTGTCGCATAATGTGCGGGAAAAATTGGGGACTAAACCCTAAAATGACTCTATGGCTTTACACCAGGGTGATAAGACCCATGATAGCCTATGGAGCAGTGGTGTGGTGGACTAGGACAAAGCAAAAGGGGGCGATAGGACTCCTGAGCAGTACACATATACTAGCATGTCAATTAATAATACTTACATTTAACGATTTGAAATTTTTATTAATAACTTTGTAGTATTTGCAATTTTATCAAGTAAAGAATTTTTTTATTCAATATTTTTTCCCTTCGGTATACATTTTAAATTTATTTAATAACATACAATATTTAATTAAAATTGTAGCATACGCCATCAAAGTGCTTCATATCTTTTGATGCTATCCTAAACAAACAAGCGGTCCCCTTTTTCCGACGGAGAAATATGACCTTGTTTGACTGATGTGGGGAGCTTCGCGTAGACAAATATTTTTTCAGTTGTGTCCTAGTTCGCTCTGTCTGCGATATATTGCATTTCTATACTAGGCCAGGAAGTTCTCGTTCGATTGCGACGTGGTCGTAAAAATTTTATTCGACGCCATAAAATTTCTACGTCTGGTGCAGCCTTTAAAGAGTAGTTTCAATTATCTCCTCGCCAACTGCTACTTTATAAATTATGATTATTAAAATTTCATCGAGGCTGCTACTCGTGAGTAATGCACAATGTAATAGTGGATTAGTCATCGTCGTGGGAATTATGGTGTTGGGGTAAACTCGCGAGGGTGTGCATCAAACAAAAGTGACTAATTTTAGACGATGAATTTACATATTTTTCATTTACTCAAGGATTTATTAAAAATAATTTTGCGAAATCAACATTTCCTATTTATAATATTATGATTTTATTTATTATACGTATAAAAAATGTTTTTCACCAACTGACATTAATATTATTCACATTTCAACGTTATTATTTATAAATTATTGAACAACACAAAAACACGAAGCTAAACCAGAAAAGGAATAATAACAGAATTGGTAATGCTATATTAAATTATTAAAATTAATTCTGCATTAAAAATATATAATAATATTTTCTGCATTAATTTATAATTTATTTGTGAAAATAAAGATAAATGCTATACGAGTTCATTTTACTATTATATGTTAGAGAAATCGCGCATAATTAATCCTGCATGCGGTATTTTCTGTATGATTTGCTTTTAAACATTTCATGCCCGAATTGATGTTTGTTTTACTCTTAATTAAAAATAATATTTTGCACCGCGAAATCGTGTATTACGTCCATATTATGTACGAATAAAGGGGAAACGTTCTGAAACACATTTGCCACAAATGAATTTGATTTCCATTAAAATGGCAGGATTAAAAAGGAGGTTTATAGAGTGAAAATGTTTCACTACCTCCCTAAATTCACGTTGAGTAACCAAAGCAGCAGAAGTAAATAAACAATTTTTACAGCAAAATTCGTAAATAAACATTGTGTTTTTAATCATAAGGATTGTGGCGACCGTTACTGTGTTTTTAACTACCACGTTTCAATTTAACGAAATTTTTGTGTGTGAATAATTAATACTGTAAAAGTTTTAATAAATATTGTCATTAGTGCATTTAATTATGTAACTTGATAAAATGCATTTTAATCTAGTAGCACTGAATAATTTGTACATAAAGACTTCTCGCAGTCCGTTTGCTCGCCCAGCGTTTATACCACCTTCATGGATATGTAAACAACAGAGGAAATTAATTTGATTCGAATTAATTCCGCTATGGATGTTTTGTAGTAGGAATTTAATTAATTTAGTCCGTGCACTCGCATAATACGTGCTTATTTCGGTCGGTTTGTTGACTTCTTGTTTATTTTTTCGCCGTTGGACGATGTGATATTAATTCCGGTTTCGTGAAACTGAATTTGCATTGTGAAATACCGCATACTATACCAAGTTGGGAGTATTTGATTTAATACGGTATTATTAATCGACGTTGGTTAAGTGCGTTTAAACGTAGAGGAAATCGTGTATTATATAAACATGTACGAGTAATATAATCGATTACGTTGTTTTATTATTAGAGATAAATCTATACTACTATACTAAGATAGTAAATTTTATTCATTAAGTATGAAATGAAAAATAAGTTATATTTTTTATATATTTTCGTTGGAGAAAATATTTAAAATAAAATAAATTCGCCAAAGTGTGAATAAATCGTGGCCAGCATACCAAAGAAATTGTGACGATACATCCCGCCGGCTTATCAATAAACCAATATCACGTCGGGGTGCCGAAATAACAAATTGTGGTATTGTAAATTCGTCTCGGACGGAAACTTGTAAATTGGAAGGTGGCAGGAGGAATATTTCAGGTCTCGAGCCCTCACCACTCCCGACGAGCATCGCCGGAGTGCTCGTGACCCAAGACATGGAAAATATGTGAGATTTTATTTTGAATTTCAAATCTTTTATTGCGACGCTGCGGAAATAGCTCGAAAAGGTCGTCACACGCAGATGAAAGGGCGACCACCATCTACCCCTCGGTTGATAAATGTTACGTCGTTATCCAAACAATTATGCTGAACATAATTTGATCGGCAGAGTTTATCTTGACCGCACTAGAATCGGCAGCATAAACCCATTTTGGTAATGGGTATTACGGATGCCAGTCATTCAGCTTATGACTGAATTAAGCTTTAGGTACGTACATCCATCAATATTATACGTGTACGTCGTATATGTATGTATGTGTGTGGCGTACCACTAATGCGTCAATCAAGATTATTACTTATGAACGGATAATAGCTACTTGAATTTACGTTTGGTGATAATTTCTTAATACCTACAACACCAAATACCTTTTGTAGAATAAATACCTAACTTTCAAAAATTATACGATCATGTTTCTGGATCTCACTCCCAAACTATTTGTATTCCCTTTAACATATGCTAAATAAACAAACCGTTTCCATATTAAATCCAACAATGAAATATCACAAAAAACATAGTTGGTCCTATAAATAACGAATTATAAATTTGTTACAAAACTTAAATCCATACAATTATCATTATCGTGACTCTTGATAATGCTGCAACATGAGAAACTAGTTGAGTAAATATACAGAATTAATTTTTGAATTTTTATATTATTTTAATAATTATGAACTTAAATTACTTTAATTTTAAAGAAACCCCTATAACTAAACTTTCATCTATAAATACATTTCTAAATGTTTATTCTGAATTCCGTATAGCCCGCTCTGATATTCTCGGGAGGCAATAGAATTTATAACGTCCCTAATGCGATTCTTTAACGTTTCTGCGTGATTTGGGAGAGCCTATTCGGAAGCGCCGTTTGTTTTATTCGGCCCCGCAAGTAAAAATCCAGTTCGGATCCGGTAAAAGTCTTAGTTCCGGATATTTTCGCGGCCATAAAATGCGAACAGACTACGTCTGCCCGTGTTGCTAGAAAGTGCCCATTCAGCCGTTCGCATATTCGCGAGAGGAAGATAACGGACGTAAAAATCAAATATTTTCCACCGTGTGCGAGTTTACGCGGAAATTGATTCAAAATATTTAAGTTAAAATTTAGTGTTAAAATCATCCATGTAATAACATATACTCCCAATATTATCTAATTTATTATTATCCTTTTTTGTAAATATCAATAATCTTCATTGATTTTAAGATATTTATAAAATCACATTGAAAATTAAATAAAAATTCAAAAATAATTCAAGTTTATATATACAGGGTCTGTTATGAAAGTAATACTTGGCGATAAAATCAACCGCATTACTTTCATAACAGACCCTGTATATAAATTTGAATTATTTTTTAAGTTCTCTTTAATTTTCAATTTCATTTTATAAAAATCTTAAAATCAATGATTAGTGTTTCAAATTGTAAATAAACTATATGCATATTTTTAGTTATATTGTATTATATTATATTATCTAGCATGTAATTCAAACTGATACAATTTTCATTTTGTATAATTTTTTACACCTTGAAAATAAAGATTATTATTATTATTAATGAAGATATTTGACTATCAATCGCAACGAAGTAAAACGGATCGACAAATGTGGTGAATAGTCTGCCTTCCAATGCAATATGAATGGAAAGACGTGCGTCCGCGTGATGTGTGTTTTTTGACGTTGTAACATGGTGGAACAATGGAACATTTCAGATGCTTCAAAGATTGCTGCATTTCAAGGCCACAGTCAGCGATATAGCATAAGGCGTTGAGGAGGGCCGGAAGGAAATCGCCGACGAACTCCATTCCAGACGTAGGGAGAAACTGTATACTCAGCCTTTTACTGAATTGAACTAAAAGGAAAGCATTGGGAGTGAGGGGAAAACATCTAAAAGCATGTTACAACAATCTTAAGAGACATTCCCGCCGAGGAGATTCCGGACGCCTTCTATGCAAGGCACACACGTGTCCGAGTGTAGTGATTGATGCTGGGTTAGAGTATTTTGAAAATTTTAATCATTTCATTTCTATTATAAATGTAATGCTATATTATTATTGATCATTCCGGTACACGATTAATAAATATTTCTTTTTCAGAAAATGCGCATTACATTTATAATGGACCCTGTATATATAAAATCTGAATAACATCGTTGAACTTGCAAATTTATCCGAAATTAAATCCTAATATGTTAAATTTAAAATAAGTTTTAAAAGTTGTTGAAAATCTAGAAATCGTTAAGAAGTTTTAACAAAAAACTGCTTAAACCTTAACAGTCTCATCTTGTTGAAAGAACTACACGGGAAGAAGATAATCTGAACTATAATATATTCGTTGGCATCCTCAAACAGTGTTTAATTTAAATAAAACTAAACAATTTACAAGCCTCCAAGACAAGTCAAAACACCACCCAAAGTAACAGTGTAACTCTTAACTTAAGATTCTAAGAACTAAACTAAATAATTTTTATGATTGATACTTGTTGTGCTACACTCTTGATGGAACTAGATATGTAAACTTGTTGATGTAAGACACTTGTTATGCTCAATAGATTTATTATCAGTTAACTAACTAACGTGTTTCGATTGTTACCAATCTTTTTCAAAGTTTAAACAGAATATATAAAAAAAAGTATTATTCATGTTTATCGAGGATTTAATAGAAGCGTGGCTCCATGCTTTAATTATGGACTCAGAATTTATAGACAACCGCTTCATTGTTTACCACACAGAACGCTCAAAAGCAAACAGTTCAAAATCTGTAAGAGCAGGAGTTTTAATCGGCGTTAGCAATAAGACACCATCAAGTCATATCTTACCGGGTAATACACTGGAGTTATAGTAAAATTTAGTTTTGGCGATAACTGCCTTATTATTTTCTGTTGTAATATTACACCTAATTTACGCATTGAGTTCTTCAAAAATCCCATGTCTGCTAACCACTCGGCCAGCGATTTTATTTTAGTAGGTGACTTTAGATTACCTTATATCAAACGTAGGAGAAGGTTTCGGTCTTCTACCAACCAACTTAATTTCGTCTTCTAAAATTTTATTTTCAGGTGGAATCAGGGCTTTGGGTTCAAATCAATTCAATCCAGCCAACCACTAATCCATCTGGAGTAATATGTTATCTTTCCTATACTAACCTTGCTGATCGATTGGCCAAACAATGTGAACCAATTATTCCACATGATAAAACCATCCCTCTTTTAGTTTGAATATTGATACATGTAATTATAGTCTGTTCGTTGGATCTTCCGTCGTACGTCACAAACTATCGCTTCAAAAAACGACGAAAGTATTACAGTGCGTCCTTTTTCTAACGCATTTGGTTTACTTTATCAGACTGAATGTTTTTGCGTCGTTTCTCGAAGCGATAGTTTGTGACGTACGACGGATGATCCAACGAACAGACTATACAATGCCGTAAAAAGCTGTTAATAACCAATATGACTTCAGCAACATCTATTATAATAGAATCAATGAATTCTTTAAAAGCATAAATTGGTCGGTCTTCTATAATTGTAGTGATGTTAACAATATCCTTACCATTTTCTACAATGTTCTCTACTTTGCCATAGACTTATATGTACCAAAAAACATTTAAAACCCAGTTCCTTTCCACTATGAGTTTCCAAGCGCGCAATTCAACTTGTTAAATCTAAAAACACACATAGAAAATGGAAAAGAACAGAAAAGATTATAGCAAATTTTCAGATCTTAGAACGAAACGTAATACTGCGATATTAGCTTCTTATAGAAGATATATAAATAATGTTGAAATATCTACCCCTCATAATATAAAATCATTTTGGTCTTACACATGCCAAAAACAACAAATTTATTCTTCCGTCTATAAATTGTGATAGAAGAAACGCTTTGATGGTTTTAGCGATAACTGTCTTATTACTTTTTGTTGTAACATTACACCTAATTCACGCATTGAGGTCTTCGAAAATCACATGTCTGCTATTGAGGACGTGATGTCTAACCACTCGGCCAGCGATTTTATTTTAGTAGGTAACCCAGATACATCCAACCTATTTGCTACATTATTTTCAATGGTTTATAAACCTTAGGTAATTTTAAATTATGTTTCATATTGTTCTTTTTATTTTCCTAGCATATGTTTCGATCAGCGAAAGGATTTTCAAAGGAATTACAAATGTTAACAGGTTTATAAATCTGACACCAGTACGAATTTGCACGTAACATTCAAAAATTCTATAAATTTAAATCATTTATTACACCAGGAAGTCATAATGATGGTTGCGACCGTTACTATGTGGTAATTCATAATGAACAATGAATAAAACGCTTACTATGTTTTTAACCACTATAATTTATTATAATATATAAATATATTACAATTTGTACGACTTAAGTTTCGACTTTTGACGGTCATTATCACTTGATAATGACCGTCAAAAGTCGAAACTTAAGTCGTACAAATTGTAATATATTTATATATTATAATAAATTATAGTGGTTAAAAACATAGTAAGCGTTTTATTCATTGTACACCAGGAAGTATTTTAAGTACTTTAATTTCAATGTAATCAAATAGCGATCCTGATAAAATGTCTACTATATTTTTACACAACTGCTCTGTGTTACATTAACATATCCATTGCACTACATTTTGTCGTTGCCAGCAAAGGTGTATTTCCTGATTCTTGAAAGAAATCTTACGTGGAACCTATAGATAAATCCAAATCTAAATCCAATGTTAAAAATTATAGACCTATATCCTTTCATAATTATCTAAATTATTCAAGAAGCTACTTTACAACCAAATGTTTTTATAAAAATTTGAATAAAACACTTACTATGTTTTTTACTACTAAAATTTATTGTAATATATATAAATACATAAGTTTCGACTTTTGAAGGTCATTATCAAGTGAAACAATTAATGAAAAGTTTACCTTTATACAAGTAGAAAAGTGGAGTGAGCGTAGGAAATTAATTTACAATAATTAAAAAGAATTAAGAGTCATTAAAAGATTATAGGTTTTGGAAAAGCGGTGTTTATATTAAATCGGTTTGTTCATTTAACAGATTTACAAGAGGATTATTATTTAATTTGAAAATTTCGGCGGATTCAAGGAGATTAAGCTTAGCACCTTTTGGACAGGAATGTAAGATTTCAATATTCTGAATTTGGAGGAAAGGATGTCAACAATCTAAAGCATGGTTAGAAAAGGTGCTGGTATTTTGATTTAGTCTAAATGCGCGGAAATATTCTGGATATCTCGTTTCGAAACTGCAGCCGATTTGTCCTATATCAGCAGAATTACACTCGGAACATGAAATTTCATAAACACCTGATTTTATCTTTTAAGTTGAATAGGATATTTGACAGTTGTAATTTGGTTAAAACGTGACTTGATGATTTTGTTTTCGAAGGATGTGAGCTATTTTTCCGGTAGTTTTACCACAATATGTTAACGTTTCTTGTTAATTCAATTTTGAATAAGGCTGATTAGATAACCTTTACTTTTGGCAATACCTAAAATTTTGCTCAGTTCTATGGCTTGGTTATTAGGTGATAATGGAATTGAAAAAAGCCTAGTGAATCAGTTGATAAGCAGTTTAGTATATTTGATGATTTCACCAGAGAAAATGTGAGTAAAGTCGTACATAAAAAATTTGAAACTCAAAAGAAAAAAACTAGATAGTCTCTGTAAAATTAAATGCCATTCATTATCAGTCACTGAAAATCACATCAGACGTTCACAGACAGTTTCCAAATTGATTAATTTATCAAAAGCTATTTTTAGTGCGACAGAACAATCACTTTTATCCAAAACTCTAACTACAGTCCTTACATTAATCACCAATCTGCAAAAACAACCATAGTAGTAGATTCAGAAATTACTCTAAATGAAGATAATTAAATCACATTCAAAAAATATATTAAATCAAAAGTTTCAATTAATGCCTTAGCAATCACGAAAGCAGACAAATCAAATTCAATTGTTATTTTGGAATCAGGTCAATATAATGACAAAATTAATACATTCATAAGAAAATCAGCTACGAGTATTATTGTAAATACCTTATGTATAAAATAATAAATAAAGATGTTTGTATCTCTCTATCACTATCTATGATTGCTTGTTTCAGCGATTCCTCGCGCCAACTAGAGCAATTTAAACTTAATTCACACGGGAATGCGAAAAAATAATCAAATAAACTGTTTAGACCTGACCTTGATACACAGAAACAACAAAATTGAATTCAATATATTTGGGAAACCCACCAATATAAATTCCACTATCCCACATAATTCCAATGGACTTCAGCAAATGGTTCGGTTATGTCAATCATTCCATTCATGCACAAAAAATAAAATCATATGAAGTCTGTGATCCCTTTTTGAAATAGTTTGCCTCTTACTTAACTGACAGAACACAATTCGTTAAAATTAAATCTTTTGTATAAGAATCCTTTGCTGCCATGTCTGGGGTACCCCAGGGCTTACTCATCGGTCCTCTCCTGTTCTCCATATTTATTACTGACCCTCTAATGTTCTAAACGCACTCATCTACTTTTTACGAATGACCTCAAGCTGTACTATAAAGTTAAGACGGTCACCGACTGCGAGTAAATACAGGACGATATTAATACTGTACATGACTGGTGTCTTAAAAACTGTTAAATCCCTTGTCCGTAACAAAAAAAAAACTAAATAAAAATAATAATCCAAGTTCCCCACACTAAAAAAGTTCTGTGGAAAATCATTAATCTAAAAATGATTAGAAAATGTATACAAGTTCCAGAAAAATATTTAAAAATTCAAAAATATATTGAAAATACTATAGCAAAATTAAAAAAAACGCGAATTCTAAAAACAAATATCCGAATTATCTATAAAATTCCAAACAAACTGATTGTTACTTTAAAATAAAGAGAAATAAAAACAGTCATATTTATTATATTCCAAAATTATTGCAATTACTTTTACGCAATAATTACATAATTAAAATTCCAAATTCCAAATATTTATATATTTAAATTTGAAGCGAAACAAAGCGTTAAAATAATATCAGGTATCATCACTGATTTTAAAAAAGTACATGAAGAGTGAGTCTACATTGGATTTCTAAACAAAACAAAATTTGCAAATGAATCACCGACAGTCATAAAATATGTAAATATAAATATTAAAATTATAAAAATCATTTAAAAGCACCCATGGCTTAGGTCTGTAAACAAATGGAATTATCTTAATTTTGAACACAAGGGGTTTGTATAATCATAAAAATAATAATTTAGGACATATTTTTGATATAATTTTAAACAGTTGATCAAGCGTTTGTTTTTATTTGATTTACTCCATGAAAATATTTATAATTAGATTTTCCATAGATAAGGAATGTAATCGAATAGGATGATCCCAAATTCTAAGTGCAAAGGGTATCTATAAATATTAAAATGGTAATTTAAAATATATTTTTGATAAATTTAGAAAGTTTTAACTAGATCGTGGTTATTTTTATATTGTTTTAAAATTTTTCAAAAAAATTATACCCGTAATCAAATCAAATTTCTGATATAATAGGATTCTCAAATAATAAAAATTGCCATTTAGGATATATTTTTAATGATTAAGTCAAATTTAATATTATTTGTTTTAATATTTTTTAACCTCATTAAAATATACCTTTTTTTCTAAACTTTAGGCCCATAAATAAATTGGATTATCTAATATTTTAAGGACGATGGGTTTTTATAATCATTAAAATGGTAATTAAGCACATATTTTTAATGAAATAAAAAAACAATTTGGTAACGTTTGTTATTCTATTGTATTAACGTAATTAAAATGTTTATAAATTTTTCATGTAAATAATCTGTAATTAAATAGGTTAATCCCAAGTTTTAAGTACAACTGAATTCTATAATTAACAAAAGTGCTAATTTAAGATACATTTTTCGTAAATAAATAGAAATACTCGATAATGATTGTTAAATATTTCTTAATTTTCAAAAAATCAGATTTGCAATCAAATGAAATTACCTCAAGTTCTAAGTACAATGGAATTTTATATTTACCAAAATGATAATTTATGATATATTTAGATAATAATAATAATAATAATAATAATAATTTCTTGTCATTGAATGTTTACAAACAGTTTTGTAATTACATTATCGACAAGTCAATTGTTTTAACTCGATAGCATTTGTTTTCATAATTTTTAACTTCAATAAACATTTACATTTTGTTTCCAAAAATGAAACACGTAATCAAATGGAATTATCTCAAATTCAAGATATAATAGGATTGTACAAATGTTAAATGGTATTTTGGGCATATTTTTTCATAAATATTAAAACATTAATAAACTTGATTTTATTTGTTTTTATATTTATTTAACGTCATTAAAATATATAAGTTATCCCAGAAAAATAAGTTTGTAAACTAATGGGATTATCTAAAAATGTTTAGGCACAAATCTCATTTCTTCTCTTATTTTATTAACTTCATTAAGACATTTATAATTATTTCCATATATGAAGTCTGTAATAAATATGTAAATAAATGGGATTTTCCAAAAAAAAATGGAATAATGAGTTTCTATAATCATAAAAATAGCAATCTCGCACATATTTTTGATAAAATACATACATATTTAACGAAATAACGAACTGACCACTCTCGATACAGCTCTAGCCCAAAATGTCCTCTCTCCACATATAGTACTAACTTACTAAAACAAAAATTCAACCCCAATAACATCGACGAGTCCCATGAAATATTACATTTTTTCCATTTATTTGAGGTACAACAGACAAAATCTCCAGATACGTCATCATTTACTGCAAAATATGGCATAACTTAGTACAAATGTCAACCAAAATGCACTAAATTGATGAAGAATAATATTGCAAGACAAAAGCTCGGCCTTACAAAACATCGTAAGGATTTTCATACAATTGCCAAAGCCTTTTCACTATTTATAATTGACAATGTAGTCCAAACTGTTGTCCAGAAAACAAATAAAATAGCTATTTTTTTCCGCTGTGATATTTATAAACACGCTCAAGAATATCATCGTATTTTTGCGATTACATTTCTGACAAGTTAGCTGCTCTCCCGAATTGTATTTGATATCTTTGTAACTAACTGTAAGATAATTATGCATCAAAAAACTGGATTTAAAGGTGGGTTTAGAGTGAATATGAAAGGATGACAGATAAATTTGAGATCTTGTATACCGCGAAAATGCCATGATCTTCATGCCTATCTAGGAAAACAAAATAATGTTTCCGAGAAAAGACAGGGAGATGTGGTAAATCATTAATCAGTTGGCTATGGAATAACAACAGTTTTTTTTTCATTTCGTTTCATTATCAAGCAAATTATTTAATAAAGACTTGACATTGTGCGTAAAGGTAGGAAGAAATAAAACTTTCATACCTACTGAATTTTTGTCTCAGAAATGAGAAATTTTCAAGCATGTTTACATTCAGAGCTACTCAAACTTTATTTTCTTACTTAAAAGATAAATGAAAAGCTGTTGATAATATACCGCTAGAAACATAATTAATAGATAGCCAATGCTTTTATTTGGACACATGGTTGATGTTGCTGACATAAACTCCAGGGAAAAATGTGAAAGATCTGCAAAATCGGAAACCGATTTGTAACAGTTCAGCAGTCAATGAGAAGATTGGATTATTGCATCCTAGCTGGAGGCAGTTACTTTCTTGCAGATTAAGAAACTTACCATGTAATTTTTGGTAATATCCAACAAATTGGGATTTCAAAAATCATCAAATAACAATATATTTTTGGAATAGCCCAGGGACTAACCTCTTTATTTTTACCATATGTTTAATAAACGCCCTGTATATGGTAACGAATTGTAATGGATAACCAAATAATTAATTCTATTTTCTACGATACTGTTAGAAATTAGAATTAGAAGTTACAAATATTATTAATATTATAAATATTTATATTATTCTAACTTCATTTATGAAGATAGAATGATATAAAAGGTTTTTTTATATAAAGCTTTAGAGATAAAGCACCTTGCATAATAATCGTACTATAATGTGCTTTTATGATTTTAATAGTTTTTTTAATCAACTGTTCTTCTTCTTACAGAAATTTGCCAATATTCTTAATTTTTTTCATAATTACAATCTTTATGAAAAGAATTTATTAAATTGTAATTGATAACAGAATCATTAATTATATTTTTACGATACTGTTAGAAATTTAACATACAAAATAATAATATCAAGTGAAATTAATATAACTTCTACATTATTCTAACTTCATTTATTTAGATGGATTTAGGCAGGATTTTTTTATAAAGCCCTAGAGATAAATCCCCTTACATAATAATCTTCCTATAATAAGTGCTGAAAGATGCAAAGAAAACTTTCTTATAAAGCATGACGAGGGTAACCTACTAAAAAAAAACTTACTCGTGTCGTATACACGTGCACTCATCATCCCGCAAATAATTTATTCCCGTGAAGAAGATCGACTAACCTGTAACAAAAAAGAAGGCACAGGTTAATACAATATAAATATCCCCGCGGACCATCATACATTTCATTTCACCACATCCACGACAAATCGAATATTTTATTAAGGCAAATTACTGGATACAATTGAATAAAAAAAACACAAAGCAGCTCAGACGATTGTCTAGAGTCTCGCGAGGGCACTGAAGTTTCAGACGTTTCACATGTAAATCTGCAGCATATCTGATTATGCTAAAACGCTTCACGTAACGACTTCAATTCCATCGAAGTTTCAGCGCCCTTCACGTGCCAACACAAGCTAATACATAATTTAGAAAAAAACGTAAATTAAACAGAACAACACCGGGAGGCGTAAAAACTTAAACGCGCCTTTCTGAATGATTAAAGTGTTTCTGGCTCCAAACCTTCATCCCTTAAATTATTGACGCGTACATGTACGGTTTGATGTTACCTGGGGATTCGAATTCTATAGGGCAACAAACAGTCAGGAGGATAAATACGGAACACGGTTGTCTAAATGATTAGCTTTGTATTTAAATTAACCCATTCATGTGGAAATTGTAAAAAAAAGAGGTCAATTTGTTTCCTCTATAAGCGATTGATTGCTATAAATTTCTTTGATGGTTATTTTATACAATAGGATTTTGTGGGTTTCAGGTTTAAATTTAAATAAGGTATTTTTGGAATGACGGAATAATTAAGTATTTGCATAATTAGTCAGCCGAGAATTTAAATGTTTCTGGAATGTTAACGTTGAGTTTAATTTTATTAGGCTTACAAAGTAAATAAAATCTTTCTAATTGTTATGTAACTAACATCTTTTCAATTTTCATTTTTTATTACATCTTTAGTAATAATAAACATTTCCAAAAAGTTATAAAATAAGCATATAATGTATTTTTATTAAATTATAAAGGTTAAAGAAGCTTTTGAAATTTGGTTTAATTTTGACAAATTTTAAAGATTAATATTATTGATTTTTCACATATTTGAAAAACAAAAACATTATTGTGTGTTTTAATTACTTTTGAATCAATATTTTAATGTTAATGGCTTAGCTGTTGTCATTTTCGTTTTTAATTATGTTTTCTTAATTTTTCTACTGTTGTAATCAAACGTTTCTTCTTTAAGATTTATTTTACTGTTGTTAATTGTAATAAGAAGTTTTCAATTATTTTGTTGTAAAATTTTAAAGCAACTGACTTTTCAATAGTTTTCATTTTAGTTTTCTATTAAATTAATTTTATGATTTTCAATAGTCTTTAAATCAACTGTTCTTCTTATTACAGAAATTGCCAATCTTCTTAATTTATCAAAATAATATCAAAATTTAAATTTTAATAGTTTTTTTCGTAAATGACAACTGTCTCTTTAATTGTTTTAATCAAATGTTTCTTCAGTGATTTTTTACTCTTATTGTGTTAAAAAAATTCATTTACAACAGTTTTTTTGTTATAAAATTTTAAAGTAACTCTATTCAACTTGTTTTCTTATTAAAATACTTTTATTTTCCTTTGGTAACATTTCAACGGCTTTTGGACGAGTGCAAAATTTATTTCTTAGAAAGTTTTTAGCCGTTTTACACAAAGATATAAATTGCATGTTAAGGAAATTTCTATTTTTTTCAATTTGATCTTTTAAATTTTTTTAACTATTTTATAATGATTTATCATTTGTTGTTTTTTGTAAAATGTTTTAAATCAATTGTTTCTTATTAGAGAATCTATTCTTTAAAAATAAACCAACTGTCGTTTTCTTAAAATGTTTCAATTATTTTCATGTTTTTAAATGTGTTAACAAATTTAATGATATTTAAAAAAATGTTTAAGTTGTACTTTGAATTGTTTTTTGTTTTGTTTTTCAACTATTGTTACCTTTGATTTTTGTGAGTTACGTGAAGGTAAACTTGATTAATTAAAAAGCACTAAAAACCTTTCTTCACAATTTTATTTAAATTCACAGATATATATTTCGGACACAAAGTGACCATTATAAATGTTTTAATACTGTATTAAAACATTGATAATGGTCACTTTGTTTATGTTTTTTGTATAAAATTTTAAAAAACAACTTTGAATTATTTTAAGAAAATTCTAATGATTTTCGGCATATTATTGTTGTTTTTCTCTTTTCTGTAATATATGAAATGCTTTTAGAATATTTAAAAAATATTTTTAAACTGTTTTTTTCTAAAGCAAAGCTAATATTTTCGATTTAAAAAGTTCTCGTTTTTTTATGTAAATGACAATTTTGTTTTTGTTTCAAATTTAATTATTGCTTCGATCTTTACATCAAATTTCAATATTGTTATTTTTTTAACTGTTTTTCTAACAAAATTTTAATTGATTTTAGGCAAGAAAAAAAATATTTTTAGAAAATATTTAAGTTGTTCTTTGAATTGTTTTTTGTTTAGTTTTTCAACTGTTTTTACCTTGTTCCCGAATATATTTCAATACATTCTTTTTGACATACTTTTGTTAATAGCTTTTAAATTATATGTTTTTGGTATAAAATTTTAAAAACAACTTTTATTTTTTCTAAGAAAATTTCTGATGATTTTTGATATACTATTGTTCTTTTTCTATTTTCTGTAATATATGAAATGCCTTTAGGATAATTTAAAAATATTTTTTAACTGTTTCTTTTTTCTAAAACAAATCTAATATTTTCTTCTTAAAATTATTTTTTCTAGGTAAAATACAATTTTGTTTTTGTTTCAAATTTAATTATTGCTTAGATTTTTCGATCAAATTTCAATATTGTTATTGTTTTATCTGTTTTTCTAACAAAATTTAATTGATTTATGGCAAAAATGAATTATTTCTTTAGCAAATTTCTGTTCCATTTAAATTTCTTACCATATTAAAGCAAATTTTTTATTTTTTAAAATGTTCTAATATAAAAATATGTACTTTGATTTTTGGTTGAATTTTAATTATTTTTAAGAAAATTTTAGAATGTTTTCTTAATATATTTTGTTTTAATTTAATAAAATTTCAAATATAATTTAGGCAATTTAGGCTTTAAATATGAGGACATGTGTCAATATTTTAATATTATCTGTCAATTGTCACCTAGAATCTACAATTTGTCTTTTGTCATCCGTCAAATGTTATGAAATATGACAAGTGTCATTTGTCAAAAGTGTGTGTCAAATGTCATTTATGATCTACAATCTGCATCTTGTCATGCGGTAAATGTAATGACGTATGTCAAGTGTCATTTGTCATCTGTTAGTACTTAAAAAAGATCTGCCAATTGTCATCTATAAATTACCACGTATCTTTTCTTGTCCTTTAAATGTCATGACATGTATCAATATTTTATTTATATCTGTCAATTGTCATCCATAATTTAGAATCGTTTTTCTTCGTCTATTGTCATATGTCAAATGTCAGGATATGTGTCAAGTATCATCTGTCAATACTCTATTTATTATCTGTCAAATTTCATGACGCTTCAAGTATCATTTATCAATAGTATGTGTCAATTGTAATTTATGATCTACAACTGTCTTTTGTCATGCGGTAAATGTAATGAAATATGTCAAGTGACATTTGTCATCTGTCAATACTTGAATACTTTTTGTCAAGTGTCATACAATCTGTTTATTAGCTGTCAAATGATATTTACAATCTAAAATCTGTCTTTTATCATGTGTTAATATCATGGCATATGTCAAGTGTCATCTGTCAATACTTAAATATGATCTGTCAACTGTCATATATAATCTACAATCTGTTTTTTGTCATTCGTCAATATGTCAAATGTCATCTGTCAATATACTTGAATAGTTTTTTGTCAAGTGTCATACAATCAGTTTATTAGCTGTCAAATGATATTTACAATCTAAAATCTGTCTTTTATCATGTGTTAATATCATGGCATATGTCAAGTGTCATCTGTCAATATTTAAATATGATCTGTCAACTGTCATTTATAATATACAATCTGTTTTTTGTCATTCGTCAATATGTCAAATGTCATCTGTCAATATACTTGAATAGTTTTTTGTCAATTGTCATACAATCTGTTTATTAGCTGTCAAATGATATTTACAATCTAAAATCTGTCTTTTATCATGTGTTAATAGCATGGCATATGTCAAGTAACATCTGTCAATACTTAAATATGATCTGTGAACTGTCATCTATAATATACAATCTGGTTTTTGTCATTCGTCAATATGTCAAATGTCATCTGTTAATATACTTGAATAGTTTTTTGTTAAGTGTCATACAATCAGTTTATTAGCTGTCAAATGATATTTACAATCTAAAATCTGTCTTTTATCATTTGTTCATATCATGGCATATGTCAAGTGTCATCTGTCAATACTTAAATATGATCTGTCAACTGTCAACTATAATTTACAATCTGTTTTTTTGTCATTCATCAATATGTCAAATGTCATCTATCAATACTTTATTTATTATTTATCAATTGTCATCTATAATCTACAATCTGTCAGTTATCTATTTATTTATTACTTTAATTGTTGCTTAGTTATTAAGTAGTTTAGATGAGTATCTTGTTTTCTTTTTTATTTATTTATTTTTCTCAATGTTGATTTATTTTGTATTTTTTCTAATGTATATAGGGTGAATCCCATTAATAAAGTTATTATTATCATTTGTCAATTATCACGAATTTGGATGTTTTTAATAGTTTATAACAAAACATTTCTTTAACTGTTTTTTCTTGAAATATAAAACATTTATAAAAAAATTTCTAACAGAATTTTAACTGATTTTTCAAAAAAATGTAACTTTTTTAAATCTTTTTTTTTATCAAATTTTTTTCTAATCATCTTAGAAAAATAAATAGTTCCTTTGTCTTAAATTTATCTAAAATTTTAATGGTATTACTTGAAAATTTGTAACTGCTTTGAAGCAAAATAAAAAAGGTTGTAATATTTTTTAAAATTGTATTTTTAAATTTTAAGTTTCTTTTTTTAGTAAAAATTAAACAGTTTCTAAAGAACTGTAAGACAGTTTATAGGAAATTTTAAAATAGTATTAATTTAGCATTCTATGATTAATTGCTCGTTTTTGTTGTCAAATTCATATTATTTTAAACAATTTTTTCTTCCTCTTAAATTTTCATGAAGTTTGAATTCTAATTTTTGAAAATTTTAACTGATTTTGAAGAAGAATCTATAATACTAATAGATTCTTCTAGAAACTTTTTAAGTGTTTTGAGAGTTTTTTTGGTTGATCTTTTTAAATTTTAAATCTCAATTTGTTTCTTAATAAATGATAATTGACCTTTTTTAAAAAGAAGGTTCAAATTCATTCTTCTGTCATATCTTTTCAATTATTTTTTATTGTTATTATCTTTAGCAAATTTCATTTATTTTTATGTATAATTTAAATTATTCTTTAATAAATTTTAAAATTGCAAATGAATGAAGGATGAAACTAAAAGTAATACTGAGATTTAATTTCTTCGAGAGCTTCTTTAAATTGTGTGTCTATCAAAATTTCACCTCATTTTCTTAGTAAATTTCTTTCAACGTTTGTAAAATTTCAAACTTTCAACTATTTTTAATAAAGTTTTTTAAGAGTTTTACTAATGTTTAACAAACAAACAATCCTGCTTTGTTTTTAGTGTAATGCAAACTGTTTTTAAGTAAATTTAAGAAGATTTTAACTGTTTAAAAAAATATGAAAATCTTTAGTTTATTTCTACATCTCAATTGTCTTTCTTTTTTCAACATTTTTTAAATTAATTATTGTTTGCAACCTTTAAACTATTTTTATTTATTTAAAAAAATATGAAAATCTTTAGTTTATTTCTAAGTACACCTCTATTTCTTTTACATTTTCAACATTTTTAAATTAATTTTGTTTGCAAGCTTTGAACTATTTTTATTTATTTATTATGATGCTTTGGATTAACTGTTAACAAAATATATGAATACACATACATAAAAAATATACTAAATTTTGAGCACAGAAATCACTTCATTCTTCAGAATATTCTTCCAATCAAACCTTGATGGAATGTTCCTATTTATTTCAGAATATATTGGACTTTCTTTCTACAACTGTAGATATTTATTTTACTTCAGTAATTAAGCATTCTGCTTAAAATTTATAAAAATTTGTGTATTTGTTATATATTTAATTAATTGCACACGTAACCCGTGGTGAAACATTTTTGAAATATCTTTATTAGAGATTAAAAAACACTTTTCTGTGAAACAAACCAAGTGTTTTTAATTTCTAATCAAGATTAATGTCAACATGACATGACATAGTGTAATGGTTTATATTTATATTTCTAATGTTGGTAATGTTTTAGTGTATTTTTTATTTTAAGCTAATTATAAATTTTCCACTCTATTATGAGTGGTTTTTTTTATTAATAAAATTTCGCCTTTTATGTCAAGGATTTTTTAATTCAAAGTTTTCAAAGTAAATTTTAAACTTTTAAATTGACATAAGAAAATTATTTATTATTTATTTTGTTTATGTATTAAATTATTTATAGAATATTTAATATTAAGTAGACTTGTATGTTTTTCGGCAGCTTCCAACATTTTTCTTACTAAATTTATTTTATTTTTTGTAGTTTTTTAGCTACTGCCTTATCATTAATTGTTTCCTCTTCGGAAATTTTTAACTATTTTTAAAGCAGATGTTGAGAAATGAACAAATATTCCACTTAATTTTATTATAAAAATATAATAAAACAGGTTTCATGTGTTTATTTATTATAAGTGTTGTTTTTACTAATTGACAACTGTTTTTAAACTGAATAAAAAATTACTCGGAAAGTTCTGAAATGTGTTTTTTTAAATAAAATTCAATTGGGTTTTATTTCAAATACAGTTTCTAAATATTTAGTTTAGTAATTATATATTCTTTGAGCATTCTTTTATTTAGAACTTTGCATTATCTATTTTGATATTGTTGTATAATGTAAACTATTTCAAAGTTGTTCTTTTTCTTAACTTGGATAAATTAAAAAATTGGAAAATATACTTTGTTTTTAAGGGTAACTTGAACTAATACAGATAATGGTTGCGACCGTTATTACGTGGCAATCCATACTTACCCTCAATTGAAAAATTCACAATGTTTTAACCACAAATAATATTATTTGTGATTAAATTATTCTGAATTTTTCAATTCAGTGTAATTTAAACTATTCAAGTATTAAAATGTTTATTTTAAGCAGTCTTTTACTTTTAAGTTTTTAATTGTTGTGTTTAATAAAATATTATTCTTTAATAAATTTAAATTTATAAATTTCTTAAAAAATCACAGTTCTTTAAAAAAACTAGGATAAAGAAACTTAAAATTTTACCACAGAAAACAGATAAATATCTTCTATTTTTCTTGGTATAATTGAAACTATAAGAAATAGGCAAATTTTTAATTTTATTTGAGCAGTTTTCACTGTTTCTCTTACTATTTTTATTATTTGAATTCTTTGAGAAAAGTTTTCTTATAAACTTTCGAACTGTTTTCCTAAACAAATTATTGATTGTTTTTGAGACATCTCATTATTAATTTTAAAAAAATTCCGTTGTTTTTTCTTTATACATATTATCAAACAGATTTTCAATTTTTTTAGTCAAATTTTGGAAAATTTTCTGCCCCAAATAATTTTTTTCTGTCAAAACTTTCAACTATTTTTTTTAAATCTTAGTTGTTTGTTCTTAATTTCATCTGTTTTTAGACACATTTAAAATTGATTTTAAAAGATTTCAATTATGTCTGTATAATAAAATTCAATTGGATTTTATCAAAAAAATATCGTAACTCTCAATTGTTTCTTCCTTTTGTTAAAACATTTTTTAAAGTGGGCATGTAAAGTATAAACAATAAGTCAATAAATCAATTGTTTACTATTTTTCTTGTATACTTCTAACTCTTCGAAACCAAATTTTATTGTTCTTACCCTTAAAAAAGGTTTTTTTGTAGATAATTTGAAATTTGCGTTTTTTAAATAAAATTTCAACTGTAATTATTGTTATTTTATAAATGTTGACATAAACAGCTAAAAAATCTTTCCTAAAGAGAAAACAGAAATTTTGAATAACAGTAAATAAAGAAGATTTAGAATAATTATTAGTGAAATTCTACAACGTAAAGACTTATATATTTTAAGATTTAGAATGTCGAAGAGGATACCTTCTGCCTCAACATCCTGGCAAGTGAAGGATTTGAGTGGAAGAACTCAATTAATTGTGAACACCGCCCGTGTTTCTTACGCACAAAATTTATGCAAGTATGTTTCTTTTTTAAATTTATTATTATAATTATTATTCAAGAAAGAAAACCGCAGACAAACAAATAAGAAAATAAATAAACAAATAAAATGCTTTCAACTGTACTAAAAATCATTTTGGTATTTTTGTTAGGTTTTCAACAGTTTTTGATAATAATATTTGTTTCCATTTCTTGGCAAATATCAATTGCAAATTTGGTAACTCTTTCAAGTTCATTTTTGTTGAAATGAAATTTTCAATTTAAATATTTATGTATAATTTAAATCAATTGATACGTTTTACAGATAAATTCTAGTCTTTTAAGTATGTTTGTTTCATGTCTTTAAAAAAAGTTAGTTGTTCTTTTGTGGAAAATTTTAATTAATTTTTTTTTTTCGGAAAAATCTTAAAGTAATGTTTTTTGGTAGCAATTGTTTTTTAAACAACTTTTAACTGTTTAAGACCCATATAAAAATGTGTTCTTAAAAGTTCTTAAATGTTTTTAAGAAATTGCAATTATATGTTTGGGAAAATTTTCTGAAGAAAGTATTTAAAGGTAAGACAGTGTAATTTGCAGTTATTTGGGTTAGTTTAGAATTATGTTCGATATTATATACTGAGTTTGTTCAAGGATAAAGCAGGTCAAGATTAAAAATATTGAGGTAGGCCAACGTACGTATTTATTCCTGTTTCATTTAGGTTAATGCACAATTGATCAAAGTCAAGGTTAAGTAAACCATTGTATAATACAATGTATTATTTATACCATTAATATTATACCAACGTAATTTTAACCTTGGGGTAGGTATAATAAATTGTTGATTGTGGTAGGTCAAAGATACGCTAAGTTAATATCTTATTTCTTGATGTGAGTCTGAAATGCGCTAAATAATAATAAAAAATTTAAATAGTTGTTATTGATAATGAGTGCCTAGCACTCGAAATATTTATCTAAGCATAGGAAATAAAGTATGGATAAAGAATACAACAGTATTTTTTATATTGATATGATGGATTCACGAAACGCAAAACGCAAACATCAAGTTTTAAGGAATGAAAGTTTTTCACTGTTTTCGTCTACTTGATTTACACTCCCCTCTGATTCCTATACTCTCCATCTCCTTGCCTTTTTCTTATTTTTTTTTCTTATTCTCTGGATTGTGCACACTTGATTTATATATTACTTTTATTATATAATTATTAGATTCTCACTGCGTGTGGTCGGTTTTTGTTCACTATAATAATCTTTACATTTGGTATGTAGGGTAATTGAAAACTACGTATTGATAGAAGGATATCTTAAAACCCATTTCTTGAGAATTTTCTAGCTCACGTCGAGACAGATAAGTGAAGGTTACGGACCTGCAAGAAGGTTATTTGTTCGACTTAGTTGTAAGTTAAAATTGATTCACGTTCCACTTTATCGAAATTCTTAAGACAATAACCTTTTATCTCTTAAACAAACCGGAAAATGCCGCCGGGTAGCGGCGGCTAATACCCTTATCCACGAATTCCTTTCGACGCCGCTACAGAAACAGAATGATGGACATAAAATATACAAAGGGACTAATTACACGACAATCCTGTATACCCGTCGACCAGAATTACAAAACTCGATTATCAATTATTCACCGGGGAATTTTACCGTATGCGTGAAAATAATGCTCTACTTTACTGCTGCAATGGCGTAAATTATTTATGCCCCATAATGTGGTAGTCGTGTAAACGCGTCGTATAAATATCAAATCGCGTAGCATGTTGGCAAAAATTCACCCCCGGGGCAATTACCGCGCGACGGAAGTGGCGAGGTGTAGGAATGCCTTTTAAGTCCAATTACGTTTTCCCAAATCGCGTTCTCCGTAGATGGATGGATGGATTCAATTTTTGCATTTGCATCTGATTTGCTTTCACGTGTTTTAGTTGAAAGCTTCATATATTATTAATTACGAAATTATTAGAATCTAAGTAACTTTTTTTTAAATATACAGGGTGATCCATTTAATAAAGGTATTATTATTATTAATATGTATAAAAAGTTTTATACCTTCTATAACAACTTATGTTATTAGGAGCATTGTATTGATCGAAAAAAAAACTTATATTTGATAGAACACTATTACTAACTTTATATAATAAAAGTAGCGTTGTTTTAAACACACGTATCTGCTTGATGTGGAATTTAACTTCCTCAAACTCGAAACTACTGTATTTCATTATGTAAACTTGATCTTGGAATTCACATCCATTCAAACTCACATAAATAAACCATCAAGATTATCTCTTAGACTCATATGAAGGTTAAACATTAATATCCGTGTGTGTACGTTTAAATCTTCATAATTAATGTGCGGAACGTTGATAATGGCTAACCTTTCGGGAGGTCCACAATTTATCATAAACACACATACACACGTATACGCACACTTCCACCAGCACAACAAAAGAACATTTCCTGTGCTTTTACCAGTGGCCGGAAAGTACACTGTTACATTTCGCCAAGTTCCGGTCGGGTCATAAAAGCTTAAAGAGGCCTCGTTAAAGGGTAGATAATATGTAATATGAGCAACATGTTTCCACAAATTCTATTAAATCTCATTAAGGGAACTTATTAAGGATTTTCATTAATGGGCCTCGGCCCTTTTCGCGAGACTCCTAATTTATAATCTACTTTATTACGACGTATTGTTATTAAGATTTCAGGCACACGCTTTATAATGGAAATCCTTAAGGGGGCGTCCTTCTTCTTTTTTGCTCTGGTTTAATAATTACCGCACAGCTTACGCGGGGTGAGTAAAGTGAGTAGATTTTGCACATTTTCGCATTATACCTAATTATAATTAGGGTATTTACGTAAGAGGAAGGAAGTACGTGTTCTTTTCAAGACTGTTCTTCAAATTTGCGCCAGAACGCTATCTTTGGCTTTTAACTTGTACATTCTGTACGCAATTTATCGAAGCCGATTACTAAATGATATCTCGGAATAGATAAGCACACCGTAAATGGAAACAAGTGTGTACGTAATACATCAAAGATTGTGCTTCAGGTGAACTCTTACATTTGCGCCTTTATTTATTCAGGAGATTGTGCAGCGAGGAAAAATTATTAAATTAAATGTAAATGTTGTAGATATATAACACAAACATATTTCTAATTTAAAACGACACACTTTCATACTTTTAAAATGGTGATGTGGCCATCATAGTACTTTCCCTATATTTTACTCGAAAACTATGAGGTTTACGCAAAAAAACTATTCTTTATAATTTGTTCAGGTTTGAATTCTCTACAACTATTTGTTATATAAATTTCATGTAGCTTCAATCGTTTATTAGAAATTGCCAAAAAATGCCAAAATTTTCAATTTTTAATTTTTTAAGTTAAGAATTTTATGAAAAACATGTTTTAATAAAAGTTGTTTAGTTCTTTACGTCCTTTAACTTTTGTTTGAGAAGTTTCATAATATTTTGTATATTTACAAAAATATCGGTAAAAAACAAAAATACGCCTCGAGTAAACATCCACTTCCGGTTTATGAATCTCTACCAAAAGCTTTTCAGCTCCAGTTTTTAACGATAAAACCTTAAGTTTAAAGTTTCATCTCAATTGGATCATTCGTTTTTGAGATACAGCGCCCACCGACAGACAGACAGACACACACACACACACACACACACACACACACACACACACACACACAGACACATATTTTTTTTCCCAGAAATTAGTTTTTTGGGTTCAGGGGACCCCAAAACGGATATTTCCGCAAAGAAAATTTTTCAAAAAAAAATCACGAAAACAATACTCCCCCTATATACTACGTGTATAGGGAAAGTAATAAAAACATATTGGGATGCATAGTATATTGATATAGCAAATATTAAAATTATATTATATATTCAGGTAATAAAGTAACAATATTGTTGCAAAAATTAAAGTTAATTACAGATAATATCAAGACTTATTGGACTTATTAGACTGATTGGGAAGTGATTGGTTAAGGGTAGAACAATAGATCTTTTAGGTCGCAATTCAAGAGAGGCCAACAAACCTCACTAGCACCCTAATTTAACCTATAACCTATAACATATAACCTATAACCTATAACATATAACCTATAACCTATAACCTATAACCTATAACCTATAACCTATAACCTATAACCTATAACCTATAACTTATAACTTATAACCTATAACCTATAACCTATAACCTATAACCTATAACCTATAACCTATAACCTATAACCTATAACCTATAACCTATAACCTATAACCTATAACCTATAACCTATAACCTATAACCTATAACCTATAACCTATAACCTATAACCTATAACCTATAACCTATAACCTATAACCTATAACCTATAACCTATAACCTATAACCTATAACCTATATAAAACCTTATATTAATCGTTAGCCTTCTACTATAGGCAATATTTACATATCACTTGTGTGGTAAGAAAATTACACAATTATTAAAGTAAAGATTGTTTAAATTTAGTATTACTAAACTAATTAACAAAACGAGAAAGGCACATATTTATACAGAACGAAACATTTAAAATATACTAAATCAGTTTGTTTGTTAAGTAGGGGAATTCTTGAATTATCCTTCGTTCTCTTCAAAACATTTAATTGAAAAGGAACATAGGATTAATAAAAATATATTTCAGGTAAATAATTTCGTCTAAACAGGTACCAAATATAGATTTAGTAGAATCCCTCATATTTAATTACTAAATTACAGAATTCCCCTACATAACGAACAAACCGATTTAGTATATTCCCCACACTTTCTTTCTGTATAAATATGTGTGATTCAATATTTGTTAATTTACTTCTAGTTTATTATCAGGTCTTGATAGAAACTAAAAATATAAAACATAACAAATTCATAAATTACAAATAAAATAAATAGGCGTTTTACATTCTGTTCTGGCTTGCCGATCGCTCTGATAAGTTTAACTCTTTGTTTATTTTGGTATATCTAATTCCTATATTATAATTATATCCTGCTAGACTTGCACATTTTCATTGCAAGAATAATATTACTTTTCATATTTTTGTAAATTATTATTACTGATATTTTTTAAGCTGATTTAATTCGTTAGATAGAATGCTTACCTACAATTTTAAAACCATATTTCATTTGATCATTAATCAGCTATGCAGTTTAAAGATTGAGCAAACAGATTCATGTTTAAAACAGAGCTCATTAATATTTTGAAATACTGGAGATGTTGCTCTTCCAAATTTTATTATAAAACTTCTGTTATTTATAAAATCTCTAATTATGCCAAGCTAATCATAGAGGTTTCCAATCGAAGGCTAC
Source organism: Ontholestes murinus (assembly GCA_963969525.1). Classification (NCBI taxonomy): domain Eukaryota; kingdom Metazoa; phylum Arthropoda; class Insecta; order Coleoptera; family Staphylinidae; genus Ontholestes; species Ontholestes murinus. The sequence goes on from OZ018396.1 coordinate 49,607,385, forward strand.
GTAGAAGACATCAAAATAGATCTCAATCTAAGATGTGTACAAAGTGGTAACAAGGAATTTCATATCAAATCAAACATTAGAACAGAACTTCAAACGAGAATTTTTTTCATGCTCTTATTATTTTGATGGCAAGAAGGAACCACAACGATTGACTGTGTCTTAATCTATAAAGATTAAAGAAAGATACAAGACACACCACAGAATCAATCCTCTCCAAAGAGGAATTTGATTTGGAAAATATATTACAAAACATTACGAGAAAACAGGAAAAGGGAATTTTCATTAGGCTTTCAATTGAAGAATTTTATAAAATAAAACACTCTCTACGATCAATAAGAGGACACCGCAGATTGAGAAGCAAGAAAAAATTTTGACCAAAAGTATGATGGCAAAGGACAGAAAGCAAAATTAAAACTTGACACGATACCCTGCAAGAATTTAAAAGATCTCTACGTGAATATATTATTTTGGAGATTTCTAACTACGCAAAAAGAAACTAGGCAAACAGAATGAGAGATTCCAACTTCAAAACATAATAATTAGAAAAAAACGTTCGGAAATTTTTATTAATTTATTTGAAAAGTGCATCGATTTGGCTCAAGCAGCAGAAGAAAGTCTTAAAGAAAAAAATGTCCACTAGAAGCTGATAAACACATTCTATCATGTGATAAAATTTGTCTCCAAAAAGTGCTACCATATCCGTGCCCACAATGCTTTAGTTGCAAAACTTAAAATTTTGTAATAAGTTATGATGGCAAGAAGGAACCACAACGATTCTAGAGTTTTATAAAATAAATCCCTCTCCATAACCAAAATAAAAACCGTTAGAGATGAAGAAGCAAGAAACATGTTTGCCCTTATTCCATAAGGAGGAGTTGCTAAATGATTGCAGAATGGAAAAAAATCAAATTTAGGACAATACCCTCCAAGAACTTTGAAGATTCCTGAGCATTAAAAAATCTTTTTTGAAAATCAACTCGCAGAAAAACCTACGCAAACAGAACCCTTTATGTTTGCTCTATAAAACATCAAATATAATCTGGGTATGCACCATAAAAAACTTCAGTGCTTTTGGATTAACTCATTTGGCTGGAGAAGCAGATAAAACTACTAAATAGAAAAATATGTCAGCAAATCTTCTTTGCTAAGCTGAATACAAAATTTATTGTAGGACAAATTACACCACAGAAGAATGCAACAAATAGACACCACCAAAAAATGTCTTGATGTTTACGCTGTAAGAAGCAAATATAAAAAATTGCACTGTCAAACCTTTTTTCTATTTCTACCATATTTTAGTTCCATCCAGGTAAATTATTTAATCTTCTGCAGAAAAGCATATCCTAAAGTCTACTTTATACATGCATATAAGATTTTGCTTCTCCAGTACAGCTAAGCATTAATTTTAATAATTTGCTTGGATACGTTATTAATGAGATTGGCCTGCTGTTTTTAACTTTACTTGTTTTAGCAGCGAAAATCTCCAAAAATTAACCCATAACGTGAAGCTTAACCAAATATACTTATGCAAAACATCCCTTTATCGTCCAGCAAGTAAGTAATCAAAATAACGAGTTTTTATGGTACATTTTTAAATAGCAATTATTTGAATTGTTATTTTTAGTTCTATTTCTTTCCAGAGAATATTAGAACATATGACAGTGGCTATCGCTACATTTGGTTTTTCATTAATATTTTTATGTTAGTTTAGTCGTCCTAACAAGAAAACTTAATACCTCTTGCTAATCAGAGACGTACAAAGCCGAAACTAATTAATTATTTAGTAATTTTCATGTACTGCGAATAGAATTCAAAGTAGAAATTAATTAACAAGGATACACATCACACCGCATTATGTCTTGACCAGTAATAGACCAGAAGTCTGTTTGTCTATGAGAAAATCTACGAAGTTAAGAACAGTATCAGAGATATTGAGATCAAAATTTGGCCCGGCCCCTTCACCAAAATGTGACACGGCGTATCGACCAACAGAAGCGCGCCTTCACCATTAGTTATAACTTCCATCTAACTTACCTCCACGAAGGAGAAAACCTACCATCCATCATCCATTCCAACTGAATTCCGTGAAGAAAAAATATTATATTTTCCGGACGCCAAATCCCAAGAAAAAATTATTAAAGAGCTGCTTGTGCATATATTGCAAATAAACAAGATTTGGTCACGAATATTATTTCCCTTTGCCAAACATTAGATTGGTTACTTTAAAATATGCTTAATCAAAATATATTTGCGACGAACTATTGATTTACGTTCTTCTACAATTCGTACTTTACTTAATGTATGTTTGTAAAATGTATTCTAAATCTTACATTGAATTGAAAAAAATCACTATGGTTTAACCACAAATAATGCATATTTTTCAACTCAGTATGGATTACCCTTCTCTGTATTCTAAATCATTTGTAATACTTTTCTAACAGAAGTTATAAGTTTCTTCCGTAATACAAGATACCTGGAGGGTTTATAGCTTCAAATTAAAGCTACGCTTTCCTGCCTTCAACTTTACTACGCTGATGAGATCCAAAATAAAACAGATCGATGTCTGTTGATACCAACAGTTGAAGCTACAAAAAAATGCACCTCATGGCAAGAATAATTTAATTATTCCTAAAACGCTAAAAAATACAAAACTAAAATTAATTTGTATGTCCCATACATTTTATGGTTAAGTATTAGTTTTTAAATTTTGTAATTATTAATTTTTGCCCTCCAGTTTTTAATTTTTCGTTATGGATTTTAAATTTTTAGTCTTACAACGTTTTTGTACAATTAATATTGTTGTAGCTCTCAAATAAATAGAATGATTTTTTGATATTGTTTAAATAAATTATTTTATTTTTCTTTAACTTTGATTCATATATATATATACTGAATACGCTGTTTATAATCGAGTAATTTTAGAGAATTATTCATTATAGTTTATTATGCAGATACTCAATTTTTATACTCCGTTGTTTTGACTTGTGTAACGATGTAATCTTTTAACACCAATAAATTAATTGATTGATTGATTGAATTTCATCTGAATATACTGCAAGGCTAATCTGAATTATAATATAATCCACGTTGATACGAATTACACCACATCAGGCCTAGAGCAAACCGGATCCAAAAAAGTGACCAATGTAGTTAAGAGCATCTAATCTCATTGAACCTTATTAAATTCACGAAGTCTCAAATTGAGCCCGGCTCCTCCACCAGAACGCAATTCTTCATATAAATCTAAGTTGCGCCTCCACCATCCGTTACAATTTTCAATGACATTTACAAAGGAGGCAAATGATATTGTCCATGATCTACAACACGAGAAAAAAACTATTAAAGTACTGCATGTACCAAAAAAGGAAATATCATAATGGTATTTTTAAAAATAACAACAGTTGAAACTGCATTAAAATGCAGCACATTACAAAAACAATTCAAAAGCGCTAAGCTAAAATTACTTCATTTCATTTTGAACTTTAAAATTGTCCAGCAAATTTGTTTCAGGATTTCTGAAGTTTGCAGATTTCTAGAATATTTGAGCAGATTCCTTGAACTTTCGGTGATTTTACATTCCAGATTTCTAGAATTTGCTTGAAGGTGGTAAACTTTTCCAGCAATTACATCTAAAAATTACCTCATTTCATTTTGAACTTTTATTTCAGATTTAAAGAATTTTAAAATTGTACAGCAAATTCGTTTCCAGTTTTATAAAATTTGGCAAATTTTCCAATAAGTCTATTCTCTAGGTATGTATGTGTTCTTGAGTGTTGTGAAGATTATATTAATAATAAAACGAGGTTAAATTCCCTTCTTCACAGTGAAGAAAGGAATTTAACCTCGTTTTATTACTATTCTCTAGGAATTCCTTTTCAAATTGGGTAAATTAAAGCACTTGTTATGTTCCATAATTTTATTTTCAGTTTCCTGACACGTGTTTCGATCTTTTACGATCATTCTCAAAGTGTAAAAAAGAACTGTTTTTTTTTTTACAATTTTAGAATGATCGTAAAAGATCGAAACACGTGTCAGGAAACTGAAAATAAAATTATGGAACATAACAAGTGGTTTAATTTACCCAATTTGAAAATTTCGTTCCATCAAGAATGTAGCGCAAGAAGTATTGAATATATTAAAAACATAAGTGAATTCCTTTTATCAGTTTTCGGACAATTTTCCAAAGTTTGCAGATATTTCCAGCATTTTTTGAAAAGATTCCTTGAACTTTACATTCCAGATTTCTAGAATTTGTTTGACGGTCGTAAACTTTTTCAGTGATTTCATCTAAAATTAATTAATATGTTTCTTGTTAACTTTTGATTTCAGATTTCTAGAATTTTAAAATTGTTCAGTAAATTCGTTTCCAGTTTTCTAAAATTTTGCAAGTTTTAATCATTTTCCAATAAGTTTGCGTCTAAACTCTAGGAATTCCTTTTGTCAGTTTTCAAACAATTTTGAAAGTTTGCAGATATTTCCAGCATTTTTTGTGAAGATTCCTTGAACTTTCTGTGCTTTTACATTCCAAATTTCCAGAATATATTTGACGGTGATAAACTTATCGGGCAGTTTAATCTAAAATTAATTTATCTGTTCCTTATGATCTTTTTATTTCAGATTTCCAGTTTCAGTTCGTATTCAATTCAAAAGTACAAAGTTGAAATGAATTCATTTCATTTTGAACTTTTATTTCATATTTTCAGAGTTTCAAAATTGTATAATAAATTGGTTTTCAGTTTTCTAAAATTTTGCTAATTTTAATCATTTTCCAATAAGTATTCGTCTATTCTCCAGAAATTCCTTTGATCAGTTTCAGACAAACTATCTGTGATTTTATATTCCAGATTTCTAAAATTTGTTTGATGACGGTAAACGTTTACAACAATTTCTTCTAAAATTAATTTTTGAACTTTTTATTTCAGATTTCCAGAATTTTAAAATTATCCAACAGGTTTATAAAATTTTGTGAATTGTAATCTTTTTCTAATAACTGTTCATCAATTCTCCAGGAATTTCTTTTTCTCAATTTTCAGACATATTGCAAAAATTTCCAACAGATTTTGTTTGCAGATTTATAGGATACAGATTTTACATTCCAGATTCTAGAAGTTGTTTGAGGGTTGTAAACTTTTTCAAAAATTACTTTTCCACATTTCTAAAATTTTCCAATGACTTTTTCCAGATTCCAGATTTTTTTTTACATTTCTAGATTTTTTTAAGATTTTCATAATGTTTAACACTTTTTTAGATTTGTTTTGTACGTTGTAAAACTTTCCAGCCATCACCTAATTGGTAGATTTCCGATATCTTAAAATTATCCAGCAAATTTGCCTTTAGTTTTCTAAAATTTGGCAAATTTTAATCATTTTCCAATAAGTTTTCGTCGGTTCTCCAGAAATTCCTTTTATCAATTTTCTGACATTTTTACAGATTTTCAGAATTTTTTCTTTGCAGATCCCTAGACTGTTCTATGATTTTACATTCCAGATTTCTAGAATTTATTTGACAGTGTTTAACTTTTCCAGAAATTTCTTCTAAAATTAATTTATATTTTCCTTTTTAACTTTTTATTTCAGATTTCCAGAATTTAAAAATTGTCCAACAGATTTGTTTCCAGATTTTGAATCACTATCCAATAACTTTTTATTCATTCTCCAGGAATTTCTTTTTTTCAATTTCCAGACATTTTGCAGAAACTTTGCTGATATCTAGAACTTTCTATGATTTTACATTGCAGATATCTAGAATTTGTGTGAGCGTCCAGCAATTTATTATCTACATTTCTAAAATTTTTCCAGATTCTAGTTCGTTTTACATTTCTAGAATTTTCTTTGAGATTTCCAGAAATGTTCAACATTTTCTTTAGATTTGCTTTGTGGGTTGTAAAACTTAGCAATTTCTTTTACAAATATCTGAAATTTTTCAAATTACTGAAATTTTCTTATCAAATCATTCATTAACTATCCAAATTTATGAAATTTTCCGTCAACACTTCAAATTCCATTTCAAATTTTTACATTAACCCTCAAGTTCTCAGAATTTTCCATTCCAATATTTTTTCTTAAAAGTTTTGAGATTTGGTAAATTTTTATAAATAAGTAATTTCTCTTTGTAATTTGCCAGATTTTTAGAAACAAAACTTTATTAATGATAAATAAAACTATCTTTAATGATAATACAACATATTTAAAAAGTACAGTTTTATTTATTATTTAATAAAGTGCCTGATTAAAGATGTATCAAAAAATTATGACTTTAAGCATGTAACAGATTTCTAGAACATTCCAGCATGTTTTTTTAAGTCTCTGGAAATTACCATTCCAAATTTATAATTTCTTTTTTCGAGGGAACCACAATTTTTCTTCAGATTTAGATGTAATCTTTTCCAGCTATTAAAAGACTTTTCGTTTGTTATCTAGGAATTCTTTTTATCAGATTACAGACATGTTTAAAGATTGCAGAGCATTTTAGAACTATCTATGATTTTACATTTCAGATTTCTAGAATTTGTTTGGGGGTTGTAAACTTTTCCAGCAATTTCTTCAAACATCCAACAGATTTCTAGGAGATTCTAAAACTTTTTTCTTTGAAAATTTCCATTCCAAACTTATTAATTTTTTCTACAGATTCAGAACTTTTCTTCAGATTTATAGATCTAGATGTAAATTTGCCAACAATTAAAAGATTTCTAAAATTTTCCTGAAATATTTCTTCCAGGCCCTAAATAATTCCCATCTAAAACTTTCCTAAAGACTCCAGAATTAATCAGCATTTTTTCTTCATATTCCTGGAATAATCCAAAATTTGTTCTTCATTATTTTGAGAATTTGCTTGGAGAGTTGTGCACTTTTTTGGCAATTGCTTTTCATCTCTAAAAATTTTCCTTCCAAATTTGTAGAATTTTCCCCGAATGTTCCTTTTTACGATCTTACATTGCAGATTCTAAAGTTTCTTTAAGAATAGTAAACATTTCCAGAATATTTGCAGGACGACGTTATTATAAAAGAGGAACCGTTTGATCCGAAACTAAACACCAAACAGGAGGAGTTGAAAAAGCAAATGGCCAAAGTGTATTTGACTGAAGCAGATAAGAAGAAGATTAAGGAAGCTAAGTACGAGATGGACGTCGCGAAAAGAGCTGAAACGATGCCTAGGGGTGAATTGCATTGTTCGAAAAAAAACTGCAATAGCGCACATTCATTAATTGATTCTCCACATTTCTAAATTTTTTCAACCACTTTCAATTTTCAGTTTTATTTTTACATTTCTGGAATTTTCTTTAAGATTTTAATATTCAGTTTTGTTTTGTGGGTTCTAAAACTTTCCAGCATTAACCAACATTTTTTCCATATTACTGGAATAATACAAACAAAATTTCTTCATTATTTTGAGAATTTGCTTGGTGAGTTGTAAATTTTTTTGGCAATTATTTTTTCAGATTTTGCTAGATTTATCAAATTTTACATCGCTGGAAATATCCTTTATAAATTTTAGAATTTTCCAAAACTTTCCAAAATGTTTCCTTCCAGATTTCCAGATTTTTTTTGGCGATTGTAAATATTTTCATCAGTTTCTAAAATTTTTCTTGAGGGTTCTAGAATTTCACCATTATATTTTTACAGTTTTATCTGAGGGTTTTAATAATTTGTATTAAATACATTACATTTTATAAAATTTGTCTGATTTCTTCAGATTTTTAGAACTGGATATTTTTATTCTAGATTTGAAGACTTTTTTTGAAGGTTGTATACTTTTGCAGCAAATATTTTTCCTAGTTTTCTAAAATATATCTAGTTTGTAGAATGCCTCGATTTTTTATTCAGTCTACCGAAATTTGAATTATTTTGAGGGATAACATTTTGTCTTTCAAGTTTTGATTTTCTTCAACTTTAATCTTTAATATAAGTAACATTCTGAACCCATTAAATCTTATTTTTATTAAAACAAACTATTCAAAATCGGCTTCAACAGCCCGTGCAGCTCATCATAAACCTTTCATAAAACTAGCCCTTTATAGAAAATACAATTATTTATTTTATAATTGTATATAATGGTAAATTGTTTTAAATGTTATATTCAACGTTTTGACATTTAATTTCGTTATTAAAATTGCAACCAAATCTATTATATAAATCCTTTAATTAATCAAATAGGGGATATCATTTTTAATTATCGTTATGATTAAAACACCAACATATTTTGGTACATACAGATAATGTAGGGGGTGAAATGTGGACAATGCCTATTGTTTCACGTCCCATGTACAAAATGACAAACATTTATTCCTTCATTATAATTAACCTAATTTCAGCGTATTCGCACGGAAACGCAGCCGGCATTCATAATAAAATAATAAATGTATCCGAATATAATTGCCCGTTCTATTTGAACATTTCGTTGTCGGCGAGGGGCCTCTGCTCATTATTTTTAAATTATTTCACACTCCCCGAACACGAAACGTTCCGTTATTCGCGAATTACCGCATTCCGATAAAACTTGACAGCCGCACACTGCCCTAACGCCGTTCGACACCGGCTCGGGACCATAAATCCCTATTATCAAGCGGACGCCGAAATCTATCATAAACATCTCTTTTTCTCGCCAAAAGCTGGAATTCAAACGTAATTACCGAACGCTGTTATAACGGGCCGTTACGGATATTTACGGTTTAAGTTGGCGACCGAAACGTTGCCCACTTCCTGTGTTTTTATCTGTGCCGTTGTTGTTAAATGTCGGCTGGTTTTGGTGAATGTTTGAAGAGGCTCCGAGCATTGATTCTGCATCATGGAAACGAAACGTTAATTTGGGAATTGAAAACTTTCGATTCAGGGGGAAAAGGAGGAAGTGTGCCGGCGATCGATGCTTGTCCACTCATGTTGTGGCATGTCAGGGGACGAAGCAATGAACTCTTGTTATTCAGTGTTGCTCGTTCACATGTACACTATACATTTCGCATGATCCAATTAAATTAGTTCCGTAGAGAACAAAAACGAGAAACTACTACTATTGTAACTACTCTATTGCCTGTGTTATTTAAAAGTTAAGTAACTTTTAAATAACACAGGCCTATAAAGTTAACAGTTTTTCTTTCACAAGGAGAAGAAGTTCTACCACCGACTACATAATTGTTAGTTGCTGAATGGCTAACTCCTATGCCAAAAAAAAGGAGAAGAAGATGAAACGGTATAAATGGTATTTTTTAATCAATTTGCTTTATTATGTAGAGACTGCTAAAATTGTTTCAACATACCATGAGTAATTACTCATCTGCCTGATGGAGCCACAATTGTAGCAATGTCTTTACATAATAAAGCAAAACTCTTTAAACATCCGTGATTTATTAATTTAAGTGCAAACATGTTTATATCGAGTTGATGTTACTTTGATGTATAGTTAAAATTTATGCAGATTGTATCAGTATAGATATTATAAAATATCAGAAGAGGTGGAGTACATCTAGATAATTAGGAATCATACTGAAATGCCTGGGTGGAAATGTCTGGTATTCGCCATTAATTTGATGATCATTTATCTTGTTAGTTTTCTTTCTTGGTTTTTTTTCTATATTAAGCCCTACAAAACTGAAATTATCACCTTTTCTGTATTATGAATAATAATAATGGTTTTCTTATCTTTTTTGTATGTTTTATTGTTATACCGATGTGATTCTTCAATCGCGTCGCCATAAATATCGCAGTAGAGGTTTTAATTATCTTATAAACTTTATTAATGCCTAAGTATTTGTATTATACATTTGTAAGATTTTAGGTGGTTTTCAATTCTGAATATTTATTAATTTAAATTTGATAAAACCATAAAACATTTTTATTTAGAGTGGTACAGTTTTTGAATTTTGTATAAGTTGCATTTAAGTTAATTTCATTTATCTGAGCTTCAAAAAAGAATATATCAAGTAAGACGTCTAAATCCCAGATTACATTAGAGCGAGGAAGCAAATGCTATCAATGGATTGTGCCTAATATGATTTTTCTCTGTGTTGAATGTAATCTGGGTACATTTTCTAAGATTCAGATAAAGTTAATGCGACGACCTAAGATTAGCCCCGGTGGAAGGACCCAGGAACAGCATCCTGAAGATGTCAAACACTGCAGGAGGTACGGCGAGCAAAGCCATCTGGGGCAGGGATGTGCAGCGGTTCTAAGATGCGGCCCCTACCAAGACGCTGGCCTCAATACCAACCATTTCACGGGGCCGCAAGATTGCGGGACCTTAAAGGAAGCCCTAAAGGTGAGGAACCAAACCTACCTACCATCCAAGGATGTAGAGAAAGCACAACTGGGCGAGGGTCAGGTCACATCGTGACCAAATGTGCATTTGCTATTAATGCAATTTGTGAAGAAAAGGGACTTGTATTTCATTTTATATATTATATTATTATTATTATTATATTATTATTATTATATATTTCCAGATATAAATGTGTAAATTCATGGATTAGTCAGAAGATAATAAAGAAAAATAAATAACATAATATATTTATGATAAGCAAAGTAGGTATTTACAATATACATGCGAATATTGATCCTAAATTTAAATGGCTTACACTACCTTAGTCTAAAACTAAATAAAATTATATTATACATGCATTGCACAGTACAGGGACATAGTTAAAACTTAATTCTAGAATAAACGTATTAAATTTTGTGTATATATAAAAATATATACTTATCGCAGAAATTAATAAATTCTTGTATAGAATAGAAACAGTTATTTTCTAGCATCAATTTAATTTTCTTATTAAATATTTTATTAGGTAATATTTTGATCTTATCAGGTATCATGTTATACAGTTTAATACCCTGTATTGCACATGAGTTGCGAAAGAAACTATGTTTGTGTTTAGGAAGTTTGAGTAGTCGCAATCTGGTGTTGTAGTCATGTGATATTTGATATATATTAAATAGTTGTAAGTTGGTTTTAACAAACTTAAGAGTTTCGTAAATATATAAACTTAAGAGTGGCATAATTTTTAGTTCCTTAAATAAGCCTCTGCAGCTAGTATTCGGTCTCTTATTATATATGGCCAGAATTAGTCTCTTTTGGGCCACAAAGACTTTTTGGATGTTTGATTCGGTGGTACAACCCTAGAAGAATAGTCCATATGTTAGTTGAGGCTAACAGTAAGACATATATACAATACGTGCAGCCTCTTTGTGGATGTCTTTTCTTGTTGCATATATGAGGTAGGAATACCAAGCCAACTTTCCGCATATTTGCTGAGTATGTGCATCCCATTTCAGGTTATTTTGTATGGTAAGTCCTACAAATCGTACTTGATCCATTTCTTCGATTGTTTGGTCATTTATTTTGATGTTTATTTGACTCATTTGTGATCTATAATTTATAATTGATGTTTTTGATGCGTTCATGATTAAGTTATTCATATTTAACCACGATCTTAGTTCAATTAAGGTTTGATTGGCTGCACTATTTAAACTGTTTATACATTTATTTTCAATATTTATTGTCGTGTCGTCAGTAAACATAGTTAGATGAGCATTTATAGTAAAAGGCATATCATTAACAAATATTAGGAACAATAGCGGCCCCAAAATGCTTCCCTGAGGTACACCTACGAATGTATGTGCCATCTGTGAATTATAAAGCATATTTTGAATATATGCACTGGTTATGTGCTTTCTGTCAGTGAGGTGTGATGCTAGGAGGTGGTAGCAATTTCCTCGCATACCGTATGCTGCTAGTTTATCAAGTAATAGTTTATGTAGTATACAATCAAATGCCTTTGTTAGGTCAATAAAAGTTGATAGAACTTTAGTGTTTTTGTCAAGATTGTTTAGAACAAAGTTTAAAAAGTGATAAATGGCATTCGATGTTGTGAGATTTTTTCTAAACCCAAATTGTTGCTTACAGAGAATTTTTTTACGCTTAAGGAAGTTTAGTATTCGTTTGTATAAGACTCTTTCAAATATTTTTGAAAAAATCGGTAGTATTGAAATCGGTCTGTAATTACTTGGCTCGTGTGGATCTCCTTTTTTGTGTGTCGGGATAATTTTGCCTATTTTTGACAATAATGGAAAGATACCATCTGAAAGTGCTTTGTTGATGGCTCGGGTTAGTTGTTTTACAATGCTTTTTAATGTAGACTTAAGAACTGCCGCAGATATGCCATCAATATCTTTAGTATGAGTTGATTTCATTGTACGAATTATTCCCTCGATTTCACATTCTGACTTTGGATGTAGGAACATAGACCCTAATGTATTAAAAGCGAGGTTGTAGCTTTCAGTATTAGTTGACCCAGCGGCGGTACCAATTTCACTGAAATATTTGTTCATACAGTTTATGATATTTTCTGGATTGTCTAATTGTGTATGTTTCACGTCATATATATATAGCCTAAGGATTTATTCTGGTTCTCCTTCTGCCCTTTTTTGCTATTGATGATATTCCACAACTCCTTCGATTTATTACTTGATGATTTTATTTTATCAGTATTGTAGTTTTGAATTTCTATTTGTAATGCTGTTTTGTATTGTTTTTAGCCTGTTTATATGCGTTATAATCATAATCACTATTTGAGCGGCGATAAGCTTTATAATAGAATTCCATTTCGCTACGTAAATGTTTGATGTTTTCTGTATACCATGTTTTTTTGGATTTATATTTGTTTAAAATGTTTTGCTTAACAGGACAGCAGATGTTGAATTTGTCTAGAAATATGTTATAAAATTGCGTGTTAGAGCCCAAACAATATGTTTCCAGTTCATCTCAGTTTATTTTTTCAAGCTCTGAGTTTAATTTGATATAGTTGTGGAATTTATATATCTATTTTGAACAGACTTTATGTGAAGGTTCTTACTACCCATGTAGCACTCGAATTTTAATATTTGACCATTGTGGTCAGATAGGTGCGTATCGACTACACAATAGTCAGTGCATCTTGAAGTAACTCAACAATCATTAAACTATACAATTCAGGTCAACCTGAACCTGCCTACAACCTGCTTGAGGTTATGGTGACCGAAGATAATATGATAATTGCGATTGTCAGCGATCCCAACCCCTTCAGGAAAGGAGAGCGGTTTCGCCGGCTGTAGGGAAAGAGACGAGGTCATTTATACCAGAGGCAAGGTGAAGAGACTGACCTCAGCATCAGGAAGTTCGGGAAGAAGCATAGTATGGGAAAGGGTAGGCCAAACGACCTACCATTCACATACACAGGTTTGTAAAAGAATTCGAGACATGGCTGTCGATGTTCGAAGCATGCTAAAAGAGTTGGGTGGGTTTGACAGACCGGGAGATTTCTTCCTCAAAACAATCGCCCGATTGGACCTCGAGGTGGTTAATGAAGAAAAAGAGTCGACGATAGTCTTAGCAAATGCCGAATCCTGGCGTCGCTAGAGTCTCTACTCAGGATAACTTATTAGGTAGTGGGGACAGAGGAGTTCAGCGACTACCGATGTATAAAATTCAGAGTTAGCGATAAAGGGGCTAGGACCCTCGTCTCCGGTGGGAGGAAGAAGATATAAGACATCAGGAGAAAGGACCCGGCCAAACTCTGCGAGTATATGTAGATATGATCTGGTATACAAGCGTAGGTCGTGTATTGGTGGTGGAACGACGACGTAGCGGTAGCAAGGGTCAAAACAAACGCTGCGAGGAGGGACCTCACTAGATGTAGGATAAAGGGTAGATTTTTCTCTATCCTTAAAGAGGCTCTGAGAAAAGAAAAGTAAAACCTGAGAACAGCCATCGAGACGTAAAAGGGCGAATTCGAGGAACCTCCAGTAGGAGGTGAAGATGGACATATAGGGGAATATGTCGGAAGAAGCTAGAATAATATCGACGCATTAGTAGCCGGGGGTACCTCAGCAGTCATTAAGGGCCTGGGCCATGAACGCCCAAATTTGGCGAGGAGGAGGTTATTACGTTACCCCGCGAGCCAATGATTAGCCCTAGAGCAGTAACGTTGGAGCTCGCTTTACAAATGACAAAATTTTGCTTGAAGAAAAAAATTTAAAAAAAAAAAAAGAGCAAATACAAAAGAAAATAATCACGTTCACTCGAATTCGTTATAGCAACCAGTATCCCCCCTTAAAGTAGGCTTACCCTGCTGTCAGCCGATAGAGTGGCTGGGTTCAAAGTTGTAAAGGAGCGCCACGAGCTTAAAATTAAAGTCTACTCTCAGGAAGGTTGGGAGGTAAAAGCTCGAAACCTATGTTGTTAAATAAAACGAATGAGTAACCAAAGAAATAAGATATTTAATTCCAAACGCAGAATATTGACGTCAGTTATATCGTAAAAAAAAAAAAAAAAATAACTTAAGATCACTTAGGTAAAAAAAAAAAAGGAATAAATATTGAATCCCTTAAACTCACCACCCTGATATGAGAAGGGTTGCAATATACACTGGCTAAGTAAGGTATGAACGTACTCACCAAATATCCGTTGACCTGCGGCAAGCGCTTACTGCAGATCCCACGTCGTTAACCTACAACAAAATTTACACAACGCGAGAACTGAGCCGGTGTAAATTACTGATAAACTGGTGACTTTAAGTTAACACGTTAAGTAATATAAGGTAACTATATAATATGCAAACTAAAAGATCAACACGGTAATAAGATGTAATGATCAACTACGAACGTATAACTGACTCAATCTCAACTTGAATAACATAACATGAACATAAAACTGATTAACGTAACTAAATTGAAATTGAGTGTCAAACTAAACTGAATGTTAATAATATATATATGCTTAACTGCACTGAATAGCATAATCTGAACATGAATGACATATGTTTAAACTGAAACTGAGTAACGTAGACTAAACATAAATTATGTACGTTTTTAACTGAACTGAAAACGTAAACTGAGCATAAATGATATACGTTTAACCGAACTGAGAGACATAAACTAAATGTGAAACGTTATACATTAAACTACAACGGAATAACATGAACAAATACAGTCCCCGGAATAGAAGAGCTGCAGTGCGCTAACGCCTTCTTCCGCCGTGTCTGTCAATCCCTCCGATCAGCTGAGCGAACACCACGATGATATGGTCCACAGGCTACGATTACGTCTGCACCCCTGGCGGAATGACGTTTCTCAGTGGACTAAGGCCAACTGAAGGACGGGCTCCGTAATCAACACGGGTATCCAATTGGACTGAAGAATGAAGAAACGAAGGAAGAAAAGAAGCCAGGTGGAAAACCTGGACGAAAACAATATTAGAATCTCATACGCCTGAATATTCAATTAAGGATGTAACAAGAAATGCAACACCTACCTTCCTCTCCCGGCTTCTTTTAGGTTAAGTCTGCACGTGGAAGTAAATCCGTCGAAGACGATGGAAATCTCGCAGCACCCAAATTCAATGCCAAAAACAACGCACCACGCTGGAGAATTCCAGTACACGGGTTCAATATAATAGGCCACTACTTCGGCTAATTATTTCATTACAAACTGAAACTATATGAACACGTGCGTTCCACTGCATAGAACAACAATAAGAATAAAAGGAAGCGGAAATGAGAACCTAATACGGTTTAATAGTGCCCTCTGTCAGAGAGAACAATTATAAATATGTAAATGAGGTTGCCGATATTACGCATCCTTAATCGAATTAAATCAATGCGCCGAAAAGTAACAGCACTAAGAGATAAGACGGAGAATAAAAGGCAGTGCAGTTTCGCACCGTAACAACTCCCCCTTTACTCCCCCGAGAAAAACTTCGTATGAAGTTTTTCGAAGTTAACTAAACCTCGAGAACTTCAACATACAACAAAATCATGGAATGACCTGGAAAATGGAAAACTCATACCAAAAAAAAGAAAGTCTACGGGATTAAAAAAGCGGACTACTCCTCCCTGTAAGAGTAGAACAAGCTACAAACAAGAAATGTACAGCAACACACCTCCCTCAACATTTCTCATGCCCTACTGACTACAGAGATTGTAGTCAGAGGTTTTATTGCCCCGACCTCGCAATAAAAGATGGAGTCCTAAACCAACCTAGACAACAATTGACTCCTCTCGCGTTTTTCCAAACTTAAATAACAAGTGTGGGAATACAATGGACTTGGAGAGTGACCTGAGAAACCCATACAATCAAAATGTACAGCAACACACTTCCCTCAACATTTCTCATGCCCTACTGACTACAGAGATTGTAGTCAGAGGTTTTATTGCCCCGACCTCGCAATAAAAGATGGAGTCCTAAACCAACCAAGACAACAACTCCTCTCGCGTTTTCCCATTCAAACGCCAAAATTAACAAGACCGTATTCTCTTTGGTTTAGCCCCTATGTAGAAAGAGAAGAAAAGAAACAATGACTAGAAGAAAGAAGAGAAATAACGAAAAGGGTTTTCTTGGAACAATGCTTTTGTCGTACCTAAATATCCGCCGAAGCGTTTTATTACGGGCCTCACTACTAATCTCCAAACAAATTCCTAAACCAACTCACCGCGTAATAAACTTTGTCATGCAATTAAAACCAGCAAAAACTGAGCTCATATAGAGCGCAATGTCTGCATGACGAAGTACTTAACATTATTCCAAATTTCAAGATACACAAAGATAGAACTAGTGAATGAAAGAGAGAACCAAATAAAGAGAGGAAATGCTATGATGGCGGACCCCACAAAGATGACAAAGAGGGACAACAATCAAATAACTAAAGCAATCCAAAAAAAGTTAAACTCCACCTGGATCATCGGGTGGGTGAGCTTTCAAGTCCTTGGCATGCCAGACGCCGCAATCTCGATTGTCTTTATCAATCAAGCGATACGACCAAGGCGAGACTACCTGAGAGACGGTGAAAGGACCAATAAATTTAGGAGCAAATTTAGATGTGAATTTCTTGCTGGCATCTGACAGTACATAGTTACGTTTCCATACCTTCTGACCCTGTCGAAACCGTACATCTCTACGCCGTAAATTATATTGCATTCGAGCGCGTTCGTATGCCCGTTTTAATTTATCCTTAACGTCGGCATATATTTTTGTGAAAGCAATTTTCCTTTCCTCTAACAAGTTACTGCCACGATCTATCTGAATATCATGCGGATCAATCGGCGGTTTGCTACTACGATTATCTAAATAAATCTCACGGCCAAACATAAGGGAATTAGGACTAAAACCAGTCACTTCATGTTTCGCAGATCGAATTGCGAACCCAACCTGAGCGAGATATTTATCCCAAGTATTATGCTTAGCTTGCACGTAGGAAGCAAGCATGGTTTTCACCACACGATTCACCCTTTCTGTGGGATTAGCTTGGGCATGATAATTAGCAGTATACGCTACTTTGACATTGTAAGAGGACGTTAACTTCTTAAAGATATTGCTTTTAAACTGCACTCCATTATCTACGATCAAGACAGAAGGAGCACCAAAGATTAAAAATACTTGCTCTTCCATAACTTCCACCACCTTTTGAGCAGTAGCACTTCTCAACGGAAACAACAGTACAAATTTACTAAAACTATCCGACACTGCCAAGATATAACAGTAACCTCTCGACGTCCTAGGCAATGGGCCCATAAGGTCGGCACAAACCAGTTGCCAAGGTTTATCTACAGTAGGGGTTTTACTTAACATCAACCCAGCAGGACGCTGCTGCAAAGGTTTCGTACTGATACACACGTTACAGCGATTCACAAACCGAGCTACATCTAATCGAAGCTTAGGCCAATAATACCTATCCGAAATTCGGGCAGCTGTCTTGAAAATACCTCCGTGACCACAAGTAGGATCATCATGATTAGCCTTAATTACGCTTAGTCTCCTTTCTTTTGGAAGCACAATCTTCCAACTATAACCTTCGTCGAACTTGGACAGTTTAGAGGGGACATACTTATACAACTGGAGATCTTGGACCCGCCACGTAGGGTAACGGTTAGGAAGCTTACGTACGTTTTCCAACATTTTCAAATACCATTGATCGTTGACAGACTCAGAGACATCGATCGAGTTTACGTGTGGAACACTGCGCGACAGAAAATCGGGAACCACATGTTCCTTCCCTTTACGGTGTATTAGCTCGAAGTCATAAGGCTGAAGGCGTAAGGCCCATCTGGCTAAACGACCTTGAGGATCCTTCAGACGATGCAACCATAATAAGGAGTAATGGTCGGTTACCACTTTAAAGTGATAGCCTTCCAGATAATGACGCAACTTCTCAATCGACCAAATTACCGCCAAGCACTCTCGTTCAGTAGTGGAGTATTTCCTTTCCTGCGGAGTAAGCGATCGAGATAAGTAACTAATCACTTTCTCACCTTCAGGAAACTGTTGAGTTAACACAGCGCCAAGACCAAATGCGGACGCGTCGGTCTGCAGCACAAACGGACGGTTGAAATCCGGACAGTGGAGTACGGGAGCAGAAATTAAGCATTCCTTAATTTTGTTAAAAGCTTTCTCGCAATCACTCGACCAATTAAATTTTACATTCTTTTTCATTAGACCAGTCAACGGAGCTATGACTGTCGAAAAATCAGGGACAAATCTTCGGTACCAAGAAGCTGTACCGATAAAGGACCTAACTTGTTTTGTGGTCTTAGGTGAGGGAATATTCACAATCGCCTCAACCTTTTCCGGGTCTGGATGCAGTCCGTTAGCATCCACCACGAATCCTAAATACTTAATTTTCGGACAACAAAAATGACACTTATCAAAACTCAGCACAAGCCCTGCAGCATGCAACCTCTCGAAAACAACTGACAAAATTTTTAAGTGAGATTCGAAATCCTGTGTTACGATCACGATATCGTCTAGATAACAAAAAACCTTATCACTCAAATCGTTCCCTAATATTTGATCCATAAGTCTCTGATAAGTAGCAGGAGCATTTGAAAGACCGAAGGGCATCACTCGAAACCTATACAACCCAGAAGGTACAGAGAAAGCGGTATAATCTCTACTATCCTGAGCAATGGGGACTTGCCAATAAGCACTTTTAATGTCTAGGGTGCTTAAGTACTTTGCATCACGAAGCATATCTAAGATAGACGAAATCAATGGCAGAGGATATGCGTCCTTCTTAGTGACAGCGTTCAGCTGGCGGTAATCAACACAAAACCTATACGAATTGTCCTTCTTGGTCACTAGACAAACCGGTGAAGACCATGGACTCTTGCATGGCTCTATCACACCCTCCTTTAACATTTTCGATATCTCGTCATCAATT
The DNA here is from genome assembly GCA_963969525.1 of Ontholestes murinus. Taxonomy (NCBI): domain Eukaryota; kingdom Metazoa; phylum Arthropoda; class Insecta; order Coleoptera; family Staphylinidae; genus Ontholestes; species Ontholestes murinus. The sequence continues at coordinate 49,626,561 of OZ018396.1, forward strand.
AGCTTACGCTTGAACGGAGAGACAGGATAGAATCGCTGTTTAATAGGCCTAGTGCCAGGGATAACCTCGATTACGTGCTCTACTAAGGTAGTGCGACCCAAAGAAGTACTCATCAACTTGGTCACCTCAGAAATTAGCTTATTGAGGGCACACCTTTGCTCCCAGCTAAGCGAGTTCTCGCTTTCAATGCTACTCACTTCTGCGATTTCCTTATCACCAAGGAAATGCCAAACATCTTCCTTTAAATTTGGGACAATTCCCATAGATAACCAAAAGTCAATACCTAGAATTAACTTATGGGACAAATCAGGGACAACTAACACTTCCACAATACGGGTTTTTCCCATTAATTCAAAAGGAACATACACAACACCAATTACAAGACACGAAGTACCATCAGCTATAGTACAGCTACTACTTTTACCAGTCAATTTTAAACCTAAAGTCTGAAGAAAAGACCATCCAGTCGAACCTACAATTGTTTTGTTCGCACCGGAATCAAGTAACCCTAATATTTTCGCTCCAAAAACACTTACTTCCAAATAAGGACGCTTATCGGACGACACATGCGACAGAACATAATCCAAAATAATTGAATTGGAGGTATGAGCAAAGTCGGTCGAGGGTTTTGCTCTGGAGGAACCAATACGACCGTTTAGGTCCTCCTTCGCACGTTTCCCGAATTACAGGTCTTGCAAGTGAGGACAGTAACATTCTCAGCACCACACCGATAGCAAACCTTCCTCTTTTGGTTAGGACAATTGCGAGCTACATGACCTTTCCCTCTACAATTGTAGCAAACAATGGTTCTGGATTGACCACTAGAACTTTCAGATGATTGGCTCTCGTGGACAGAGTTCGAACTAGAAGGAATTACGGAATTCACAAAAGCTAAGTCAGGCTCAACATATTTGCTACGAGATTTGGATGGGGGTTTATAATTCTCGGATCGATACTTTTTTGCTTCGAGTTTCAAGCATTCCTCCTCAAGCTCTTGCAAGGTACATACAGTAGGTAGTTGCATAGTATAGAAAGGAGCTAAATTCCGAGTGAGAATATTCAATTTAATTTCCTCAGACATACCAGCATATCTTCGAAACATGGCCGCCATACAAGAGTAATATTCGATAAAGGTTTCTGAGGGATCCTGAGTACGAGATAAAATGTCATTGAATAATCTAGAACGATAATCAGGGGGTTCGAAATGTTTTTTCAACAATCCAACTAAACCAGTCCAATCGTGGAATCGTGTTTTATTAGCGCGAAACCACATAAGCGCTTTTCCCTCAAAAAGATCGATTGCGGACGCAAACAGTTGTTCATCCGAGACGTGCCTAGCACACTTCAGCTCTTCGACCCGTTCCAAGAAATTATGCAAAGATAGTTTGTGATCGCCACTGAATTTGACATTCCATTTCTCTACTGGTTGTGATCGACAAAGGTAAGATCGATTCCTAAGATTAGGAGTTTCAACTAGGACGTCATCATCATCGTCATCCACCTCCGAGTCAACATTCTCCTCATCATCCAAAAATATCATACTCATGTCTGGTTCAGCACTAACAGATTTAGATTTTACAATGTTACCTGCAGATGATAAGATATTCGAGTACAAAGAAGATTTCTGAGCTTCCTGATCACTCGATAATGTAAGCTGAGCTAATCTATTGATACGGCCAATAACATGGGCACAACGAGCTTGTAAACCTTCAACTTTCAACTTACTGTTCCCCCCGACAAATCTTTTAATTTTCCTATCAAGTTCTATTACCAATTCGGAAATAATTTTTAATTCATTCGTCACATCTAAATCTAGTTTCGGGTATGTCAAAGACAATTGCTGTTGTTCTAAAACCAACAAAGTTCTTAAACAAGAGATAAAATCAGACTTCGTTTGAGAAGCAGACACATTCACACCACGAACTAATAATTCGTACTTTAGCTCATCCTTCTTCAAATATACAGGGTTTAACTCCAGATTTCCCGCCATTTCCTTCAACGAAAAAAAAAAGAGATTTGACTAGGCCTCTTTTTTTTTTTACTAACACACGAAAAATAAACAACTAAATTCGACCGAAGAATATTTATGTTGTGGGGTTAAAATTTAAAATCCACGTTGGGCGCCACTTATATTACGTTACCCCGCGAGCCAATGATTAGCCCTAGAGCAGTAACGTTGGAGCTCGCTTTACAAATGACAAAATTTTGCTTGAAGAAAAAAATTTAAAAAAAAAAAAAGAGCAAATACAAAAGAAAATAATCACGTTCACTCGAATTCGTTATAGCAACCAGTATCCCCCCTTAAAGTAGGCTTACCCTGCTGTCAGCCGATAGAGTGGCTGGGTTCAAAGTTGTAAAGGAGCGCCACGAGCTTAAAATTAAAGTCTACTCTCAGGAAGGTTGGGAGGTAAAAGCTCGAAACCTATGTTGTTAAATAAAACGAATGAGTAACCAAAGAAATAAGATATTTAATTCCAAACGCAGAATATTGACGTCAGTTATATCGTAAAAAAAAAAAAAAAAATAACTTAAGATCACTTAGGTAAAAAAAAAAAAGGAATAAATATTGAATCCCTTAAACTCACCACCCTGATATGAGAAGGGTTGCAATATACACTGGCTAAGTAAGGTATGAACGTACTCACCAAATATCCGTTGACCTGCGGCAAGCGCTTACTGCAGATCCCACGTCGTTAACCTACAACAAAATTTACACAACGCGAGAACTGAGCCGGTGTAAATTACTGATAAACTGGTGACTTTAAGTTAACACGTTAAGTAATATAAGGTAACTATATAATATGCAAACTAAAAGATCAACACGGTAATAAGATGTAATGATCAACTACGAACGTATAACTGACTCAATCTCAACTTGAATAACATAACATGAACATAAAACTGATTAACGTAACTAAATTGAAATTGAGTGTCAAACTAAACTGAATGTTAATAATATATATATGCTTAACTGCACTGAATAGCATAATCTGAACATGAATGACATATGTTTAAACTGAAACTGAGTAACGTAGACTAAACATAAATTATGTACGTTTTTAACTGAACTGAAAACGTAAACTGAGCATAAATGATATACGTTTAACCGAACTGAGAGACATAAACTAAATGTGAAACGTTATACATTAAACTACAACGGAATAACATGAACAAATACAGTCCCCGGAATAGAAGAGCTGCAGTGCGCTAACGCCTTCTTCCGCCGTGTCTGTCAATCCCTCCGATCAGCTGAGCGAACACCACGATGATATGGTCCACAGGCTACGATTACGTCTGCACCCCTGGCGGAATGACGTTTCTCAGTGGACTAAGGCCAACTGAAGGACGGGCTCCGTAATCAACACGGGTATCCAATTGGACTGAAGAATGAAGAAACGAAGGAAGAAAAGAAGCCAGGTGGAAAACCTGGACGAAAACAATATTAGAATCTCATACGCCTGAATATTCAATTAAGGATGTAACAAGAAATGCAACACCTACCTTCCTCTCCCGGCTTCTTTTAGGTTAAGTCTGCACGTGGAAGTAAATCCGTCGAAGACGATGGAAATCTCGCAGCACCCAAATTCAATGCCAAAAACAACGCACCACGCTGGAGAATTCCAGTACACGGGTTCAATATAATAGGCCACTACTTCGGCTAATTATTTCATTACAAACTGAAACTATATGAACACGTGCGTTCCACTGCATAGAACAACAATAAGAATAAAAGGAAGCGGAAATGAGAACCTAATACGGTTTAATAGTGCCCTCTGTCAGAGAGAACAATTATAAATATGTAAATGAGGTTGCCGATATTACGCATCCTTAATCGAATTAAATCAATGCGCCGAAAAGTAACAGCACTAAGAGATAAGACGGAGAATAAAAGGCAGTGCAGTTTCGCACCGTAACAAGGTGTTGGCTGCTATCCGTGACTCTCAGGGCGCAAGGCCTAGGACTCAAAGTCAGGGCGTTAGACGAGCCTGTCAAACTCACCAGTATTTTAAACCAGCGCCTCCGAGAGGATGTCGCACCGGCCAAATTAAAAAAGGTATGGCTCTTTTTTATCCCTAAGAAGGACAAAAATGAAAGAGAACCCGGTGAGTATCGTTCGATATGTCTGCTTGACGCAGAAGGGAAGGTGCTGGAGAGGCTGCTGGCGGATCGAGTTAGGGAAAAACTATTGAGTTTCGCAGACAACATCCTTATCATATCGCACCTAAAGCGAGCCTCAACTAAGGCGGTGTCGTTGGTGGACGATTGGCTAAGTAAGAGGGGATCAGTGTGACGACTAAGCGGCAGCCTGGGGGCTGTCTATATGGAGAACGGGAAGAATGAAAGGAGAAAGGAAATATCTACTAGGACAGCAGCATGAAATATCTGGGAGAGACGATTGACTCAAACCCCCAATGTACATGACATGATAAGGAAGCAGCGGCGGGGACGGCAAGAGCAACGAGGACAGATGATGATGCTGTTTAACGTTAGAGGGGCTAGGAAAACTAGCAGGAGATGCCTCGTGCAATACTCAGCCGCGGTGTATGAGAACGCCCATAGATCTAGGAGAAATGTGAAATGAAATCCCTGCCTATTTGATGGTTGCAGCTATAACCTCTATTTACACACAGGTGAAAAAAGGCGTCGCCAAACACGAGGCCAAAAGAGAGGTGAGAGAGCAGCTGAAGAAGTGGTCTACCATCAACAAGAGGCGTTGGACCTAAAAGCTAATACCAGCCATAAAGATAGATAGAAAACATTGGATCAATTTTGGAAAATTTCGGTTTTGAAAAGCTTACAACCCACGTAAAATACTTTTAGTAACATGTTAAATTTGTACGAGAAACAAAAGCAAAAATTTTATAATGGACTACTAATTAGTTCCACTTGAGAAATTAACTGAAATAATAGTAATTCCAAGAATTAGTCCGAAAATCAATAATATTCTTGTAAACATATAAAAATATTACTTACCCGTATTTTTTGGAATTCAATGGAGATATGAAGGAAACTACTATCATTTTTTAAAGTTAATACTTGATGCGCTGCACTCTTGATGGAAACATATATTAATATTGGGTAAATAGTAACTCTTGTTTTGTTCCATATTGTTTTTATTTTTATTTACTGACACGTGTTTCGGTCTTCGCAGACCATTATCAAAGCTAAACTGTTTAACAGAAAAGTATCAAAACGTTCATTTAATATGTTTATTTTCTCTTTCATAGATTATGATCTTGTGCCTATAATACTTTAAATTTCGGCTTTGAAGACATTGAGGTGCCTCTGAAGTAATCTTTTGAAAAAAAATAAGTTAAATTAAGTTTCTAAGGGTATTGTGTTTTTCCAAATATATAAATTCAGTTCAAATATTAAAAATTCTATAAGACGAATAATTTTAATAAACATTTTTAAGTCAAAATTAATAATTAATAATAATGAATAATTAACAAAAATGGTTTTGGGAATTGTTTGTGATGTGGTTGGTTAATAAGAATTTTGTGTTAAACCTTATATTTTGTGGTTAACATTTTAGTAAAACTGTGTATTAAATGTTATAAATTAATACCTAAGATATAACTAGGGGTTAAAACTGAACAAGTAGGTCAGACTTTACTAATAATGCTGTGAGACATTAATGTCTCGACAGGCTCAAAGGGCTATGTAGAGTCTGTACATGAAACAAACTTCACACGCTTTATTCCCAGAAGTGTACGTATGCTGTTAATAAACCAATTTTATTCCATTACATCATCGATACCTTTTATAACCAATTATAATATTATCCCAAATCTTGGAGAATAAAGTGTTGATTTCTTCCTTTTATTGAATAATTATTATTTTTTGAATATATTTAATATTAAAATTAATACTTCCGCTGCTACAATATTGATGGAACATATATAAAACAGGGGTCGATTTGTAAATTAAAGTTAGGAAACTGATGAATTAATTATGGAACAAACCCAGACTTTAATTTACAAATCCATCCCTGTGATATTTAATATTGGCTGTTCGTTAAAAATGGAATTTTACTAGACAGAAGCCGCTTCTGTTTAATATGTAATGGAAACCTTATCAAATGATGAATAAAGCGACACTTTGTTAATCACACATAGGATTTATTCAGTGTCTATAATTTCAACTTTTACAAGACCATTATCAAACTTGCAGTAAAATACAAAATATACTCAAGCGGTATTTATACAAAGTTATTGCTTCAAGCATGCAACACAATATGCAATACTTCAACTTCTTAGCTAATAAAAAAATAATAATGACGCACTCTGATTTATAACCTAATTCGTACGGAAGAGGTGATATAAATAAAAGAGATTCTCATATTACGTATTGATTTTATATAGGTACAAAATACTCGTGACCCCAAATCACTTGTCAATTATATCGATACACGTTGGCATATGCCCGCCCCGGCTGAAACCCTCTAAGGGCAACGTACTGAAAAGTTGAACGGCAAACTGTAACTAGAGTTACAGTTTTCCGGCTTTTAATTTACGTGAAACTTTGCATATGACAAAATTGTCGTCGGAAGAGGAGGCATTACGTAACGTACGCTTAACCAATTTAAAAATTCTATGAAGGAAAAAAAAACGAGTAGACACTTAAAACTTTCAAAGCTTCTAAGCTATAATAAAATTTAAAAGTGCCGGGGGATATTAGGAACGTATTAAAGTAATTTTTAACTAAGATTTATAACTATTGGATCCACGTAGCGACACCCCATAAACTCCGGCGCTTTTCCGCTGGGTGGGAAAGTAAACATTTTCCCCCAAATCGAAATCTATTAACTGTACACGCCCGGACACCGATGGACTAATTACCGGTTAGTATATCTCTTTTGCTCGTTTTTGTTTTTCGCAGGAAGGCAATTTGCGGCGACGTGGGATGAAAGCTAATTAATAAAAAGTGGTGAAAATGTAATTGAACGCTTACGTAAATACGTCGGGGAAAGGGACAAAACCCATTATCGTCGTTTATCATGCGTAGGCCATTGTACTCCCGGCCATTTCGAAGTGGAAGCCGTATTTTTATGTTTTTATTATATTTTAGATCGAGATAACGAGGGTGGCTTTTCGGTGGGGGCGGTCGTTGTGCAGCATATGTGATTGTTTGCGGCGTGCGTTATTAAAACGCATGACCGGAACGGCCGTTGTTTGTTGTGATCCGTTGAATTTTTTATTGCTCATCGACGTTTCAAAATTATGAGGGTGAGTAATCGTTTCTGATAATAGTTGTATTTTCGTTATTTTCTGCATGAGTGCCATCATAACGAAATAATTAATTTTCTATTATCTAACTATATCCTCGGAAAAAATGAAAGGAAGATAAGCTGGATTTGTAAGTAATATATACATAAAATCTGTTCTATAATTTCTCAGACATAGTTCACAGCTAAAAGCAAAAAGGAACAATTATTGTACAAAAATTTTATATTTCCGGAATATGGTTACGATTGACACGACACAATCGTTTCATTTTACACCAAAGAATATTTAGAAATTGAATTGTCTTTTTATAGATGAAGCATCGTAGGTATCTCTGTTATAAAAAGCTACCATAAAAATAGAGTATTTTTCTTGAATGTTGTCTGCGTTTACTTACAGGTACATTTTGATTCAAAATAAATACACTTTTAATTTTGTTTTACCAAAATCTATTGTGGTAAAACAAAGTGAAAAGTGTATTTAGTTACTATTACTTTTATGCATAAAAAAGATTTTTTAAACGTCAAGTTTACTTTTACTTTGAATTTGAATTTTATATACCAAATCCCCTTTTATGAAAATACATTTCATTATATAAAAATAATAGCCATTACCATACAAAGAGTAGTTACATAAATGAAACAAAATTACATATGTGCGTCTCATGTTTTGTGTCATTATCAAAGATTAGTCTCACTAGAGAATCACTTAAACATTAAAAATTCTTATCTGTGTGCGGTCCTCGATTGTTTTTCAGAGTACAACAAACAGGTCTTTTCAGGATAGTTCTTTAATTATTGCCTTTTTTACTTTCTTTCGAGGAACTGCTCTCACTTTCCAATCATTCAAAAAAAAAAAAAAAAAGTAGATCAAGCATATACATCAATGTATCATCCTTTCTCTCTCTCCACCAGTGGTATTCTTTTCAATATTTTTCTATCTGGTCGAGCATTTTTATTACCTTGTTCAATAAATACAATCGCTGGTACATATGAGCGGTTTATTTAAACTAAAAAAACACAGGCAGGTATCCTGCTTCACAAAACGCTGTATACCGGTGGCGTGCCACTCCTCTGGCTGTTGACGGAACCATATCAAAACTGCCTGCTGGACTTCAGCGTCCGACTGGAATCGCTGTTCCTTGAGTGCCTTCTTCAATGATCCAAAGACATGGAAGTCACAGGGTAACAGATACGGGATGTAAGTGATATCGAAAAAGCAGATAAGCATAACCTTGCCAGCGGAAGATTGATTTTTGAATTTCTAGTGCCTTGGAGAAGATGTAAGCTTCCATTGTCACGTTTTGCCTCAGACTCATAATGGTGACACCAACTTTCGTCACCGGTAACAATACGGTGCAGAAAGGAATTTCCTTCTTCACGGTACTGCTAAAGATGCTGCAGTGAAAGATCCGTGCGGTTGGCTCTATGTTCATCAGTCAGTTGACGAGATAGCCATTGTGCACACAATTTTTGGTATCCAGCCTCATGAATTACAGCATGGCTTGTTCCAACACTGATAGCAGTACTATCTGCCAACTCCCTAACACGAACCCGCCTATTCTCCATAATTGCTGCTTACACAGCAGGACATTGCATGCCAAGGTGCGCCCGGCGTTGGCAAATCCGCTGTTGATTGTCGTCCTTTACTGAACTTCCGACACCATTCCACGACTGTGGTTTTCGAAAGATACTGTTCATCATAAACATCTTGCATTCTCCGATAAATTTGAATAGAGGTGTTGGATTTAGCGTTTATAAACTGCCTGAAATGCGCACAGCGACTGCGAATTATACAAATATTAAGAGTACACTTCCACAGTAGACACCTACATTACCGGCGACCGTCTTATATGACTTTCTGCAGTTTTAGCAAAACTAACATTTGTGCTACAGCGCTCGAATGTGTATTTATTGAACCTCGTATAATTATTATTTTTGAATTGATCGATGTAATCTAGTCTACTGCCAAATACTGGTATCTTATGATCAACTATACAAAAAACTTTCGTTGAAAACAGTTTCTGTAGTTTCGAGAAATTCCTTTATTCCATTCCTGAACTTCCCTGATCCTTCTGAATATCAATGAAGGAGGCGAAGAATATTCTAATTGTCTTTAATTGTACAAAATAATAGTTAGTATTCATTCAATGCCAGTAAAGTTAAAATATAATGCCCCCAACAAAGAGCTGAAATATAAGACAAAAATAAACTTAAATTTGTTTCATTCATTTCTAGTGCGTTCATGTTCGAGTGGGCGTCCTCAGAAGAATTAACTACTTCGAGGTACTGGTGGAAGATCATCTAAGATGAACTCTGTCCAAATTATTATAATTGGTGAATTAATGGATTTATTGGAGTGTGGTTTTGCAAAATCTTTCCTTAGTTGTATGGAATTTTCCATTAACTTTTAAACTTTCTTCAGCACTTATTTACTTATTTTTTAGTCAATATTATTACAATTTCATAGTAATTTGATTTCCAAATTAAGATAATTTTCTCCACTTGTCTATATTTCTTGTATTCTATAGCAGTTTTTTCACAAAATCAAATCTCCATCTATAAAAAGATTTAAAATAAGCCTTGAATAAGGCAAATATTAATGGTAAAGAGAACATAGAGGATTCTTGGACTCTCACTGCCTGTTAGAAATATGGGTTAGTGTGGGTTGTAATATAATTTTCTTCTAGAATCTAAAATTTTCAGCTTTCTTTTACATTTCTTGCACTTATTCTTACTATCCGAGAATATATTTTTTAATTCTTTCTTAATTTTATAGAAATTTTTCAGCATTTTTTCTTTGAAATAGCAAAGATTTTCTTCGAGAAATCTAAGAGAAATTAGATTTTTAAAGTTTTCGGGTATTTCCCGGTTCTTAGTTTTTTAAGCATTTTTAAATAAGAGAAAGAGATATTCCTTATTCCTTAAAGTTCATCCATTTTTGTCGATCATTTATTACTTTTTCCTTCTAAATTGCAAAAATTATTATTTTTAAATTTTCTAAGTGTTTCTCTTCAATATATCTAAATGTTCATCTAGTTTTATGACTTTACCTTATAAAATGTTTATAGCAATTGCTTCTTTAAATTGCGACAATTTTCTTACAGGTAACATATTTGGAACATTCTCGAATTTTTTTCTATAATTTTCTAGCATTTGTTTAATTCTTGAAGAATTTGCTTATTTCTTCTTTTAGAATTCTGTTGCAAGTTCTCTTTTAGATTCTTTGAATTTTTGAGAAATTTCAAGACATTTATAAAACGAAACAGGTTTGTTTTTAAGTTGCGCAGATTTATTGATAAAACACTCATTGTTCATCTGCCTGATAAAACCACTGTGTGGCGAAACAATTGCTTGCAATGTTTCAACAATAAATCTGTATAACTCGTATCATTTTTTATTTTCATTTTATAAAATTTATAATGGAGTTTCACCAGATATCAGCCCAATCAATCTATTATCCAAGATATTTATAAGCGTTCTTGATTTTTTGGCCTTACTTATAAATTTTTCAAGCAATTCCATTTTTGAATTTCTAAAATTTTGTTCTATTTTCTTGAGAGAATTTTTCAAATATTTAGAATGTTCTAACACGTTTTCCATTAGATATCTTGATATTTTCTATCATATATTATATTATTATATCGAAATTAGTAGCAATCATTTTTGTTGTGTGGTTTTGAATTTTTCAGCAATTATTTTCTAGTTTTGTAGAATTTTCTAGAACTTTCTTTTCAGTATTCGATATTTGCTTCTTATTTCTTATTTAAGATTAAATAATATTGAAACTTATCAACAATTTCTGTTTTGAATTGGAAGAATTTTCTATGAGTGTTCTAGAATTTTGTTTTCCAGAAATTTTTTATCGATCATTTACTGCTTACTTATATCGATAAGGTTGTTATTTGTTGAAACTCCATGGTATTACTTAGAAAAATAGTGATACTTTGAAATCTTACACCTTATCAGATATTTTCTAAGCTTACTTGGATTATTAGAATTTTTGCTTATTCTTATGAAATAAGCATTTCTCGTCTGAACTTGAATTTTCTTCGAGAGAATTTTGCTGGAAATTTTCTACTAGATTTCAAGAATTTTCCAGCAATTTGTCTTGCGTATCTTTTAGCATTTCTAGAATATATGTTTATTTACCTTATCCTATAACAAATTTTAAGCATAGCGATAATTTTCTTCGAATGCGAGTTTCATAAAAAAATATTCTATTAAATTTCTGGCAAATTTTTATTATTAAATAATTTTCTTATGATGTCCTGCAAAAATTTATCGTAACTATCAAGCAATTTCTCTTGGAAAATGCGAGAATTTTCTTTAAAACAAATACAATAACTTAATATTATATCTGCATTTTCTTACTCCATTCAATTATTTTTTCTCCTTTTCGCCTTAGTCTCGTCAGTATCTTTACCCTGGTCTCATCCACTCTGTCACACACCTACATCCATCTACCCAATCCTCTTCTACTCAATCAATTGCATTCAACTGCCAGATGACTACACATATCCTTTCAATACTCACACAGCACGCAATATCCGTATCACCTTGACCCTTACTACGGTCACCTTATTCTCTGTTCTAAAATAGATATCCTCCAAATACTTCGGCCTCCTACCATGTACATGCCTCTATTGCTTCTTCTTTTCACTCTTCTTCATACATCCTCCGCCCCCCCCACTTTCGCCACGCCCCATATTTCCTCAAACGCCCTTCTTATAAATTCTACCATTTTCTCACTAACGCCTCCATTTTTCAGACACTCTTATCAATTTCTCCCTCCGCCGCTCTCAGACCTAAATCCCCTTTCCCATTCGGAAACTCTACCTACTCTGAGTTCCTTATCCTCCTTACACCCACTATCATCCTTCTTCTGCTTTTCCTTTCGTCGCATTCTTAATTGCCTCCTTTATTTCCCATCGGAAATTTCCCATTTGTTCCTTCATCATCCATGTTTCCACTAATCCCACTATGTCTTTTTCCGTTCACTCTTCTAAGGCTTTCCCCGTGCCTCCCCTCTTTAGTAATTCCTTTTATTTCCGCCACGTTTCAAACCCTTATTATATACAACTCCTCCTTCCTGCGGCTTCCTCCTCAGACAGAGCTCCTCTTCTCTGCCCCTTCTGTCTCTAAATTTTGTTTTGTTTTTTCCTTCTATTATTAGCTTCTTGTACCCTACCCTCGCCGTGCGCCCCTTGTCCGATTTCTTCTTTGCCTGCTCCCTTATGTGTTTTTGCACCTCTCTCTCTTTTTTTGTCAAGTCGTCATCAATATAAATCCTTTGTCCCTTTTTCTAAATTTGTTTCTTATTTTTCAACGCCCTAATCTTATGTTCCCTTCCACCGAACTTCACCACTGTTATCTACCCTGACCCGTCCGCATGAAGCTCTCCTTCACCCCCCACATTCAATCCACAACCTCTTTCATGAATTTCTCTATTTCCCCATTGTCCGAGAATTATTTCTCTCTTATTACAATGTTATCCCTTCTCTTCCTTCTCTCTATCTTCTTCATCTCCCGTAAATGTTCCCTAAAAATCTTCCTCTCCTCTCTCCACATCTCTTTTACCTCCATTATCTCCCTCGCCTAGTCCATCTTCTCCTTACTACCTCCCTATCTTTTCTAATCTCTATCATTATTATCTCTACCAATTCCCTACAGTTTCTCCTTCCTTTTCTCAGCTCTCCTTCTCTACCTCCTTTTTTTAAAATATTATCGAATTTTGCAGAAATGTTTCTTTCAAATATATAGAATATTATAGTAGATTAGATAGATGTTTTTGGAATTTGCCTTCTACACTTGTAAATTCCAGTTTTCTTAAATTTTTTATTCCATTCTACTGATTGACTTAAAAGTTTCTAGAAATTATTTATTTATATAGAATTTCATTTTATCACTTCATTTTAAGCAAAAACGTTTACTTTGTTGATATCTACAAAGTACACGTTTTTGTTAACGCCTCAACCATTAATCAACTGTCAGAAATTATTAAAAATACTTTAAAATATAGAAGTCTGCAAGAGAAATTGGTTGAAAACTTTAAAAATCTACGAAATATTTGCTGAAACCTTTCTCTAAAATTCAACAAAGAATGTTAAACAAAAAAATAATGAAGAACCAAATATCTGAAAATTCAAAAACGCTTACAAATATCTAGGAATTTGCAAAAAAAATCTAAAAATTACAAGACAGTCAATTAAAATGTTTGTAGTTTAAAAGAGATTTTACTGGAAATCTTCGAAAAAAAAGTGAGCAGAAAGGGATAAAACATTTCTCGAATAATGTAAACAATAATGCTAAAAATTTCAAAAATTAATCTAGATTGTTATCAACTACTCAAAGAAAATGGCTGCAATTTGAAATGGAAATTGATAAAAAATTCTGATAAGATAAGGTAAGAAGTGATCGATATTATCTAGAAATCTAGAAAATTTTGCAAACCCAATACAATAATTCCTGGACGATTTTAAATTACTCAAAGATAATTATCGCAATTTAAAACAAAAATTTCTATTAAATTCTAAAAAATAAAATATATTAATGATATAATAATTATAGAAAGAAATGAAAGCTTTTGTAGAAAATTTTAGAACTATGTAAGAGCTAGAAAATTCTAAAACTCTCAAATCTGCAAAAAAAATAATTGAAAATCCTTAAAGAAAATCATTGAATGTTCTAAAAGACTGAATGGAAGTTCACATTTCAGAAGAAAATTTACTTAAACGTTTCGATAAAATTAAATAAGATTTTTTTGAATAATAAAAAAATAAAATATATTTTAGAAACCTCTAAGTGACTCAAAGAAAAGTATCTCAGTCTAAAATTGCTATTTCTAGAAAAGTCTAATAAGATAAAGTAGAATATGAATGAAAATTTAGAAAATGGAATTTTAGAAATGTATAGCAGAAATTTATAATAATTTACACACACTATAATTAATAATCTGCAAGAGAAGTCTATAAAATTTTGGAAATCTGAAAGGCACATTCCTAAAAAAATCTATTAAAAGAAATCTCAGATGAGTAAATACTTTGCAGTGTTGACAAAATTAAGTAGCGAATCATTAAAAAAATATCTAACAATAAAAAAAAAACAGAAAATTCAAGTAATTTAGTGGATTGATATTTTAGAAATTCTAAAGCATTCGAAAAAAAATGATTGCAGTCATTTATTATAACATATTTTATTAAGAAATGCCATTTACCTTTCGGTGTAGGCTATGCATTTTATATTACTTTGTTACATGGCTTTTATATATTTTTTTTTATTTCCTCTCTTCCTTCCTTTGCTTATTTCACTGTTTTTCTCTATTGTTTACTATTTCTTCTATTTTCTTTTCCCATTTTTCTCTTGGTCTTCCTCTTTTAATAATAATAATAATAATAACTTTATTCAAAATAGAAACAGTACATAATACAATAAGTTACAATAGTACTATGTTCAGTCGCTAAATGAATACGTCAGTTAAAATAAGTTTCCTGTTCTTGCTTCCTAAATTTGTTTTGTTTGATTTGTGCTTTCCATCATGGTTAGGTGTCCTCGCCAGCTGAGTTGTTTCCTTTCTATAACCTTATTTAATGTTTCAATTTTCAGTTATTATCTTGTGTCTTTATTTCTTTCTGTGTCTCTTCTCGTTACTTGTTTTACTCGTCTCAGATATTTCATATCTATAGCCTGTAGTCTACTTTTATCTCTCTTTGATAGCTTCCAAGTGTTACTTTCATATATCAGAATAGGCCTGTAAACTGTTTTTGTCTTTCTAGTTTTCTCTTTCTTGTTATTAATTATGCTCCTTCTGATATTTTGACCAGTTGCCTATTTTTGTACCATATGTTTGTTTGTATGATTTCTGTTTTCATACTCTTCATTATTATTCTTATAATATAAGGTAATAAATGAACAAAAATTCTAAAAATGCTAAAATATACAGGTATATAAGAGGAATAATTGGTGAAAATTTAAGAGCGCTTACATATATCTAAAACTCTGCAATAGAAATTTTGGAAAACTCTAGAAAATCACAGAATCTAAATTTCTAGAAATCTTTGATAAGAATAAGCAAAAGATTCAAATAATTAAAAAAAACAATGCTAGAGAATTCTAGAAACGATTTAAATCGCTAAAGAAAATGATCGCAAATGAAAACAGGAATTGCTAGAAAATTCTGATGATAAAGTAACAAATGACCAAAATTATTTAAGAATTTAAAGGGTAACTTGCTAGAAAATTCTCAAAACCTGAAGAAAATTTTGCTGCAAAATTCAAGAACACTCACAACAAATTTTCTCAAATCAAAAGTCTAGTTAAGGAAGGGATAATAAAAAAATCTTGAATTATAAAAAGAAAATGCAAGAAACAAAATTTATTAGAATATATTCTAATGAATTCTAAAGCATTCGAAAAAAAAAATATTATAAGCTACTAAATTCTAGAAATACAAACGATTGAAAATATTTTAGAATCTAGAAGAAATATTATTGGATAATTCTTAAAAACCTCAAAGATACAGTGCTGCAAAATTCAAGAACCCTCAAAGGGAATTAAGTAAGAAATTCTAAAAAATGTCTCGAATATAAAAAAATTTAAAAAAATAAATTTATTAGAATGGCTTCTTAGAAATTCTAGAGCATTCGAAGAAAATCTTATAAGATAAATTTCAGAAATACAAGTGACCGAAAATATATAAGAATCTAGAGGAGAACAAATCTTAAAACCTTATAGAACATTCTCGCAATTCAAATTAAAATTAAGAAAGAAATCATAAAAACTTTGATATTTGATTGTAGAGGCTTTCACTTTGTGATACATATTTTATAACTTTAAATAAAATAAAATAAACTTTGTTTATATCACACACTTTATTATTTCAGTGACTATAGCTGAATTGTGTCGAAACTATAGTCACTGAAATAATAAAGTGTGTAATATAAACAAAGTTTATTTTATTTTATTTAAAGTTATAAAAAATTTGGATTTAAAAAAATGCAAAAAAATGTAGAATAGCTTGTGAGTAATTGTAGAGCCAACAAAGCAAATTCTTATAAGTAATTTTAGAGCCAACCAAGAAAATTCTTATCCGATAATAAATACACTTAAGTTATAGAAATACAAGTGACCGATAATACCGAAGAATTTAGAGAAAAGCTCACTGAAAAAGTCTTAAAACCCAAAAGAAACATTTCTGCAAAATTTAAAAAAGTTCATAGAAAATTCTCACAATTCAAAAGTGAAATTGAAATATATGTAAAAGAATTAATGTAGTAGAATAGATTCTAAGTAATTCTAGAGCCTACAAAGAAAATTCTTATAATATAATAAATACACTTAAATTCTAGAATTACAAGTGATCGAAAATATCTAGAGGAAAACTTACTGGAAAAGTCTTAAAACCCGAAAGAAACATTTCTGCAAAATTCAAGAACACTCATAGAAAATTCACGCATTTCAAAAGTGAAATTGTGCAAGAAATCATAAAGAATTTCTTGAATTATAAATATATGCAAAAAATAAATTTAGTAGAATATCATCTAAGAGAGTATTATAAGATAATAAATACACTTAAATTCTAGAAATACAAGTGACCAAAATTATCTAAGGATCCAGAGGAAAACTCACTGAAAAAACCTGAAAGAAACATTTCTGCAAAGTTCAAGAAAATTTATAGAAAATTCACGCAATTCAAAAGTGAATTTGAGCAAGAAATCATAAAAATCTTCTTGAATTGCAAATATATGCAAAAAATAATTTCGTAGATTAGATTCCAAGTAATTCTAGAGTCTACAAAGAAAATTCTTATAAGATAATAAATAATAATAAATACACTTAAATTCTAAAAAAAAAAAACAAGTGACCGAAAATATCTAATGAAAATTTACTGGAAAAGTCTTAAAACCTGAAAGAAGCATTGCTGCAAAATTCAAGAACACTCATAGAAAATTCACGATTTTCAAAAGTGAAATTGTGCAAGAAATCATAAAAATTTCTTGAATTATAAATTTATGCAAAAAATAAATTTAGTAGAATATCATCTAAGAAAGTCTTATAAGATAATAAATACACTTAAATTCTAGAAATACAAGTGACCGAAATTATCTAAGAATCTAGAGGAAAACACACTGAAAAAGTCTTAAAACCTGAAATAAATATTTCTGCAAAATTCAAGAACACTCATAGAAAATTCTCGCATTTCAAAAGTGAAATTCATCAAGAAATCATAAAAAAACTCTTGAATTAAAGTATATGAAAAAAGTTAAAGTTAGTAGAATAGCTTCTAAGAAATTCTAGAGCAAACAAAGAAAATTCTTTGAAAATAAATAGACTTAAATTCTAGAAATACAAGTGGCCGAAAATGTCTAAGAATTTAGAGGAAAACTTACTAGTATATTCTTAAAACCCTATAGATAATTCTCACAATTCAAAAGTAAAATTAAGCAAGAAATCGTAACAAAATTAAATTATAAATAAATGCAAAGAAACAAATTTAGTAAAATAGCTTCTAAGTAATTCTGGAGCCTAAAAAGAAAATTTTAATAAGATAATAAATAGACTTAAATTCTAGAAATACAAGTGACCAAAAATATCTAAGAATCTAGAGGAAAACTTACTGGAAAAGTCTTAATACCTGTAAGAAAATTTGCTACAAAAAAACACTCATAGAACATTCTCGAAATTCAAACGTGAAATTAAGAAAAAATCATTTTAAAAAACTCTAATTGTAATAAAATGAAGAAAACCTAATTTAGTAGAATAGCTCGGAAAAAATTCTAGAGCATTCAAAAACAATCTTATAAAGTTATAAGATATAGATATTTAGAAAAATAATAAAATATGCTGAAAAATTACAATAAAAACAAAATATTAGAATGTTTTAAGTATTTATTTCTGTTATATCTATGCATTAATTCGTGCGGTTTTCTAAGAGAGGGCGTTACTAGTATTATTTTGCGTTATTTTCATCCGTGGCTATATTCACTTGCGCGTCTTTTTCAGTATATGTAATTTCATTGAAGCGTAAACAACATTTTTTTCATAAATAGAATGGTTGCGACCGTTACTACGTGGTAATCCATACTTACACTGAATTGAAAAATTCACTATGTTTTAACCACAAATAAGTGGTTAAAACATAGTGAATTTTTCAATTCAGTGTAACATTTTTTTCTATTCGTTTGAACATGTCGAACTTAGTGCCAGAAAACGTGTTTTTGCGGGGAGTTCTTCTTCATTCTACATTATTTTAATATGAAGAAAAGTGCTACCGAAAGACATCGTATTTTAGTAGAGATTTCTGGTGATCATGCTCTTGCTGAAAGAATGTGCCAGAAGTGGTTTGCACGGTTTGAAATTGGCGATTTCAACAGACAAAAAAGTTTGAAGATGAAGAATTAGAGGCATTGCTTGATGAAGATGCGTGCCAAATGCAAAAAGATCTTGCAAAATCGTTGGGAGTTGATCAAGCAACCATTTTCATACGTTTGGAAATTTGGTGCCGTATGAATTAAAGCCAAGAGACATCGAACGCTGATTCTGCATGTCAGAAATGTTGCTTCAACGCCACAAAAAGAAGTCATTTTGCATCGGAACGTCACTGGTGATTAAAAATTGATTCATTACGATAATCCCAAGCGATGGGATCAGAAGGGCGTGTTGTATTATGAGCTGTTGAAATCGGGTCAGACGATCAAAGGGGACCAAACACAATTAATTAGTTTGAAGAGAGCGATTGCGAAAAAACGACCAGAATATGCAACCAGACATGAATCCATAATTTTCCATCATTTATTTATTTATTTATTTATTTATATATCTTTTGACTCCTTTCTTAAAAATTACATATACCACAAATAAATTAAAAAAAATTGTACGTCAAATTTTGGGCGAAAGAAGCACGGGCGGAGTTCACAATCAAAACGTGTTCTTCCTCTCAAACCCTTCCTCTTCCATGATGCTGAGGGGTTGTATCCTCTTGGATATCCGGATTCCTTTATTAATACTTTTATTTACTTTTTATCTCATTTTAGGAGAGACAACAACGTTAGGCCACATGTTTCAAGATCGGTTCAAAACTATTTTGAAAACAGTGGGTGGGAAGTTCTACCTCACCCGCCTCATAGCCCAGACATAGCCCCTTCTGATTACTACTTGTTCACATCAATGCAGAATGCCCTCACCGGAATATGCTTTATTTCAGAACAGGGTATCAAAAATTGGCTCGATTCATTCTTCACCACCAAGCCGGAGAAGTTCTTTTTGGACGGAATCTACAAACTGCCACAAAGATGGGCAAATGTTGTAGCTTCCGATGGACAATACTTTGATCATTGAGTGTATAACCATTTTTTCACAATAAAGCCATAATTTTCGAAAAAAAACCCATGAATTAATGCATACTACTGTAAAATTATCTAGCAAATTATTCTTCTATGGTTTTTGAAATAGCATAATGTTTTCCTATAATTTTGACCATTCATCACTTAATTTTTAGAATCTTATAGTAATTATGTTGTAAAAATATTCGTTGAATCGTTTAGTAATAATAATACACATTTTATTGACAAACTTTAAACATATTTACATTTAAAAATAAATAATGAACGTTGTTTTAGGGAGTTAGTTTGTTGAAAGGCTATCGACCAGAGGATTTTCTAGCATTTATTATTTTTAGAATTATCATTTAAACTTCTGAAAAGCTAAGCGAGGAACGATAAAATTAGTCGAGACTCTTTGTTTATTTGAGGTTTTATTTGGAAACATTTTTAAAATACTGTATTTAGGACATTATTGAAATCAAAGCATTTTTTTTCTATCTTTTCATGTAAAAACTGTAATTATTGTAGCAATTGTTAATAATATTGGACTTGATGAAAAATTTACATTATTATTATAACATCATCTTGTAATGACGATAAAATATTTTATTTAAAATTTTATTATATCTTGTTTTGTACTATTTTCATTCCTCTTCCACGAAACTGCATTTTCTCCATTGATGTTTATTATGAATAGAATCGCAGATCATTTTCTCCATATGAGAAATATAAAGGGGATATCCGAGATACCTCTAACACGGTAAACGAACGACAATCCAATCGCAAGTGGGAAATGGAGGAAAACAAGTAATAAAAGGCAGAAGCATCGAGGGCAATAGGAGAAAAGAGGTGGGATTGAGAGGGATGAGGCGACGCTAAGCCGCAAGGTGTGCTGTTACTAATAGTTAGGACCGGTCGAAATGGAAGCGAGCGAAATGCGAGACAAAGCCGCCCTTTTTCCAAATTAGAATTTCTGTACAGTTGGACGTTTCCCCTTAAAAAATATATATATACGTGGCTTTATCTCGATGGTGGGCAGAGCTCAATTTTGCGAAAAGCTTTCGCCACCGCCTCTTTGCACGGCAGATCAAAGAGTTCCTTTGTGGTGTGCGTGTGTTGATCATCCGGTTAATATTTGAAATTTTAAATACGCCAAGCTCGAATGATTAAGTCTATTAACGAAAAAATTTGAAAATAATAGGTAATGTATTGTTACTTATTACATATTGTGCTTTTTATCAAAATTAATTGTGGCAATAAGTGTTTAATTAGTTAGGTAAATTATCCATAAATAAACATTGCATAAAACATTTACTATGTTTTATTTAATGCCTAATATTAAATTAATAACAATCTAAACTTACCCATTTAAAATCTGTGGGATTTACTAAATAAATAATAAAATGTAACAGTAGTATATACAACCGTGTAATTTATGTACTCACTATGATAATAGTTATATAAGGTAGTGTATAAAGGGGGTAGCCGGCATGTCGAATTTTCGCATTAGCCCTTATCTTTTGTTTGCTACAATAGAACCGCCAAGCTATGATTAAATGGGTATAAACGTTGATACCAGATCCTGATCCTACGGTACCAAGTGCTTTCTTCCAGGATGTGAACACATTGTGTTGACTTAATAAAACACCCCTAGGGGCCGTGTATAAAACTACATTTATTATCGTGAAATGCTTTATTCTCATTAACCCTTTTGGGAAAGAAAAAAAACGATATGATAGATGCTCAATGTTTTAAATTAAAATTCGTTATATTTTTATAAACCTAATTGTATATACAATATGTTATTTGAACAAATATTATGCATTGGAATTTAAATTAAATCTGCATACGTGCAGGTGAAAATAAGCATCGAGCGGAAAAAGCACGCCCAACAAATGCAAATGATTTAAAACCAATTGTTATTTTATTTGCTTAGCATTCCGTGTTTTACTTTAAAAGCAATTGTTCGTCCAATCTGGTAAAGCGTTTAAATGAGCGCGAATTAACGAATTGTTTTCCGTTTTGTCTATATTATACGAATTTGCAGTGAGTTTTGCCGCGAACGCAGGATTTTTTCGAATTGAAAATTCGTTCACCATTTGTTCGCAGCCGGCTTTATGAAATTGATATACTGCCTGGGTATTTATTTCCAATGCCATAGTTTATGTATCAAAAGGCGATAACGACGTGTAATATTAGGCAAATACTGGATTACGAATGTTCAAAACGTGGTTTTATTTCGGTGAAATAAAAAATTATTGGAAGCCTATTCAGCTGACAAAAATAATTGCAGTTTATTGATTTAGATTAATAAGCAGCTAAAAATAGTTTAAGGCATGAATTTTCTATTTAATTTTTAACTATTTCTCAGCAACTATAATAATAAAATAAAAAATATAGTGTTACGATTAAAATACTTTTATATCTTGTATTTGTTTCTCATTTATCACTTGGTGAAACATTATGTTGATAATAGATAGTTGATTATTAATCAATTATTACTCAACTACCTATATTAAAATACTATTAGTTTAAGCTTATTCTGTGTTTAAAATAGATAATTTGAAGATTTAAAATTCCTAGGCCGTTTCTGATTCTTCTAGAGAGACAGAAGCAAACGTTGAATACATTTATAAAAATAAACCATATGTGTTAAAAAAAATATGAGTTAGTGTCTCCGTTTAGGCTACCTATCTTTTTTGTTGTCTTTTTTCTAAAAGAAAACAAAAAAAATTCAAAATATTTTATACTAAAATATTGCATTTTTAAAAAGTTTTAATTCAAATTCTATTTTTATTTTGTTAATACCTTCAATGGATGTCAATTCACTGGTATTAAACTTATTCTTGCAAGTATCCAAAAACTATTATTATTAATTGTTTTCGTTTACTTTCAAATTTGTAAAAAGTTTAACTTGTCATTTAATTTTTAAATGCTTTTTCATTATGCTTGATAATACATTTCAATTGTTATCCTTCACAAATCGTTTTACTGATAGTTAACTACTTTTATTCATTGACAATTAATTCTTTTTTTACAAATTTCAAACAATAGTTTTTTGTCTGACGTTTAAAAATTCGTTTTTTTAAATATTTCTAAATTGTTTTTGTTTATTCAGACTTTTTTCAATCAGAATTATTTATTTAATTTGTATTTGTCAAGAAATGAATTTGATCGATTATTCTATTTCTATTTCCAGAAAAATTCGAGAAATGTTCCAGCAAACTCTCTTTTAGATTTTTGAGATTCACTCAAGACTTAAAAAAAATCCCATAGACTGCGCCAATTGTATTTCGTTGGTGGAATTCGGTATTTTTAATTATTATTTCTTCTAATATGTCAAACATAATGACACGTAGTGTCAAATCATAATCCATTTTTGGGATAAAAAAGGCCATATTTGGCAAATCATGTGATAAATATTCATCAAGAAAGTCTTTGTGGAGCAGAACTTCTGCTAGACGAATAGAGGGTGAGAATGGAAGAACACATTTTTTTGTGAATTCAAACCTTTTCAAGTGCGATCGAAATTTTTGAAATTTCTCTTATAAATTCTAAGAATTTTTGGAAGGATCTGGAATCTAATAATTTTAGGATTCTTGTCGAAATTGATATAATAATAATATAATAACAGTGATCGTTATTCGGACAATTACATTTTTACATTTATATATACATAACAAAGACAATTGATAGAATTTTTCTTATTATTTTTTTTTTCATTTTTTTTAGAATTTTGCAACAAATTTTACCTCACAAACTTTTCTTGCAGTTCTGTGGAATTACACAAAGAGTTTTCTTGCTTTTTTTGCTTTTAGGTTGATAGAATATTCTTCAAGAACCTAAAAATTTTCAAGCCTTTTTTTAAATTCATGTACTTATCTTAAAAATTACGAGTTTTATTTGTGCAAAAAAAATTGGCATAATTTTCTAGCAAGTATTTTTCAATTTTACAAGTTTCCACTACTTATCCCTTCAATTTATTTTGAAAATTTTCTTTTATTTCTTGTTATAATTATTGAAAATTTGAATTTTTAAAGAAAATTCCTAGAAAATTAAATAAATCTAGAAAGGAATTTACTGAAAAATTCTTGGGAAAATTTTTTGGCAATTTAAAAGGTATACACCTGCAAAATATTAGAAATCTAAAAGAAAAATTGCTTGCAACTGAAAAATTACGCAAAACGCAATAAAAAAACAGTAGAAAATTGTAGAAATCTTGAACAAAATTGCTTAAATTTTCTACCAATTACGAAGAAAAATTTTAGGTAAACTTCAACTAAATCAAGAAATATTGGAAAGTTTGCAAAATATAAGATCTTTGGGAAAACAAAACTCTAACAAAAAAAAGAAATGTTGAGAATTTTCGTAATTTTGAAGTGAAAATATTGAAACAGAAATCTGAAAAAAAAACGGAATAATTTTGGGAAAAATCTAAGAAATCTTAATTACTACGAGTTTTATTTTTGCAAAATTGGCACAATTTTCTAGAAATTATTTTTCCATTTTACAAGTTTCTACTACTTATCACTTCAATTTATTTTGAAAATTTTCTTTAATTTCTTGTTATAATTATTGAAACTTTTCAAAATTTTTAAAGAAAATCAAGAAAATCTTGAAGGGAATTTATTAAAAAATCCTTGGGAAAAACCTGCAAAATTATACAAATTTAAAAAAAAGATTGCTTACAACTGAAAAATTTCAAAGATAAATCTTAATGAAAATTGTTTAAAAACTCTGGAACTCTGAAAAAAAATTATAATTTTGAAGTGAACCCCTTTCAATTAAATAGAGCAATATATGAAAGAAAATTCTCAGAAAAGAACGGAATAAAAACAGTAGAAATTGTAGAAATCTAGAAGAAAAATTGACAAATTTTTTTGCCAATTAAGAAGAAAATTTCTAGGTAAACTTGAACTAAACCAAGAAAAATTGAAAAATTAATAAAATAGAAGACCTTTGGGAAAAAGTTCTAACTAAAGAAAGAAATGTTGAAAATTTTCCTAATATTACAGGGAAAATGTTGGAACATTACTGAAATCTGAAGAAAAAAACTAAATAATTGTTATATACCTTTAAGGGAAAATGTAAGAAAGTTTAAATATTCCAGAAACCGCAAAAAATTAAATTCGTAATTTAGAATAATATTCTCTCAATCTAAAAGCAAAAAATGCAAGAGAACATTTTGAGAAAGAAAGATTTGTGAGGGAATTTAAATTCAAATAAGAAGAAATTTTACTTCTTCATTTTTTCAAGTTTTAACTGCTTTTTTTCATTTTTTTTTTTGAAAAATCGTAGATTTAAAAAATCTAGTAGTGAATTTACTGAAAAGTTCTTCGGGAAAATGTTGTCAATTTAAGAGACAAAAATTCTTCAAAATTTTTGAAATCTAAAAGAAAAATTGCTTACTCCGGTAAAATTTCAGGATTTTAAAAGAAAAATATAAAAATATTGGACCCTCAAAGAAAATGCAACTTAAAAGATAAATTCTTGGAAATTTCCGAAAAATCTTAAAAAACGGTTTAAAAATTTTAGAACTCTCGAAAAAATAATTTTGAAGAGCAATTTCTAGAAATGACAAAACATAAGAAAGAAAAATCTCGGAAAAATGAAATAAAAATCAGTAGAAAATTGTAGAAATCTTGAAGAAAAATTGCTTAAAATTACTGCCAATTAGGATAGAAATTTTTAGAAAACCTTGGACTAAGGCAAGAAATATTGAAAAATTAACAAAATAAAAGACTTTTGGGAAAAGAGCTCTAACTAAAGAAAGAAATGTTGAACATTTTCGTAATTTAGAAGGGAAAATATTGACAGTGAAATCTGAAAAAAAACTGAAAAATTGTTATATACCTTTAGGGAAAAATCTAAGAAATCTGAAATATTCTAGAATCGGAAAAAAATTGCTCGTAGTTTTTAAAGTAATTTCCTGGAATATTACATGAGTTCAAAAATTTCTGGAAATCTTTTAAACCCTTGCAGAATATTCTCCCAATCTAAAAGCACAGAATCCAACAGAACATTTTGGGAAATATTAGAGAAGTAAATGAAAAATTTGTGAGGAAATTTAAATTCAAATAAGGAATTTTTCTTCATTTTTTCAATTTTCCACTGATTTTTCTTTTCTTCATTGTTATAATTATTGAAACTTTTGGGAATTTTTAAGAAGTATTCGTAGAAGATTTAAAATATCTAGAAGGAAATTTGGAAAAAAATGGAAGCTTTTAACTACTTTTGTAGAGAATCTAAGTAAAATCGTAAAATCAATAAGCACTAAAAACCTTTCTTCACAAATTTTATTTAAATTACAGATATATATTTCAGTATTAAAACATTGATAATAGTCACTTTGTGTCCGAAATATATATCTGTAATTTAAATAAAATTTGTGAAGAAAGGTTTTTAGTGCTTATTAATTTAAGTAAAATCGTTTTCAGATAATTTGAGACATTTTTCAGAAAATTTTGGAACATAATTTGAGATGTCATTTTTTACTGAAATCTTCTAATCAAATCAAATCAATTTTTTTGGTGCTCTTACAATAGTTTAGACACTTCGTACATAATAATATAATATAGTAAAATAATTTAAAGTTAGTTACGTTTAAATGTATTTTGTCTGTTCTAAACGTTCATTACATTACGTGTGTCAGATTGTCTTCATTTAATTAATGTTCGTGTTTTGTAAGGAAAATATTGTAATTATTTGTTCAAAACTTATTACAGATTTTCTAATTACGAAATTACAAAGAAATTTTTTAGGTAAACTTGAACTAAACCAAGAAATATTGAAAAATCAACAATCATAAGATCTTTGGAAAAAAAACTCTAACAAAAGAAAGATATCTTGAAAATTTTAGAAATTTTGAAGTGTAAATATTGGAACATCACTGAAATATGAAAAAAAAACTAAATAATTGTTATCACTATTGTTGGTTTGAGTTTACGTGAAGTGTTTTGTAAATAAAAATAACAAACAGTTTATGCCTTACTTCACTTGTTTATTTAAGCGTTAGATGTACATTTCGTTCACAAGGTGAACATTATCAATAACATTTCTAAATGAAAAAAAACTCTAATTGACCTAAAAAATGCTGAAAAATTATCAAAATGTAGACGAAAAATTATACAAGAAAATTGAGGGAATACACAGAACAAATCATTATGAAAATATTGCTTTTCAATAATTTTCTTAGAATCTTAGTAAAAATAAAATCTTTTTCAGAAAATATATTCAAAGATATTTTTAAAAAAGCTACAATTATCGATTTTTCTGAAAAATCCAGAAAAATTAACTCAGAAATGTTGAAACATTATCAAAATGTAAAAGAGAATGTTTGAAAAATTATACAACCCACCAAGAAAATTGAAAAGGGAATACATAAAAAATGATTAAGAAAATATGGCTTTTTTCTAATTTTCTTAGAATATTAGTAAAAATAAAATCATTTTCAGAAAATATCCGCAGAGGCATTTTCAAAAAGCTACAATTATCAATTAATCCCAATGTCTACTATTTTCTAATAATTTTCAATGGTTGTCGTTTTTTATCAATATTTAACTACTTTTGGAGATTGTCAAGGTCAATCCTAAAAGAGGCAGAGGAAGATCTCCTCTATGCATACAGTCTACCTTAAATAATATTCGTTATATTTTTGATACAACAAGAACTTATTAATATTACTGATAATACTAATAATAGTTATTTGCTTAGTAAGCTCAAATCCTATACACCTCGCTAAGGATCAGGATTTTCAGACACTTTCAGTGTTGTTATAGATCGAGCTGTTCAGTTCATTTGGGTAAAGTTGCAAATTTTACACTTTAAAGAGAAAACTTTAAATTATTTTGATACCTATTTTTTTGTAATTAATTAGTAAATATTAATTATACAAAAATATGTATAGAATTGTCAGTTTAATCCACACTCCTATGTAAATATATATTTAAAAAGCATAAGGAATAATCCATTATACATTTTTAAAATTAATTAATAAATCAGTATATTTATTTTTAATTATATTTATGAATTTATTATAAATATAAAGGCACAATATTATATATTTTTTTTACCTCAAATCCGCAAATCTCTAGAACGTTTATATATATTTTGCAACCCATTATAGACTTACATGAGCTATCCCATTATACACAAATCCAGCGCACTCTAAAATTTATATATATATATATATATATATATATATATATATATATATATATATATATATATATACCTTTTTCGCGGCATTGTTATAAGCACTTAACTTTCAGCATTAAAACAAGCCGCAAATAGTGAGAGGCCCGGTGTTTTCGCTGCATAAATATTCATTGAAGTAAAAAAGGAAAGTTTTAATGAGGAAAACACTCCTTTGTTACATTAAACCCCGAGCTTTCATGTGTACCACTCGATCGCAAATAAATTCCCTTTGTGCGCCGTCCCTCCAAAAAAAAAAAAATAGCGATGAAAAAGAATTTTTTAGCAATGCCGAAAATTTGCGGTCGCGAGGGATTCGTTTTTTTTTTAATTCGTATCCCTCTGCGTAATGAAAAATAAATCATTCGTATTCAGCGGCTCGTCGAGTGATCGGTTATTAAAGGTGCGTATCTGCGATAGGGGGTATAAGCTACTTTAGTAGGTAATGTGATTAAGCGCTTAGATTTTCAGTGCAGTGTAAATTTTAATCGAGACCCCTATTATAATTTACAGGCGACGTGTCGATAAATCCGGCCAGGATACGGGATCGGTTACTAAAAGCTGGGGATTATGAGGTAATTTGCCAGTAAAACTGTATATAATATAATACATTTTAAGGTTTGTAATTATCCATTCAAATGAAAAGCTACTATATTTAAAACTATAAAATTTTATATGTAATTGAAATGTAAATAATTTCGGGTATACAAAATGATGCCAGCTTCATAACATAATGGTTTGAGTAGAAGAACGTACCTAAATATGAACTCCGCCCTTGCTTCTTTCGCCCATAAGTTGATGTATGTTTTTATTGTATAATTTATTGGTTTTTATATGTACTGTTAAGAATGAAGTCCAAAGAATAAAGAATTTATTTAGTCGTTATTATTTTATGTATACATGTAAATGCTGCTATAGTTTATAAGCATTTTACATATAATAAATAATACTTAATGATTTTTTAAATATATTTTCGTAAACAGATAATTTAAATTAGATGTTCACTAACGATTCACAGCAAACACAAGTTCCAGAAAGTGTACGGATGCTCGAGACGGCTCGATTCGACGGGCTGATGATTCCCAATAAGGGTGAAACGATCGTCTCCGTCTTCTGTCTGTGACAGACCATCAAAGCCGCCGGCACAAACGTATAAAGGAAACCCTGTGGGGTTCGGTAAACTGTTGTACATGTATAATAAATGTTAAAGTTCTTAGTTAAAGTAGGAACAGATGTCACATAACGTACATCAAAAAATGATGTTTACGACAAGATCGTCAATATATCAAATGATTTGTTTTAATACTTTTAAAATATTTATATAACATAATATTTACCTTACGATATTATTATTAATGACCTATTTCAGCATTTCCATTATAATTTTCAAACTTCAGTAATGGTTTACCAAAGAACTAATAGAGTTAATTAAAATAAAGAAAAATAAGCATTGTAAGTATCTATAAGAGTTCAAACAACTTTAGAATTTCAAGGTTTAAGGTTCTAATGTAAAGAATTGCATGATTTGCTCTACAAAAACTATCTAAATAAGGCAGAAAATGGTATTAGCCGTAAAAGTAAAGCATTTTGGAACTTTGTTAACGATTCAAAAAAGATGAAAAGCTTTCCGTCAGATATGTTTTTGGGCGATAAAGAATTTACAAGATATTGTTAATTTATTTGCGGAATTTTATGCGGACACTTACTGTGATAATAATGTTCCCAATTTTTAGTTCATCAGTTGTTTCGTCTTTAAACTTTAGTAATATTTTAAATTCAATAAGCAAGCTAGCCCTCAGCTTCAGCCGAAACTGATGGTGTTCCAAATGTATTCTTGTTAAATTGCATTTTTACCCACTCTCTAACTCTCTAAAAAGTCTAGACATGTTCGTTGTACGGATCTAAATGATATTGAAATCACTTTTGTAAACAATTCAAAAACTAATTGAATTTGTCGTAAATGCGTCGATCCATCCCTGGACTCTAAAAACGAATCGATTACCCTTGAAAGTTTAAAGAAAGTACTGACTGACAAATGTAACGAATTCAAGAATAAAATTAGATCGGTTATCATGAACAGATTGGATCAGTTAGATTCTAGAATTGAGAAATTGAAAATTTACCATCGTTCAATTGAATCAAATGGACTAGAGTGTAAACACGCCGCTTCCCCTAATGGAGATTATTTTGAAAATATCGCTGCTGAAATGGATGATAGGCGAAGAAGAATGTGTAATGTACTACTATTTAGTTTGCCTAAATCAACTTCCTCAAACGTCGAAATGAAGATTAAAGAAGACCTTGCAATCGTTGATAAAATCCTTTAACGCCGTGGATTGAACGTCAAACCAGTGAAAGTGTTAAGATTAGGTAGAAGTCTTACAAACACCAATCCAAGACCACTTAAAATTATTTTGCCAAGTGAATCTGTTGCAAAAGATATTCTTATGAGTAATGCTCAGGATCCTACGTCCAAACATCAATTTAGAGCGGATCGAACCAAGATGCAGATGGAATATTATAAAAAAGTGAAAAGTAACCTTATTTCAAATGGAGAGACTAACTTAGCTTTAAAATTTAATAACGATTTACCTTTTATTGCAAAGTTGAAACCATCCGCCCCTTCCGGAAGCACAAGTAGTAATGTTAATGGCGTTCCAGAAAACTGTTAATTTATTATCAGAATGTTGGGGGTATGCGTACTAAATTAAAGGAATTCACCATTAATGTCAATAATTGTATATATGACATTACCATTTTAACGGAAACTTGGTTGTACGGGGAATTTTTGAACAGTCAATTATTAATACCGAATTATAATGTTTTTCGTGTCGACAGATCATCAAGTAGTTCAATAAGAGGTGTGGTATCCTCTTAGCAGTTAAATCTATTTACAATACTAAATATATTATTGACCGTGTTTATATTCCCCCTAATTCGTTAACGTCTAAATATGAAAATCATTGTAATATTGTCGAATCATTATATAACGATTATGTAAATCATACATTTTTAATTTGTGGTAAATATGTGTAAATAATGTTTCTTGGTCTAATACTGGATATCTGCAACAATTTCCCTTGTCAAAGGCTGACGCTGTTATTAACTCTTATAATTTTCTAAATTCAAATGAACTTTATACCAAATTCGAGAGGAATCTTCCTCGACCTATGTTTTATGAATTGCGCTAATTTGTCTGTCTCCTTAGCAGATGATATCTTAATTAATACTTGTCGCCATCACTCCGCATATATGTTGTCCCTTCCTTTTAATTCGTTTACTGATACTATAGATAGATATGAAAGAGTATACTTATTTAAGCATGCTAATTATTTAGGCCTTAATGATTATTTGCTTCAAGTTAACTGGGAAAATATCTTATATATTTTTGACGTGAATGTGGCCGTTGATAATTTTCGTTGATAATGTCTTGTACACTGCTATAGACTTATTTATCCCGACAACAGTCTTAAGAAAAAAACATTCCACATTTCCTGCATGGTTTAATGCTGAACTAATTAATTTAATCCGTAAGAAGAAATTTGCTCATAATAATTATAAAATGTCGGGTCTTCATGCTGACTATTTAATTTTCAGTAATTTACGAGGTGAATGCAAGAATAAATCTACTAAGCTTTATAACAATTATATAAGAAAGATTGAATCAGATATTTTGGCTAATCCTCGCTCCTTCTGGAAATTTGCAAAAGAATCCCGAATGGAGACTGGTTTTCCCAAGCACATTGTGTATCAAGATAAAGTTGGTGATGATGGGCTGGAGATCGTGGATTTATTCGCTGATTTTTTTTCTACAGTATACACGAACGACTCCTTAACTGATGTGTCTAATATATCTATTTCTGGCACTCATCAATTCCTCGATTTAAGTTTATCTATCTCCATTGCCGATCTTTTCAATCAAATCTTAGCCTTGAAGAATACGTATTGCACTGGACATGATGGTGTACCAACAAATTTGCTGATCAATTGTGTTTATTCATTATGCCGACCGATTCACATTTTATTTACAAGATCCCTAAGCTGTGGAACTTTCCCGGATAAATGAAAATCATGCTTCCTATGCCCTATTTTTAAAAAAAGTAATCGCGTTATTGCTGAGAATTACCGTAGCATTTCCTTATAATCAGCGATTCCAAAACTTCTCGACAATATGGTAAGTGATTGTATAGCTTGGATTTCTCATCCAGTTATATCCGTTATTCAACATGGCTTTCAGAGTTGCAAATCAACCACCTCGAATCTCCTTGAATTCAAACAGTTCCCGTCAAATGCCTTGGAAGAGCACAAACAGGTAGATGCTATCTACACCGACCTTTCCAAAGCATTTGACAGAGTTGACCATACTATTCTACTACACAAGTTAAAATTGCTAGGCCTCAATGACGCTACGTTGTCTTGGTTAAAGTCTTTTCTTACAAATCGGACTCAGCAAGTTAAAATTAATAACTTTTTATCATCCCCTATTTTAGTCACTTCAGGTGTGCCACAAGGCACACGTATTGGTCCAGTTTTATTCTTACTTTTCATCAATGACCTTGTTGATGTTGTGAAATTTGAGAAATGTGTAATGTATGCTGATGATCTGAAAATATATCAAGTGGTGCAAACTAAAAGCAATTGTAACAGATTACAAATTGATTTAGATAATGTTAATAACTGGTGCCAGGCTAATCGTCTATATTTAAATATTGATAAGTGTAGTGTGATTTCTTTCTATAAATCGAAATACTATACTTAATTTGGTTAAATGTTGGACTCCATTCCTTTGTCTAGGACTAACACAATCAAAGATCTTGGTATTTTATTTGATAGCGCCTTAACATTCAGAAATAACATTATTTCTATATGTGGCAAAGCTAGGAAAGTATGGGGTTTTGTGTGGCATCTGTCAAAGGAACTGAGTCCAATATGCCTTAAAATATTATATTGTTAACACTTCACTTCAGTATAACTTATAAATGGAGTATTTTTCTGAGATCTTTAAATTCGCAAGAGTTATTCTACTATTTAAAAAAATCAAAAAGGAGTGAAACAGTTACATGTTTATTTCAATTATCCACATAATTAGTAAATAATTAAATTATCTATAAAACACAGGTTGGTCTCGTTTTTGAATAAATATAAAATACTTTCTGATTGCCAATTTAGATTTAGGAGAAACGAATCGAAAACATCGTATTCATATTTATCAGTTCAAAAGCGTTGGATTGTGTCAACCATTCCATACTCTTACAAAAACTTGAAGCCATTAACATATGAGATATACAGTTACAGTTTTTTAGGTAGTGCCTAAAAGGTAGAGAACAATGTGTGACCATTGGTGACATTTCCAAGTTAACAAAGTCATGAAGTGCCACAGGGTTGGATACTAGGCCCAGTATTATTTAATAAATGATCTATCTATTTAACTTCATGAAACCAGCAGATATCTTATTATCTTAACTTATATGCTGATGATACAACCCTGATCAGCTCTCAAGTGAATATGAACGTCATCAGATGAATGACTTCAGAAGCCGAAGAAAAAGCTTCAACATAGTTTAATGCTTATAATTTGCAATTGAATGAAAGCAAAACGCAGATAATAATCTTTAAATCTCAAATAAGGGATACGACAACAGATTAAAATGGTATAACCATGTAAGTCAGCTATCAAACTAAATTTCAAAGTCTCTCTTTGTTCTCAGAAATCTTGTTAATCTAATTTTCCACTTGAGTGGGGCAATTTGTATTTTCATACTGCAGAAAAAAACTGTCCAAATTATTTAAAAATTACGGATAAAGAATCATGCAGAACCCACTATAACAGTACCCGCATTGTTTATACTTAAAACTTGTTTCCATATCCACAACAACAGGAATAAATTCTGTAAATGCAAACAGTACTCACTCACTTTTTTAGTGTTCTTTTAAGTATCGAACATGTAAAATTTGTCATTATATCAATTGAAATTAACAAGAAAAATATTAACTTAGTTGAGCTCTCGATTCTGTATTTTTTTACTTTTTTACCATAAACCTGTAAATGTTATGTAATTTATAATTTATTTATCTTTTACAGATCCCGATTCACTGCAGCCTAGGTGGCTTATTGTACTTCTCCATATTGCCTTATTTACGCAACTATTCCAACTTCGTTGCCCTATACTAACTTGTGCAGGTCCTTTAGGGGTTGCGCATGAAAATTATTTGGTGCCATCTATCTGTTACCAAATGTAAGCTGTCTTTTGTTTTCCAGCGCATTATAACTACACAGAATGTGCATTGCTGTTTCCGGTGCCATATCACATAATCGACAGCTGGTGTCGCCGTTGTGTATATCGATTTTACTTAGATGTTCTTTAACAGTCATGTGGCCTGTTAGCAGTGCTATAGTTGTCTTCAGCTGTGCCCTACTTAGTGCCAGTAGTCCTGTAGCTTTGTTAAAATCGTGCCCTCTTATGATGGCCTTACTGTGGTTAAGGCCTTGTCTGCTTTCCCAGTATTCCTTGTGTTTCTTGCGAGTTCATTTTCTGACTTCAAAGCGGCTTGCCATTTTTGTTATGTCCAAAACAGATTCAGGTCTCATAAATAATATGGTGGCTCCTTGTCTTGCTAATTCGTAAGCTTTTTCATTTCCCTAGATACCGGAGTGCACCGGCGTCCAAACAAGTGTTACCTTGCTCTGTCTGGCCAGGTCAATCAGAGTGTCGAAGCAGTCTGATACCAGTTTAGATTAAGTATTTTGGCTTTGAAGAGCTTTCAGTACCACCTGATTGTCAGACATGATTTAGATACACCTATCTCGACAGCTCCTCTCTTTATCTCGCGAATTTAATGATCTCGAATATTTCAGCTTAAAAGACTGATGCCAGGCTACCCAGTGATTGGGCGTGACCTATCATCAAATTCTGAAATAGCGTCCTTGAAGAGTGCATTTTCAAGGTGTCTGACCATCATATGGTCCGACCTCATTTACAGGAGAATTCCTCCTATATCTGTCACGGGTCTTCTGATTGGGGTGTCAACTTTTACTTTGACCGTTGCTAGCTGCAGTTTATAGAGTTAAGACGGGGCATTCCAAATTAAAACATAAGGAAAAGAATAGAAGGTACTAATACAAGTAAATATATTCATCAGCCTAGAATAAATTATTATGTCCCTAAATAAAATCTTGTCTTGCAGTACAAGTAAGTATATGTATATATTTTTTTAAATATATAATTATAAATTAAAGCTTTTTTAATGTTTTCTCAGTTACATACAAAATGTGCCACCAATTAAGTTCCGATTATATTTGGGAATTAATATACTAATTATAAGGGATACATAATTATCATCTTCAAAATAATATTTGTGTACGTTAGTGATAATCAAGCTTAAACAAAACTGACAAAATTTAATTTGAAATTAACATATATGATTACCTTGTACACATACTATTTCCTTAAATACGCATGGATGAAATGTGGTCGCTATAATTACCTGAAATAAAAATAAACATTATTAAAAATAATTGATTATAATTTTGAAAAAAATATTATTTAGGAGGTAATAATAATAAAAATAGAGTTTTTAGTATGATGTCGCCTAGGCATTAATTCGTGTCCCCTATTTTCTAAATATAGAAAAAATTAAATATTTTATATACAAGCTTTGAATAGTTAAGTTCAATAAATAAAAATTACATAATCAAAAACAATCGATAAAGGAACATTAGTGGTCAAAATAAATAAATTGTGTAATTAACCTACTATATAATCGTATTTGACTTTAGATGGCCATTATTAGTTTCGTATAACTTCCGACACACATTAACATATTGTATAATGACATCCAAAACGTCAATACAAAAAGAATTGGAAATCCTCTATTACGATTTATCCACTTCCATATTTATTTCTATCTACAAAACTAGGTAGAAGAAAAAACACAATGACATTATTCTACAGTCGAGAATATAATCCGGATTGGGACAGATAGGATAAACGGCGTGCGATAAAAAGTAATCACCTTATGCCATAGAGCTCCGACTGATATTAGTCGGACCTCTTGCGGTCAAATGCGCCTTTAACTCACTAAAGTGTGCAATTGATTTTCCATTTCCTTTTCCGCCGCCCCGCGCGGCTACGACCCGTCCCCGATTCATTAAATCGCCCGCCCGCCGGACAATAGCCGAGGCGCACAAAAAGTCTGGCCTGATTATCAAAATGCGCGGACGTCGTTAATTAATTTGCGACGTGTTTGCTGATTGATCAATTTAAATTCAATGGCCCGGTTAAAAGGGGCCGGCGGATTGCGCTCACTCCAGCAAATTGACGGAATCTTTCTGCCTTCGGTCTTTTTGGTGCGTCCACATAATCGAATAACTGGGTGACTAAAAATACTCGTATATCAAAGAAGGCCGGGGTAGTGAAAGGAAACTTTTGGGCGAGTTAACTCGTTAAGTGTATTAGTATTTGCTCATCTATTTCCATCTTCTATATGAGATTAAGACGGAAGTTTGTTTAAATAATTTCAATTAATACACCAAAATTCAATTAGCTAACACTATCTTCTTAAATTTTCTGTTCGGGCACTAAAGAAGTGCATTAATGGATATAATATTTAAAATTGATGCGTGTAAAGTATCAGAAAATAATCGTTCTAAATTTTATTTAGCTCTTAAATTGATAAGAATTTTTGTGAAATCCTATGAATATATTACTTAAGCACTATGCTTTGGGTTAAGTAGTGTAAAGATTTCTATAATGATGAACTCAATAAAATGCCTTGCTTCACTTTCAAAGCAAATAATTTTATTGAGTTCTTCATTACATTACCTAAGACTAGGAGCAAATTTTAGGTTTTATAAAACAAACATAAATTTAAACAGTTTGAAAATAAGTAATCTCCATTCTTTGAGAATAAACTTTTTAGATACCATCCATTATTTGTATACCTCTTCAATCAAATTGGATATACACTGGAGCTCAAAAGTAATGAAACTCCTAAAGAGAAACATGTTTTAAATATTTTTGTACTAAATAAATAAATAAATTTATGTTCGGTTTTCGTGTCAGAACAAATGATTACAATTTGGTGCAGGTTGAACAAAATTACTGACAAAAAATCAATAATGTGATGACCCGCCGCGGTTGTTGTAGCACTATGTAACCCAGCAAGGCATAGACCAAATCAAGTGGTCGATGTTTTCTTGTGGCAAGCGGCTCCTGGCCAGTTGAACACAAATGCGCAATTGATCCAAAGTTCTTGGTATCTGTGGCAATCGCTGAAGTGTTGTTCCAATGCTATCCCATAATACATCTTCGATAAATAAGGGGATCTTGCAGGCCAATCTAAAATCTCTACGCCCGAATTATGTATAAAGTCCATAGTTTGACGGGCCGAATGCGGCCTGGAGTTGTCTTGCTAAAAAATGGCGTTTGGGATAGTCTTAATGTATGGTATTGCAACAGGTCGTAGAACTGCAGCGATGTACCGTTGGGCCGTTAAACTACCCCTAATGAACACCAGGACCTACTACGAAGACATATAGCGCCCCATACCATGATGCCAGGGGTATTGTCTGTCTGGTGTTCTAAGGCAATCTATACATTTTGCCTTTCACTGCGAAATCGACGGACACATCTACGTCCATCATGGGCCCCTAAGCAGAATCTGGACTAATCACTAAAGCAAATGAAGTTCCACTATACATCCCAGTCGAATCTGGCTTAGCACCATTCCAAGCGATGAGTTTTGTTCAGCACCCATAACAGACATAAAGGTCCATGGCAAGAACTCCTCGATTAACTGTTAGCCTAGAAACCCAGACATCATGTTGCTGCAACAAATTCATCTCGCACTTACCGCAAAGTGTAGTGACGATTACACATCGCAAGCAGTCTGATAGTCATTTTCAGACCATCTTCTCCATGCTGGCATTACAGTTGAGGGGGTGATTTCGAGTCTTCTGGCTGTTTCCCTCAAACTAAAGCCTATCTCTTTCATACAAACAATGCGACCTTTTTGAAAATCACTTAATTGATGAAATCAACGGAGTGTACGAATTCTAGGCAGTTTAGCAAGGTTTTTCAATATACTGAAGAGCTCAGAAAGGATCAGAGTAGAACAGGTGGCTGGTTATTAACATTATTAAATTGGCTTTATTTTTCAGATAAAAATCGTAACCAAAAAATTGAGATTGAGCAGAGATAGAGAAAGTAAATAATTGTTGGATTAAACCACATCTAAGAGGTGCTCTGTAGTACTTTTGAGCTCCAGTGTAAATAAAGTGGTTTCTTGTGAAAACGAAATGTTTTCAAAAGGATATGTCTTAATTTAATGGATATTAGCAATGTTGCCAATCAACCAGTCACGTTTACTATTTAGTAATTGTAAATGAAGGACACATACACAACATCCATGGATCCGCACGGTGAATTCTTCTTTTAGAAAAATCCACCGCCCAGCTGGGATTCGAACCCACAACCGTATGGCCCGTAAGCAGGCACTCTACCCTCTAGGCAAATTATTTTTGGAACAAACTTCACAGAAGGGACCATATTTTTGGTTGAGATATCTGGATCTGGATGAACAAAAGTTATTGCTTTATTCATTAAATTAATTTCATCTTCACGTAATATGACCAGGAAGTAGAATAACAGAGATACATATGTGGAAGAATTATCACATAATAAAAATATTATTGTTAAAAATCCATATTTAACATTAAGATAACGATAGTTTCAGACTTTCAAATTTGGCTGAAAGGTAATGTCTCAGCAAAGCAAACTATATTTTGAAAGAGTGAATTTTTTAAACCTGTACCATTAGAAATATGTAATTATTTATATCACTGTAGATATCAATTAATTTTTTATAAAGCGATTTCTTGGCAGAGACGAATATTAAGTGTTAAATTAGACCAACAAAAATATAAAATTTGGCCTTACAGATTCACACAGATAAAGTTTAAATATATATTTATAATAACCTATATTTTACTTACTTCTTTCTCTATTTCTTTTTTTTTCATAACAAATATATAATGTTAGCAATGTAGGTTATCAGAAAACAAATTAAATCAAACAATTTTGATCACCTTAAATCTTCGTGAATACAATATCAAAGCAATCCCACAAAACTTTTGTATAAATAATTTTTCAGAGAATAATCTTTTAAAAATATTTGAAATGGAATTATATTACTTAAAAAAAACTTAAATTTCAAGTGTACAATATTTTAGAGACAATTAAATCAGCGACTTCTATGGTTTTATTATAAAAAAAAATACAAAAAACATGAACCTTCTTGATTATGATTAGAAATTAAAAAAGTAAATTGTATTTTGTTAATTTTATTTATGACTATAGATTCGATCATTTCAAGGCCATTCTCACTTTTTTGTAAACAATTGTCAATTTCTTAAAAGCAAAATATGCAAAAATACTTTAAAAAATGGCATAATTAGGAATTTCTAAGAAAGTAATACATTTAGAAAAAATAGTTCAATTTTTACTTTCCCTATAGAATATATACAGTTTTCCAACGAACGCCGCCTGAAGAAGGCCAATTCGATTTGGTCGAAACATTGCTAGTCGGTTCTTTACAGAACCATCAAAACTTGCAAATTCGAAGATTAAAGATTTTTTGAAAATTTTTAACGAAAATATCCGTTTTGAGACCATTCCAGTAATTTCTGGGGAAAAAAATTGTGTCTGTGTGTGTCTCTTTGTCATTAGGCGCTGTATCTCAAAAACGAATAATCCTATTAAGATGAAACTTCACACTCTTTGGCCATCTAGAAAGTTTATTTCTTGTTCTAGTCGACTCATTATTT
Organism: Ontholestes murinus; assembly: GCA_963969525.1. Classification (NCBI taxonomy): domain Eukaryota; kingdom Metazoa; phylum Arthropoda; class Insecta; order Coleoptera; family Staphylinidae; genus Ontholestes; species Ontholestes murinus. The sequence goes on from OZ018396.1 coordinate 49,666,123, forward strand.
TAGCATACTGAAATTATCTATTTGCTTGCTTTAATTCTGTTCTAACAAAAAAACCTAATAGACGCGAAAGAATATAAATAATATTTATTCATAATTTAGACTACATGAGAATTGGGCAGAGCTTATCCGAGATGATCTTCCACTTGTACCCTGAAGTAGTAAATTCGTACAGGAACGCACCAAACATCAATGAAGCATATTTAGGTTTATTCTTGCCATATATTCAAATATCAAATACTATAGCATTCTCTTGTCCTATGCTAATTATTAATTGCTCTAGCGTACTGACCTATCTTAATCATTTTTTCATTGCCCTAGCGTACTCTAGACCCAGGAAAATAAATTATCAATTGCAGTAGCGTACTCTTGACCTACCCCAATAAATAGTTATTGCCTTTATAGAGTCTTGACCTATATAATTAAATTTTACATTGGCATGACATATTCCTAATCTGTTTCAATAAATTATTATTTACCCATGCGTATGTGTATTAATTGGCAGTATATTTTTCGTTACTTTATAATACCTGAATTTTAATTCAATGGTGTTTCATCAAGATCATCAATAATCGAGACTTTGGACTTCTCGATGTTAGTGCAAAATATTGAATGAAATTTGTGACTTTTTTCAATAAAAAAAAACAACAATACAATAAATTCGGGATTAAATTGAAAAGGAAAAAAATCGCTAACTGCGAGCATAACTCCTACGTAATTACATTATAACCGGCTTTGGAACCCACAGAAAGCTAGAATAAACAGCATTTATTGGACCCATAAAATCGTATGGCCGTTCGGAAAGTCTCGCTCACGATCAACCCATCTTCCAAAACTTTTAAAAGCTTTTAATCCGACAGTAATTAGCAGATAGGATACTTGAACAGAATTAACTTTCAAAAAGATACAAAAAAAAGCGGCATCGATTACCTCCGGAAACTGGAACGCGGCTCGGCAAAAGGATTCACGGTTTAATTGCAACAGTATACACGAAACGAATGCTTCCCGTTCTCTCTTTTTTTTAATTTTTCCGCTTGAACCCTCGAGAAATGTAATTATTCCATCCACCGACTCTTGCTGCCGACCTTATAAATCTCGCTCCCGAGGTATTAATTGTTGTAAAAAATGACCCAAGTTTATAAGGGAAATTTATGCAGAAGGGAGTAAATATAAATGCGTGTAAGGGTGGATTAAAAAAAAAGAACATTGTAATGTAAATTTGGCGTGCACAAACCCCCAACAAACATCGGAAGCATGTGTCAAACGTATCTATACAGAGAGGATAATGTGTAAGTGGTAGGTGCATTGTTTGTAATGAATGTGAAATGTGTTTGCAGTTCAGTGGCCAAGGGGTGCGATTTGCTACCCCCTCTGTTTACTGATTACACCTTCTAGCCGACCCTGTATACGAATAAACACCCCTTTTACGCTACATAAAATACACAAGCCAGGTAAACACATTCAAATAAATATAGGGGATTACTATTTTAAAAAAGCAGTACGAGTTAATGCATCGCCCCATCCAGACAAAGTAATCACCCCTGCCGGCAATTCGGCCACCCTTGATTTACATTATTCATAAAATTCATAAACACCGCCGTCTCTCCCATCAAATTGAATTTATTAACATTAAAATTCTCCAAATCGTTACAACTGTCAGGAGCAAATTACTTTTTAATGTTTTTCCTCTTTAACCCAATTAGCCGCATTAACCGGAATGTCTCTGTAATGGCGAAGGGGTGGAGAGAGCGGTTAAAAAAAACTGTGACTAAAATATGAAATAATGGACGCGGCAATTTGGATTTATCAAGTTGGATGGAATTCTTTCGAAACGCCAATCTAGGGGAGAGGAATGTAGAAACTTTTATTTAATTGAGTCTTCTGTAAGAAAAAAAAGTAATTTCAAGAGTAAGTGTTTACTGGCGAGACGCTATAAAAACTATTATTGCCTTAAGTAAATTCGCAAACTTTAATATCAAATAAAAGATTTTTTAGTTTAAAAAAAATAAACGTAGTTTCTAAAGGAATTGAAAGGGGAATTTCTGAAATTTAAATCTTTTACGTGTATTAATTTCATCTTATTATTGATGTAGGTTTAATTTAAACCTTTATCAATAATAGTTTAAAATGTTTCACCAAGTGATAAGTGAGAAAGTTATTAAAGAAACAAAATGATATTTCTTATAATTAAAAATTCTTTAGGTACTCCTAACATTATATTAGATAACAATAGTTATATTTCATAGTGTTTTATTTATGCTAAGATTTTATTTTAGATTTCAATCATTGTGTAACAGTAGAAAATGAGTTACTTCTTAATATTTTAGACTATAAATTTAAAAAATAATTGATTAGTTATTCAAGAAATTATTTTGTCACAAAAATAAATAAATTATCGTTGGAATAGTAATTCCTGCGTCTTGATACGTTCGTTTAAAACTCCGAGGTACTCGTTTCAGAGGATATAGAGATATAAATGATTGATTTTGTCGTATAACTGCCACTAGAAACTTTTAAGCTGCAATTCAATTTTACAGATCTATAAAACGGCGATTAATCATGAGAGCCTGTTCAGCTTGGCAATAATAATTTCTAAGGCACAGCTCAGAAAATAAATAAAGTTGCAATAAAACTTAAGTTATTATTGTCAACATTATTAAGGTGAAATCTATTGTCTAGAGCGTTGCACAATTGTCACCTTAATGGTATATCCTGCTTCATGAATACGTGGAGTTTTAAAACATCAAAAAATCCTTTCATTACACTTACGAAATTCAAAATAAATCGAAACTGGTCTAAGGTTGTAATAGGGAAACAACAATTCAGTTTAAACCCAATTGTTAGTTTTATTATTTTCCAGCATTTTCTTCAAATTTAATCACTATTTGTCGAATTTTTTACTTCTTCGGGAATCTTTTCCACTTTATAATTTTTTATTACTAGTTATAAAATTGTCTAGTAGTTCTTCTATTTTTTTACGAATTTACCCTTTGTTTGCGAGAATTTGCTTAAAAGCTTCTAAAACATTTCAGCAATTTAGCTTTCTGATATTTTAAATTTTGTACTAATATAGTTTTTAGTAATTCTTAAAAAAAAAATTATTTACAAAATTTACAAAAACTTTTTCTATTCTTGAAATTTACAAATGTTTTCTTCAAGGGTTTTTAATAACTTGCTGTATTTTTTTCAGTTTTTTCTCACTAAATAAATTTCTCTATAGGGTTCTACAATTTTCAAAAAAAAAGTTGCTCTCAGAAATTCAAGAATTTAAACATTTTCTAGCAAAAATTTTAAAACTTGTTTTCTTGCATTATATTAGAGATAATTTTCAGATACTTTCTTCTTTACAAATCTCTCTTCAAATTTGAGAAAATTTCTGTTAAGGTGACTAGTAATTCGCTATTCCATCTCTTTTTATTAAATATTGCAGTATATATTTTAAATTGCAAATTGAGCGTCATTTTCTAAATTTCTAATTATTTTTGCAATTATATTTTTTCTACCAATATAAAAAAATCCTCAAAAACATTTTACCCTTTCTTGCTTTATACAAGCCGATTTTTTTAGCATTTTTTCGTTTAAAAATCTATGACAATTTTGTTCAATAGTTCTAATATAATTCAATAATTCTTTTTTCAATTTATTTATTAAGAATTCTTTAAGTTTGCTATAAGGTTCTCTTTTAGGCTGAGATTTTTTTCAAAGTTGTCAGCTTTTTAAAACTTTGATTTCACAATTTTTTACCAATTCAATTTTCCAAAAAATATTTCAAAACAATTTGCAATTTATTGCATTTAATTAGCTTTTTTAATATTAGATTATCTTTCTTCTAAATTGCGAAAAAAAATTCTGTTAATTTCCGGTAATTCTTTAGGAGATTTTTCAATAAATTTCTCTTCCAGGTTGCGAAATTGTAGCAATTCAAATTTTTTTATAATTTGCTTAAAGCTTTAGAATGTTTCGTCAATTTCTTAATAATTTTTCATTACTTGCTTTATTTTATTAGATTTATAATAGCTTTTTGCCGTCACCAGAAATCACTGAAATATTTTTTTAAGAGTTTTAATGTCTTCTAGTCATTTTATATTAATTTTTTCTCCTTTATTTTTCTACTTCCAATTTTTCAATAAATCCTCTTTTAGGCTGAAAGATTGTTTTCTTTCTGTTTTTTTTTCAGAAACTTTGCTATAACAATTTCAAAAGATTTATTAATTTTTCAAGAAAAAGAAACAAAAATTTAAATATACATATATATATATATATATATATATATATATATATATATATATATATATATATATATATATATATATATATATATACATAATTAACAAATAAAAAATAATATGAAAACAAAAAAATCACAAATCAACAAATTAGCATATGTACGTAATAAAGAGACCAGAAACCAAATTACTTACTTAAAACTAATTTAAAGATTTTAGAACGTTAGCTTTAGATTTTCTACTAATTCGAGATTTTCCCAGAAATTTTTCAAAAAAATTTCCACTATTTTTCTTTCTTTAGTTAATCTTTGCTCTGTGGAAATATGTTTTACTTGCGAAAATTTATTTCAACTGTTCTAGTATTTTCGAGCAATCTAGCAATTTTTATCCATTGTTAATTGTGGTTTTTTTTCTTCAAATATTAAATAATTCTCGTATAATAAACCAAATATAATTTAATGTAGCTTTATAAACTTAGAATACTCTAGATCATTATTTATTCTAGCGTACTCTTGACCTATCACAATAACTATTTCCATGACCTATCGCACTCCTGACCTATTTTTAATAAACTACACACTTAAATACACTTAACCCTAGATTAAGCGTACATATTATTAAAGTTGAAAAATCTATTTTCTACCAATATTTCAAATTTATATTTTCTTGATAGTTTCACATTTATTTTCATCTCAATTTTTTATGCCATAGATTGGAATGTTTTTGTAAATTTTCAACCATTTATTTATTTATTTTAATCTTTCGTCTTCTTCTTAAAAATACATATAAAAACAAATCAATTACAAAAATCATGCGTAAGATTTTTGGATGAAAAAGCATGGCTTTGTGTAATATTTAAATATTTAATTTAATCGATAAATTCTTAATACGCTTTTGTCAGTTTCAACGCTTCTCATTTGTTCAAAATTGCTGAATGGGGTAGGGAAAGTGTTATATTTTTAATTTAAATTTTAGCAGTCGTTCATTTCTATAATTATTGATATTATTTCTTTTCTCTGTAACATGAAACTTTCGTGGTGTGTCTACATTAAAATATTCATGTAATAATAACTCTATGTACCATATCAAATATAATTCAATATTATAACAATTTTTGTCTCCTAAATCACTTTTCACGCAAGAAATCTCATCAATTCTTTCAAATGATAGACCAGATACAAGAAATGTTAAATACGGGTGTACAAGCAGCAAAATATGGTGGCTTTAGGCAAAAATGTGGTCTGAAATACTGATACTAAAGAGTTTTTCACTGATCTAACCTTTAAACAACCTCAATTTGTTATTGAATTTGAAGTTGATAGTCTGGTCAAAGATTTGTCCCCGGAGTAAATCTTAACTTCTTTGATTTGAACTTTAGATTATTGTGGTTTTAGGCAAAAATGTAGTATGCATACTGATAACTAAGAGTTTTTCACTGATCTAATTTTTTGACAACCTCATTTTGTTATTGAATTTGAACTTGATAGTCTGGTCAAAGATTTTTCCTCACCTAGGAGTAAATCTTCGCCTCTTAAATTTCAATTCTAGAAATTGTATCTTTATCTTATTTTATTTTTTTTTCGGTAAATAAAAGTTTTGTGCTGTGTTCGTACAGATTGAAATTGACACAAAAAGAACTACGTATACTCTATTATATATAATATCTTTTCACTACATAAATCTCTTCACTCAAAAAAATATCTAGTTTGATAATGACCAGCTAAATTTTGTCAAAACTATAGTTATTAAGTTAATAATAAAATGTGCGATATAAACAAAGTTAATATATATATATATATATATATATATATATATATATATATATATATATATATATATATATACATATATATATAAAACTTATACTTTACAATCTAAACATAAGACATAAAATAATTGATGATCAAAAGTGATCCTGGCTCATTCAACTTATAAAAAATCTTAGCTTGTTCAAGCGATCCAAAAACTTATATTTTACAGAAATGAATTTTTATCATTTTGAGCCCAGAACATAAAATAATTGATAACTAAAAGTGATCCTCACTCATTAAACTTATCAACAATCTTAGCTCGTTATTTCGAACTTCTTGGCTTCATTGAATTTTTGACCAAGATCTAGTAAATTCGCCAGAAGATTAGGATTAGGAAAGTCAACAGTACATAAGGTACTAGAGGCGAATAAGTTTAAAGCATTTAAACCAATATATGTTCAAACTTTGCAAGAACATGATTACGACCATCGTTCTGAATTTTGTTTAATGGTACAAGTGAAATAGAAATGAATAGAACGTTTTCTAAGAAGATCCTATTTACAGATAAAGCTATATTTACTACAAATGCTGAACTTTCATGACAAAACTGCCGTTGGTGGTCAACAAAAAAAACTTATACTCTACAATCAGAAATGGATTTGGATTATTTTGAACCGAGAACATAAAAAGTTATTAACAATCTTAGCTCGTTTAGTTGAAACTTCATGATTTCATTGAGGTTTTGATCGAGAGCTAGAAAATTACATATAAAACATGTCTTCTTTTTAACACATCAAATTTCGAATTAATACTTGCTGAAGATGAAAATATTAAGATCTGCCTTCCTTTAAATGCATTTAAAACTGAACTATATATATCATAGAATAAATTAGTACGTTTTCAGGTCCTAAGCTCATAAATCAGTTTCATACAACATAAATCCTAGCGACTTCAAAAACCTACAACTATAAATAGATTTTTATTAAAATAATTTTTAACCTAGATTAAAATATAAACTAATAAATGGTTTGTTGTTTTAGCTTATAAACTTTTTTTTGTTATTGAACATTTTGGTCAACAACTTTCTAATTATTACTTTCGAAAGGTGAAGATATTTTGTTCTGTCCTGATTTAAATACATCAAAAGTACCACTATATAATCCACTGAGTACACTAGCATGTCCTTATAATCCAGTTTTATTTAACAAATCTTTGAAAATATAGAATCCTACAACCATAAACGAATTTCAATCATGTTTAGTCTAGAACATAAAATGAACGAAAAAAAGGGAATTTATTTGTAAGTAAATAATCTTCTTTGGGAACTTAATTTTAGTACCGTAATTTCAAACAAATTGATCGGTTCATCCACTACCCTTCTACTTACCAACCTTACCTCAAACATCCAAACAACACACCTTGAAGGAAAGCCATCAGCCATCCTATTGCTGGATTTGTAAAGAGCCTTCGACTCTGTCTGATACCAACGTATGTTGTACAAATGTTACTTCCTTAAAATTCCACCCATATAAATTTCATTATGAAGAAATTCCGTTCAAACAGATATACTCCTGTACAAGGTTTAGCCGAAAGCTCCACTTGACCTCTACAACATTTTCTGCTTAGAAATTTACGATCCTGAACCACTTCACTTTAATCCCTCTAAATATTGCCTCCAATCTGCAGATGATACAGCCCTAATTTCCCATGCACCCACCGTACCTAAAGCTCTCCAAGCTTTGCAGCAGCTTATTGACTCTGCAACACTCGTTTGCAAAATGGCGAATTAAAATCAATCCCCACAAATTCCAGCTTCTAATTCTCTATCACCGTAACAGTAATCCTGTATATCATATTCACATCTCCCACACAGCTGTTTCCCCCTCTACGACTAAAAAGACCTAGGCATTATCATAGATCAAAAATTAAACTTCCAAAACCATAAAGCTTTAAACACAGCTAGAGCTAAAATATTTAGAAATTTAACATACAAAAAGATGACTTATTTAAGTGGTGAATATCTCGATTATTGCACAATCTTTCACACAATTTTGGTAAAATACTCGCACCCACAACGTAATTTATATTATGTTCTGTTAACCAGAGTGAGCTAAAATAATCCAAATATCCTATTTATATTTTAACTGGCCCCACGTTGGGTGCCATAATTACTTTTGCTGCACCTCTCTAATTATTACCTTCGCAAGGTGAAGATATTTTGTTCTATCCTGATTTATATATCTAAAAACTATATCAACCATCGAGTACATTAGCATGTATTTATAATACAGTTTAATTTAACAAATCTTTGCATGTCTAGAATCATACAACCATAAATGAATTTCAATAATTTTTAGTCTAGAACATAAAATGAACGAGAATTGGATATTTAATTATGGCCTTACGATATTTGATAATCAGGAGTAAATCTATTCTGCTTGGATCTTTTAAGTATCGCAATTTCAAACATATAGATCGTTTCTTATTCTTCAAGCAGTTTACCTTGAAATATTTTTTTTATAGAAGATGAAAATTTTGTGTTCTGTCGGTCTACAAATGCATTGTTATACTGAATAATCTGTTTGTGAAAAATGAAGTCTAAAAGTTTTTTCTAATCAAAATGAATTCATACAAAAACTATATCATTCGAATTTAATAAATTAAGACTTTCCATAAAGAAACTTAATTTCTGATAGTATTATACAAGGTGTCCCAAAAGAAAGTTTGTGTTTTTATAAAAATGTGTTTAAATTAAAAAAATTAATTGTGAATTTATTTACGTTCTCTGCTTTTTGATGAAGTTGGTCAATTAGTTATTGGTTTTTCTAATGCTGTGTCCTTCTTTTAAAACTTCACCCATTTTTATATTAGAAGTGTGACTCATTTGGGTGGCGAATATCTTAAATATTGCACAATCTTGTATGCCCTGATATCGCCAAATCACAATTTTGGTAAAACACTCTCACGCGCAACTTAATTTCTACTATGTTCTGTTAACAAGAGTGAGCTAAAATAATCAAAATAATGTATTTATATTTTATCTGGTCCCATTTTGGGTGCCATAATTTTACAGAGATTGCAGGGCCTCCGTATTTTTCATAATGTTAGAAATACAGCATTATATCAGTCATTATTAGATTAATTTAGCAGTAACGCACTTATCTCTTATCGAGCTAATCGTTCGTTATTTAAAAGTTAGAACGCTTTAGTTTTGAGGTTTAAGGAACAGTTCCAATTACCCGATTATAATGAACGTTTATATAATGATATTAATTAAATCACGCACTCAAGGTGTTCTGAAAAACATTGGACTCTTCGTGTCCGTAATGCAAGATTTATTTTTGCTCTTATCGGTGGGTCTTAGTTGTACTATGCTACAACTGGTAATATTTCTTGCATTGTAAAGGCTTGTGATCCATAGATATTAAATATCTTCCACAATTGCTGCGAGTCGGTAGACGATTTGCGACAGAACAATCGTATGCTCTACCACCGAGTAGAATCTGGGATGGGAAACTGACCTAGTCTACGTTCAAGTGGAAATACGGACGCAATGTAGTCAACCTACAAATCAAGCAAACAAGTGTATCCTCTTGCTGTTCGGCACCAAGTCGAAGGCACTGTTTTACTTGTGGAAATTATGGAGTCACCAAATTTAGTTGCACTCTATAATGCAAATTCGGGAATCCAAAGCAGGAAAATATGAGCCGAGCAACATCCTCACAAAAATGATCTATCTCAGACTATTATAAATCTGTTAAACAGGAACTAAACAAATTAATCTTCCTCTTCTTCCTAAGAGCCAGATTAGCGATTTACACACCTACGTCCCTGTAAAGTTAAAAGAAATCTTTTGGGATACCTTGTAAGGCAATGAGGAAATGTACAAAAAGACACAGAAGTGATTTATATTTTCTTAAGAGTGAAATTTTATTAAAAAAAGGGTGTAAAATTCATATTTTACCAATCCAAATTAATTATTTTTGATGTGAAGGTTAAATAAAATGTATTATTCGGAACATTAACATCTCTTCAGACTGCAAAATCAGTTTCTCACAATAATTTATTCACTATTTTTCATATACTATGTAATATCTTGTTAAATTAACCAATACAAAGCAAAATAAAATTCATTCCGGATGTAGAAGATCATGCCAGTTTCTTAGATGACGGTACAAGATGATATTGAGTATAAGAACGTATTTTAATATGAATTCCGCCCGTGCTTCTTTCGTCCAAAAAATAATTCTTTGTACATCTCTCCTAAAAAATACATTTGAAAACAAATAAATTACAAAAAACATACATAAATTTTTTGTAACTTATTTGTTTTCAAATGTATTTTTTAAGAGAGATGTACAAAGAATTACTAAATATAAACAAGAGCAGTATAAATAAACTAATATAAGTTTTGAGTTAAAATGCTGCCTAAGTTGGATACTTGGTGATGAAGGATCTTGGAGTAAGCAACACGGGTCTGCTTAAAAATGGGTGCGAGTGAGAGGATACAAAAAGTAAATTCCAGCCCATTTATGTACAACAAATTTTTGTAGAGTTAAGACGGTATGTCCAAATATAACTTATTTTGTATATAATCATTAATATTATTCAATACAATGCAACAAAACGTTGGTCAGTTTCAGCGACCTCAGAATATATTGAAAAATGCTAGTTTATTATTTAATGAGAAATATATTTGGATGATTTTAACACTGATGATTAACAAAGTATATTAACAACTTTAACTTAATTAGAACAAATTTGGCCAAAGATTTTGTCTTACTTACAGCTAAATCTAAACTTCTAGATTTTGATCTTAGCAGAAGAATCTCTTGGATTTTTGCTGTTTTTGTAGTCAGAATTCGAATTATTTCTTGATACTAATGAAAAAATCATATCAATCAAATACAAATATCTTGAGCTGTTACTTAATTAGAACAAATTAGTCAGGGATTTTGTCTTACTAAATCTTAACTTCTAGATTTTGATCTTAGCAGGATAATCTCTCAAAAGGTTATTTTTATATTTTGGTCACTATTCAACTTATTTCTTGATACAGATGTAAAAATGTTTTCTTTCCTCAATCAAATACAAATATCTTGAGCTATAGATCTAAATATAAAAGATCAAATGGTGATTGAATTCTATATGGATACGCAGAGGCAGCAAAAAAAATCTAGGATTGTTTAGATTCTAGTTGTATTTCACGATTATATTTGCATTTTCCTGCTATATGTATCGAAAATATCAGAATACTGTAAGTAAAAACTTGAAATACAACAAGTGCACTAATCTAAACAAACCTAGGAAATATTTGTTCCATAAATCGTTTTGCTTGATTAAAAGTATTATCATTCAACATAGTAAAAAATGTTTTAGCTATGATAATTATATTTAATTTTATCAAAGATTATTTTGCTATAAAATTAATACTTTTAATCTTTGATAAAATTACATATAAGTATCATAGTTAAAACATTTTTGCTAAGTTAAATGATGATAGTTTTAATCAAGCTTATGCATACAGGACAAGCATGAAATTACCATTTGCATCAGAAAACGGATATTTTTCAGATCAAAAGTAGAATAAATAATAATATTAGTTACGTTTAGTTTATTTTTGAAAATTAATTCTTTTTACCGTCGTCTGGATTATAGCTTCTGTCCTTTAACTATGACAACTTTACGAAAATCAGATGCCTTAAGTGAACTAATTGGAAGACATTGGCTTACATTTCAAATTTTGGATACAACAAAAGGTAATTATTACAAAATTCAGTAGTGACACAAGAAAACAAACTAATTAAAATTGAAAGTTTAGCAAAGTGGTAAACTATCAGAGCACTGGAGGTAGCGCCGTTAAAGAGAGATAAACGAAGATTATTGGCAATTATCCACTCATCTACGGATACTTAGTCCAATAATTTAGATAGTAGATATTACCTTAATGGTTTTACTTTGCTTTACGAATATTAAAATGGTTAAAACTTAAAACTAAAATTCCGTTTCGATGTTCTTCTCCAAATCATTTTGGACAACAACGATCTCGATAGAGTGTTTTAGTCAGTAGGAGTCCGACACTACCCTACTATAAGGGAATGACAAATTGCCTCTCTACTCATAAAAGAAAAACGTTTCTCTGATCAATTGCGCTACACGGATGAGATTCAAAATAGATCGAAACGTGTCTGTGGTTGTTACTGGTAAGGAAATAATAATTCACTTTTAACATTATTGTTTTTAAATTTAACAGATTGTTAGATTATAACTAAAGTATACAAGATCGAATGATTAGATCTAATTATGAGAGTAATTTACTGAAATATCTATTTCTGTATTTAGAATATTTAATTAGACATTCTCGTACATTCCCGATGATTATATAATCAAGGGTTTAACGGATTAAACACAAATCCAAACAAAAAGGGCTGCATTCCCCAGTAATTACCCTGGGGCTTTAATTAAAACTATTCCGCACATACAACTTCTGTTCTTACAAGATTTACCGTATATTATTATTATTTTGCACTATTCCATTGAATACTTGAAAACCTAATTTCCTCAAAGAGCCTCGAGCAAAGAGTAACATCAACAAATATTTGCTTCCTCATATTTTCATAGTAATAACGTAATTTATTATATTACTCGCACGGTGCAAATACATCCTTCTCATTCTGGGTAAATATTATTATTCCTAGTTGTCGGTGTGTCCAATTTCTCTCCACCGCAACGTTCTTTTCACTGGGGCAGCAGACTCGGTGTGTACGTGCCGAAAATCCATAATTGGGTAGTTCGCACTACCGACCCGACTGGGTCAAAGTTGTAAAACATTTTTTGGCCGGGATTGCTCCCCCAAAAGCACGGTCGCGAAAAAATACAAGAGTAGAATTTAACTGGCGCGGGGCGCGCTCGTGAAATTAATTATATGCATATGAATTTAATTAGTCACCCTTTTCGTAAATTTTAATGAAACCGAAACCGAAAGAAATCTTAATTGCGGCAATTAAATTTTCCAATTTTGGTTATTGCTCGTTAAATTAAATTCACCAGCTTTTATAATTGAACGCGGAAATTTCTTAGAGGATGTCCTATAAACAATCTAAAATTCCTCGGTTAATACAAATTTTAAAAGTTTTCGGGAAATAGAGCTAGATTTATAAATCCGTCGTTTATAATGTGGGCTAAAGACGATAAACTGGAAACTTATAATCTTGAACGTTATTAGGCAAAAGTTTATGGGTGCCCTTATAAATTGCATCTGGCCAATTTAATTCGATTATTATGACTTTAATTTCACACCCTATGTGAGAGTGAAAAATGTTGGGGGTCGTAAGAAATAATGAGGAATACATTTTTGTTATAATTCGTACTCGTAAATGTATAATAAAGAATGATGGATGACAGTGGAGCTATTTATTTATACATTTAAAATAAAAGGAAGGCACTTGCGACATCCATTATCGTCCCGCTGCCGCTTTCGTAATGTCGTATGTCATTTGGCATTACGATTAATAGAGTATCTTGTCGTCGGCAACACAGATGACTCAATACCTAAACAAATTCATATTCCGCCTTCTATTAGAAGTTTGTGAAGGGGAGAGATGTCGTCTTGAACGTTGAACTTTAACACGAATTCATCGAATTAACCGTTTAAGACAGCTCAGTTCCAGTTAGGACGACCGCATGGGGGTCTTCTGTTCGCAAGGGTCAACCAGCAGTAATTGCTCTTATAAAACTAGGAGGCGGCGAGACGAATTCTGGACTTTACTTCGAGGCGCATTATGCACGCCGAATTCTTAATAGCGGATCTTGCGCGGGGGGGTGATGGAGCGTGAAGAAATGCGGACCTCCGGTGATCAATCAACCCTCATTGTGGAGCCATGAATAACCCCTGGATATCAACAACTTACTTGTGCCATTTCCGCGTATCCGATATCTCATTTAGGGCTTCATCGATTAAGGCCGATTCATACTATCAGCACGGCTGCGTTACTATACTAACAACTTCTCTTCGAATAAATTATTTCGTTTTGTATATACGAGCTTGCACGAATAACAACTTTTATCCACAGTAGTTATTTACAATTCGTACAGTTTCGTAGTAACTATCAAAATACATTTTTATTGTAGTAGCATCCTCAGTACCCATCCCAATAAATTTTTCAACATTCTATCTTACTCCAATCCAATTAATAATCATTGCAATTGCGTTCTCTTGATCTAGGCTAACCATTTATGCAATATCCTAGCATACTCTTAATCTACCCCAGTAGATTAATTTTTGTGATAGCGTACTCTTAACCTACACCAATAGATTAATTATTGTCCCATCGTACTGTTAACCTACCCCAATAGATTAATAATTAAAATGTATTAAAATCCTTCAGTTCTTTGTAGAAAATTAAATAATAATTTAAAAATATTTCGTGAATCTACAACAGTGCATCTTACTAAAACTACAAAACAAATTAATTTTAAAGCAACTATTTCTCTGTCTAAGAGAATTAATAGATTAATTCTACCGTACTCGCAACCTTCCTCTAAAGATTAATTATTGTCCTTATGAGGAGTACATAAGGACAATAATCTATCTACTCCAATAGATTAATTATTAGTCTACAGTACTCCTTGACCTACGCTAATAGAGTAAACGTTGGCTTATCACACGCTTGACTTAGGTTAATACTTTATACATTGACCTAGCCTAAAGAATATATGAAAGCTCATAAAATACAATTGCTGATTTATCAAAGATGAAAATATTTGAATGTTTACACCCGCAAATAAAAACAAAAATAAAACAATTAACAAACAAGTTAATTAATTAAGTAGACTCAAAATTAGAAAAATAATCCTTAATTGTTAAAATCCATAGAGAAAGAACATATGAAAATACATGAAACACAATTTATAATTGTCAGAAAAGTAGAGATTTGTAAAAAATTGTTTAAAATATCAAAACAATCACTATTTTTTATTTCGATTTATTTTTGGCTATTTTCAATCATAACCAAAAAATAATTAAAATTTATGACGAAACAAATTTAAAGTTCTACAAATCTAGACAAATTGGTACAAATTTCCAGATAACTTAAGAAATGGTTTAAAATTCTTGATGATTCGAAGAAAAACGCTGGAAATTTCTAAAAAATCATCTGAAGAAAAAACTTTATGTGAAAATATAATAAAACAGAATTGTCAACTTGAACATCTGAAGGTTTCATAGAAGCAAAAAAATACCTATTCAAATGTAAATATTAACGTAAAAATTGTTAAATTCTCCAAAAAGTAATTCAAAATAATCCAATTTATAGAAAGAATTATGGACTGAAAAATATTATTAAAAAGTAAATATATTTAGGAACAGAAAAAATTATTGTAGAAAAAAAGGTACAATGGAAAACACTTCAAAAACAATTGGCAGATAGCAAAAATAATAATGAAGGACATATGAACCTTTATAAAAAAAAAATATTGCTGTCAAAAACGGTAGAGATTTGTGAATTAAAAAAAACCGTTTGATAGATTCCAGCAATGAAAATGACTATTATTTATTATTATTAACGAACTGTTATTTTCAATATTAGAAACAAGCAAAATACCTCCAAAAAACAAATAACAACTTTGAAAACAATAAAAAAGAACTTATGAACGTTTATTAAAAAACAATTGATAATTGTAAACATTTAAGTTTTGAGATTAAAAAAAAACAATTGGCAAATCAATTGACAAAACAGCCATTTTATTGGGAATTTGGAATTGCAAAATATCCCCAAAAACAATTGACAACAGCCAAAATAATAAAAAAAGAATACATAACTGTTTATGATAAGCAATCGAAAATTATAAAGACGTAAAGATTTGAGAATTTAAAAAAAACGTTGGGCAGATTAAAAAAAAAACAATTAACAAAAGTGTCATTTCATTTAGAATTTTTCTTTAATATTTTTAACAATCATCCTGAAAAATAATTCATCATGATGATTTAAAATTGTTTCTTTAAAAAAATTAATAATTTTAAAAATAAAAAACAAGAATTATGTCTTGACAAGAATTGAGATTTAGGGAGGAACATTTCAAAATTCATAAAAAGAATAATAATTATTCAAACAGTAAAGATTGACCTAAAAAAATTAGCGATCGTCAAAAAAATTTTTTTCTAAATTCTCTAAAAGAACAGTTTAAACTGTAAAAACTTATGGGTTGAAAATTATTATTAAAAAATTAATATATTTAAGAAACAAAGACTTTATTAAAGCAAAAATCTCAAAAACAATTGGCAACTGCCAAAAGAATGAAGAAAGAACATAACAGCATAATAAAAAACAACTGATGAGTGACAAAAATGTAGAAATTTGTAAAAATAAAAATAAAAATAAGGCGGAAAGACCTAATGTCGATAACCCATTGACAAATATTGTATAAATTTGTATGTGTCTAGTAAATCATTTTGTTATGTATTGTCTCTATGATAAATATGTACAAATAAAAAGGATAAACATTTGAAAGTTCACAAACAAAAAAATCAACTGTTAAAGAAGACACTGGTTGGTTATTCCTATATATAAGAACTGAGATAGTTCTGATCCAGATAACGATTGATATGTATCCTACCAGTATTTGCTAAAATTCTAGAGAAAATTCTACACCTACAGTTAACCGAATATTTCTGTGAGGAACAATATGATTTTCGTAGTGGTCTTTCAACTGTTAAAGCTGTAAGTGATTTTATAGAGCAAACCTTAGATTGCTTTGAAGAAAGAAACATCTGCAAGTCGTCGTTTTTGGATCTTTCAAATACGTTCGATCGTGTTTTCCGTACAATTCTTCTGAGGAAACGATATTTCTATAATGTACATCCAGATACATGTCGCCCAATAGTATCTTACCTATCCGGCCGATCACAATATGTTCTATCAAATGGTCAAGCCTCTAAAAGTCTTAATACTGTACATGGTGTACCACAAGGTTCAATATTGGGTCTAGTGTTTCTTATTTATATAAATGATCTGCCGATTACATTAAAAGATTCAAACTTGACACTAAATGCTGGTGACACTACTCTGACAAATAGAACGAAGACTTTAAATGTTACAGCTATGAACAGTGTAGCTAAACGAAATACATCCAAATGGTTCAACAGCAATCGTCTTAAACAGAATGATACGAAAACGACGACTATTACATTCTCTCACAAAAACGAAACTGATGACCCTATGATATCTGTTTGAGACCGTTCACTTAAAAAGTTTAGCAAGACTCTAACAGAACTCTTGGGTTTTAATACATTCTAGAGATGGGAAGATTATCTATGATTTTAATTCTATTAAATGTTTGTAATGGTCAGTGAAGTTATCGGCAGAACTCTACAATGAATTACACAGGGTTAAGTGAAGTTAATAATAACCTCAATATTTGTTAACGTTCGGAACAACTGATAACATCCGCAGAACCCACGAATACACACACCGAGATCAGTTGATATATTAAATAAAACTCATAGATTTATTCTTTTTATATAAATACGACAGTTAGATTATGTGAAATCCACCAATAAGTGGATTTAATAAAATATCAATATAACTTGATTTGACTTAGAAGTACCTACTTGATTCGTGCGGATAAAATAATGACTTGATACAAAAGATACAACGGTAAGACTATATTTATAAAAGCTAATGGATAATGTTTAATGAATGTATTAATTTGTAAAAAGAAACATTTGAAAGATCCCAAGAAAAATTTTCTTAAACTCTTCTTCATATTTATACAACATTTTTTATTTCGGAAACTTTTAAATTGAATTTTGTTTTTATATTTTGTTCTGGCTTGGTTTGGTTAGTACGTTACTATCCTATCAGTCTTTATGCCCTATCTCATGAAAGAAATTAAATTAAAATCGAACGCTAGTTAGATGTCCAAATGACGCTATGTAATGAATTCGTATGATGTTTATATTTTGGAGAAATATTGGGATTTCGAGAGATATAAAACTTCTTGGTAAGAATTTGTCATCAATGGCTAGATTACGATAGTTGATGGGAGTGATCTGTGTGGATTTGTATAAAAATTCTTTGGACGCGTTTTGGAGAGGATTTTTGGGATGTCTTATTTTGTTTTTTTTCTTCACTTTAGGTTATTCTTGGTAATTTTCATTATTTTTTCAAACAATTTAAAACAACAAGGATTTATAAATAAATGTTTTAAAATTTGTGAATACAAATAACTCACAACTACAAACTCTCGAAAAAACAAAGCATTGTTAATTATACAAAAAACTATGGAATCAAAATGTTAATGAAAATATATTTGAATATTTAAAAACAGAGGGATTTATTGAAAAAGAGAAACAATGGAATAAATCTTCAAAAACAATTTACAACTATCAAAAATATTAAAAAAGGTTTTTTTCTTAATTTTAAATTATTTTTGGTTATTTTCAACAATTATCAAAACTAAATAAAATTTATGAACGAACATGAAAACCCAGACATTAGCGCAAGAATAATTGACAATGGCAAAACATTTATTAATAAAGGAACAATTTAAAACTTGTATATAAAAATAATTGACAATTGCCAAAAAAAAAATTTTTTGAAAAAAAACAACAGAAAAAATCATTGAAAGAAAAGAAAAATTGGTAAATATTAAATACATATAACAAGGAAGAATGAACACATAAAAGTTTATGAAACTTAATTAATTATTAGTAAAAATATAGAGATTTAGAAAAATCAACAGAAAGATCAAAAACACTAATGCAAAGAAGTCAATATTTTTACTTCATTTCGAATTGTTTTTGGTTTTGATAATTACTTATTATTTGATAAGTAACTATTTTAGAAATATTAATAAATAATTATCATCACACAATCAACAGAAAACAATTTAGATTTGTGAAGAAGCATTTCAAACTTCATGAACAAAGTATATACTTTCTTCACTGCACTCTTGATGAAACGAAATTATAATATTAGGTAATTTCAAATTAAAGTAATTCTTATATAACTATAAATAACTTAGTTATTATGTAATTCCTTTGAGAATGGTCGTCATTGATCGAAACACGTGTCAGGAAACTGAATATTACAATATGAAACTAAACAAGTGTTTTAATTTGAAATTACCCTATTTCGTTTCGAATAAAAAACAATAATTGTTGAAAACGCGAAGACTAGCGTAAAAATTATTAAAACTTGTCAAGGAAACATTTCAAACTATAGAAAAAATAATTTAAAAATATTATTAAAAATATAAAAATATATAACAACAGAGTAGATGTTGAAAAAAAGACAGAATCTAAAAAAGTCTCCAAAAATAATTAACAACTTTCAGAACGCTCATGAAAAACAATTAATAATTATCAAAACGCTCTAAGATTAGTAAAATACATATGAAGAAGAAAAAGATATCATAATTCACAAAGAATTATTTTAAAAAGACAAAAAAATATAAAAAGTGATATATTTGAAAACAGAAGAGATTTTCGAAAAAAAAGAACAGTAGGAAAACTCCACAAAACAATTGAGGACTGTCAAAAACAATAAAGAAAGGACAGATAATTGTCAAAAAAAAAAAACGTAGAAACTCTTAAAAATTAAACATTTGAAAGATTTTGAATTCAAAAAAGTCATCTATTTTTGTATTCATTTCGAACTGTTATTTTGAATATTATTTAAAATTGTTATTATTTTAAGTAATAGTTTTAAACATAGAAAAAAATAATTATTTTGCTAAAAACTATTGCCAATTGAGATTTATGAAAGTTTGTAAAAAAAGAATTATTGCCAAAAAAACGTAAATATTAGCGCACTAATTACTAAAAATTTAGTTTATATAAAAGGAACTATTTAAAAGTAAATAAATTTGTGTGACAAAACATGTTGCAGAATTCAACATTAAATAGTGAAACCCGAATCCGTTTTATTTGTGGTTTTTCAAATGGCATTTCATCAAGTACTCGCAACATTTATTCAATTATAATAAATATATATTTATGTGTTAAAAAATCAATATACAACTGGTAAGGAACAAATTTTAGCTCATCTGATACTGAGAGAATAAAGAACTCCTTGTAGAGGATCATAGGGGAATACAAAGGTCGTACGCTCTTACGTGTGGTGTCCCACAAGGGTTGCTCTTGTGGAACATCCCTTGAGATGGTGCTGCGCCTAGAGATACCGTCCATGAGTGGATCATTTGAGCTTTCCGAAGGATGAATTTATGTGCGTCCCAATAACAAACTAGGGCTGCATGTTTGTCCAGAAAAAGGGCTGGAAGGACTAACATTGCTAAGCCAGGATATTGAAATCGAAGGGAACATAAAGTTCTGAAAGTGATCATTGAAGCAAACCCCGACTATAGCATTTAGACAATGGAGGCGGCTGTGGTACCACACAGCGGTGTACCTGGCAAAGATAGAAGAAGAATTTTTCTGGATTGGGCTGCAAGCAGGGCTTTTACACACGAGTCGCACTCGTGATTGTAGGTGAAAGGGTTAAGATTGATCAGTGGCTACAGAACGCTGTCTATGAAGGCTACGGAGATTTTAGCTTCAACAACCCTCATATCATGACTGGGCCTGGCTTATTAACAGGATCGAGGCTGATAAGAATATCACGAAAGCGGAAAGTCGCAGGATAAGTAATAACGTTGGAGTAATGGATCAACGAGGCTGATGATCCCAGATTTCAGGCCATGGTTAGAGATGGCCTATAGAGAAAGATATCACTTATTAACCCAAATAATTGAGGAGCATGGCTGCTACCAGGCATACCACGCAACGATCGTCAAGGGTAGCCTGGTGGTATTCCAGCAATGTTCGTCGGCGAGGGACGACCTCAAACCCACGGTCGAGGAATGCGGGTATTGCAATGCAGAAAGAGTCTTGAAAGAAGAGCCTAAATTGGTAAACCTGGCCATCTACAAGCTGGTGGGTAGACACAAATGGGAGACCATGCCGGCCTTTGGCAAAATAATTCTATGTAGGAAAGCCGTTTAGAAGTACTAGTATTAGTACTAGTTATGTAAAAGTAGTAGTTGTAGTTATGATTAAATAAAGACTTAGGGACACCAATCATCAGGTATTAAAATCATCAGAAAAACAAATAAAGCTCAGGGAAAACACTTAATAAGTGTCAAAATCGTAGAGATTAAAATTGAAATTTGTGTCGCAGCATTCTCAATTGAATCTAACTGAATGCATTCGTTCGTTTTAATGTGTTTATTAATATTTTCCTGACACGTATTTCGATGACAGCTTGCCATTATTAAAGCTCACTCATCTTCTAGTAATACTCCAGGTAATAAGATGTTAGTGTTTGTGGTGATTTCCAACTGTTGTTGCTTTTGTCGCTCTCCTAGGCTTCTAATTTTCGCAATTATTGGCAAAAGTATTTTTTTCTATCGTGTGTTGGTGAGTAATATTATGTTTTGATATGCCCGTCCGGTTGTTCTTGTCTTAAATTGATTTATTATGTTCTTTAAATCTCGCGTTAAAGTTTCCCTAATATATATGATGTCGCATTCTTAACAGTCTAAGTGGTAAACTCCGCTGTTATTTAATTTGTCCGGTTTTGATGTTATTGTTGATGATGGACTGCTCTAGCTTGATTTGATAGGTGTGATATTCAATTCTTTCAATTGATTAATGGTTGACTTCGTGATACATCTTGAATATTTAAATAAAGTAAACACTATAGTGTGACATCAACAAAGTGAGTTTTACTTTATTTAAATTCTTTTAGATTTTAGCTAATTTTGTGGATTTCAAGAGCACAATATTTTGTCTACTGTCGATTCTAGGTTGTATATTAGTTTATTAACTATTTTCTTTTGTTTTCTTTTCAGCACATGCTCAACTATTTTGTGTTTGTAGCCGTCGTTTTTTGCATTTTCTATGATGGATTGGTATTCCTGGTCGAAGTCATCTTAAAGTAAAGATGGAAATGTTCATAAGTTTATGGTATGAGTTAAAAGCTAACACCAATTGTGGGTGGTGGGCTTTCTGTAAATTTTATATTTGATAATAGGTTGTTGAAAAAATTCACTTGGTTTGTTTTAGTAAATATTTAGTGAAACAAATCAAGAGAATTTTTTTAACAACCTATTATTAACATAATGTTTCACCAAGTGAAAAATGAGAATCAAATATAAGATATATTTATATTTGATGCTGTGTAATTGGTTAAATCTTAAAACTTAACTATGTGATTAGTATATTTTCCACAGTAAATTAGATCTTCTGATTTATCTGATTGAGTTCGTTAAGAAATTTGTCTAGTTGTCTGTGTGTTCCTGTCCATATACAGAATATAACGTCCACGTGTCTATCAAAGTTGTATGTATTTTGTAAAAATGGTTCTGCCACTGAGAACTAATTATTCAATGTGTGTCATAAATATTTCAGTTATCAATGGTAATAGCTTCCTTTTGTAGGAAGTATTTTTTGTCAAATGTGAAAAAGTTTTGGTCTAAGCACATGTTGAGCATTTTGAATAGTTCGTTGGTGTGTTCGAAATTGGTCGTCCTTAGCTTTTGGTTTATTATTGCTTTGTACACGTAAATAAGCTTTTTATGTCAAATAAAACTAAGATGTCATTCTTCAGTTTAATTTTATACTCCTTTGAAACACATGTCAAGAAACTGATCATAAACACATAAAACAAAACAAGTGACTAATTTCTAAAACCCATTCAGATGGTTATATGATAATATACTATTTTAAACAGTCATTCAATGCCTTTAATTAATAAACTGTAGTAAATATGAACTGAAACAAATCCCGTAACGTTATTGGAAATTGCATTCAAAAATATAGCTTACACAATACTGCTGATATTATTTACAACAATTCAATTCTATAAATTCGTAGATTTTCCATTAAGTAACACAATCCGAACGGGGTTGTTTCGAACCTAAACCTGAAAACCTGAATCCTCTTTGTGCATGCTATTTACACCGAATATTCGACGCGTAATATTTACCGGCCGAAACGATGTATTTGTTTATCACATTGGCATCTCTGAAAATGGGTGCGAATAGAAGCAAACATTTTGAATGGGACAGGTTGTGTAAACGTAGCCTGTGTGTGTTTATGGGTTCGGATAACGGGTAATAGTTTCGACCAGGGGTTAAATAGGCTTGTTTGTATGGGCATAATACACTGGTGAATTATGTGATTTTATGAAAACATGCGAATAGGTAATACAGTTTAATGTTGTTTATATAAACAAATACTTGCGTTCATATTGATATAGTTTTCATCCTCGCAATGTAAAATCGTCCCTTAAGGAAGGACGCTGCTCAAATTGAGGATGGGCGGATGATTTGGGATATAGGTTTAAGCTGCTTAGGTCATTCAGCTTCAACGGATTTATATACATCATTAATGAAATCGGACAGGCATTGTACACATGTACCCAAGAAAAAAATACAACTATGTGAACCTAATAGTCATTATCAAAGATATAATCTTTTCTTCTTTTCACAAAAAAAGATTATTTGCATCGAATCAAAAATTGAAAATGTTATACATACTCTAGTAAATTATCCGTTGGAATTGGCAGGATCTGTTTTAAAGGATATGTCTTACATGAAAACATCAAACGGACCGCTTTTGTATCGGGAAAGAGACAATGGCAGGAAATCCGTATAAAACCGCTGCTGTTCTCATTTATATTTTCTTGATGTTATTGACGGGCAGTTACCTAGAACAAAAATAAAATTAATTTAGCTTCGATGACAGCATCAAACGGGAACGTAGCAGTCCCAGTAGAATAATAGAAATAAGAAATAAAAAACAGCGCCGAGACACAAAATCAATATATTTTTATATAAATTCGTATCTCCTCGTTGTCGCGTTGTGAGTTCCAATTTTGAGCAAGAACAAACAATAATGAGTATTACTTTACAATAGCATTGCTACAGTAATAAATATCAATTTAATGGTTCGGAGAACGGAATTAATATAATTAATACTTTCTATGCAGCACAATCATTGAAACAAAATGGCAATAGGAGGTAATTAGCTAATTAATCGGATTATAACGTTGGTTTTATTGTTAAATTGCGCATTAAACGTAATTGTTATATTACACTAGAATAGTAGCGTTTGATGTTTACAATCCATTTTATTTGAATACAAATGTGATTTGTATGTAATTAATTCAGAGTTTCTATCTGACGGAAAGAATATTAAAGGTGTAGTCTACGTTTTTGTAATTAATAGTAAAAATCGAGGATTAATGTTTAAAAAAACAATGACGTTATGTCTGTATGTAACCATTAAATTCTCAATTACACCTTTATCAAAACGTATATTATACGAGAACTAATTGTACTCCGCGCACTCCTAATAGTTCTAGATATCCCAAGTAGATACCCGAATATAATTGTACATCAATGGATAACTTATTCATTTTACTAAAACCAAGTGGGTTTAATTGCTTCGAATAACTTCTATGCATACATGCTGGGAATTGCGCAAATAAACCTAAACGATACGTCTCCACTTTAGTTAATTATTATATCTGTAAGCCGGCGATGATCAGAGCAGATACAGTTGTAATGAGAGTAGAGATTTTGGCTAAACACATGTGGTTTATTATATACCGGTAGAAGCTATGCAGCCATTCGGTAATTGCCATGTATACACACGACTAATCAAACCCGATGTGGAATATAAATGAGACAATGCAACTTCATAATTGGTAAGGATTAGAAAATGACCAAGGTACGAGGGATATATTCACTATGGTAATTAAATAAACGGATCGTGTAATTCGTGACCATTTATCCAGAAAGCAGATGATTAGTATTCGGCCTCGGTTAGCTAAATTTTATTAACATGTGCTTTTCGCTTTATAAGACACAGAAGAGGAGTTTAGTTGCACTAATTGTAATAAATTTGTACAAATAAATTTTATTAATATGATTAATACTAATAGAGTCATTTTAATAAAATAATTATGATGATACAAAGATAAAAAGCCAACTAGATTATGTATTTCATTTCTATTTTTTTATCTCTTCTAACTTATAACATACTCAAAATTTCAACGGAAAAGAGCACAGGAGAAATTCACTCCTGGAATTATCCACTCAGATATTTATGGAAGGCATTAGTGCTTCATTCATTCTTTCGATGTTTCCACATTATATCGTTCTCAGCTTCTAGTATTTATTTGATTCCTTTTGGGAGCACTGTATAATATTAATATTTGCAAGGACTTCTTACTCATCTAAAGTAATTTATTTTATCAACTTTCTATATTGTACGAATTAGAGACGAACATTAGTAAGACCAGATTTAGTGATGGATGAGACGAAAATCAATAAAACATGATTCTACTACTGAGCAATAAAGGAACTTATTTACTTAATACTTTTATTTAAAAAAACTATTTCAGTAGATTAGATTAAGACTTTTGAGAGCACTGTGTAATATTAATATTATAATCTGAAACGAGACCAATGTCTTTAATACTTCAATGAAAAATATTATAAGTGTAAATTAAATATTGTTTTTTTCAAAAATATTATTGTTGCTTAATAAGTTATATGATTTAATTAAACGGAATATTTTGAGTTATATAATTATTGCTTAAGGCTATCGGTGTCAAACCTGTGGATATCACGTATATCACGACATAAATCATCCTGAAGGAGCGTGTAAGAAAGTGAATTGAGATAATCTCGCAAAGACGGAGAACTCGAATCATACGAATGTTCCCACATTACCCTCACGGAATTGTTATCCTAATACAACCAGTGAAATAAACAATTACCTGGAAAATTGATATAACGAGCTCAACAGGTTGTGCAAAAGAACTTCGAGTATAAGTGGAATAAATTACCCTCTGAATGAAACAAATAACAACGGTATGAATGGTTTTTATTTGTATATTTTTAGTAATCCGATAATATTTATACGGAATAATAAAAAGAATTGAAAAGCAGCACATTCTCGTAAATGCAGTATTGATGAAAAGAAAAGTATTTATAAGAAAATTCATTTATTCTTAATATTAATAATCTAAAGGCATTATATTTTGGCCGAATTCAATACCTAAATACTTTGAGATAAATAATTTTTATTTTCTTTCAATGTTTCATCAATAAACTGTGTTTGTTTCTGTTGCAAAAGACTTAACATAATCAAAATAAGATGAATATTATTTTTATTTTGAAAAGAAAACTAAAGGTTTTACATTCATTGATTAATGGTTGAAGCGTTAACTTCGTGATACATCTTGGAAAATTAAACAAACACGCTTACTTTATTGATATCACACACTTTAAAGTGTGTCATCTATAAAGTGGTTACTTTAAAGTGTGATATCAACAAATTAAAATAAAAACTTAAACTATTAATACATTAATGATAACTTTGATTAAAACACTTAGAACCTTTCTTCAATATTTTATTTTTATCCAGATGCACATTTCGGACACAAAGTGTCCATTATCAATGGTTTGATACATTAATACTTTACATCAATGTGTAATTTCGGACGTAGAAATTTTAAAGAACAATACAAAATTATTAATAATAAACACTTTGCAACTTTCTTTGTGTTTAATATTTATACTCAACATATAGAAGTAGAAATCGC
Source organism: Ontholestes murinus (assembly GCA_963969525.1). Lineage (NCBI taxonomy): Eukaryota > Metazoa > Arthropoda > Insecta > Coleoptera > Staphylinidae > Ontholestes > Ontholestes murinus. Next base: position 49,692,712 of record OZ018396.1, read on the forward strand.
AAAAATCAATAACAAAATTATTAATTCGAAAATATGTAGTTTTTTATGGTAATACTCAATAATGTAAATAATTTTAACATCTATTACATTTGAAATTTGATGGAAATTTAAAACCCATAATAGATTATTAACGTCGAAGAGTAATAACGCATTAAGCTACTGGGGGGGATTCACAACGGGCGTTTTAAATTTCCCCCTGCAATATTTATTTTTTCAGATCGACTGAAAGATAATCCGATTCGTGCGCTTACCAAAACACACGCATGGAAATACACACATACAGGTATATACATACATATGTATGCCGGCGAATTAAGGGATTAAATATTGCATTATTTACTGCACCCATCTGCCTGTCCTTCTGCAGGGTGAATGAAAGTTCCCCGTGTTGTCAACACAAAGCCGTTGTGGAGGATTTAAGATTTTTTCTAGTGCCGTAAAAAGCAACCGGTGCACACAAAAGGGAGAAGGTCAGATTTTCGGATTACGGCTCCCTCTAATAATTACGGATGTTATCATTACATTTTAGTAGTTGGATATGACAAAGGCGCAAAAAATACGTTCGTTATAATGCCTGCATTGTTTTAATGAGCTTGCCTCAAAAATGCATTAACTAAATTGCATGGGATTAGTTTAATGCGAACGAATCGAATGGTTGATTAAGCAACGGATGTGAAGTTAGCCATAGATTTCAGCCATAGATTTTCAAATTTCATTATTTCTATACATATTCAAGATACATAGATTATTTTTAGTTTAGGGTGTAAATAAAACATAGAATTAACAAATTGTGATACAAGCACCCCAATTTTCAACCCTTAATATTTTTTATCACACCCTTAAATAATCAAATTTAAAAAAATCAAATTGCGCCGTCTCCTATACAAAAGTTAGCAACAAATATGGATTCAGCACACATTAAACTATTATTTAAACAAATAAAATTCGGACCACCAGATTTTTATTATACCAAAAAAAATAGGAACAATATCAGTTTCCAGTCTGAGGGTGCGATCGGATAAATCTTAAAATATTTCAAAGTGCGCCCTCTCCCATAAAAAAGTTAGCAACAAATATGGATTCAGCACACATTAAACTATTAATTAAACAAATAAAATTCGGACCACCAGATTTTTATCATACAAAAAAAAAATTGAAACAATATCAGTTGCCAGTCTGAGGGTGCGATCGGATAAATCTTAAAATATTTCAAAGTGCGCCCTCTCCCATAAAAAAGTTAGCAACAAATATGGATTCAGCACACATTAAACTATTATTTAAACAAATAAAATTCGGACCACCAGATTTTTATCATACAAAAAAAAAATAGAAACAATATCAGTTGCCAGTCTGAGGGTGCGGTCAGATAAATCTTAAAATATTTCAAAGTGCGCCCTCTCCGAATTTTTGTCTCTACAAAAAAGTTGAATGCACTTTTTGTCTAAAATAATTATGGAAGCAAATAATCGAATATTAAGATATTTACTTTGAAATCCCTATGGTGCAACGGCCAATTCTACTGCAGACAGTTCTTCAAAATGTGTACTAAATATAAAGCACGTTCGAAATAACTTGATATTTAGGAAATTGAATGATAACACTTCAATTATGCGGGTATTTGTTTGAAAATTTGTGAAAAATAAGTTGCTGAAATATCTTAAATTAATTGGAATTCAATGTACTTTTTTATAGAAAAATAAAAGAGTTCAACTTATATTTCTGCAAATTTTAAAGAAACTCTTTTGTGAGAAAACATTTTGAGCAAATTTTCAAAGAAATCTCTTCCTTTTTAAAACATAATCAGCAATTTCTTTGAAAACAAATGTACTTTCTACAGAGAACATTTTACAGTTTCCTGGATTCAAACGAATGTGATTTTTATTTAAACGGGGGGATACCCTTTGACTGCGCGACTGAGAATAGTTGGGCGTGATTTGTCCTTGGTTAATGTTGCGTTATTGGTGGGTTAAAAATAGATAAGTGAGTGAAAGTGGAGATGCGATACGCAATAGAACTTTTATATAGAGTAGACAAGGAAAGAAACACTTGAAGTATGTTATGCAGATTGCAAAACTGAAATCTCGTAGTCTGCGGCATCATTCTTATTTCGTCGCCTCTATCGAACAGAGTTTTCAAAGCGCACAGAATATATTAGCTGCATAAATATCGTTTATTGCTCATTTGGCTGTTAAAATTATACGTTATATTTATTTTGTTGGATTAGACCATTTTTCTTCGTCTCGTCGTTATTGTTTTTATTTATTAGTGGTTTTTTTGGACCCACATCCAAATTAGTTTTTTTTTTGCCGTTTGATTTACCTATTTGGCATTGTTTATTATTCATTTTATTGTTACAATTATACGTCATAGTTATTGTTGTTGGCTTTTACCATTTTTGTTCGCCCCGTCGTTATTTTTATAATATATTAGTGGTACTATTGGACCTGAATACAAATACGTTTTGTTTGCCGTTTGATTAATCGAATTGTAATTCTTTGGCATTGTTTATTATTTATTTGGTCATTACAATCATATTTATTTTTGTTGGTTTTATTATTTATTAGTCGTTCTTTTGGATTATACGTTTTGTTAGCCGTTTGATTTACCGATTTGTAATTCTTTGGTATTGTTTGATTTCCCCGTTTAAGATTTGATCATTAAAAATCAAATAAAATGGGGAAAAAATCAGACGCTTTGTTTGATTTTTTCTGTGAGCAGAAATGTTACGACATCCATAAATTAAAAAGCACTAACAAAATTATCGGTTCTGCTGCATTGCACATTTTTGCTGAAGATAATAAATTTTCACGCAGAGATGTTTTACAAATAATACAGAAAAATGTAGGAGGCATTAAAACAAAATTAAAGAATATCCGAATTTCTAAAAATAGTTCATGTAATAAGATTAGTGTGGAAGGTGATATCACCAGTGATCAAGAAGCTTTTCAAATTTCAGTAGAAAGAGATCAAGATGACTTTGAAATGAATGTGGAATGCGAACAGGTTCTTGAAATTGATTTAAATAAATCTGAAGATAAATTTGAAATTAAAGACGTTACTGACGAAGAAACTAAGATTAATGCAATCCTACAATCTTTATATAACAATCCAGATACAATTAGTTGTTTATTACCGCTAGAAACACGAAATATCTATCCAGATTCTTTGTTGCCCAATACGGTATATGCAATTTTTGAAGGCTCGTTTATTGTAAATAAAAAGGACATGCGTTTGATTTATAACGAAACAACAACCAAATTTGATGAAAAGGTGTATCAATTTTATTTTAGTGAAAACTTAAAGCAAGTTAATAATACTTGTATACTAAATATAAAATCGTGCAATTATTTAAAAAAAGGTTTTGTGATTTATGGCTACTGCGGGCAACCAGATTGTAAAAAGTTTAAATTAATGTGCTGTTTATACGATGAGGGATTAAAAATTAATGTTTACAGTACCTCTTATAATTATTGCCATGCTGCAAATTTAACTCGCCAAGTTAGAGGAGTAGAAAGAAGGTTGTTAGGAAACAAACTTAAGTCTTCTACTACTCTAAATGTGCGAATGCAAAACATTAAAGTGTGTAGTAAACATTTAGAAAAGACAAAACATTTACGTCGAATTAGATCTGAGCCTGTATACAGGAAAGTTAAAGCTGAAGCCAAAGCTCTACATGATAGAGATGTCGATGACATGATTGATTTAATAAAAATGAGAAGAGTCAATGACGAATATATGTACAGAGTTGGAGAACCACTTTATGTTCATCTAATTAGTCAGGAACAGGTCCGGATTGTAAAAAATCATATTATTGATACAGCATATTCAACAGTTCATATAGATGCAACAGGCGCAGTCGTAAGAAAACCACACGTCAATTCAAAAAGAGTACTTTATTATGCAGGAGTTGTTCAGACCTCAAATAAAAGAATTATACCAGCTTTTGAATTAATTTCGGCAAAGCATGATATTTCCACATTATCAATCTGGTTAATTGAAACAAAATACTTTTTTATGAAAAACAATTGTTGGCCTGCTTTCAAAATAGCTGTCAGTGACATGAGTTTGGCAATTATAAATTCAATATGTGAAGCCTGGAACGGTATGGATATTGGCACATATTTAAACACAATATATAACAATTTAGAGGATCGAAAAGATTCAGATAATTTGATCATTTTAAAATTATGTTATGCCCACCTCATAAAATTAATGACCAGAGACATAAATAAATATTATTTTGACAGGCGCATTAAGAATATATTAAAGGAAATTCTGGCATCATTATACAGTATTAACTCGTTTTATGAATTGAAATTGTATATTACTAGTTTTCTCCATGTTATATCTTGTAATTATGCATCCCAAACTGTCCATGACCATTTAAACAATTTATTACAATATAAAACAGTTGATAATCTAATATACGATGATGATGATGATCAACCCCTTATTAACGATTATAACACCAAAAACACCGAAACATTTTATAAAAATAATCTTTTTTATATGTACTTTTATAACATTTATTCAAATATAAAACAGGAGGAATGCTATACTTCGGATTCAATTAAAAATGAATATTATTCGGATGCATTTGCGGTTTGGTTTCTAAAACATTACATTCCTTTTGTTCCTATGTGGACATGCTTAATTTTTGAAAAGAGACATAATGCCTTGGTTGAAAATTGGTTTGGGGTTGTGAAAAACAAAATTTTAGAAGGACATTTACACAACAAATGCTCTAGATTTATTAGGCGACTTAGGGATTATACAAATAATGAGTATAGGGAATTAATTTACGAAATCGATAGAAATAAATGCGCTACGAAAAGAAAATATAATAAGACCGATTTGGAGGAAACATGGGGCAAAAGGAACAAAAATAAACATAATTATTTCAAGAAAACCGTAATCTCCAAAATGCATAACACAATGAACAACAATTCAATTACGTACTATTATTCCGAACCAAAAGTACCTAAGCTAAGCCGAGATTATGTTGTTTGCAAATTTGGAAGTCATAAGTTATATTTTGAAAGTTATGCCACACTACATTATAACGTAAATAGTGAACAAATGTGGCTCGATAACTTTACTGTGGACTATGTATTGAACATGTTTAAAAATAATGAAAGCAAAATTTTTCTTGAAAGCGAAGTTTCAAATATGATAAAAAATAAATTCAATTTTAAAAGTTCTTGTAATAAAGAACATATTCTTTTATTGCCCATTTTGGAAGGGTGCCATTGGACATTGTTACATGTTGATCTTCGAAGTAACAGGGTCCTATTTTTCGACCCACTATCGAGGGATAGTCGTACAGGGAAATCCATGTTTCGAAAACTTGCACCCGTCTTGTATAAATTCGGATTGTCCACATCAGTAACAAATTTGAGTTAAAATTTGTTTAAATATCCCATTCAAGTCGATAATTTCAACTGTGGACCATATATTTTATATTATAGTCAAGTCTTGTTAAATAATTTAAATTGGGACGATAATTTTGATCCTATGATTTACCGCACAACATTGAAAAATTTAATAATTAAGAAATCAGACAATATATCACAACTGTGTCTGTATTGTGGAGAAATGAATCGAGAAATTGAATGTCAACAATGTCACCGATTTTGCTGTAAAATGTGTGTAACAAATGATGTTTTTATTCATAAATGTGAACTATGCAATGCAAACACATGCCCGCCCTAAGAAGTTATGATGGTAACACATTTAGGCTGCCTTTGAATGACTTTTGATACACTTTGCGCCAAAATAAGCTATTAGTTTAATTTTGTTTATGCTGTGGAACAGCAAGGTAAAATCACTTCTCAAGTTAATGCGGAGTTTTATGTATAACCGAAGTTTTATGTTATGAATTAAATTTGTTTAAATAGCAGTTTAAGGCTCCTCGTCACGAAATTACCTTGAAGCATGTCTTATGGGAATCCGGAACAAACGCCCTTAGCTCTACAGAGTTTGTTAATAAATATATTGCCATAAAAATAAAACATTGTAATTTTTTATTTCAAAAACTAGAAGAAAAATTAATATTCTGGAAAAGCGATATCGTAATATGATAAGATTTTACATAAACACTTTATCGCGATATATTCATTAACAAATGTGATTCAAGGACCCTTAACGTGTGCTCTAGCGAGAAGCTACAAATTTATATTTAAACGATAACTTGACTTGTCCAGCAACTAATTTTACAGTTTAATTAAAAAGATATCCAGCAGTTTTCTTGTAAAAACATAGATTGTCCAGATGTGCCCCATACACCGAAAAACAATTATTATCACTGTTTATAATATTCAGATAGGCAAACTGGGCATTAAACTTAAAAAAGACTGGCAGTTGTTATTGTTTCTTTTTTTTTCTTATGATTAAAGCGAGGTGGTCCGAATTTTATTTGTTTAAATAATAGTTTAATGTGTGCTGAATCCATATTTGTTGCTAACTTTTTTATGGGAGAGGGCGCACTTTGAAATATTTTAAGATTTATCCGATCGCACCCTCAGACTGGCAACTGATATTGTTTCTATTTTTTTTTGTATGATAAAACTCTGGTGGTCCGAATTTTATTTGTTTAATTAATAGTTTAATGTGTGCTGAATCCATATTTGTTGCTAACTTTTTTATGGGAGAGGGCGCACTTTGAAATATTTTAAGATTTATCCGACCGCACCCTCAGACTGGCAACTGATATTGTTTCTATTTTTTTTGTATGATAAAAATCTGGTGGTCCGAATTTTATTTGTTTAAATAATAGTATAATGTGTGCTGAATCCATATTTGTTGCTAACTTTTTTATGGGAGAGGGCGCAGTTTGAAATATTTTAAGATTTATCCGACCGCACCCTCAGACTGGCAACTGATATTGTTTCTATTTTTTTTTGTATGATAAAAATCTGGTGGTCCGAATTTTATTTGTTTAAATAATAGTTTAATGTGTGCTGAATCCATATTTGTTGCTAACTTTTTTATGGGAGAGGGCGCACTTTGAAATATTTTAAGATTTATCCGATCGCACCCTCAGACTGGCAACTGATATTGTTTCTATTTTTTTTTTGTATGATAAAAATCTGGTGGTCCGAATTTTATTTGTTTAAATAATAGTTTAATGTGTGCTGAATCCATATTTGTTGCTATCTTTTTAATGGGAGAGGGCGCACTTTGAAATATTTTAAGATTTATCCGACCGAACCCTCAGACTGGCAAGTGATATTGTTTCTATTTTTTTCTTGTATGATAAAAATCTGGTGGTCCGAATTTTATTTGTTTAAATAATAGTTTAATGTGTGCTGAATCCATATTTGTTGCTAACTTTTTTATGGGAGAGGGCGCACTTTGAAATATTTTAAGATTTATCCGACCGCTCACTCAGACTGGCAGTTGATTTTGTTTCTTTTTTTTTTTCTTATGATTAAAGTGAGGTGGTCCGAATTTTATTTGTTTAAATAATAGTATAATGTGTGCTGAATCCATATTCGTTGCTAACTTTTTTATGGGAGAGGGCGCACTTTGAAATATTTTAAGATTTATCCGACCGCACCCTCAGACTGGCAACTGATATTGTTTCTATTTTTTTTTTGTATGATAAAAGTATGGTGGTCCGAATTTTATTTATTGAAATAATAGTTTAATGGGTGCTGAATCCATATTTGTTGCTAACTTTTTTATGGGAGAGGGCGCACTTTGAAATATTTTAAGATTTATCCGACCGCACCCTCAGACTGGCAACTGATATTGTTTCTATTTTTTTTTTGTATGATAAAAATCTGGTGGTCCGAATTTTATTTGTTTAAATAATAGTTTAATGTGAGCTAAATCCATATTTGTTGCTAACTTTTTTATGGGAGAGGGCGCACTTTGAAATATTTTAAGATTTATCCGACCGCACCCTCAGACTGGCAACTGATATTGTTTCTATTTTTTTTTGTATGATAAAAATCTGGTGGTCCGAATTTTATTTGTTTAAATAATAGTTTAATGTGTGCTGAATCCATATTTGTTGCTAACTTTTTTATGGGAGAGGGCGCACTTTGAAATATTTTAAGATTTATCCGACCGCTCACTCAGACTGGCAGTTGATTTTGTTTCTTTTTTTTTTCTTATGATTAAAGTGAGGTGGTCCGAATTTTATTTGTTTAAATAATAGTATAATGTGTGCTGAATCCATATTTGTTGCTAACTTTTTTATGGGAGAGGGCGCACTTTGAAATATTTTAAGATTTATCCGATCGCACCCTCAGACTGGAAACTGATATTGTTTCTATTTTTTTTTTGTATGATAAAAATCTGGTGGTCCGAATTTTATTTGTTTAAATAATAGTTTAATGTGTGCTGAATCCATATTTGTTGCTAACTTTTTTATGGGAGAGGGCGCAGTTTGAAATATTTTAAGATTTATCCGACCGCACCCTCAGACTGGCAACTGATATTGTTTCTATTTTTTTTTTGTATGATAAAAATCTGGTGGTCCGAATTTTATTTGTTTAAATAATAGTTTAATGTGTGCTGAATCCATATTTGTTGCTAACTTTTTTATGGGAGAGGGCGCACTTTGAAATATTTTAAGATTTATCCGATCGCACCCTCAGACTGGCAACTGATATTGTTTCTATTTTTTTTTGTATGATAAAAATCTGGTGGTCCGAATTTTATTTGTTTAATTAATAGTTTAATGTGTGCTGAATCCATATTTGTTGCTAACTTTTTAATGGGAGAGGGCGCACTTTGAAATATTTTAAGATTTATCCGACCGCACCCTCAGACTGGCAACTGATATTGTTTCTATTTGTTTTTTGTATGATAAAAATCTGGTGGTCCGAATTTTATTTGTTTAAATAATAGTTTAATGTGAGCTAAATCCATATTTGTTGCTAACTTTTTTATGGGAGAGGGCGCACTTTGAAATATTTTAAGATTTATCCGACCGCACCCTCAGACTGGCAACTGATATTGTTTCTATTTTTTTTTTTGTATGATAAAAATCTGGTGGTCCGAATTTTATTTGTCTAAATAATAGTTTAGTATGTGCTGAATCCATATTTGTTGCTAACTTTTTTATGGGAGAGGGCGCACTTTGAAATATTTTAAGATTTATCCGACCGCACCCTCAGACTGGCAACTGATATTGTTTCTATTTTTTTTTTGTATGATAAAAATCTGGTGGTCCGAATTTTATTTGTTTAAATAATAGTTTAATGTGTGTTGAATCCATATTTGTTGCTATCTTTTTTATGGGAGAGGGCGCACTTTGAAATATTTTAAGATTTATCCGACCGCACCCTCAGACTGGCAACTGATATTGTTTCTATTTTTTTTTTGTATGATAAAAATCTGGTGGTCCGAATTTTATTTGTTTAAATAATAGTTTAATGTGTGCTGAATCCATATTTGTTGCTAACTTTTTAATGGGAGAGGGCGCACTTTGAAATATTTTAAGATTTATCCGACCGCACCCTCAGACTGGCAACTGATATTGTTTCTATTTTTTTTTGTATGATAAAAATCTGGTGGTCCGAATTTTATTTGTTTAATTAATAGTTTAATGTGTGCTGAATCCATATTTGTTGCTAACTTTTGTATATGAGACGGCGCAATTTGATTTTTTTAAATTTTATTATTTAAGGGTGTGATAAAAAATATTAAGGGTTGAAAATTGGGGTGCTTGTATCACAATTTGTTAATTCTATGTTTTATTTACACCCTAAACTAAAAATAATCTATGTATCTTGAATATGTATAGAAATAATGAAATTTGAAAATCTATGGCTGAAATCTATGGCTAACTTCACATCCGTGATTAAGCATATTGATTTTATCAAAACTTTTAAAGTAATCAATACAGATTTAAAAGGAACATGTATACTACATATAAACTTAAACTTAAGCTGAAGCACTGACTTTAGCTTAAATTGGATTGTGCTTTTTATAATAGTGAATTAAAGTGAAAGTGCATAATATGTAAGCTTCTGACATCTGCAAAGAATAGCTTCAGGAAGTTAATAAATGTGTTTGGCTATTTTTTAAACATATTCGATAAAGAAATAGCAAACATAAGCCCTCATAATTTCTACCGAGAAATTTCTAAACGAAAAAACAACAGAGAGATTTAAAGTATGCATTAAAGCTATTTTTAGTTGTAGTGAATATCTGTACTGTTGATTATGCTTACCAAAATTCTTCTGGCACTCCAGTAGATGATCAGGACTAATCTTAGGTACTCAACATCACTTTGCAAAAAATGTTGTGAAGTTTTAAACCCTTTATTGTTTAAGGTTACTAACGAGAAATTGATATTTGTAAAAAAGACTTACCTCAGAAGATTTTTTAAAGAAGAGAATACATTTGCATATAAAAACTATGCCATTATGAGTGATGATTAATGTTGGCCAGTTTTCAACAACAAATTAAAAAGTTCTGGCCAAAGCATCTTCAGAAATTTTCGGCTGATTCTAGAGTCCCTTATCAACCTTGATCTTATATAAAAGTAATTTCCAACATAGACATAATTGAAATCATTGTAAGTTATAAGTATATTTCCAGGTATTAATTTCTAAACTATAATAAATAACATGTCTTCTTGGATAATTATCGTTAAAAACAATCACTATTTTACCCTGCTTCATTTAAATCTTATAATCAGGTTAATATTTTTAAAGTTAATTTGATAGTCTTGGTATATTTTATAAAAATATCTTTATTTGAAGACTCAGATAGTTTAAAATACTTTTTCATTGAGCCTCTACTTATCAGGAACTTTGAAAGAAAGTTCACATTGTTGTCAAACACAGGATTTATTAGAAACTATAGTTTCTACCTTTACAAGATCATCAAACGTATCAAACTTTGTAATGGATATTTCTTAGAAAGGCTCATCTCAGCAGATATATAAATGAATAGAGTAATATAAACGACTATCAACGATTATATTTGTTTAATGACCACTTTTAACAACAAATTAAGAAGTTCTGGCCAAAGCATCTTCATCGATATTTGTTGTTAAAGCAATCTTCAACTATTTTCGCACATGGAAAGAGTAGAAGAACGTCGCAGCTGCACGAACTCCGCCCAGCTTAATCTATCCAAAAATTTTGTACGTTTTCTTATATATTTGTGTATATTCATATGTATTTATTCTTTTTTGGAAAGGAAGCTAAAGACTAATAAACATAAACATAAACATGGAAAAATTAAGTGAACATGGAGAGAATAGAAGTTTTTTTAAAGCAAGAAATTAAGATACAAGCGATACGACCGGTACACGTGGGAAATAATCATGGTAAAACATCCTCTACGTCCCAATAAATATACATACTGTGAGGAAAGATAGAGGGACTTGGACCTCCACACTGTGGTGAGCAGAATTTGGGCAAAAAGCTTTCACCCTTGCGACTTTCATAGATATAGAAGGAGCCTTTGATAAAATTTCCTTCCCAAAGATAACAGCCGCACTTTGACGTAAGCCAGTAACGAAACGTATGTCGGATGCTGTTGACATAATAAACAAATGATGCATAGACCAACGACTATCGGTAAATCCAATTTTTTCATTATTTGATTTCGGCCTTAATAATTATTAACAGAGTTAGAATAAAAAAAATACGAGTTGCCATTCAGCAAGTTACGCCACAAATGTTGCACAAAATTCCATTCCGCTAAGGGTTGCTGCATGTATTAGAGAAAATGGTGGTCACTTCTAACATTTACTTTAGTATTAGTTATTGTCTTGATGTAATTTATTTCATTGCTTGTTTTAAATAGAGTAGTCTAATAAATCGAATCAGTACAACATACACGAGGATTTAAAAGAAAATTCTTAAAACTATATATTGATCAGATTAATTAAAAATTAAACTCCTTATTAAAATTAATTTCTATTTCAGTAGAACCCTCACGAATTTTTCCACCCTACATATTCATTTTAACTACAATTACTGACAATGCATTTAGTGTTCCGGAAGAGGAACTCAATACATTGATGTGTAAATCAAAAAACATACGCATTATCTTATCCTAAAGTGAAAATGTATATGTAGGACGGGTGGGTGGCCACTATCCCACTCTCCAATCCGTAAAACATAAACGATGATTTAACAGATAATTCTTGAAACTATACATTGATCAGATAAATTATAAATTAAACTCGTTGCTAAAATTAATTTATATTTCAGTAGAACCCTGGCGTATTTTTAAAGATTGGAGGATGGATAGAGGCCACCCAACCACCCTACATATACATTTTAACCACAATTACTGACATTGCATTAGTTTCCTGGAAAAGGAAATCAATGCATTGACGCGTAAATCAAAAAACATACGCATTATCTTATCCAAAAATGAATATAATATGTAGGGTGGGTGGGTGGCCACTATCCCACTCTCCAATCAGTACAACATACACGAGGTTTCAAAGGAAAATTCTTAAAACTATATATTGATCAGATAAATTAAAAATTAAACTCTTTGTTAAAATTATTTCTATTTCAGTAGAACCCTCACGTATTTTGAAAGATTGGAGGGTGGATAGAGGCCACCCACGCACCCTACATATACAATTTAACTACAATTATTAACAATGCTTTAGATTTCTGGAAAAGGACGTCAATGCATTGATATGTAAATCAAAAAACATACGCATTATCTTATCCTAAAGTGAAAATGTATATGTAGGACGGGTGGGTGGCCACTATCCCACTCTCCAATCAGTAAAACATAAACGATGATTTAACAGATAATTCTTGAAACTATACTTTGATCAGATAAATTATAAATTAAACTCGTTGTTAAAATGAATTTATATTTCAGTAGAACCCTCGCGTATTTTTAAATATTATAGGGTGGATAGCGGACACCCACCCACCCTACATATACATTTTAACCTTAATTACTGACAAAACTTTAGTTTTCTGGAAAAGAAAAGCAATGCATTGAGGTGTAAATCAAAAAAACATACGCATTATATAATCCTAAAGTAAAAATGTATTTGTAGGGTGGGTGGGTGGTAACTATTCCACTCTCCAATCAGTAAAATATACACGAGAATTTAGAGGAAAACTCTTAAAACTACATATTCATCGGATAAATTAAATTCGTTACTAAAATTAATTTATATTTCAGTAGAACCCTCGCGTAATTTTAAAGATTGGAGGGTGGACAGAGACCACCCACCCACCCTACATATACATTTTAAGTACAATTACTGACATTGCTTTAGTGTTCCGGAAGAGAAAATCAATGCATTGATGTGTAAATTAAAAAACACACAATATCTTATCTTAAAGTGAAAATTTATATGTAGGGTGGGTGGGTGGCCATTATCCCACTCTCTAATCAGTAAAACATACACGAGGGTGTATTTTTAAAGATTGAAGGGTGGATATAAATAAATTTTCTTTAAGGTTGCTATAATAGATTTGTTTTAAATTACGGTTTTCAATATTTCTAGAATTTTTCACCCTTAATTTACCTTCAATAACAAATTTTCTTCTGAATTTTTCTATAAATTTTTCTTTCAATTTTTTTAAGAGTTCTAAAATTGTCAAGCAATTTCTCTCAAAATTTCCCGTATTTTCTTTTTAAATTTCAAGATAGATGAATTTTTTACAAATCACGTGATTTTTCTAAAAAAAATCACTATTTCCAACATTTTTCGAGATTGTATAATTTTGGAATTATCCAGCTTTTTTTTCTTCAATTTTTAGAATTCAAATTACGAGAATTTTCTTTAAGATTTTACAATTTTCAATAATTCTGAATTCAGCAATTTTTCTATAGTTTACGGAATTCACCATTAATTTTACTAGAATTTTCTTGAAATTTCTCTTCCATTTTAGGAGAATTTCCATCATTTCTTGATTTATTTTATTAGAATTTTTTGTAACTTACTATTGTAGAATTTTCAACAAAATTCTTCTAAATTTTTAGAATTTTCTATGAATGGTTCTTTCAAACATGGTAAGATTTCGAGATTGTATAATTTTTTCTCATATTTTTGGAATTCTCCAGCTTTTTTTTCTTCAATTTTTAAAATTAAAATTATGAGAATTTTGTTAATAATTTTAAAATTTTCAATAATTCTGAAACCATTTTCAGCAATGTTTCCATTGTTTAGGGAAATTCTCCATTCATTTTACTAAAATTTTCTTGAAATTTCTTTTCAATTTTAGGAGAATTTCCATCATTTCTTTATTTTATTAGAATTTTTTGTAACTTACCATTGTAGATTTTTTCAGCAATATTCTTCTAAATTTTTCGAATTTTCAATGAATGATTCTTTCAAATTTGATGAGTTTTCTCGAGAGATCTAGAATTTTTAAGGTATTTCTCTTTAAGAATTCTACAGTTTTAAATTATTTGCAGATTGCGTGAATTTTTTCCAAATTTTGAGGAACCATATAAAAAATTCTATTCTATAATTTCTTGCTTTATTTATAGTTTTTCTTTGTAACTTCCTTTCTTAGAATTTTCCAGCATTTTTTCTAAATTTCTAGATTTTTTCATTATTTTTCAATTTTTTTTTAGAAATTTCAAGCGATTTCTCTCAAGAATTTGCATTATTTTCTATTTATATTTCAAGACACGTGAATTTTTCTTACTAATCACGTGATTTTTCTTGAAGGTTTTTAAGAAATTTCTCTTAATGAATTCTAAAAAAAATCACTTATTTCAACATATTTCGAGAATGTATATAATTTAATTTTACTTACTTTACAAGTTATATTAAAAAATACATGCATTAATTGCTGAATTCTTCAGCATTTTTTTTCTTTCAAATTCTACTTTCCCTATATACGAAGTATATATAGGGGAAGTATTGTTTTCATGATTTTTTTTTGAAAAAATTTTTTTGCGGAAATATCCGTTTTGATTTTAAAATAAACTGAACTGGCATGCCCATCTGATGGATAGATCCCAGAAAGCATCCATAGCCCTCTAGAAATGCGAGCTGTGGGGAAATGTTGGGGACTATCTCCAAAGGTAGCTCAATGGATCTACACGGCCATCGTGAAGCCAATGTTGGCATATGCATCAGTAATATGGTGTCCAAGAACGAAAACGAAAACTGCATCTAGATCACGTCAAACGAAGCGCTCTCCTATGCGCGACCAGAGCCATGAGAACATCACCAGCAGCGCCTATGGAAGCCCTGCTACACCTGCCACCCTTAGACATATATATCATAGAACAAAAACAAAAAGATCGCTTGTAAGCAACGATGGAGGTAAACACCACAATATCTTTTCACGGAAAGAAATCCCGATGATGATACCAGTGAACAACATCCCTCGAAAACATATATTCACTAGAGAAATTCAAATTGACCTGAGATACGTAGACTTAGGAGTAGGAAATAAACCCAAAGATATTCATATATATGTACACTGATGGGTCGTGGACGAAAACAGGTGTAGATGTAGGAATTTATTGCAAAAACATGTCCCTGAAAAACTAATGCATTAGGTAAGATAATGAGCACACCAATAAAGGTGGAACTCGTGGGTATACTAAATGCAGCAAAGGTAATCTTTGACAAAAGTATCAAAGGAAAAAACGTATACATCATAACGGACAACAGAGCAGCAATTTCATCTATTGCTAGCTGTAAAATTACCTAAGCATTAACGCTAGAATATTGCGAATCCTTGGAAAAAGCGGCTCGTGTAAATAAGGTGACTCTATGCTGGGTGAAAGGATACAACAACAGCAGAGATAACAGTATAGCAGATTGTTTGGCGAGGAAGGCATCAGGAAGAACGATATGCGGGCCAGACCCTTCCTTGCCGCCCTCCCTGCAAAAATTGATTAGAGTAATCAAATCTGAAAAATGCATCAACCAGGTGCAACAAGGAGCAATGAAACGACATATCTAGCTGTAGGATCTCAAAAAACTAATAAAACGGCCAGCTACTGTATACAACTGTCTAGAGAAAACTTACTGAAAGTTGTAGAACTCCTAACAGGACACTGCAATTTAGGATCGCACCTAAACATACTGAGACTATACTCTAGTTCTACCTGCAGAAGGTATGAAGAGAAAGAGGAAACCGCCGCGCATGTACTTCTGAACTACCCCAACTTAGATGAATTCACAATAAGACAGGGATGTCTACAGCCATCAGACATCCTAAGAGTCCTTCTTACTGCGATCCTAGCCAAAACGTTGGGTTGGCTCGACCATAGCAAGGGATGAGGAGATGATGGGAGGATATACAAAGGTCCCACTGGGGTCTACATGCAGTGGATCTATTTGACAAATCCAAATCCGAAAAGGCAAGAAATTACATAATAAAGGAATGTAGTTTGTGCTTTTGCTGAAGCTGAAGTAATAGTTGCTTCATTCTTTTAAGGCTACACTAATTGATTTCCTTTAGGCAAAACTAGGGTAGGATATTGACCTCAAACTGTCTGTTAAACTTAAGGAAGTACTGTATGGGCTAATGTAATCCAAAATCATTTTCTAAATCTCAGAATCGATAGTAGCATAAGGATGTTTTCGAATTTTTAAATTAGTAATTAACAAATGAATAAACCCATGAAGATGAAAATCGTATTCATCGCTGATTATGATTATTCCCATTAAATACGTCAAATAATTTGATCATTGAGCCATCAAATTTAAACTTTTCGAAATTTCCTAAAAACAACTATTGCAATCCTTTCAAATAGCCGAGAAAAATTTGCAACTCTGAAGCATCCAGACATTTTTTACAAAGCTGTACTATTTTAACCTTCCTATTTATATTATACCTGGTACAAAAAATGTTACTGAAAGAAAAAGCTACAAAAAATTCAAATGGCGTCGATAGTCTAGCAGATTTTGGAATCGAATCTGGTGAAGGATTATAGAGGCCTTTACTATGCCCAACAAAAACTTTAATTGTGGAGCCATTTACTTTGTGGTACATCTTAAATATAATGAATTAGGAGACAGGATGACTTTGTTTTACAACTTTATAAGGTGGTAAAACAAAGTTATTGTGTCATCTTCTTCATTATATCCAAACAAAAAGATTTGATCGATTCCCTATGTTGGTCTCACCAAGTCACGTGCTAAGAAATAGAAGTAAGCGTAACCTTTTCTCAAAATTCCAAGCTTTAACACTTTTTCCATACAAAAAAGAATGGATAAGCGGGGAGGGAATTTGATATTTTTTAAGCGTGAGATAACTTATAGGTTCAAAGAAATTTAAAAAAAATAACGTACGGTTGATCAATTTCTGACTAGGGTGTTCACAAGAAAGAATTTGTTTTTAGAAATGTTCTACCTTCTTCGGCTTTTAACGCAATCAGTAACTCCTTTGATCTAAATGAGTCTCGTCTTTTCATTGACGTTTCTATTATAAGTCTAAAATTTACATTACTTTATAATGCCATCTTTATAATCATCCAGCTAGATAAGGAAGATCACAGAAAAGGGGAAGAAAATTTGCAGGTGGAAATATTGAAGAGATAAAGAAAATGTTTACAGAAATTATGGCTAAAATAGAGGAGAGCAATAGTGAGATTAAATGACAAATTAAAGAAATGAGAGAAGAATTGAAATAAAGGGAAGAGAAATGGAGACAGGTGAAGAGATAACTGGGCAAACGTTGGAAAAAGATAAACAGGCTCGTAAGGAAGAAAACAACATTGTTATAAATGGGTTAAAATAGAAAAGGGGATAGAAAATGAAAAGATTGAAGAGTTCATACAAAGCAATTGAACATTAAAATTCAAAGAGTTAGAGCTGGAACCATTAAAGATGGTTTAGTCATCGCAGACAATCTTGACACTAAAATAGAAATAATCTTATTTTTCACTATTTCTTTTTTAGTACTTAGTAAGATCCAAAATAAACGAGTTTATTTATACAACGGCCTCATAATGGAAGTGCAAAAAATTCAAGAGGTACGAAACATAGCAAGAGAACAAACAAGTAAGGAAACGAGCATCTAAGTTAAGTGTAGGAAGATAATAATTGATGTAAAGGAATACATCTGGAATCAGACAAAAATGGATATACCAAAAGAGTAGTACAGCAAAATCAAAAAAACTAAACAAAACCTTCCGTAGAAAATCTACAAGGGAGGTGACAACGGTGCGGAAAAGTGAAGAAGTACTAGATACACAAAATTGACAAAATAAAAATAATCATCAATTAAAATGTAGTAAAATAAATATAGAATCATCAAAAGAAATGGCTTGATAGAGAAAAGAGTACATATTGCAAACAACTAAATCCACAAGACAAAGAATTTGAAAAGGCAACTGACAAAAAAATGCCAAAAAAGTCAAAACTAATACAAAAGAAAATACACAATGTTACAAATAGGTACATGGAACGTAAGAAGCATTAAAGCGAAACAAGAAGCATTGGTGGAAGAAATTATAAAGCAAATAATTGTAAAAAAGTAAAATGTTTTAGTCAGGAGTAGAAGAAGAAAATAGAATAAAAGATATTATAAAGGAATAATATATAAACGAAAGACTTCTGATTGTACAAACAAACATTAATAATGGCATACGAGGAGAACAAAGACGCAAAGAAAAAGAAAAAAGACATAATTTTTAAAAACAAACAGAGAAAAATAAATGAGGGTGAGAAGCAATAGTAATAATGAGAGATTTAAACGGTCGAATAGGAAAGCAAAATGCAGGAATAGTAGGATCATATATCCTCATATAGGAAAGAAGGAGAACAGATGAGAAACACAAAATTAAAGTACAAATATACGAGAACACAGTCAATCAAAAATGAAAAAAGTCAGTAATAGACTATTTCCTAATAAGTAAAAAAATGACAAATCGTTAAAAATGTGATAAGACAGGCAGAGACCGACAGTGACCAACACTTGGTAAAAAATGGACATGAAGAAAAAAGGAACAGAAAAAAAAGCAAACAAAGAAGGAAAATTGTAACAGATAAAATAAAGAGCTATAAACTGAAAGAAACATAAAGACAAACACCAAGAAATATTAAATCAGAAATTCAAGGACAACAGACAACCAAAAGTAGTTGAAGAAAAGTGGGAAACCCTTTAAAACAATATACTAGAGGCAGACAAAGAAAGCTAATAAACTACAAAACCACGTTTAAGGAAGCAAAGAAGACGCGATGGACGAAAGAACTAAGAGAAAAATTTAAAGAAGAAACAAATTAAAGTACAAAAAAGGAAGAATACTACGAAGAATACAAAACAAAAAGGAAGGAAGTAAAGATAAAAGTCAAAAGACCAAAACTGGAATCGTGAACGCAATTTGAAAAGAAAATGACAAGTAATTACCGAAGCAATAAAAAATCCATAATAAGGTAAAGTACAATATCGCCCGAAATGTTTATATGTATTTATTGTATTTGAACTTTTAATTACGTAAACATAAATTCAAAATATATCGATTCCAAAACGAGCTCCATTACACACATGCATCGAATTCAGTTTCGGTTCAACGCCTATATATTTCAAATTCGTATCCATAATGAATCAAACCACCAACTATGATTTCCAACAATAGTTTATAATGCACTTGTATGTTAAAAACGTAATTAACCCTCATCGGATCAATTTGTTTGTGGTGATCGGTGATGCATTGGTTAACTCGCAAAAGTTCATTACAGCACATGAAATGTAATTAGTGGTGAATATTATTTTACGAAATGCGTTTCGATGTTTTCACACGCATTAATATAATTTAAATTAAAAAAACGAAACGAATGATGTTTAGATTGTTAATAAGCACAAAATGAAACAAAACGTTTGTCCATAATAAAACCTTTTAAGATTTTTGTAGACTAAATTAACAATAGAATTCTAATCTAATGTATCCATATATATATACATATATAATTAACATAAAGTTCATCCGTTGGATCTTCCGTCCTTCGCTTCGAGAAACGACACAAAAACATTCAGTCTGATAAAGTAAACCAAATGCGTTAGAAAAAGAACGCACTGTAAAACTTGCGTCGTTTTTTGAAGCGATAGTTTGTGACGTACGGCGGAAGACCCAACGGACAGACTATACCTGAAATACTACGCGAACTATTGTCAACTTAATGATAATGATTTAAAAAATACTAAAAAATAAGTTTTTCTCGACATTTTTCTTTGCCTCTCTCTTATATTTCCTTTTTTTCTTTACTTCTCTTTCTTGGTAAAATATTTTTTTTAATATTCATTTCATAGGCTTGATCGTCAACCTGTATCTTAGAAATAGTAGATGCAGCTAAAGAAATCATGTTTGGATGAAGTGTATTAAAACGTAATAAAAATATATAACATATGTAGGGAAAAATATGAATTTTATGCTCTGAAAGAATTTCTTACTATTAAATATTTTATGTGAAAATTTCTTAGTATTTTTTTAATATTTGTGGTTCAGCACCTTAAATAATATGTAACGATTAAAATCCTTAAAACATATAAATTTGCTTGCAAACCCCTATGTTTACCTTGGCGGTAGGTAAACATTATTGCACAGTATCTTTCTAATTAAATTCTGCGAAGGAATTCCAGCCCTTCATGGCCCCGCGTATAAATCAGACTTCAGCAAAATTTCCAAACACTGCTAATGAAGTCTTGAGAGTAATTTTTGTGTGCATTCTCCCAGCGATTAATTAAAATTCTCACCGGGTTATGAATTTCAATGGAAACGTTGACATTCTATCGAAGGGGCAATCTATCGGGATAAGAGTGGAGGGGGGTGGGTGAGGATTGGAAGAAGCCAGGAGATTAATTACAGTGCATGGGGGGCCCCACCGAAAGTCGGGAACTTTAGCGCGGATTCTGTGAAATATTTCGCCGATCATCACATTTAATGGATTGCTCTCTTTTTGGGCGCGATTACATTGTCACGACGGATTGTTATTAGAAATCGTTTCGCAATAAATCATTGGACGTTTACGATTGTGCAGATTAATCTTAATATTAGAGGTAATTAATGGTGATTCTTTATTATTATCGCTCATGATAAAATTTTCTTTTTGTATTTTATAAGCCTTTTCAATAAGGGCATTGAAATTGAACAAATCTGTATAATATTTTTCAAAAATGTGGAGCCGATTCCTATGATGGAAAGGATTTCAGTGGTTAAATTTTCAATTATTGCCAGATAGATCCAACTTAATTGGAACGATGGCTTTGAAAGCATCAGTCAATTTCAACGAGAAAAGTCTAGTGGAATTAAATCGAACGATCTCGTTGAATAATTAATTTTATGACCAGTAGATATAATCATCATAATCTTAATTCAAGTATTGTGGTATTTTTTGTGTAGTACATTGCGCCATTCTGTTGAAACCATTCCACCCCAGGTTCATCAATTTAGACTTTAATTTCCTTTTATGGCAGCCTATGGAGTATTAAATTATTGATAATTACCATTTTTGTAAGAATTATACACGTTATTTCCTTATTCTTTAGTATAGGCATTTTCTAAGAAAATTGAATTTACGAAAGATGCTGCCAGTCTAAAAATTACACCAAATAGTAACTTTATGTGATTGCATTAGTATGAATTAGCAAACGATAATTTTGCTTAATAATAATACATTTCCAAACTCTTCTAAAGCCTACATATTATCTCTATGCCACAACTTCTAGAACGTCTATATTAATTAGATAATATACATGTGTAGGCATTATCTAAAGATAATAACTTTAAACTTATCCATCAGTTAAATTTAAGTCCTGAAGAGAAATTCATCAAATTGAAGTCTGCAAAATGAACTGCTTTAGAATATCTTGATTAATTAATAATAACCTGTAATTATTATTCATTAACAATACAATTAAGTAGAAGGTTAGGGTTAATTGTAAATAATAACTGCCTTGAAGGCAAATATCGATCCTCCTTTCGGCCCCAATATCAATTCCATTACGTCCCTTGTGATTTCCTGGAACGTAACAGAAAAAAGCCTTAATTAGCGCAGTTGCCGTTTATAAGGCGAATTTAGCCTTTTGTATTTGCATTTAAATTGGAGGGTGCGATTTTGTCCCACTAAATGAAATTCCCCGGCGTTACAAGCGATACTGCATGCATGTGGAAGTAGCCAGGTTTTGCGCCAGTGCCAGAAACTCCGGCATATGAATGACGAGCATGATTTACGTCCCTTTAATCCCTTGCAGTTCCCTCTGCATCGACACGTAACCTTTTTGCTCTGGCGACCTATATTTTTCAGCACCATTCTATTTTTAACACACGTATCGGGACCTTTAAATATTCGAAATGCTAAGGTTCGTGGGAGTCGTATGGACTCTAATTACATTCAGTATAGGGTACGCTCTAGACGTTCTCGATGCATTATAAATCAAAGGATTCCAGCTGAAGGCTTTAATGTGCCGTTATACTTAAGGAAATGGGAGGAAAATATAAGAGCAAGTTTTACTGTTATAATAATTCCCTTTAAAACTAAAGGTAGACAAAAGGTTCAACAAGTTTCTCGTCAATTGACTTAATCCTACTGAGAGGATCCATTGTGAAACTTTTTCCACCATTTTTCCTTAATAGAAAACGTCCTTTACTTAGGATAATTAGATTGCTTCTTTAAAATAACCGAATCAACATTGTTTCAGTTACTCTTTTATTAGGAGACACAATGAGTAACTTGGCGTGGCTTCTTATATATAAAGAAAATTGTAGAGGTTAAACATTTACGCATCCAAAATTTTTAATTCATGATTTACTCTCGAAATTCTTGTTAAATTCTATTTAATGATTATATAGGATCTTTTTTATGTTACAGTCTAATTCATTAATAAAATTTACAGCATCCATACTTCGTAACCAAGCTTTTCGATCAGGTGGCTTATTATTGCGTCAGAGACATTTTATAATTATTATCAACTATTTCGGATATTGATGTGATCTACTACAAAATATTGATGAGTTACATCTCCAATCCTCTCTCAATTATAAGAAACTATTATCAGCACGAAAGCCTTCATGGAGCAACTGATACCAGAAGAATAGAGGGTGAGAATGGAAGAACACATATTTTGTGAATTGAAGCCTGTCCAAAAACGATCAAAAATTTTGTAGATTATTATTATGTATAATATTATAATCTTTTTGTAGTATGTTGGATAAAATAAATAATACCTATTATTTTCGTAAGTTCACAAACAATGTGTGAATATTTCTTACCTTGTAGTATTTTCAGCTTATGAAAAAATTTAATTAAAGTAGCAGATTACTTTTTAGCTGCAGAATTAATTTAAAAATAAGCATTTAAAACACTTGAAAACCATCATAAGCAAAAATATATCTTTCTGTGCGGTTTCAGTTCAATTTGCCCGATGTACCGTGAATTAAGGTTAACGCCTCGCAGTGCAGTCGGCCTCGGCGGCATTAGCATTTTAATGGACGCCAAAAAGCGGAGATTGATGCTTCATAAAGGGACTTATGAAAGATAAACCGTTATTTGGGCGAATTTGAGCGGGGCGACGATAATGTGCCACTTGAAAAATTCATTTCGCCCTACGCCATCGCGCAACGATGGCTCGTTATAAAAAGAAAATGTAATACAAAGAGAGAGAGAGAGAGCAGTGCCGTTTCTACGTGCTGATATCTTTATTATCTTCGCCCGTATTTATTTTACGGCGGAGTTTACTCTATGCCGATATAAAGTTTACTGGAATTTTGAGAAATTTTCTTGTACATGTGCTGGCTCGAAATTCACGGATTTTCTCAGGAGGCTACAAATTAGACGAGCTCACTGTTAGCACAATGTTAATTAGAAGAAAATACAGATACGATAGCGAAAGTGAAACATCGTTGTTTGGGTTCTACATACACAAAGCCAATTTATAGTTATATTTACTTTTTCTTCAATGAATAAAATAATAACAACCAAAACGTAGTATTTAAATAGATCATATGCTAACAAGATGGAGCATCCTCATATCTAAGTTACATAATCTAAAATTAACTCACTGATAACATCATAACATAACATAACATAAATTTTGATCAACAAATAAATTTCCTTCAATACTTCATTTATATTAGAAAAGATTATTCCGTGAATAGAATTTTCGTTCATTTGGGCAAATCTGTGTCCAAATTAGGAGAAGTAAAACTCTTGTTATACAAAGGTTTAAAGTAATTTGAAAATTTGGTTCCATCAAGAGAGTAGCAAAACAAGTATCGATTAAATCTGTGTCCGTTTCATCAGCTCTAAAAAAATAATTTGCAGTCTTGTTCTGACCAAATTGTATTGTTCATCAACTTATAAATCCAAAGATCTAGCTTCTTGGTAACCTTATAAATATTATCAATCAAATATGAAGCTACATTTTAGAGAATAATTTCAGATTGCGATAAAGCTTAGCTAATGAAGGAATTTATAAAATACATTGGTAGGTTTCCAGCATTGAAATTTTTAGAATTTAAGTGTTATAGAATTTTCTAGCATTTTTTCCAGCAATTTCTGTTCTCAACTTTTTAAATATTCATTGGAGTTAAAGGAGTTTTGACATTTATTGAACGTGTTAAGCATCGATTTTCTTTAAATATAATCTTCTAGATTTTCTATGAATTTCTAATACTTTTAATATTATTTTCTTATACACCATTCTCTCCTACTTTAAACTCTTGAAAATTTGTAGTCATTTTTAGAGATGTGATGAATATTTTTACGTCTATTAACTCATATTATCAGTTTTATGGAACCTTCTAAAGCAATATTTTATTTCTCCGCAATTTTTCTAACAGATATCTATAATACTTCTTTTCCAGGAATATTGCTAGAAAATAATTTTCTACAATCCAGAATTTCTTCTCTAGAAATATTTCTAACAAATTACAGAAAAAAATCTTTTGGTTTTGAAGGTTTTTTTATTAATTTCACTTGAAAATGTCTAAAAAGCTAAAAATCCCAAGGATTTTTTTGTTTCTAGAGAAGAAATGTTTGAAAATTCTAGATTCATGAAAATTATTGTCTAGCAATTCTTCTTCGCAATTTTAAAAACTCTACAACATCTATGCTTCGATTGTTGATAATAGCAATAAATAGTAAATATTGCTTTGTCTCTGTTTTGGAAATTTCTAAAAACCTCGTAGACTATTGCAATTCAACAGAATCAACGCAAACAAATCTTTTTTTTTGAGTTTTCATCTATTAACCATATGGTTATGATAAGACATATTGGTCTTATCATAACCATCAAAATTTAGGAGTTTTAAAATTTCTGAAATTTTTGTTTTCAGATTTATAGAATTTTCCAGCATTTTATGTTCCAAACTTCTATAATGTTCATTGGGAGTTAAAGAAAACTTTAACTTTCCGCAATTATTTTGGCTATTTAAAAATTCGCAGCATCTATTTTTCTAGTTTCTTTTGCTTAATTATCTTGAATGATTAATACTTTATATTTTCAGAAATTTCTAGTAAGTTTTTCTTCAGATTTCCTAAATATTTATACTTTATTATTAGCTCATAGATACTACCGCGAAATATTCAGTACAAAAGCAGACGACTGAGTAAACAACAGAAACGTTCATCTGCAACAAACGCGACCTGTTTGCCCAACTAAATGACAAACACACCACAGCAGTCTAGCTATTTATGTTATATGGCTTACTAAAGAAGTCGCTGAGGGAGCAAATCCCAAGAAACGACATCAGTGATTAAGATAAGCTCCTCATAAAAGACAGACTTGTGGAGGATAGTGGCCAAGTAGCGGAAATACCGGAACACATTTCCCAAAACAAGAGAGTAAGATGCGATATCTGCCGGAACGAAAAGCAGAAGTACACGCGTCCAAACAAGAAATAGGTCAACACGAGCAGCCACAAATCGAGCAGCAAAGAGAAACAATCAAATGCTACGGCTGTGGGAAACCTGGACTAATTCCCAAACTACAACACCAAACCCAGCCCAAGCTTTTGCGCTATCAGTCGTACAATTACCCTGAAACACCATCCAGCTTTCCTGAACACGGGAGCCCTCGCCAGTTTAGCTAGCAGTAATAATACCTTCTTAGGGCAAAATGGACACAATTGGCCAATCATTTGATGAATAGTCATCAAAAGAGGCTCCGCAGAGCTAAACACCTGTCAGAAGCGTAGTAGGTGAGAATAAAAGAACACATATTGTGTGAATTCAAGCATTTCCAACGGCGATTAAAATATTTGTAGAAAATTTTTATGTATAAGAGTAGAATATTTTTGTTAGCATATTTAATAGAATAAATAATACCTAATACCAGTCTAATACCAGTCTATACTACTTCCCCAAAGAGCAGAAATATGCCGAAACACGAGAGGTTATTAAAATAACTCTGGTGGAAAAAACAGTATCCAGAAGGTGACAAAAGTCACAGCTCCCCTGTTTCCTAAAGGAAGGGAAGTTAAAGCAACACTAATAATCATACATGATACTCCCAAAGCCCATACCCTCAGCTGTATTAATGGTTAGCTTCTGAGTCAGATGGTGGCACTTCGACTAATGACCACGGAATTCAGACAAATTGTCTCAACACCAGCCTATAAAACCCATGTGTATGCAGAATCATCATACGATCCATGCAAGGTATATGGACCATAATATGCTCCCCACCCCCGAAAGGAGCTGTTTTGGCAAAATTGGGGTCAAGTATCCAGATTCCTGTGGAAACACACACATTAAATCGATGGATTTTAGCTATGACCTCCCGCGTGCCGTATTAGCAACAACCGATGTCGAAGCATTCGCACTAAGGCAGGACGAATGACCTCAATTACTAACCAGCTCGCGCCGACAGTTTGATGCTCTTCTTACAGAATATGCGGAGAAGTTTCAGGTAGAAGTAGAACTTCCCACAAAGTTGTGCGAGCACTACATCGAGACTATTGACAGTCCACCAATTGCCTCGCAATATAGCCTGATGCCCGGTCGCACTGAAGCAATGCGCCTAGAGATAGCCTTACTTCTAGCAAAAGGCACCGTTGAGGTATGCAAGAGCGCTTGGTCAGTTGCTGTCGTATAACTGCAGATCGTATTCACTCCCGTTAAAGCAAAGGTCATCGCCAGTACACTCTCCTGCCTATCTAGGAATGGCCAAGAAGTCGCGCTGATTGCAATCGATGTACCCACAAAAACACCCCCAGAGACTTGCAAAGAACCAACGCCGAGCTTCGGAAGACAATCGATGCATTTGAGAATTCACCCCATGAACCGCCAGAGAATATCTGCTATCACAAGGATGTTCCGTAGTCCTAAAAAGCTACAATGATGACCCTACTACAAGCCACTACAGAGCCGAATGAAGATTGTATAAAATCATCAAAAGATTTACCTGGCCGTGTATTATTAGAATATAAAGTTTAGAACTTAAAACCGCCGGCCTCGTGCAAACACGGGTGAGGCAACAAAGTTTCGGCGTCCTCACCATTGATAAAAAACATAGTGGGGTACTGGTGGAACTTGTATTCTCAGATCGACCCCCGATTTTCGTCTTCCTGGAGGCCAGGAGCACGTGTCAGCTGTAAGACGTTTTTAGGGTGACCCCTAGATATTTAATTGTTTTGGCGATATGAACCCAAGGTGTTGATTTGTTCTCCGCCATTCAGTTTTTAACCGCACGTGTCGCGGCGGACGCGATTTGTCGTACCGTGACCCGTTGAGCGGAGCTGTTTGGCATGCAGCACGCCACCGCCCAGAATTGCGATTGGACTTTAATTCAAGAGGTTTGCTTCCGTTTTGGATTACCGCGCCGCATTATTATTGACAACAGAACTCAATTTTCCAGTTCCGTGATGCAACAGTCTAGGAATAATGCAGAGCCGAACTCCTGTCTACCACAAAACAGCTAATGCGGTGGAACGAGTACTTAAGTTCCAATTGGCCTTGAAGCTCAAGGTATACCATGACCATTAACCTGAGACACTACCAGCCATTAATTTCGCCATCAATCGGTGTTGATGCCAAAAGGAAACGGATACTCTCCGGCCTACCTAATATTTGGCAGGAACTTTAGGACTCCATATGAAGTTGGCACGGATTTAAGGACGATCTTTTCTCCACCGAGATTACCCCACAACTATTGGGCCTCGCTGAATTCCTCACGGAAAAGAAGAGGATGACCAGGTACTTGTGACAATCCACCCGCTAAGCTCTGCTCAAAAGAAGACGTCGAGCAATCTGGCGTTCTCATCCAACGACCTCGGAGATGGTCTGCAACGTAATCAAGAGCCTGAAAGAGCGTGGTGGTTCTTATCTGCAAGCCATCAAGAGTATGTCTCGGCAAACTACAAGTTTGGCGCGGAATAGATGTCGCCATTCATTAAGAAGTACCCCAAGTTGGCTGTACTTTGGTCAAACTCGTCCAGATGAAAGGCAATGACGCGTCTTAATTAGTTAAGCTAACTTCCGGTTTGCCGATGACCACTAAGCTCGCCAGTATAGCAGAAGCCAAGGCTAAGACCCCCAAGAAGTCCACAACCAAAATCACCTAAGAGTGCAGCGAAAAGTGGTGGACGAGGCGGAGCCAAGAACACCGACGCAGGAGAAAATAAATGTCCGACTGGAAAGGCCAAAAAAGACTGATCCGAGAAGAAGTTTACAAAATCGAAGGCGAAGCCAAAAAGGCAACCAAGAGCAGTCCTACGAAAAAAACCGCAAGTAGATAGAGTTGGCCGGTTCTAAGCAATCAACTGCTCCCAAGGTCATCCTAATAAGATAATATTAGGCGTTTCTGGTTGATAAGGGCGGGAGTAGATAAGGAAATTTGTAACGGATGTTGATAAAATAAGAAATTCCAAGAATAACGCCAAGCAAGTTTAGACTTGTTTACAAATTCCAGGAAATATCCCGGAAGTTGATAAGATAAAACAATTATATAGTGTTGAAGAACTATTTTATTCTCCAGTTTAAATTGAATCTTGAATGCATAACAGTCAACATGTTCTCGTGCACGTTCTGCAAATCCTTAACCGTAATCTAACAACGCATGTCAATAAGTACCAGTAGTCGTTGATAGAGTAGGTAATGGTGGTGTTGGCGTTGGCGGTGTTGTTGGAATAGCTGGTGGAGGTATAAAAATAAAAGAAGGCACACTGATCTATTTAGTTTAAAATAATATCTTGAGATAAATATGAGATATCTGTACATATCTCGTTCAGATGCGCTTGAACTCAATAAGGGTAGTGAGGGTATGATGTGAGATGATATGGGTAAGCTCCATGATCAAGCTTAGCAGGCCTGTATCAATGTACAAAATGAAGATGAACTTGGGAATATTAGAATTCTGCAATTTTTTTATATAATTTTCTTATCTTATCAACATCCTGGATAATTTCTGGAATATGTCTAAGTCTAAACTTACTTGGCGTTTTTCTTGAAATTTTCTTACCTTATCAACATCTGTTACAAAACGCTTTATCTACTTTCGCCCTTATCAACCAGAAATTCGTAATCTTATCAACCGGAAACCGCAACTTCTGCTACAGGTAGTCCTTATTTTATCTTATCAGGATGACCTTGGGAGCACTTACTAGCTTAGAACCGGCTAACTCTATCTAATCCCTCAGAGGCAAAGGTCGCTCGAAAAACGGGGCAAAGAAACCATCTCCAAAAAAGGAGTAGTCCACCAGCATTATTTTTTTAAATGTGGGAACACGTGACCTGGGGCAATGTCCCTCCCAATAAAGTTTTAGATACTTCCAAATATTCTAATATGTTTCAGCAATATCTCTTGTATTTCGAATTTTAAGGCATTTATTTATTTGCCAAATAATTCCGCATCTATTTCGTTTAATTCTAAATTTCTAAATGTTCATACAATTTCTTCTTTTTTTGTTTAATTGCTTTATATGATTCCATCTCCATTTTTCATTTTACCTTAAGATTTTCTAAATATTTATAGTTCATATTATCATAATTAGGCACATCTCAATGTAGTAGTTTTGTTTTAACAATTTCTCTTCCAGATATTTAGAATTTTAGGCATTTCTCGGCCAGAAATTTTTATTACACGTTGCAAAAATAGCTGAGATGTTCTAGAATTTTTCAATAATTTATCTTCAAAATTCTCCAATAGAGTAACTACGAATATGTTCATTTGCTAACTGCAGTGATATAAGATAATTTGAATAAGTTATAAACAATTTTTCAAAAAAATCTGAACATGATGTGTATGAACTTCAAGTATGCCCTCTAAATTAGAGAAAAATCAATTGTTTGAAATTATTTAAACAAATAAAAATCAAATCGTGCCTACAGAAAATTTTAGATTTTTTGTAGAATAGGAAAACCTCGATACTAGCCTTTGAGGATTCTAGAAATATTCTGGATGATTAATAATTTGTTTAATAATACATTTAAATCATGGTCTCGCTTTTCCAATGCTTTGCATGTTTGCTATAATACATCTTCCTAACCGCTCTTATACAAATTTAGCTTTTCTTGGGAATTTGCAACTTTTAAATTTATTGTAATGTTCTTCTATTGGATAGTTTGGTAATGCTTCTTCAGCGATATTTACAACTACAATAGTAACTTTCTTTTTGTTGATTCGTATATGAATATAATAATTGTTTTATAAATTGTTTTGTTTGTATAACTGGAACTTTATTAAAGGAATGAATGAGTTTCGAAAATTTTAACTTGTCACTGCCACTTAATAAAGTCCCAGTTATAGAAGTCCTTCTAGTTTGAAAATGACAAGTTGAAATTATCGAAACTATAGTCACTTAATAAAGTTCCAGATATACAAAGAAAGTTAAAAAGTGTTTCATTTTAGAATAATGATTTCTAAGGAAGTAGAAGCCTCGATAATTTAATTGTTTTTTTTTATTTATCATGCCTGTGTCTAGTTTTGTAAAGTCTCTTAATTTCAAATTGTATTATTTTATTAATACATTGTAATAAATAAATTAATTGCGTATTCTTATCACCCAGCTTCTTGCCAATTATTGGATTCTTCATCATCACATCATTGCATTCCAATTTTTTCAATACCACCATTACACGACATTCCGTTTTTGACGTCCTGAACCAAGTAATTTCCATCATTTCTCCCGAAATAAATTTCACCGCGACGAATAAAAAATAAATATATATCAACCTTTATTAAGGTGCGATAAATATGCAAACGCCTGTTTGCTTTATATTTATTTTAAAATAATCTTCTGATCGGAATTTGCATAATTACGTTTTGAACGTCGAGTTATGGATCACTTCTGAATATGAATTATGCATAAAATTACGCGTACGGTAAACAAAGGAAAAAACCTAATACTAGAGGTATTGTTAAATTAAAGGCGGGGGCGATGGAGTGGTTGGTGGCGGGGGGGGGGGGATAAATGGGTCAAGATTTGGATTTCTTTTCAAAACGCGAGCCATTAATATGATAAATTTTGCATTAATCTTAATCAAATAGAAGGAGGCGCTTTGGGCCATCGAGGTGTATTTTAATAATGATGATGTCGCGGAGACTCCGATCATTTGTAAAATGCCATTTCTTGTGAAATGGATCCGTGCGAATTTTCAGATTGTAATGCATTAATTTTTAAAAGGTAACATTCATTTATCATTTAATACATTTGGATGGTTATAATAATTTACAACATATTGAGAGAGAACATATTTATTTAGCCATTAAGTATACATTATAATGTTTATATATATATATATATATATAAATACTGTACATGATACATATAAGTTCATATATTTACAGTACTGAACTAAACTGAATTGTCTATAGAACAAGGTCATCCATTACAAC
The DNA here is from genome assembly GCA_963969525.1 of Ontholestes murinus. Classification (NCBI taxonomy): domain Eukaryota; kingdom Metazoa; phylum Arthropoda; class Insecta; order Coleoptera; family Staphylinidae; genus Ontholestes; species Ontholestes murinus. Next base: position 49,724,412 of record OZ018396.1, read on the forward strand.
ATATTATTATTGAACCTCTAAAATAATATTTTGATTCGTTATCTTTAATGCCATGATAAGATTGAAAAAAGATCGAAACCAATCAATAGTTAAAATAGCAATTATAATTATGTGCGAACCACAACAGCGCGTGAACTTTAGCAAAGCCTACCTGTAACAATGCTATAATAATCGAGGTAATAAAATTTTCGACGTAAGCAGCAAAACCGCCATAACTGAAACTACAGCCTTTTCAAATTACTACATAAGGCAATCGTGTTTGATCGATAGTTTACATAAAGTTGTAGCGTGGCGAATTTAAGGGTGCATTGGCACGCGAATTAAAGTCGCAATGTCTCGTGAACTGTAGTGTTTATACGCAATTACACTCGTCAAGAACCGTTCAAACGGTACTGCCCACTTATATTTATACTCTAAATTATACACGTGCAGAATGGCCTAACGATGGGTTTCCCCGCTACCGGGAAATGTTAATTATTCGGTTACTTCGCAACTCGCTTATAAGATGATTGACGTTTATTAAAGAAGTTCGTAATTTAGTGTCAGGACATGTGACGGCATAACAGCGGAAATTTAATGACCTAGAGAATATAAAAAATATAATATGAAATATAAATTTTAATTTGTAGTTTTTTTCACACCTTTACGTAGGAAGTTTTTAAATTAAGGGCCGCTTGTGTATTCGGCAGTTTGGTGACGGTTAGCAATCCCATCCTAAAGTAATTCCACCATTTGTCCCTACTCTACGCGCTCCGCCTTTTAAAAGCTCTCGGTTAGTTATTCTCTCCACAATCCCTGGAAACGTTAACGTTGGCACTACTGCTTGTATGTGCGATTACGCGGGATTTACTATTGGCACTGTGCGTTTCGTTTGCAACACAAGTAGGTAAGTAGAAAGGTTTGCTTATAAACTTTGAATAATAATTTTAGACTTTAAGGGCTTGCGAAATAGTATACCTAATTATAAGTATAAGAAATGAATCGTATAACATTTAAGAATACAAAAATCTCAGCAATTTTTAGAAATCTAAATGATTAATCTTATTAAAGAAATATAAAAGTTTTGAAAAATATCCTTGTTTAATGCAAAAGGGAATTTTGCCAGATGGGCATTACATTTAATTTCTTAAGATGACATCTATTGTCTGAGCGTTGCACGAGTGCCTGTTTAAATGGATAACCGCCAGGAGAGTTAAATACCCCAAAACAAATCACGTTTCCCTGTCTCCAACTGCGTTACGCTGATGAGATCCAAAATAGCCACCAAATATATTTCTGGAAGAAGTAACGTCGTAGATGCTTTGTTTTGCCTAGACATCATTCAATCAAGTCGTTAAAGGTACATGTAGCTCAACATCTTATCCATCTCATGGGAAGAAATCTAAGGGATAGATGAAATATGTAGATCTAACAAAATTAAACATTAAACACTAGAAAAGACATCCAGAAAGACATTGAACGCATAAAAACTGTGTAACGAAAAAAGGAGTACGTCATTTGTATGGTCTCAATAGATCAATAGAGAAGGTGGTGAAAATATCCAAAAACAGGTTGCCAAGTTATAGGTTTCTAAGGTTTAGTCTGCATACCATTATAATCATATTTTTCTCTTCATAAAATATAATTAAGTTTTTAGTTATATCTGTATTTACAATTAAAACTTTGTTTATCTTACAATAAATAAAATTATTACAAATTAAATACAACGTGTCCACGTAAGTATGCAACATATGGGAAACTTTTTTATTATTAATTTCTCAGAAAATTATATTCTTTATAAAAGTTGGTGCTTGGTCTTAAACATACAAAAAAGACTAAACAAATGACATTCGATGCTGTAATAGCAAGATAATGAACAATTTTTATAACTTTTGCACTTTTTAAGCGAATTTTATCAAGTATTCTTAGTTTTGACGTAACTGTAAAAAGATGGCATAGCGATTAACTTTACAAGACAGAGCAGAGTTGGTGCTAATATGTGGCGATAACTATAAAACCTGCAACGAAGCTGAAATTTTTAGTAGCAGGCACCAAAAAAAAAACAGTTATTCACAAGTGTCAAGAATTTTAAATCAATTTAAAAGAACAGGAACATTTTAAATGCATTTTAAAAAACAATAGACTAAACCAGTGAGAAATGTGGAGAATTCGTTGGATATATTGCAAAGCGTGGTTAAAAATCCTCAAATATCTGTTAGAAAATGTGCCAGAAGTTTAGGATTAGGTACATAAGGTACTAGCGGCGAATAAGTTTAAAGCAATTAAACCAAGATAAAGTATTGTTCCACATGAGTAGAATCTTGCAGAGATTTCCTTTTCTTCGAGGGTTGCAGAATATGTTCAAACTTTGAAAGAACATAATTACGACAATCTTTCTGAATTTTGTTTCATGGTAAAAAGTGAAATAGAAATTCATAGAACATTTCTTAAGAAGATTATGTTTACGGATGAAACAAATTGTGTAGTTTCATCACAGAACTGTCGATAGTGGTCGTCAGACCCATCCAGCATTCGGAATTATCTGCAAAAATCAATATTCTGGAAAAATAAATGTTTGGTGTAGAATTTTGAACAGAAATATTAAAGATTCAAAATGATATTTACAATTTTTAAATATGGCATTCGAAAATGAATTTGGCATGTTACTTTTGGCTATAAGAAATTCTCTGGCTTATGCAAGATGGGGCACCTGCACGAAGTTGAATATTTAAATGAACAATTTAATGAGAAATGGATTGAAAGGCATTCAAGATTTCCATGGCCTGCTCGCTCACCCTACTTGATTACTTTTTATGGGGGTGGTTGAAAAACAGAGATTATTCTAAAAGGCCTTTAGTATTGAAAGGAAAGGAATCGAGGGATTATTATTTAATTATTAATATCGTTAATGTTGTTAATTTCAAAGAAATTAAATTTTTTGTTGATTAAAACCGTATTTCATTTGTTTTATCTTTTTTGTATGTTCAAGACGAAGCACCAACTTTTATAAAGAATAAAATTTTCTGAGAAATTAATAATAAAAAAAAATCCCATATGTTGCATACTTACGTGGACACGTTGTAGATACAAAATATGTACTTTGACGTAAGAGATCTGAGAGTAGATTACAGTACAAAATGATTCTTCTACTCTTCTACCTTACCCTATTTTCAGATCTTCGGTTGATCTTTCTTGCAGACCACAAAAAGCCACTTTGGCTTTATTTTGCTTTATATTAAAGCATTATTAAGCGATTTAATTGCCCTAGTTACATTTTCACCCTTTATGTTAAACTAATTTCGTTTTTGATTTTATACCAAACTGCCAATCCCATCAGAACAATCCCACCAGGAGAGCAAGCACAGATATCAAATCTAACATTACCATTTTATAATGAAAATGTTGGAAGAATGTAATTAGATATAATCGACTATATTAAATAATATCCTGAAGGCAAATTCCTTAAATCTATCTAGATGATAACAGCAGGTTCAATACAAATCACAGAAGCTAGTCAATGATGTAAACCTACGATTATTCTTTACCGTCTGGTAGTGAAATGACTTCTTTTGAAAAAACAGTGGTGCTAGTGTGGAGTAGAAGTGAATTTTCGCTTCGAATACTCTATTTCACAAGAAACAATCGGTGTAATCCAATGCTAGAGGTGGAATTTGCTTTTGATTTATTTATCGTATTAGTACCGAAAGTATCTTAGCTACAAAAGTAATTATTTAATGGAACAAATCCAAAAATTACCAATTTCAACGCGGTCTAGGAGTGAAAAACCTTTTTTTGAAGACATAGTGATTGATGAGTGGAGTAGAAGAGATTTTTTTTCTTCGAATAGATGGCAAGACTTGGTGCAATCCAATGCAAAAGGTGGAAATTGCTTTTGATTTATGCATCATGCACCGAAAATATCTTAGTAACAAAAATCATTATTTATTTGAACAAACCCAAAATTTACTAATTTCAACGCGGGCTAGCAGTGAAAAATTGTTCTACTCGACGCTTCCACCACTGTCTTCAAAAAGAGGTATGAAGATAGTGGTGGAAGTGTCGAGTAGAAGAATTTTTTTACTTCGACTAGATTGCAATACTCGGTGCAATCTAATGCCTAAGGTGGTAATTGCTTTTGATTTAAGCATCGTGTTAATGCTCAAAATATCTTAGAGACAAACATAATTATTTAATCAAACGAACCCAAAATTTATCAATTTCAATGAAATACCTCTTTTAGAAGACACTGGTGGAAGTGTGGAGTTGAATACAATCCAATGCCGAAGAAGGAAATTGCTTTTGATTTATGCATCGTGTTTGAGTCAAACATATTTTAGATACAAAAATAATCATTTATTGGAACAAACCTAAAATTTACTAATTTCAACGCGGACTACCAGTTAAATACCTCTTTTTGAAGATAGTGGTTGAAGTGTCGAGCAGAAGACATTTTTTTCCTTCAACTAGATTACAAAACTCGGTGCAATCCAATGCCAAAGGTGGAAATTGCATTTGACTTATGCATCGTGTCGAAGCCGAAAATATCTTAGATACGAAATAATTATTTATTTGAACAAATCCAAAATTTACCAATTTCAACGTGGACTGGCAGTGAAATACCTCTTTTTGTGGTAGAAGTGTCGAGAAGAAGAAATTTGCTTCCTTCGACTAGATTGCAAAACTCCGTGGAATCCAATGCCAAAGGTGGAAATTGCTTTGATTTTTTGATTTATGCATCGTATTAAAGCCGAAAATATCATAGATACAAACATATTTATTTAAAAAACAAATCCAAAATTTACCAATTTCAATGAACTATCTCTTTTAGAAGGCAGTGGTGGAAATGTGGAGTAGAATCCAATCCAATACCGAAGATGGAAATTGCTTTTGATTAGTGCATCGTGTTAGAGACGAAAATATCTTAGTTGCAAAAATAGTTATTTAGTCGTAGCAAGAAAATCCAAAATGTCCAAAGTTTAACGTAGAAAAGAGGTACAGCCTTCCTTTTTATTTTGGAATTTGATTATATAAATACGATAAATATTGCAATTCATGCATTTGATAACTAACAACAAAATTAACGTTGGAGGACAATGTTTTTTCTTCACAAAAAATTCAAAGTTTTTCTACTAGGCATAGTTTTCTGTGACATCTGCTTTTTAATATTGGATTCTAATATTCTCTTTGAATTGCTGACTTTTAGGTAGCGATTTTATTTGTTGGATTGTAAGAGCACGAGAAAATATTTGATTGAGTTAAGCGATTTTATTCACTAAATATTTAAGGAAGAGAACTTTTTCCAATAAAACGGGCAGTAGCATAGGAATGTGATTTGCTGCAAATATTTTCTAAGGTATCTAATTCCGCAACATTGCAAAATTGATTTTGTATTATGTCTTCTATTCTCTGAATTTTCACCCAGCTTCTACCCAATTACCATCACGAGTCCAACCCTATTAAGAGAGGACACAAATACATCATTGCTCACCTTGTTACCTTGCTAGATTTTAAACTCATCATTTGAGCAAAGAAATTCTTAGCTGTTAAGTTTAACTTAAATTCAACTAAGTGCTAAATGACCAATAGAATTAATTTGGAACACTTTTGGAAGATAATTGAAAGCTAGATATGAACTTATACATGACCTAAGAGATATTCTAAATTTTCTAAGTCTATACACCGAGTTAATATCGCAATTGCAACAACCATAAGTTCAGAACATGTGTTTTATTAATAATATTATTGATACATGTTGAGTATAAATAATAAACACTTTGTAATTTTGTTTGTATAACACAATTGTGTTATACAACAAACAAAGTTACAAAGTGTTTATTATTTATTTTATTAATAAATAAATTTTTTGTAAATATTCATGTGGATTTTTAATATGTACAATGTTCTTCTTCCTTCTTCCGCCCTAAACTGATTGCGGCGGTAAGGGACTATGCCAAAATATCTAAAAATGCCTCCAGGCGGTTATAAAAAACAGATACAGTTTGTGGTTTGTTTACTATCACAAATCTAAATGCTAGCTTTCTAAGGCAAAAGTAGTATTCTGCAATCAAATAAATCATGTTCATATTCAATAGAAAATATACCTCACATGTAACTACCCGAAGCTTCTAAACTTGAGAACTTGAGAAAAGGTAGTAACTGTCGGCCCATAACACCTTTTTTTATTTGGCTAAGCCTTTATTTCTTGGACAACAAATGAAGAATTATCAGTACTGTAGACCAAAAATTTATCAAACAGTTCGTGTTGTAATTGAGTTTTTTCAGCAGTTGCATAAGGTAAATCTTCATGAGCTACATTATCGAAGCGAAGAATCTTATTTAACTTCTAAAAGTCTCCTGATTACCAAAAATTGTTACTTATTCTGTTATATATGTTATAGACTTCGTTATATAATAATATATTTGTAAATTGAATAAATCATGATAACTTTGTTTGTATAATTTGAAAACTGATTCTGTTTATACCCTAATAAATAGACAATCTCTTTAATCAAATTTTGATTAAACTTGGTATCACGAGAATATACACTGCACCTTTCTTTAATTTGGGTCACGTCAGCAAACTCCTGCTAGCTAGATAAACAACTCATCTATATTCAATAAGACTTTGTAATATCAACTGTCTCTTATCATTTTTTCCAGACTTTCGAATTTTCCAATATCTACAAGTCTGGCTTATTTACCTTTGAGAAAATTACAAATATCTCACGAAAATTCCTTTAATTTGGGTCACGATTATAAACCTCTGCCAGTTAAATAAACAACTCATCTATATTCAAAAAGACTTTGTAGTACCAACTGATCTTTATCATATTTTCTAGGCATTCAAATTTCTCAACATCTATCAGTGTAGCATAATTGCAGTTCAAAGTATTCAAATTATTATCAAGAAAATTCCTTTGATTTGGGTCACGCTTGCAAACTCTTGCCATCTAGAAAAACAACTCATCTATATCTAAAAACACTAATCTCTTATGATATTTTCAAGATTATTTTGGGCTTTCCAATTTTGCAACATCTACCAGCCTGGCATAATTACAGTTGAGAATATTTCAATTATCTCCAGAAAATTCCTTAATTTGGGTCATGACCGTAAACTATTGCCATCTTTTTCAATAGGGACCTTCGAACTTTTTTAAATAGGGACGATAAACCACGCCATATTTTTTAATGTTCTTTTTTTCAGTAGGCAAATCATCATGAAGCAGTACACACTTGAACAACGTTTGCCAGTTATTCAAATTTATTATCAATATTCGCGTTCGGTCACCTCAACTTTAAGAGAGTTACGACCATTTTTTCGACGCCATCATTTGCCTGCCGAATGAACAATTCGACGTCTAGTGCAAAAATTTAAATCCACATTTTCGCTACACAATGTTCCAGTACCAGTGAGACAAAGAAATGCACGAAGTGAAGAAAATATTGTCGCTGTTCAAGCATCTATTCAAGAAGATCCAAGCCAATCACTCACACGACGTTCTCAACATTTGGGCATCTCTGTGACGTTATTGTGACGAATTTTGCGAAAAGATTTTGGCCTACATCCATTTAAGATCAAATTGACACAAGAACTAAAGCTATTTGATCATTTGAAGCGTCACCCATTTGTGAATTGTGCTGAAGAACAACTTGAAATTGATGCTGATTTCCATCGAAAAATTATATTCAGCGATATGGCTCATTTTTGGCTCAATGGATTTGTCAATAAGCAAAATATTGGACAGACAGCACGCGTGCTTCACGAAACACCATTACATCCTGAAAAAATCACTGTTTGGTGTGGATTACATGCCGACGGTGTCATTGGACCATATTTTTTTCTTCATGATGATGATCACCACGTTACTATGAATGGAAATCGCTATCGCACTAGGATAACTGATTATTTTTGGCACAAATTGAACGGAATAGACTTGGACGATATGTGGTTTCAACAGGACGGTGTCACTAGCCACATAGCAAACGTTACAATCGATTTATTGAAAAGCAATTTCGGTGGACGTGTTATTTCAAAAACTGGACCAGTCGATTGGCCGCCTAGATCGTGCGATTAAACGCATTTTCTTTGGGGCCATGTGAAGTCCTTAGTCTGTACCAATAAGCCGGTAACGTTACAAGAGCTAAGAGCAAATATTGAACGCAAAATTGCTGCGATTCCGGTCAATTTATAAAGTGGTGGAAAATTGGGTTCAACAATTGGACTTTTGCAAAAGTGCCCGTGGTGGGGTAATTGAATTTCATACATAATTGGCACTAAATGTACTTGAACGCATAATAAAATATTTTTCGATATCTTAATCCGTTTTTGTTTTATTAAAAAAAGTTCGAGCACCCTTAATGAAACCACTTTATATTGATAATCTTTTTCATTAATATAAACTTGAGAAAAAGCCGTTTGGTCCATTGATTATATCAGCAGAAATTAAACCAAAATGTTTTGAAAACAATAATTAATAACCTTTTTCGGCACTTCTAAGGTAAATCTCTATGATATACATAATCAAAGCCAAAAATTTCATACAAACTTCTAAAAATTTGTAATTGAGACAAAATAACTTTGTTTTACCACTTATTAATAAAGTGGTAAAACAAAGTTATTTTGTCTTAATTACAAGTCATTCAAGATATCATTCACGAAGTAAACGCCTCTATCATCAAATATTTCTAAAAATTTCCTCATTACCCAAAACTGTTACTGCTTCTGTTTGTACCCTAAAAAATGACAATCTCTTTAATAAAAACCTTGATAAAACTTGATAACAGAGGTGTTTCCATTCAATGGACTTTATTCAAAATACTGGGATTACCTTCCTTTAATTTAGGTCGCGTAAACTCTTGCCAGCTAAAGAAACAAATCTATATAAAAAAAGCTTTGTAGTATCCGCTGACTCTCTTCATACTTCAAAAAATTTTGGGCTTCCCACTTTTCTAACTTCTACCAGACTAGCATAAATACAGTTGAGAATATTCCAATTATCTTCAGAAAGCACTTTTCATTTGGGTGATGCACGTAAACTTTCGCCGTCCAGAGAAACAACTTATCAATATCTAAAAATACTTTGTAGTATCAACTGACTCTTATCATACTTTTCAGATAATTTTCTGCTTTCCAATTTTCTAGCATTTTGGCATAATTACAGTTAGGAATATTAAAATCAACTCTGCCAATTCCGGAAAATTGTCGTTTTGTAATGATTTTCATATTTTATCTGAAATTTTCCCTGCATATAATATTATGAGGTTACAAACTAACATGTAAACTTTACTGAAAGAAGGGGTAATAATGTTCTTATTAAGACAACTTATTCGTGAAACTATTTCTATCTGTATTCTAAATGATGTTTCCTGATTTGTCTGCAAGAGCTATTGATACTGATATCTTCACCAGTATACAGAATGTGTATAAAATATTAAACTTTTAATACAAAATGGAGTTGTAGTGACTCTTATTTTTCAGGTGAATTTTTTTTCAACATAAGATAATCCTAATTTTAGTTGATTGTTATATTGAGTTTCTAGGGCCACAAATAGATAATATTTATCAGTACTATAAGTCAGTTTTTTTCAAACAGTTTATGTTGTAGTAAAGTTTTTTCACCATTTGTGACAATAAGGAATCTTTATAAACTACGTAAACCAAGCCAAGAATTTATACTTAACTTTCTACTTACCCAAAAATATTATTGCTTCTATTTCTACCCTAATAAATGGACAATCTTTTTGATCAGTTTTTGGTCAACTTGGTCAAAATCGGTTGATTTGATCGTTCCATGGACTTTGATTGATTTTCATCAGTAAAATTGATCAAATAGTTCGTTTTGTCAGCATTTGTATAAGGTAACTTATCTCAATGAATTATATAATTCAACTCAAGAATTTCGAACAAACATTCAAAATATTTTTGATTTCCTAAAGATATTACATCTTCTATTTTTACCTTAATAATTGAGCAATCCCTATCATATGTTTAAACATCCTAAAATAGGTGGGCCGTTTTAAGAACTTTAAACCATTGTTTGAGCTTTAATTTTGTAGTGTCCTTAAAGTTTCTTAAATGAAGAATCTTTATTAGGACTATAGATCAAAAATTTATAAAACCCTTCGTGTCGTAATTAAGTTTACGTAGTACTTGTATAAAGTAAATTATCTCGAAGAGCTTCATAATTTAAACCAAAAATTTCATAGAAACTTCTAAAAGAATACGGCACGACTAGTAGTTTTGACCTATCCCTATAAATCAATTATTGTCTTAGCGTACGTCTTACATAGGATAATAAATAATTAATTACTCTAGCGCACCCTTGAGCTATCATAATAAATTAATTATTGCCGTAGTGACTCTTGTCCTAGGTAAATAAATTATAACCCACTAAATAAATGATTACTCTAGCGTACTCTTGAGACATCCTACCAAATTATTCATTGTCCTAGAAAATGTTTGTCCTACCAAATTAATAATTAATTCGCCCTATCTTACTCTTAACCTAGTTTCATAAATTATTCATTGCTTTAGCGTACTATTGACCTATCCCACGAAGTCCATTATTGCTCTAGCGTACTTTCGACTCATCCCAAAAAAATATTAATTGTCCAGAGAACTTCTGACCTATCTAAATTAATTAATTAATTATTGCCCTAGCGAATGCTTGACCTAGGCTAATAAGTTATTCATTGCTCTAACGTACTCTTGACCTATCCCAATAAATTATTTATTACCCAAAATTTTCGTAGTAAAAATTACATAAATATTACATTATTAAAGGCAAAAATAAGCAGGGTTAAAAATGGAATTGAAAATCTGTGAATATCAAAAATAAAGACATACCACAATTACCAAATCTGGTCTATTATCTCCAAAAAGTAAACCAATGCATTGAACGTGTATAATGTAAATCATCTTCATGAGATGCATAATCCAAACCAGGAATTTCACATATATAATTGTTGAAAGTTCACATTCACAAATCCAATGCTTAGATACTGCAAGAAAGTTAAAACTTTAATCGACTAACAGAGTTTCAGAATCTTCTAGAAGATTTCTAATTACCTAAAAAATGTTACTGCTTCCGTGTGTACCCCAATAAATAAATAAATGCTTTGATCAATTGAAACTTAAGAAAATAAGTATGTACTAGATTTTCTTCTTAACACTAGGGTTGACATCTTCATAATCTACCTTTTGGGCAAGTTGGATAGTAAACTTTTGCCAGGCAGAGAAACAAAACAGCCTTTGGTCATTCTGACCTGTAGTATATTTTCTACATAATTTTGAGTTTTCTAACCTCCTCAGCCTGGCATAATTACAGCTGTGATATTCTGCGATGCAAAGTCAAAAATAAGTGCAATATTTTAGAAAGAGGAAAGTGATTCTCACGGTTTGCGAAAAAATTACGAAATAGATAGTAAATCATTACGTCTAGTACAGTGCCGAAATTACGAGTACGTCTCCTTCCTGTGATAAAAAATCAACAAAGTGAAGTTTTCTCAGTCTGCACCAGATTCACGATGAATAAGATTCAACCCAGCATCTCCACCAGATCAGCTACGTAATTAATTTCTTTAGATAAATATGACTTCCTTTCGGTCTTATTGAATTTCAATTAATAAATAAATTAAGAAAAAAATTTTGATACATTATTTGTATAGCAATAACTTTGATGGTGTCGCGTTGGAAATATCGAACTGCAATTAGGGTGAAATTAGACTTTGATGGTGATATTTATAGCGCCCTGGGTAATAAACTAAATGGGCAACGTGAATGCGGAAAATTTCATTAAAACTTAATGATCAAGCGGAGAAGGTAAAATTTATAGTATTTAGGCGTGGGGCGGCAAGAATTTTATAAGTCCGGGGTGTCAGGCTAGATTCGCTACCCGGAATCCCCTGGAGGGCGGGGATTAATTCTCATATTATTTTTTGGAAGCGGTGAAACGTTATACGTCAAAACAGCTTTTAAAAAATCTGGACTATAACGTAATATCGAATTACTGAAATTTATTACAGGCCCTGAAAATAAAACATTTAAAATAAATCTGCACAATAACAAAATATCGAATTGCAGATTCGTATCTAAAACTTGTTATAGGCCCTCGGTGTATTTGTATCGAGGGGGAGACAATAAAACCAGAGAGTGCTTAGACTTATTAATTGTGGGTTTGATAAAATCTCAATTATTTCAACTGTCATTCTGAAATGTATAAAACTCGAGATAAGAGGAACCCTCGGAGTTTATTGTTAAGGGGGATTTACCATTATATCGGAAACGACTTTTGTGATTGTATAAGAAATCTCGAAAATTGCTTACATAAATTTTATAAGATTGATGAGTAATAGTAATGAATCTTTATTATCTGCAGAAGAATTAAAACTATTAAAAATGATTTATAGGGGCCGCGGTGCTTTAAAACTATCTTAATTTAAATTAATGAACTCAGAAGTAGCAAGTTGAAACTAGAAGCATTTGTGTGATAAAGTTGGATATTTTGTTTCCGCGTTATTAGTCGCCACAGAAACATAATGCCATTATATACGGTGGAATTACCGATCGGAAATGAAGGATAAATTTCCGTTCGTGCATAATGGTTTCACCTAAAATATTAATTACACTTTACGTAATGAATGGCTTTCTCATTGTTATACTTTAAATGTCTTGAATGGAGAATGTTGCAGGGAGTATTAGTGTACGATAACATAAATCAAAGTCCTCGAACGCTAATTATTTATTTGCTCTTATAAAGTAAGGTAAGATTTACTTCCCACCCTTATATTACATTTTTGTTAAATTAAGCACTTACGAATATTACTAAACTAAATTAGTGTTATTTATTTAAGTAAAATAATTCAAGGCCCCTAATGAAATTATTACTAATTTATGTTTCGTATTCATATTCAGAACGCATAAATTAATTTCATTTGATATATTACCTAGGGCGGGCCGGATTAGTCCGAAGGGTTTATGTATCAAAGCGTATTTCGTGTATTTAAACAGGAATTTGAACAATAGGACACTTCCTAACCCCTTTCCTACGCAACTTGTGCAAGATTTTGCTCGTCTAATCTAATCTAGAGCCCTGCTAATATAAAATTATTCTAATTTCTTCCCTTTCCGCGCACATAAATTCCGCAATAACTAACCTCGGAGGCATCTTGTTTTCCTTTCGCCGCGTTAAGTGTTATCCACTTGGTTTATTACTTAACTACTCAGAAACACACAAATATTACCTAGTTTACGTGAAGTGTATATCTAATTTAGAGTAAGTATTATACGGTTTCTACATTAAGTTTAAATGCAACGACAAAAAATATGTGCGAGATCCTAACAGTTCCCGGCCAATAACCTTACTTCTTGTCTTTGTTAACATGTTTGAATCTCTCCTTAAAAACCAAATGATGTCCTACATTCCAGTTACATCCTCTAATATCAGTTCGACTTATCTACTAGAACACTGGTGCAGAACCCTTATATTAGTCGTTCTTTCCCCAAACTACTAAAGAGTAGACCTTGAAGGAAAAAATCCGTCTTCCTAGATCTAAAAGAGGATTCGACTCCGTTTGGCACTGAGGCCTGCGGTTTAAATGCAATAACGTTAAATTTCCGATTCACCTATTAAATCTCTTGGATAGTTTACTACACAGATTAAACTCCACATCTCATTTCCAACCCATCATATCCTCAGCAAGGTCTACCCCGAGGTTCTTCCCTTTCTCCCAAGCTACAATCCGGAAATATTTTAATTCTTTACGCCGACGATACTGCTTTATTTACACACGCTCCCATACTTCCTAAAGCCCTTAACACCCTACAGGACTCGATAGATACTATACAGACCTGGTTTGCAAAATAGCGTATTTCTATCAATCTCAACAAATCTCTTTCGCCGACTTAAAGAGCCACTTCCCTCAATATCAATATATATCGAAATGGTTTTCTAAAGCAGCACTTTAATTATATGTACTAAATTTTAAAGTTTTTATTAAGAAGAGTTTGTAATTCCTTAAGCAATCATAAAATAGTTCGAATTCAATAAGTAGGTTTCGAACTTGCATTTCCTTTTTTCCGGTTGTTGCTAATCCCGACTTCCGATTTGCGTAAACTCAAAGAAATATGAAACTTTCAAATTGAATTTTAAATTTAATTCGAACGGCAACTGGTGTTAATTAGTAGAAAAGCATGAACGAGACACACAAAGTGGGGAGTTGGAAATATGCACACAAATAGATTTTCAAAGCTTTGAGAATAAAGCTGGGCGAGGGTGGCGGAGGCGTACGGGGTAACGGCGCTCACCAGGAATTAATTAAAATTAATATTTAACTTTAGAAAAACTTTTAATTAATGAGTACTGCTAAGTGGCCGTTGAAAATGGCCGAGGAATATGCACTACCTATTTTCCCTGGCGCGAAAAGAATCCATTGATGTTGTGTAATTAACTTTGCATTGTGAGAGAGCGAGAGAGATGGCGTTTAATAGAGTTTTTCCGGTGTAAACGTATTATTGCCGGCCGTTTTCTATTCGGGCGCAAAAATTTTATTGGCGAGTAAAGTTATTTTCGAGAGGGATTAAGCGGCCGAATGAAAGTTGGCAGCGTATTCCTTGGGTGATTACGGGGACAAAAATCCGCAATTGGGGTCGGCTGATATGGGGTCGTGGCGCCATTGGGGCCCGGATGATTGCAGCAGCAAGCCATAATGACACCGAAACTCGGTATCTGAATACAATGACCGGAGTGGAGTTAAGGACCATTCGCGAGATGAGGATATAATGATTGCCGCATGCAAACCCTTCCTGCTAAAACAGCGCCGGGACGCATCTGGACGCGGACAATTGCAGGACTTTGCTTATCTCGCCCGAAATTATACAGTTGGTCAGCGGTTCTGTATTTAATGCAACCAACTGCTGCTTGACGAGTTGACATGAAATATGTCCGAGGATAAAAAATAACATGCAGTAAATTATATTTGCTACAAAGTTTATTCTAACTCAACGGAAATAAAATATCCACACGAATAAAAACATTTAACATATATTTTAAATGAAACAATTATAAAGATTTTCTTGTCTACATACACGAGTTCTTTAGATTGGTGTGTAAATTTGCGTATAACTGGAGTATGAACAGTTTGGTAGGCATGTTTCGTTATGCGCCACATATTCAGAATAGGATAATTAAGCGTATGATAATTATGGGAAGATATCATCTAGGTACAGTTCGTTTCATGGAACATACGCACAGTTTACCGTTAACTGCTAGCCGATTTACCCGAATTAACTATCACGTTGTAGACATACGGAACGGAAACCCAGGCGTAAGTAGTGATTTAAATGAGTGACTTGACGATATTATTGCACACAAAATATTGCCTTCTTTTGAAAGAATAATATTTTCAAGTGGCCTCGGTTTTATGGTTTAATTCTTCTTGAAAATGTAATCTTATATATGTACATGTCTAATATTTTTGAAGAATCATAAGCAATATTTCCCTTATAAATATTAAATGATGATTCATCTAATGTAATTTAAAAAGGCATATGTTTATTCTAAATGTTTTATTGATTGGAGAGGGTGAGTTAGAGGAAACCAATCCCAAAAGTACTTGATTGTATTATCAGTAAACAATTAAGGTGGCTATTAAGAAATATAATCATCGATGAGTAACATGAGTTCTGTCCTGGCAAATCAATAACTACCAATTTATTGGTCTACCAAAATTATCTTATGGAAGATTTGAAAAATTTATGTCATGTAGATGCTATATATATTGACTCGGAAATTTGGTTATTTTATATTAATTGAATTTGAAGCTACTTCTGGTGTGCCTCCAGGATAACATATTGGTCCAATTATGTTTAATGTTTCTAATAATAACGTTCCACATATTATAAAATATAATGAATTCCTATCATATGCAGATGATTTAAAAATATTTCACATTGTACGATGACCTTAAATGGTTATTAACTAACCTTGAATTATAATTTTATGGTTTTGAATGATACCGATAATTTAATAATAATTCGGACGATTTCGATGGAACGTTACCCAGTATTATTATTATTGTTACAGAATAATACGAAATTTTCTTTGAATGAATGAACTTTATAAACCTTTAAAGGTTAAATATGTAATTAAAGAGGCTTTGACTTCCTGATACATTTTTTGAATAATATTTTACAATAAGTTTTATACCTAAAAAGTTATTCGTTTCATTGAAATAATTCCTTAAAGGCTATCGACTGATCTAGAATTATCATTAGGTCATCCTCAAATATCTATTGGATGATATCAAATAATTTTGGATGAGCGTTGGATAAAATTGATTAGACATTGAATGATCTTGAATGATCGTTTGCAGGATTAATAATAATAATAATAATAGATTTATTTTCCCAACAGAAAAAAATTCCAATTATAGGGAAATGTTACAATTAAATATAATGTACAATGAGTTTTAAAGAAATAAGATATAGTTCTAAAACAAAATTATAGATATTAAATTAAACTAAATAAAGAATATTTTAAATTTCTAACTTAGGCACAATTATTAATTCCATGTGATATAAACTAGAGACACTGCACCTAACAAATACAGCGAAAAAATCACAATAAAAATAAATCAATGTATTAGCGTACATATATGTTACACAGTTTGCTTTTAAACAATTTATATGAATCGCCAAATATGTCAGTACTATTTCGGATATTATTGTATAATCTAACCATTGTTGCCAATGGAGAATTTAGATGAAATGTAGTTCGACTTCTTACAGACTGAAATATTTGAGGATTTCTACATCTAACGTAGGGCACATGTATGTTAATTAAAGATAAATAATTTGGATCATCAATAATTCCATTAATCATTTTATACAAATGTAGTATTGAATTAATGTTTCTACGAGCCTTCAAAGTTTGTAGATCAAATAGGGTTAATAGATCGTCATAGGTCACTAATTCATTTGGATAATAAGAAAATTTTTTAAAGTACAAATATCTTAAAAATCTTCTTTGCACTTTTTCAATTAGGTCTGTATATTGATGAGATGATGGCGACCAAATGATCCATATTCCAATTTACTACGCACATACGCAAAATATAATTGTAATATTGCACTTATATTGGTAAAGTTCTGACAATTGCGCTTAATGAAACCAAGTAATCTGTGACTCTCAGAACAAATTGCCTTTATGTGATTCCTAAAGGTTAAATTGCTGTCAAATATCACACCTAGATCTTTAATATCAGAGCATTGTTTTAAGGGCATATCATTTAATATATAGTTAGTATAGTAATTAGGCCGAGATAATTTACGTGTAAAAGATATCTGTTTACATTTATTTACATTTAGCGGGAGGTAATTTTGAAGGCACCAGCGCTGTATAGTTAAAAGATCAGACTGTAGAATTGAGCAATCCTGTTGTGATAAAATTGTTCTGAATAATTTAACATCATCGGCATAAACTAATATTTCGGAAGAAATATTAGTGGCAATGTCATTAATAAAACAAATAATAAGTAGAGGGCCCAGATTTGAGCCTTGAGGGACCCCGCTAGAAGCAATAAATCCCTGCGACTGGAAACCTAGATATTCAACATATTGAATACGGTTGGACAAATATGAGCTGAACAACTTAACAAGATTTGAGTGACATCCAAAAGCTTCAAGTTTACTTAAAATAATTTTATGACTTATAGAATCAAAAGCTTTAGTAAAGTCAGTTAAAATAATATCAACTTGGGTTTTTTTTATCAAGTGCATAAGATATATATTCTGTAAAAAATGCTAAGTTTGATATCGTCGATCTCCGCTTCATAAAGCCATGCTGTTTTGTGGTTATTAAACTATAAATAAAATAATTTAGCTGCTTCGTAATGACTATATCTAATATTTTGGCAAAATTATTTAAGATAGATATAGGCCTATAATTTTTCAAAAGTCTCCAGATTTGAAAATTGGTGTTACGCGAGCAATTTTCCACAGATCTGGAAAGTTGCCAGTACTAATTATGAGATTAAACATATTTTAATGGTTGGACTAAACAAGATATACAGTCCCTAACGATAAAAGCTGGTACTTTATCGGGTCTAGCTGTATAGTTATTTTTGATGGTCTTTGTTGCATTTATAATATCTTCATCAGATATAATATTTAAATTAAAAGTATTACAAGATGTGTTGTAATCAGAAAAAACAGCTTTATTGTGTAAATCGCGAAAAACTGAGGAAAAATATTTAGCAAAGCCATCAACAATATCCCTGGAATTATTCAACAAGATATCATCATACAATAATGTACCTGAGATTACCGAAATTTTTTTGGATCATCTCTAATTGATTTTTCGACTTTACCAATATATGTTTCATAATCTTTAGTCACTATACGGCGTATTTCTTTTCGAACGTTAGTAAATTTTAGCTTATAGAAGTTGTTTTTATTTCTATGGAATAGTTTGTGATAATGATTTTTTATTTTAATTAACCTAATGGCTAATTTGCTGAACCAAACGGGGTAACGTTTAACAAGATTAGTGTGTTTTTTTTTTTGGAACACATTTAACAAACATGGAGTATATTTTATTATAGAATAAAGAACATGCTTCATTTGAGTTTTTACATAATAAAACATCAGTCCAATCACATTCAGCAAACAATGCGTAAAGTTTTGGAAAATCTGCTCTCTTAAAATTAAAAGTTTCTATTTCATTATTACTAGGAAAGTTATTTAAGTGATTCAAGTGATGTGACTCTAAGCATAGACTAAAACCAAGAGGTGGATGATGTAAATCATCACTACATTTAATACTTTTACTGACAAACACTAAATCTAAGAGGCGCGAATTACTATTTAATATACCATTATGTTGAATAAGGTTGTTTCCTTTAACAAGACAATTTAATTCTTGTACATATCTGTTTGTTACAATACCTGACTAGATGACCTTGAATAGAAATATTATGATATTGTAAGACAGCAATGGTAGTGAAATATAAAATAACTAAAGTATGTAACTCGAATTACTTCTATTGGCGGTAGAATTACATAGAATTATTCTTACTTTATCTTAAATGTCATTAGACGACCTTCAATAATCATGAGTAACAGTTGGATGATATTAAATCATCTTGAATGACTAATGGATAAACTCAACTTGATTGGACGTTGGAAGACCTTGAATGATCGTTGAATGGCATTAAATGACATTGAATTACTAGATGACCGTAAATGATAATTTTGTTATCTTGAATTATATTGTAAAGGATTAATAGTGTAGAAATATAAATTAATTCCAGTGTATAACTTAACTTAGACTGGATTATCCTAAATATTATTGGATAACCTTAAATGGTCCCATATGAGGACCTTTAAAAATAACGGATGACATCGAATGACTTTGATTGGTTGTTGGGTAACATTAAAAGAAATTGATTTGTTACACAATCTCTAGAAACCTGTGTGTAGATGAAGAGAGTGGTTGCGACTGTTACTACGAGGTAATCCACACTTACACTGAATTACTTATGTTTTAACCACAAATAATTGTTTATGGTTAAAACATTGTGAATTTCACTTTGTGTCAATTTTATATAAACCTAATAATGTTAGTTTTATAATTTTAAATGTTTTTAATTTCTACACTTCCATAATTTGAGAGGAATAAACATAACAAGAGAAATAATAATTTGTTGGTAAATTATAACCGATAGAAGACAAAACATTTTAGAAGATAGAATATGCGAATTACCATACAAAATCTTTATTAGTGATGAAGAATTGTTATTTAGGTCATTCTGTTCATTGAATGTTGAAGAATTATAACACAATTATGCGTGTAAATTAGGGAAACCTTGTTTTTTTTTATTTGATTGTTTTATCTGAAAAAAAAATTGAAAACAAAATTAAGTGGCAAATTTAGTTTAAATCAATTTTTCAAAAACGTATAGTATTTTTTTCCACTAAAATCATATATAACGGTAATGTCAATTATTAGTTATAAATCAATCTTCGTTTATTACTAAAGATTTTTTTCTATTATATAGTACAGAGGTATTTAAGTAAAAATATTGATTTATAATAAATCCATATACAAACTGAGTTTAACAAAGAAAAGAAATTGTATGTATTTTTTTAATTTTCTTCTTGAACTCAAGAAAATAATAAAATTAATTTATAAAATCCCTTTAAATATACTTTTCATATCAAGCAATTCCTTTCCAACAGATCCCTTAAAGTCAAAATCAACAACTCCTACTCCCCTCCCTTTACTCCTGTACAAGGTCTACCCCAAGGATCCCCTCTATCTCCTCTACTCTACAACATCTTCTGCTTTGATATCTACAACCCGGATCCTCTGTACTTTAATCCCTCTAAATACCTTCTTCAATTTGCAGACGACACAGCCCTAATCTCACATGCACCCTATGTACCCAAAGCCCTTAATTTCCTCCAGCAGCTTATTGACACCCTACAACACTGGTTTTGCAAATGGCGAATTAAAATCAATCCCCATATATCCCAGCTTCTAATTCTCTACCACCGTAACAAGAATCCTGATCACAATATTCATATTTCCCACACAACTGTTTCCCCTTCTACATCCATAAAATACTTAGGTATTACCATAGATCAAAAAGCCAATTTCAAAAATCACACAGCTCTAAACAAAACGAAAATCATCACCAGGGCCAAATTATTCAGAAATTTAACCTACAAAAACAAGGGAATTTTCACCAAATCAGCTGTTAAAATCTATAAAATGATTTGCCGCCCTATACTCGACTATGGTAATGTCCTTTTCTCCCACTCCTGCAATCCTACTCTCCACAATATCCAAGTTAGTGAGCGATCCTCCTTAAGAATCCTTACCAAAATCCCTCTAACCAACTCCTATATGACTCTACCTCTGTTATTCCCATTAATGAACGCCTTCTATACCTCAGTGAAAAATTCTCCAAAAATCCCTTTAACCATCACATTCTTTCCCTTTACTGCTTGCGCAGAAATCCTAACCAAATCCCAAAATACAAAACCCCTTCATTCACAACATTTGAATTCATCGCATCACATCATCCATCACCATCATCAGAGACAGACTGACGAAACATGCCGACAAGGACAAATCCAGGCTGAAAGACCGCTGATCTATAGCCATTTAGCAAACTAACATACTAACGCCAATTGTATCATTCATGTATTATATTAGTTGTATTTGTGTTTGTTAATAAAGATGTTGTATATATATTAACTTTTCAAAAACCCTTGCTTACTTTTTTATTGATTGGAGAGTCAAATAGATTGAATGGTGATGTTTAGCAAGGACTATAAAATTACACAGAACTCCTTAGTAAATAAGTTTACACAGAAAAAGCTTTTCAAGAAAAGATCGTCAACCAACGTTTAGGTCATCAATAAATAATGCATAATTCTAAATAAAATTATGATGAAGAAAACAGTTAGAAGGAGAAGTCATCACTCAAAAATTGGAATTAAATTAAGGACACGTAAAGGCAAACTGTTAAAAGAGATAAGGGAAAACAAAATAATAACGAAAACCCATTAATAAAGAATGTTTCATAATTATTATTACACTATCATTAAGTAGATAAGATTTAAATATCCTGAAGGATATAATGCAAGAAAAATATTATATTAATTATTTTTCTTCATTCTTTCTACAACAACCAATAAAGCTATTTTCAGCATGCAAGAAAATATTATATTAATTATTTTTCTTCATTCTTTCTACAATAACCAATATACCTATTTTCAGCTTTGGTTCTCGTCTGTAGTGCTGCCAGTGATTAAGAGGCAGAATAACCCATGAGTAGTATTACACTCAATAATCAATAGTTAATGAACTAGCTAAAAATTTCAAGTTTTGCTCAGTTAATCAAGTAAGTGATTCACAAATGTCAGATCAAAATGTTATTCTCTTATTGTTTCTTATGATATAAAAATAATAAACAATATTTTCAGGATAAGAGAAATATTAAAAATATTAAAATCATAAAACCCATAAAACTGACTAAAAATAAATGTATGAAAACGTGCCTCCAAAATATAGCAAAAGTACTAGTAATTGAAGAAGTACGAATTCACGTATCCTAAAATGCATTTGCACGTTATACGAAAAAGTTAGGATGTCAATATCTAGGATTCCAAAATTTTTGAAACCCTAAAGTGGACTACAAAATGTTCCTGTTAGGAACTTCTAAAGCAAAAAATATATATAAGAAATTAAATAAAGAAACAAGGATAAAAAGGAAGTTTCTTTCTGTGATGATGATACTTGTAAATATAATAAATCTAATTTTTATTTAGGAAACTGAAAATGAGATTTAAAACTTGTACTAATAAAATTTTAAAACTGATAAAAGCGAAAATCAATAAAATAATGAAAACGTAAATATAGCAAAAGTGAGTAGATTAAAGAAGTAATATATCTTAAAATGCATTTGAACATTAAGAGACAATGCTGTATAAAACTCCAAAATTTTGGAAACCCTTAACTGTTCACATTAGAAATTTAAATAATAAACCTAGGATAGGCATATACTGTGACTAAAAAATACGCAAAGATAAATAAACCTTGACACTGAATTTTTTAACTGACTTTAGGAAACAAACAAAATAATTCCAGACTTTTATGTATTTTGGATTGTTAAAACTGTAAAAATACTAAAGATGAATTTTTGCTATTGAAATCAAAATTATTTAAACCTTAATTGAATAAAGGAGTTTTTAAAGAACCACAATGATTAATATCATTAGAAAATGCAGCCTGAGAGGGTAAAATGTGACGAACATAACCTACGGCTGTTCTAAAAATGTTATTCTTCTCACCTTAAAAAATCTTTCTGAAAATGTTTGCAGCTGTTAGTGATGAGCTTTTTCATCATCAAAGCTTTACAATAATAAAGGCGAACAGGAATAATTGAAGTTCTAATATTTTCTCTGCCTACTATTGAATCCAGAAAAGAGATCAAAATATGTCCAAAAATACAGGGTGATGAGAAATCACTTCGCAATCGGAACGAGGAGTATTGTTTCTTTTTAAAATAGTAATTCAGCAGAAAAAAAGGTCACGTTTTATGTTTGGATGTTTGCAGAATTTCGGTCAGATATTTATACTTCGCCATGTTTTAGGTATAAAACTCTGAAAAATAATTTTCTGGATGTGAATGGTGAAAAAAATAGGTTATCCACAAGTTTATTGTTTTCGGTGTTAATAACTCCGAAAACATTTTTACATACTTCTGATTTCATTGTGTACTGGGATAAAGCTTATAACCAAAAATTTCCTTTAGATACTTTCATTACAAATGTGATTGATGTTGTTTATCTGGTATTATAAATTGAATGAATGATAAGAACAACCCGACATAACATGAACCCAATTAAGAAAAACCATTAAAGTGGCATCTATTGTAAGTAATGTTCAAAAAAGCGAATTTAAAAGTTATCAAATCTTAAGTTAAATTTAAGGAAAATTGCTCTCAAAGTTTACATTACATTTAAATCCTTAGATATAATTAGATTCAATATGTTTTAGACATTTTAGAAAATAAACGTTGTAAATTAACGAAAAACTAAATAGTGTATGTAATTTTCAATCTCAAGTTAACCTTAGTGAAAAACGCCGCTCGAGGTTTGAAAATTCCTACATAAAAAGTAGTAAGCGAAATTAACTTTATAATTTGTAAATATATTAAGATTTAATATATTTTAGACATACTAGAAAATTGCAGCGTTAAGTTAAATAAAAGCAAAAGTTAAGGATTATCGAAATTCGAAATTTGAAAACATTTACCTAAAAAAGACAAGTGGAAATTACTTCAAAATCAGTAGATTTATTTAAATTGAATATGTTAATATTCTAAAAAATAAACGTCGTGGAGAAATATAAAAATAGTGAAACATAACCAAGTGCTTAGTTAATCCTTTTATTAAACGTCGTGAGTTAAGGAAAAACAAAATTGCGTCATTTTCAATCTCAAGTTAAAATTAATTAAAATCGCCACTCGAAGTTTAAACATTTCTACTTAGAAAATAAGTAGTAAAATTAACTTTCAATTATAAAAATACACTCAGATTTGATATATTTAGACACGACCTTTTAAAATTTCTAATAAAAAAAGTGAAATTGACTTAAAAACCAACAAATTTACTTAAATTGAATATATTTTTAAAACTCTCGAAAATAAACGTGGTGAGTTAGGAGAAAACAAAATAGTGTTATTTTTAATCTCAAGTTAAAATTAATTAAAATCGCCGCTCGAAGTTTAAAAGTTTCTACTTAAAAAATGACAAATGAAATCAACTTTAAATTCTTAAAATATACTCATTAGATTAGATTAGATATATTTTAGGCATACTGGAATCTAAACACTGCATATTTACCAAAAGCAAAATGCCATCGTTTTAGAATTTGAGTTAAATTTAAAGAAAATCGCCACTCAAATTTTGAAAACTTCTACTTTACAAACGAAAAGTAAAATTGAGAATCAGTAAATATACTTAAATTGAATATAGTTTTAACATTCTGGAAAATAAACGTGGCAAATTAACATAAAACAAAATGGCGTAATTTTTAAATCTCAAATCAAACTTAATAAAAATCGTCGCTCGAAGTTCAAAAATTTCTACTTAAAAAATAAGAAGTAAAATCAACTTTCAAATCTTTAAATACACTCAGATTAGATACATTTCAGATGTGCTAGAAAAGAAACGCTGTAGTTTAACCAAACGCGAAATACCATCGTTTTAGAACTTGAGTTATATTTAAGCAAAATCCCACACGACGTTTGAAAACTTCTAATATACAAATGATAAGTGAAATTGACTTAAAAATCAGTAAATTTACTTAAACTGAATATATTTTTAATACTATCAAAAATAATCGTGGTGAGTTAGGAGAAAACAAAATGGCGTCATTTTTTAAAAATTAATAAAAATCGCCGCTCGAAATTTAAAAGTTTCTACTTAGAAATTAAGAAGTGAAATCAACTTTAAAATTTTAAAAATACACTCATATTTAATAAATTTTAGGCATACTAGAAACTATACGCTACAGGTTAACCAAAAGCAAAATGCCATCGTTTTAGAAATTGAGTTAAATTTAAGGAAAAACACCACTCAAATTTTAAAAACCTTTAATAAACAAATGAAAAGTGAAATTTATTTCAAAATGAGTAAATTTAATTAAATTGAAAAGTTCAGTGCGAACATTGATAGAGTGTAGACGTGTGTTTCCGTTCAGCGTGCTCGACGACTAGTTAAGGACGCAGTGAGCTATATCTACCCGTTCTTTACTTATATATTCTAATAACAATTAAGATAATTATTTACTTAACACTATTACGGCGAATATAGTCATCAATATAGTAGTTTTCAACATATAACGCGCCTTTAGGCGCTATAAATCACACGCCCCAAGTAGCCATGGCTACTGTAGGGGAATTCGAACACGGCCCTCCCCGAAAAGCGGATAATAAAAATAACCCCGTTATTAATTTAATAAATGCACTTTCTAATGCCAATAACACCCATTCTAGTGCAGATATAATTAACTCAGGTACATCTTCGAGCGCGAATAAAAACGTTATCAGCATTGAAGTCGAGGTTAACGCCGAGAACGTTTTAAAATATCGAGACGGTTTTTCTTATAACGCGTTCACAATTTACGTTGAACATCTCAAAAAAGATATTGGTCGCCTGCACCCATTAAAAGTCGGTTCAATGTTACATGGTAACGTGGACATAAGAAATAAAATACTTGAAATATCCACCATCGGTCGCAATCGCGTAAAAATTTTGGCGAAAACTGCAGCCGATGCTAATTTTATAGTCGACTGCTCGATATTTAAAAATAATAATTTAAAAGCCTATATCCCTCGCCACTTTACGGAAAAGAAAGGTATAATTCGTTTTGTAGATACTTGTTTCGACGACAATTATATAAAGAGTAATATTGAATCAGCAATTGAAGTAGTACATGTTGAACGTTTTAAGAGAAAATTGATATCTAATTCTGGGGAAATATCCTACATCCCTAGAGAAACCATGGTTGTTACATTTGTAGGAAATAAAATACCAGCCAATATTAAAATTAATTCGGTTAATTTCCCCGTTGAATCTTACGTATATCCAGTAATTCAGTGTTTTAATTGCTATAGGTACGGACATACAAGTAAAATATGCAACAGTAACCCCGGCTGCAAAAATTGCGGCCTCTCTCATGCGGGCGATTGTACATTGGACACACCCCAATGTATTAATTGTAAAAGTACTACACATTTATCACTATCTAAAGAATGCCCAATTTATTTGAAACAACAAAAAATTAAGAAAATTATGTCAGAAACAAATAGGCCATTCAAAGAATGCGAGAAAATTGCTGATAATCCAGCAGCCTTTAATAACATATTATCGGCTAATAAATACTATTCATTATCAGATACGACAGATTTCCCTGAAATTTCCTATACACAATATAATGCACAAAATCGCCACAATTCCAATTCAAAATTACCCGTGACAAATAATTCAGAATTATATTCGCAAACTTTATCCAAAAATAAGTCAAAAAAAATCAACACATCGGAAAACATCACAGGAAAAAAGCGAAAAACACACAACCAATTAGCTACATCTGTCTCACTAGATTGTCAACCTGTCACTCCCAACCCCTATAGGAACGAATTAGTAAAGTATAAAAACGACATCGCAGAGAGCATAGCAGAAATTTTTGCTACAATTTTATCTAATCCTCATCTTCTTCGACAAGACAATTTTTATAATGACCTTAAAATTAATATTGTGGACGTACTAACTAACATAATAAATCAAAATGGCGCCTCAGAAAATCAAGTTAGTACAATGGAATGCTAGATCTGTTCTAGCAAATAAATATAGTCTAATTCAATATCTTAATAAAGATAATGTCGATATTGCTCTAATTTCGGAGACTTGGCTGAAACCAAATAGTGTATTCAATATTAATGGATACTCCTCGATTCGAAAAGACCGTAATAACGGCAAAGGTGGTGTTATGATATTAATTCATAACAGAATCCATTACAGGGAAATCCCAATCGTATACAATTCGCGATGTAAAATCGAATACTGTGGTATAACTATACAACTCAATAATAAAGATGTACATATTATATCAATATATAAACCACCAAACTATATGTCCACCATAGAAGATTGGCTAGAGATAATTAACCCCTATAAACATTCATGTATAGTCGGTGGTGATTTTAATGCCCATCATCCTATGTGGGGATCATCCTCCCAAGATAACCAAGGTGCAAGTATAGTCGATTTGTTAGATGAGACAAATTTAATTCTTTTAAATAATGGTTGTGAAACGAGGTTATCTACCCCTAACCAAAATAAGTCGGCTATAGACCTAACACTTTCCTCTCCTTACCTTAGTACCAACATTCTTTGGACCATCTGCGAAGATACTCTAGGATCGGACCACTATGTAATTCAAATTACTATTAATTCTCAACTTGAATTTATGGCCAAAAGGAAAACAACTTGTAAATGGAATACAAATGCGGCAGATTGGCCAAACTTCAAAAAACATGTAAATGAATTAATACGCAACACGTCAGTAAATGAAATTGAGCCAAATATCCTTCTATCTGCTATAGAAACAAGTGCTAACATATCCATTCCTAAAGTTAAGTCAGTGATAAAGAAAACTACCCCGCCTTGGTGGGACAGTGATTGTACACAAGCTACCATTACAAGGAAAGAGGCGCTAAAACTATACAAATCCCATGGAACCTTAGAAAACTATTTTAAAGCTCAAAAAGCTTCCGCGGAGACAAAGAAACTTTTAAAAATGAAAGCTAGAGACAGCTGGAAACAATTTTGCAATGGCATCAACAGAACATCTCCTATATCAACTATATGGAATCAAGTTAAAATGATTAGCGGGAAATATATTAATAAACACAGAAATATTCCTCCCCATATATCAACTAACATCTTAGACCACTTTATACCCCAATCTGTACCATCCCAACCACGTACTACTAATAAAAATGTATCCCATTTCTTAACCAATCCATTTACTTTAAATGAATTAGATATTGTCCTTAAAAATGTCAACTCAACATCTCCCGGCATAGATGGAATCACCCATTCAATGATCCAAAACCTTCCCGAAAATGGAAAAAAGTACCTCCTAGATGTCTTCAATCAATGGTGGATAGATATGAAACATTTTCAAGAACTTAGAGAAATCGTAATAATTCCAATACTAAAACCTGATAAAGATAAATTCTCCCCAGCTTCATATCGTCCTATATCATTACTATCTTGCATCGCCAAGACGTTTGAAAGACTTATTAAATTAAGGCTGGAATGGTGGCTCGAACATAATAATAAATTACCCAGCAGACAATATGGATTTCGAAGAAGTCATGGTACCGCCGACGCACTTGTAGATCTGGTCACAAACATTCAAAACTCATTTTCAAGAAATTACTACCACCCCTGTTTCTTTGCGGACTTAGAAGGAGCATATGATGCAATCGATCTCAATATTCTCGAGGACAAAATGGTTCGTATGGGAATACCCGAAAAAGTTGCCATAAATATTTCGGCATTATACAGAAACCGAAATGTTTATATCTTCGACAATGTTACTGGACAGAAAGTAGGTCCCAGAATAACTTCCTCTGGAATACCACAAGGGTCAGTTTTGTCGCCCTTATTATTTAACGTTTTCACCGCGGATGTTCATGAGATTTTTCCACCAGACATTAAATGTGTGCAATATGCTGACGATTTTGTATTTCATACATCTTGCAAAAACATATCACAGGCTTTCCAGAAGTGCCGTCATATTGTATATAGATTAAAAGAGTGGTGTAATAATAATGGTTTCGTCATCTCTGATACAAAATCAAATATTGTATTCTTCTCCAGACATCATCCAAGTAGTAGAACACACACCAAGATCTGTGGTCTGAATCTGCCTATATCTCGGGAAGTAAAATACCTTGGATTGATCTTGGATATAAAACTAACATGGCAAGCACACATCAAATACATTATGGGAAAGTGTGAAAAGGGGATAAATATAATTAGAACAATTTGCAAAACTTGGTGGGGTGCAGAACCAGCGCTGGCAATCCTGTTCTATCGCAGCTTTATTCGTTCTATCCTTGATTATGGGTCAACCCTTTATGGATCAGCATGTAATAGTTCATTGCAGAAAATTGATAGAATACAGTACAAAGCCCTTAGAATTGCTATCGGGGCAATGAAATCTTCGCCAACTTACACGATATTAGCTGAATGCGTAGAACCTCCACTGAGTATTAGAAGGGTATACCTGGCAAAAAAAGCTATTATCAAGTATAGGGCAACTGAAAAAACACATATTTTAACACCAATCAGTTCCTTAAACACCGAAGTACTGACGAACGCCTATTGGAGCAAAAGAAACGACCCTCCATTAACAATAGGATTTACCAAAACTTCAAGTTTCACACAAATATATACTTGTCCTAAACCCAGTAATTTCTTAAACAGTTTTGATAATCACTTACTAAATATCGTTCCAACATTTCCTACCTATTGTAATTATGACAAAATCAATTCCTTAATCCTAAATAACTACTTAAAGTCTGAATTTTCAAATAGTGTCCAAATATATACCGACGGGTCAAAACTCGAAAATGGTGTAGGTTATGGGTATTATATACCCTTATATAACATCGAACATTTTGGAACTATACCTAGTCTATGCTCTATATATACGGCAGAAGCGGTGGCGATTGTTAGAGCATTAGAATTTACAATACATCTAGATATCGACAAAATTATCATAATAACTGATTCCCAATCTGTTCTCAGATCCATTATATCCCAGCGTAGTAAACCCTGTGAACACCACGCAATAAATAGAATTCGTCAATTGGTTAAAAATATAAAGAATAATAATTATGAAATAAACTTTATCTGGGCAAGAGGACATTCCAAAATTGAAGGGAATGAAAGAGCGGATATGTTAGCAAAGTTGGGTGCCAATTCAACTAGTGGATCCGAAATAACTAATATCAAGATCCCTGCCGAGGATATAAATAAAGAATTAAAATCTTCCCTATGGATTGATTTTGAAGAATATTGGATTTCTGCCCCACACACGCATTACAAACTTATCCATCCTACACTTCCTAAATGTATCCCTCACTTATCAAAACATACAATTCCACGACTGCTATCATCAACCATTACTCGTCTTAAAATCAATCACGGTCAATTCCCTAAACACCTATACAAAATTAGGTTAAAGGAAGATCCATTTTGTATCTGTGGTAATTTGGGCGATATTAACCATATATTCTTTGAATGCGATTTAAATGCTGTACACAGGGTAAAACTCTACGATGATTTGAAACACATTGTTAACCTTCCTGTCAATATGACCCATTCACTTAGTCTTAAAAATCTGAATGTGTATAACGCAATATATGAATTTATTAAAAATGCGAGAATTAAAATTTAGCTTTAGATTATTATAATTTTCACATCATTAACGCCTCCAGTCTCTACTGTTATGTAACTCCATGAGCCCCCTCCTGTTAGTTTTAAACCCATAATGTCATGACGGCTCTCATCGACAACCCCTTATCCCATCTATGTGTCAATGTCTAATCATTCATCTCACATAATTAGCTATGAATACATTAATCTAATGCGACTTAAATTACACTAGACTTATAATTAGAGACGTGTGTGACCGAATGGCATTGCCTAGGTCAAAAAAAAAAAAAAAAAAAAAAAAAAAAAAAAAAAAAAATTAAATTGAATATATTTTTAATATTCTCAAAAATAAACGTGGTGAGTTAACGAAAAACAAAATGGCGTCATTTTTAATCTCTAATTAAACTTAACAAAAATCGCCACGTGAAGTTTAAAAATGTCTACTTAGAAAATAAGCAGTAAATTCAACTTTCAAATCTTTGAATACACTCAGATTAGATATATTTTAGACCTGCTAGAAAATAAAAGCTGTAGTTTAACCAAAAGTGAAATACCATCGTTTTAGAACTTAGTTAAATTTATGCAAAATCGCCACATGACGTTTGAAAATTTGTAATAAACAATTGACAAAAGAAATTGACTTTAAAATCAGTAAAATTACTTAAATTGAATATATTTTTAATATTTTGAAAGATAACCGTGGCGAATTAACAAAAAACAATATGGCATGAATTTCAATCTCTAATTAAATTTAATTAAAATTTCTACTTAAAATATAACAAGTAGAAACAACTTTAAAATCTTTAAGTACACTTATATTAGATATATTTTATACATCTTACAAAATAAACGTTGCAGGTTAAGCAAAACTGAAATGCCAACGTTTTAAATCTTCAGTTAAATGTAAGCAATATTACCACTCAAAGTATGAAAACTTCTACTTAACAAATAACAAGTGAAATTGAATTTAAAATTTCTAGACACATTTGAATTAAATATATTTTTAAAATTCTAGAAAATGAACATGACAGATCAATCCAAAACAAAATGACGTCGTTTTAAATCTCAAGTTAAATTTACCGAAAATCGTCGCTCGAAGTTAAAAAATTTCTACATAACAAATAACAACTGTAATCGACTCTAAAATTGCTAAGTAGACTTGATATAGATATATTTTAAATATTCTAGAAAATGAACGCGAAAGATCAACCTAAAACAAAATGACGGCGTTTTAAATCTCAAGTTAAATTTAACGAAAATCACCTCTTGAAGATTAAAAAGGTCTACTTAACAAATAACAAGTGTAATTGACTTTAAGCTTTCTAGACTTACTTATATTAAATACGTTTTAAACATTCTAGAAAATGAACGCGGCAAATCGAAGTTTAAAAATTTCTAATTAACAAACAACAAAAGAAATTGACTTTAAAATTTCTAGATACACATATATTAGTTATATTTCAAAAAATCTAGAAAATAAACACGACAGATCAATCTAAAACAAAATGACGGCGTTTCAAATCTCAAGTTAAATTTACCGAAAATCGTCGCTCGAAGTTTAAAAATTTGTACTTAACAAATAACAAGTGTAATTGACTTTAAACTTTCTAGACACACTAATATGAGGTACATTTTAAATATTCTAGAATATGAACGCGACAGATCAACCTAAAACGAAAAAACATCGTTTTAAATCTAAAGATAAATTTAACGTAAATCGCCGCTCGAAGTTTAAAAATTTCTAAGTAACAAACAACAAGAGAAATTGACTTTAAAATTTCTAGCTACACATATATTAGTTATATTTCAAACATTCTAGAAAATGAACACGACAGATCAATCTAAAACAAAATGACGGCATTTCAAATCTCAAGTTAAATTTACCGAAAATCGTCGCTCGAAGTTTCAAAATTTGTACTTAACAAATAACAAGTGTAATTGACTTTAAACTTTTTAGATACACTAATATTAGGTACATTTTAAATATTCTAGAATATTAACATGGCAGATAAACCTGAAACGAAATAACGTCGTTTTAAATCTAAAGATAAATTTAACGTAAATCGCCGCTCGAAGTTTAAAAATTTCTAATTAATAAACAACACGTGAAATTCTCTTTAAAATTTCTAGATACACATATATTAGTTATATTTCAAACATTCTAGAAAATGAACACGACAGATCAATCTAGAACAAAATGACGTCGTTTTAAATCTCAAGTTAAATTTACCGAAAATCGTCGCTCTAAGTTTAAAAATTTCTACATAACAAATAACAACTGTAATCGATTCTAAAATTGCTAAGTATACTTTTTATAGATAAATTTTAAACATTCTAGAAAATGAACGCGAAAGATCAACCTAAAACAAAATGACGGCGTTTTAAATCTCAAGTTAAATTTAACGAAAATCGCCGCTCGAAGTTTAAAAATTTCTACATAACAAATAACAACTGTAATCGACTTTAAAATTGCTAAGTAGACTTTTTATAGATATATTTTAAACATTCTAGAAAATGAACGCGAAAGATCAACTTAAAACAAAATGACGGCGTTTTAAATCTCAAGTTAAATTTAACGAAAATCGCCGCTCGAAGTTTAAAAATTTCTACATACCAAATAACAACTGTAATCGACTCTAAAATTGCTAAGTAGACTTTTTATAGATATATTTTAAACATTCTTGAAAATGAACGCGAAAGATCATCCTAAAACAAAATGACGGCGTTTTAAATCTCAAGTTAAATTTAACGAAAATCGCCGCTTGAAGTTTAAAAATTTCTACTTAACAAATAACAAGGCTAATTGACTTTAAAATTTCTGGACACACTTGTATTAAGTATATTTTAGACATTTTAGCAAATGAACGCGACAGATCAATCTAAAACGAAATGACGTCGTTTTAAATCTCAGGTTAAGTTTAACGAAAATTGCCGCTCGAAGTTTAAAAATTTCTAATTAACAGACAATAAGTGAAATTGACTTATATATCACACACTGTTAGAGCTGAAGTTTAAAATGTATATGTAGGGTGGGTGAGTGTCCTCTATCCCACCCTCCAATTTTCATATCATAAACAAGGGATTTTTTATTAATTTCTTTGTAATATTAGATTAATACTCTAGAATAAAGAATGTTTACTTAGTACTGTACCAGAAATTAATTTTAAAAAAGATGGCCAATCAAAATACAGAATAGCTGAAATATACTACTATATTGAAGAATCTAAATTCTTTTAAATATTTCCCTTTCTCAAGCAATACAAAAATGTATCTAATGATAAAAATTATTACATTGCTACATTAACAAATCCAATTATATCAATAAAGTAATTATGCCTGAGTGGTACTGTATGAAAATGTAATATTACACTTAACGAATGAATTAAGCTGCACTAATTCCATCACCGTGAGCTAATTAAACACGAAAAAACCGAAAATATTTCACGAACCCTCGGCAACCAACCCTTGAACGGGCAAGTTCAAAGCCAAAGCTGTGCCACTCCGGTGCTGCGATACGTAAGTGAATGTGCATTTATAATCCCATCCACTCATAACGCTCCAATTTCGTAGAATTCGCTTTATTCCAGTTCTGACACACACACACTCAATGCCATGATGCCATTAATAATGTTATTAATGCGTTTGATGTTTAAGCGCATTATCTAAAACACACTAGGAACATACAATTGCACTAAATTGATGGCGGGTCGGATGATAATTAATGAATGGTTGAAGTTATGTAACGTGGCCGCATATATCAAATTTATGGTGACAATTAACAAGTTTGCCGAGATGAGAATTTGTCCGGATGGCGATCAAGATGTGATAGATACGCACTTGAGAAGTTTTAAAATGACTCGAAATTATAATTGTCTTACTTTAAGTTTTACAATTAGCACCTTTATTTGTAGATAAGGGGGTAATACTGCTCGGGGCAAATTACCGTAAAGGAACTGATTATTACAAAATCTTCTGCTAACTTTTGATATTATTTCTAAAGTCTCTGTTTAGATCTGTGTTATACGAGGGCCTACTGGAAAGTAGTACCCGTTTGTCAATATAAAGATAACTGGTATAAAATGTATTAAAGTCTTTTACGTTGTAGAAAATTAATTAACAATTAGAAATAATTAGAAGAAATTAATTATAACCAGTATATATTAACAAATATTAACTTTTATTTGTAAAGAGCTAAACGTGTTAAACATCTCTTCATAATTATCTCACAAATTTAAGCATTGGTCGTATGACGAGTTTTTGTAACCCAGTTTAATATTGTTTCACCGTCAGTATATTGAGATACGTTCTCTTTCTTTCCTGACAAAAGTCTTTGTGTTTTGTAAACAGTTGGTAATCTGAAAGAGCTTAGCCTGGGCTATAGGGTGAATATAGGGTACTAATGCGGTGTGTTAGCCTCTCTTGAACTGGGACCCTAAAGATCTATTGTTTTACTAAAAGATCTATTGTTCTATTGTATAGGGTGAATGGTTAAAAGTTCGTCCGTCATTCCTGACGGTTGTCCCAAAAGGTCGTCATCATCTGTGTTCTCTTTTCTTAGGTTGAAATTACGACACTAGCGACGAATAGATGATGCATCCATAACATTTTCTCCATGCACATCCTTCAATTGACAATGAATACCTTTTCTACTATCCCTCGTACATTTCTAAATATTCGTATTAGTTTATATATAAAATTGCCCTCGAAGGAGATATAAAAAATGTATATATATGTAATTAATTATTTATATTTTTAATTATATTTACGTATGTATGAATTAAATGGATGGAATGTATGAATTTATTATTCCTACATGTACTTAAATTGCGAGTACGCTTGTATTGAAACAACCATTAACCCTTGTAATATAATTGAAAACAATAATCTAAATATTATCACAATTCCAACCAAACATACAAGCTAATACGTACGTTAACAATAATACTACACATCCATCAATTCCCCCCCCGCACTGCTTACCGAGCATACATTACGTAAATATCCTAATTAATTATAATATTAACATGAGCACAATTTAATTAAGCACCATGCCTATTGAAACAGGTGCTATCAGCTGGTAATTAGAGAGTGGAAATAGTACGCCTACAAATTGACAAATACCTATCCCCCAAACAAGCCCAGAGACATACATTATTGGAATCCGGAGTATCGGTTCTTCAGTAATTGTCGTGGGTTTAATAACTTAGATCCACCCACACAATTGTATACTGTTGGCGTATAATATCGAGGGTGTAGAAATTTAGCACCATTAAAATGATTAAAAAAAAATTTGTCGTAATAACAAACTCAACCAGAAAATTTTTATTAAAGCCATTACAACAAAAATATGAATATATCCTCGCAGTAATTACATTGACGTACACTAGCGCAACCTACTAAATATTCTGAGCATGCACATAAGCAAACACACACGCGGTTTACCCCAAAATAATGTAATTACTCGTCACACGTAATAATTTAATATGAAATACTTTAATTACGGCATGCTAATAGAAACACAATTGCGCGAGTTTGCATAATCTCGATAAACAATTGATCGGACAATAGCCAGCCGCAAAATGATAAATTAATTGCGTTAGGATGAATTTTACATCGGTCGATCAGGTTTAATGACATGCAAATGTAATTATTGGTGAAAATATCAGCGTACGTGTTTACAATTCGTGTATGTGTCCTAATTGGTACATTTATGCAAACTGAATCGATGTTTACACAGATCGCAACTAAAAGTCTTAAAAAAAGATCACAAGTGGATATTTAAATAAATCTACAGTTGAGATTGAATTTGTTAGTTTCTGCAAGCAATAAAAGACTTTTAAAATATTTTAAGTTTTCCAATCTCAACCTAAACAACCTAGGTACCATGAAATGCATAAAAAATAAAACCTGTTTATTCGTATCTCTTCAAGGGCGCTGTATCCCAGCTTTTATTTATTGTTTCCTTGTGAATCACAAAACACTTTGATAAAAACTATTTTTTAAGTTAAAAAGGTAATCTTAGCAAATTTTTAATTATTTTTTTGTGCAATTCCACAGCTTATCGTATTATTATCCTAAGGTAATTTATGATTCATTCAGATAGATTAAATTACATTAGATTAAATGGGGTGATTTGGCTATAGAACGTTCTCAAGAACTGTGACCTGGTTAGATCTTTTGTACTATGATGTGCTCCACCATTTCCTCTGCAAGTCCGCATAGTATACAAGTTCTACCTATCTTGTGAAGATGGTACTTTAATGGGCAATTTTCTCTAAGGAGACCTGTGACCAGTCTTATATCCCTTTTGGTGAGACACAATAGCTCTTTATCTCAATAAACATTTTGTGTTTATCCAGTGCCCTGTTTGCACAATTCTTTCCACTTTTGGACCAAGCCCTTCTTATATGCTTTTGATAACCCACATGTAGGCTTTGGTCCAATCATGGTAGTCGCAGCTCCTTCCCTGGCAAGAACATCGGCATATCCTTTACCTATTATACTTGGGTGGCCTGGTACCCACATTAGAGTGAGCTGGTGGACCTCGGCCAATTGGTTCAGAGCTATTTTACAGTTCGAAATAATTTTCGAATTGTTGTACGCTTTGAAGTTCTTGAGAGCAGCCTGGCTGTCTTTGATCAGAAAGATTTGTGTCCTTTTGTAGCCCTTTTTCGTAAAAACCTGCTCACATCTTTTCAAGGCTATTTTTTCAGCTTTTAAGATAGATTGGCCTTTTCCAATACAAACTGATTCCTTGAATTTAGACTCGTACACACCTATACCAGAGTCCGCTTACGTTTTTATGAATCTGTATACCAGATGAATTCTGTATTTGGTAAAAGATTGAGTTATAGTTTTCTGATTCGGTTCAGTCTTGAAGGCTGTCAATTATCACTTCAAAGTGCTATACGAAATCAAATTATGTCCGGCGATATTTGTAGGAACTTTGGGTTCAAAGTTTCTGAGTTCCCGAAACTATGTTCTTTACCATGCCAGTCCAGTCTTATCGCACACATTAGTCCTCATTCTTCTAATTTGTTTGTGTTGAGGAAGTAGGTCCACTAAAGCTTCCATTTCTACAGAGGGGATGGTGTGCATAATCCCCATGATACCTAGACAGACAATTTCCTGAAGGGTTTGGAGCTTCGTTTCTCTATTAAGTTAAGTCAAAATAACGTTAGGTTAATAATCCGAAGATATGGGCGAATATATTAACTGTCAATCCATGAGAGAGTTAATACAGAATTTATTGGGTAAGGTTAAAAGTGCCCTACATTAATACAAAACAAATTGAGGTAGGTCAGGAGTACAATAAGTATATAAATATTTTAAAAATAGGACAAGAACTTACTAATAATTAATTTAAAAAAAATTGAATTAAATCACAAAAAAAACAGACAGTGAGGAAGTAGCGGATAATTCAAAATACGTATGTTAATGGATTACCACGTAGTTACGGTCGCAATCCTTCTACTTACATCGGTCGCAACCATTCTCCTCACAAAATACAAGAATACAAATTATTGGTTTTAATTGAAATAGTTGAATACAATAGCAAAAAGTTGCTCAAAGC
The DNA here is from genome assembly GCA_963969525.1 of Ontholestes murinus. NCBI lineage: Eukaryota > Metazoa > Arthropoda > Insecta > Coleoptera > Staphylinidae > Ontholestes > Ontholestes murinus. The sequence continues at coordinate 49,762,493 of OZ018396.1, forward strand.
CGTGGAATATTAAAAGTTGACAATTCATAAAAACATTTGTTGTAAGAATAGAAAAATTTTAAACATCTGTTTATATTGTAAAACTTATAATTCACTAATGTGAGATGCTATAATATCTCATAAAATAACTAAACTCTATAATACACTTAATTGTTATTACTAATGATTTTCAATAATGAATACGCAATGAATTATTTTTTCAAGGTCAAGATGAATCAATTTCTCGCTTAATCTATGGTAAAAAAATGTTTTTATTGTGAGAGTATTTAAAATGTACTTCCCTAATATATAAAAAAGTCTTTTATTAATTAGATAGTTGATTAAAACAAATGAAATAAAACCAAACGTTATAATTTTTAATCTACGTTTAATTGTGGTCGGTCACTAATAAAAGTCGTGTGTAATAACAAGAAAGTGTATTTTAAATGAATCACAAAGTAATGCCCTAAAATATTAATCACATTAAACATTATAAAAAGAAATATAAATTCATTTGTATTGTCAGAAAATAGTCGAATATAGTCATGAGAAATAATATCTTATTGAAGAGCAAATAGATGTGGGTTTGAGTGGAAGATCATTGTAAAACCAGTGAACTCTGGCCGTTATTCTTGCTCTCTAAATTTATGCACGTCCTTCATTCATTTATGTATTTTTTGTTAATTTATTATTAGCAAGAAGAGCAAAGTTATAAAGAATAAGGATTAATGGTAAAAATCAAAATGTTCTTAGAAAATATCATTATAGAGATGTGTCAGTATAAATTAAATTCGTTAAATCCTATTAAAAATCACCCTCAAAGGAATCTTATTAAACAATAAATAGAGTATTATTCATTTCATTCTTTGAAATCCATTCTGCTTATTGATAAAGCTTACACAACCACAATAATTTCTAAGAAACCAGCGAATCTAATCTAATATTTTGTAGATAGCATATTGATAGTTTTCTATCTATTTGAGGACAAAAAACTAAAAACTAAATCAAATATTCTGAACATCATTTTCAATATCGTATTTATTTCAAATTATTTTTTGGAATCAAAATAATTGCCTTTTATTACCATTTGTAAATTGTTACGTTACTTTAAAGAGTTTTTATTTGTGTTTTGGTAGATTTTAGTTATTTTTGGCTTTACAAAAATCTCCTTTCACCCCTGAACAAGGTCTACCTCAAGATCACCTCTCTCTCCACTACTCTACAACATTTTCTGCTTCGAAATTTACATTCCTTATCCTCTTTTTTCTTTAATTCCTCTAAATATCTTCTAAAATTTGCATATGACACGGCCCTACTTTCCCATACATCCACAGTTATTAAAACTTTACAATCCCTTCATCAGATTATTGGTTTGCAAAATGACGAATTACAATCAATCTTCACAAATCTTAATTCCTAATTTCCAAGCACCATAATAATAACTTTTCACACAATGTTTTCATTTTCCAAACCATTTCTCCTTCTACTTCTACAAAATACCTTGATATTACCATAGATTAAAAACTGAATTTTAAAAACCACACAGCTTGAAAGAAAACAAAAAATAGAATTAGAGCTACATTAAATTATGCTGGCACTTAAAATTCAAAAGATATAGAATATTTATTAAAACAGCAGTAAAAATATAAAATGATTTGATTATGGTAAATTACTTTCCTGCAATGCTACTATCCATTAAATCCAAGATTGCAAGCGATCTACCCTAACGACAATAACTAAAATCCGCCCTCCCCTCTGTTCTTAACATAATGTTTCCAATCAGCACTAGTTAAGGTAACTCACGTGTGGGTTATATTTATTTTAGGGATTGAATATTCAATGTGAAATGGAGGAGGTTAAACATGTCGCTACCAATGATGGCTGAAATCAGACTATTTATTTTCACCTTTCGATATCCTTCAAGTACAATATATTTACAGGGTTGCCTGTACATCATTCTACTTTTGTCATTCATATCAATAAACGTCTTTTATATCTAAGTCAAAAATTTTCAAAAAATCTCTTCAACCGACATCTCTTATCTCTGTACTGTTTATGAAGAAATCCTAATTACAACCCAAAATTCAAAACCTCTTCACCCTAATCATTTTGAATGCATTTTATAACATCCTCCATTGTCATTGGCGACAGACTGACGAGATACACTGAGACTGACAAATCCGGACTGAAAGACCGCTTGTCTATAAACATTTAAAAATTCTTGGATTGTTTGAGTACGTAAAAAGTTTATATAAATGTAAAAAACTATTGTTTGACACATTTTTCGCCTTGTGAAAGCAGTGAAAAAAGTGTTAAAACTATTTTTTTTACATTTAAACATTTAACAGACTAACACACTAACAATCACATTATTTTATATATATTTTTTAAATTATTTTATATATTTATTTATTTTATTTATTATTGTATTGATTTCACTTGTAATTTCTGTCTGTTAGTAAAGATTGTATATGTCTGCTTTCTAATCACTATTTAAGTTATTTTTGGGATTGTTAATTAAAAATATGCAAAAGTGCCCAAATATTTCATACAAAATGAATGTATGATTCGCTTTCTTTATAGTAAGCATTAGACCTTTTTAAAGCAAGACTTATTTCGATCCTTGAAATTTCTCCTTAATCGTTTATCTCGTAAAAAAACTGACTATTTCTTTTCGACTAATTTACAGGGTCTATTATAAAAGTAATACGCATTTCCTGAGATAAATATATTTATTTATTTATTTATTCCCAACTTTGGTCTTCTTTCTTTAAAAAAGCACACATAAAAAACAAATTAAAACAACATAAGTAAAATTTTAATTAGAAGGTTAAATAAACATTTGGTTTTATTTAACTATTTTAAAAATTTCTAATTAGTATAAAAAATTGTGTTCGATAGAAGCATGGACGGACTTCATAATAAATTATGTTCTTCCACTCAAACCCCATTGGCACCATGATGTTGGAAAGTCATCGATCTTCGTCCACACCTGGAAGCTTTTATTTTGTCCTTAATTTCGTTTTATATCCACTTATTTATTTATCGTACCGTTAAAACGTCTTAATATTCTTTAAAATACTCTCCTCCAGCATTAATACACTTGCGGAAACGTGTCTGCCATGCATGGACGAGCTTCAGGGTGCCTGAAACTCCTCGACGGGAATATCTATTAGGAATGTTCTAACATGCTTTTGTATGTGTTCCACGGACTCCCAATACTTTCCTTTCAGATTTCTCCTCAGTCGAGGAAACGAAAAAAGTCGCACGGAGCAAAGACGAGACTGTAAGGAAATTAGTTCTTTCTGGTCTTCCGTCAATACTTTCGGCACTTGTATCTTGTGTACCGCGAATCTGGATATGTTTAGGGTGTTGGCGATTTTGTGGATGTTCAATAGATGGTTGGAATGCAAAACTTCGCGAACAAGATTCAGTTTTCATCGGTTCTGGCCTTCGGCGGTCACTTCCCAGCTAACATTAAATGCATTGTGCTATCTGCCAAACAGTGACCTTGAAATGCAGTCCTTAAAGGCCTCTTGAAGCATCTAGAATGTTTCAGTTGTATTCTTTCCAAGCCGCACACAAAACTTAATTGCATATCTATGTTTAAGCGTATTACTATAAGTTCATAACATATCCTGTTTTTTTGGTAAAATTATAACTTTTTTCTTTAGGCCACTTTAGAAATTTTTAATAGTTGGTAAATAACAAAACGACTATTTGGAAATATATCACAAACATTTATATTTTTACAAATTGTTCAACTATTTGAAACGATTTAAACATTTTTTAATGCAGTTTGTTGGTCAATTCCAAAACGACTATTTTTAATAAGGTTGTTTAACTGTTTTTAACAAAATTGATGAATTTCAACAACTGTTTATCTGTTATATAAAAACAATTCTGTCAATTTCTGATTTGAATACAAATTGTGATTCAAATTGAATTCATGAAGCATCTGAAATATTTCGGTTGCATTCTTTTCAAACCGCACACAAAACTTGATTGAGTACCGCTGTTCAAGAGTTTTTCCCCGTTGCGATGAATAGTCGCGTCGCAATAAAATCTTGCGCATTACTTTCACAACAGACCCTGTACATATATTTGTTTTGTCGGTAAAAATTATAACTTCTTTCTTTAGGCCAATTCAGAAATTTTTACTGCAGTTGGTAAATATTAAAACGACTATTTGGAAATATATTACAAATATTTATATTTTTAACTATTTTTACAAGTGTTTTAAACGATTTAGAATTTTTTACTGTAATTTGTTGATAAATTCTAAAACGACTATTTTTGATAAGGTTATTTTAATTGTTTTTAACAAAGATTTCAATTGATTAACTTCAGCAAATATTTATCTGTTATAAAACAATTTTTTAATGGGTAATGAGAAAACTTAATATTTTATTTGAATAACAATTGTGATTCAATTTGAATTCTTGAAGCATCTGGAATGTTTCGGTTGCATTATTTCCAGACTGCGCACAAACTTGATTGAATATCGCTGATTAAGAGTTTTAGAACGTTACGATGGATAGTCACGTCACAATAAAATTATGCTTATTACTTTCATAACAGACCCTGTACATATACTTGTTTTGTTGATAAAATTATAACTTTTTTCTTTAGGCCAATTTAGAAATTTTTACTAAGGTTAGTAAATATCAAAACGACTATTTGGAAAAATATCACAAATATTTATATGTTTAATAAATTGTTCAACTGTTTTAAATGATTTAGACATTTGTTACTGTAGTTTGTTGGTAAATTCCAAAACGACTATTTTTTATAAGGCTTTTTAACTGGTTTTTAATTATGATTTCAATTGATTAACTTCAGAAAATGTTTATCTGTAATAAAATAATTTTTTAAACGTTAAAGAGATTTGATTTAAATAAAAATTGTGATTCAGTTTGAATTCTTGAAGCACCTGGAGTGTTTCGGTTGCATTTTTTCCAACCACGCATAAAACTTGATTGCGTATTGATGTTCAAGTGTTTATCCCGCTGCGATGAATATTGTATTGCGCATTACTTTCATAATAGACCCTGTATAATTTTTTCTAGTTGCAGTTTTAACAAAAGTTTATATTTTTGATGAGGTTTTTAAATGTTTTTAACAATGATTTCAATTGATTAAATTCAGTAAATGTTGATTTATATAGAAAATGTGATTTAATTTTAAATATACATTTTTATAGAATTCGCAATTATTATTGGACTTAAATTTCCAAAAAAGTATTATTACAAGTATTTTTTGATCAAATTTAAGAGTTTTTTGTATAAAGTTTTCAACAGGTTTTATAAAGCCATTTCATTTATTTGATAATATTTAAAATTGTTTCTAGAAAGTTGTTTGAATTGCTATTTTTATGTTTGTAATTTTATAAGCATAATTTCAGGGTTCTGCCTAAAAAAATATTATAATATTGTTTGCGTTACAAAAAATTTAAATAAATTTTCAACTTTTAAAACTACCTTCTAATTGATTGTTAACTAGTTCTCTCTTTTTTTAATAACACGGGGTCTTTAAAGTTAATTCAAATTTTGTTCCATTTGCAATTCATTTTTTTTATATTGCAAATTTTGAGTGGACAATTTTTTTACAGCTTTTAGCTTTAAATTAAATTACACTTCGTTTGTTTCTCAATTTTTCTCTATTTACTCGACTAGTTTTGCTTTTTAATGCATTATCAAGGATCAGTTAGAAAACTGACAAGTTATATAAATCAGGTTAAAAATCAAGGGATTTTTAGATCGGGGAATTTATTGAGTTTAAAAGGTTTCACCAACTGATAAATGAGAAAATCTATCAAGAAACGTTAGCTGTTATTTCTTGATTAATTTCTAAATGGTTTTATGTATTTTAAACAGTCATTAATCCTATGTAATCTTGTCCAAACTCAATCTATAAAACTTTGGACCAATATATTACCGACCTACCTCAATAAATTGGGGACTAACCTAAATACGATAGCTATTAATTAATAAGAGTGCTTTTAACCTACATTAACACATTTTATCTGATACCAGCGTATTCTTGATAAATCTAAATTAACTACGAAAATGACAATTTTTTTATTTATCTATAAATTAATAAAACATAGTTTAATGATTTCAGAATTAAAAAAAAGTTTAAAGTGATATAAAAGAAAGTAAAAGTGTACCTGTATTCTTAATATAGAAATGTACAACGAAGTGAATGCCTTTAAAATCCAAGAATTTAATGATTTAAATTATCAATTAAACAGAAGTTAAATCCTAAAATGACTTATCTAATCGTTAATTAACTACAAATTAATCAAGTAAAACTATAACGCAGCCATAATTAAATAGCATACTCGTACTTCTGTGTTCTGTATTAATCTAGAATAAATACTTTTTACTTAGTAAACTAAATAATTTTCAGGTAAGTGTGAAATATTGAATTTTCAAAAAAGATTTAAAAAAGATGGCCAATGTTTTATTAATTCACTTGAAGATATTGAATTGACGAGGCGGATACATGATGAAACTCCATAACACATTGAAATAAAACTTAAATGTGAAACCTTTCCAACTGTGTTGTTTTATTTCAATAAGATTCATTTATTGAGATAGGTCAGGAAAAAGCTAAAATTGTTCATATTGTATTAGATCTGATAGAATTATTTATTATTATTTATTTCCATTAAAGTTTACAATATTATAATTACATGTAGTTTTAAATAAATATCCTTTTCTAGGGTAAAAAAGGCCACATTTGGCAAAATTTTTGATAAATCATCAATCGAGCCTTCATGTTACAACTGTCACAAGAATAGAGAGCGAGAATGGAAGAACACCCTTTCATTTTAATAGTACATACGACGATTGTTACAGAAAGAAATTACTTAAAGGAAAATATTTACAATATAACCAACATTTATATTTATTGTTTATCTGTTGAAAATGAGGAGTTCTTATTTTCTTGAAATCTAAAATCCACCCTACGCATACACGTTACCTATATTAAGTATTATTTTCATAAAAATTTTCGCAATCAAAAATTTAACAGATCCACACCTTTTCTAGTTACTTAAATAACAAAGATTTTAAACTTTAATTTGAAGGTAAATGTTTTTATTATCGACAAAGATGGAATATAAAGATATATTTAGGGTATGCTTCAGGGCATACAAATAGAAAAAACATTTTTACCAAATGAAGAGTAAATACTCAAGGTCACAGCACTTATTTATTCGAACAATATTTTTTATGACGGTTCAAACGATAGACTCTGTGATGACTGTCTTTTCGTCACAAATATTATCTTTTAAATTCCACAGAGAAGTTGGTATATTGGCGTAAACTGTAGATTTAAGATAACCCCACTGAAAAAGTCAGTAGGATGGCATGGAGACCAATTCATGTCACCTCTCCTGAAGATCAATTTGATAGGGAAAATTGTATCTTGATCGACATCCTAAAGCATTTATTCCTATACCAATTAACTTTATTAGTGCATATATAAAGCTTTAAGTTTTTGTGTTAATAGGGTCTAATGACATTTACTTGAAAGGTTCGAGCCGTCACAAACATACTAGTACTCTGCCGTTTTTGATAATCTTGGTCAAGAGTTTTTGGTTGTTTCTATTCAAACATCTAAACATCTTCATTCAATTTCGAATGAGAGGTATGCTTGTCGCTTCATATAAGTGGTGAAAACCTCTGCTGCCATCGCCGAATCATATTTTGAAAACTCTCGCATGCCCAACGCGCGGTTCGCTCCCGAGAAACGCTCCATAACGACTAAATTCCCAATAGCCAGACTACTAATTGCCATATGCACTACCTTGTTTTTGGGATACCTTGTCTTTCTGCACAATAACATATTAAGAAAATGCAGTGAAGTATATGAAACAAGTAAGAGATAAATAGTGAAAGTTATCATAGTTAAAGAACTACATCGCCATTATTTTATTCTTGTCTAATTTAAACAGGCTACAGTAATATTCAAGATTGATAATGTTTTAATAGTTAATGGAATTCGGCTATCTAATAAACGATTAAACCATCATAATGAAAACATGAACAAGGAAATCGCTTTCGTCAACATATTTTGGAATCGTAAGCGAATGCATTTATTATTGCATGCACATCCATATTGTCTTACATCATTTTATACGCCGTAATATAAATTCCGACGAGCTTAATTTCAAATCCACTGCACTGCTCACCCACACTCGTACTGTGCAAATCCGAAAGAACATCGAATATCGAAATGAAATGCAATTACACATTCCGCGCGACGATTCGCGTTACCTTTTAATTTCGCAGCGCGGGAAACTTTAAAAGCTAGAAGTACTACTTTATTAACCCCGCCTATCCACGACTCCCGCCATTATGTATTTATTCGCTCTCCGATAAATATGTAAACGCGTACGTATACGATAGCGAGTCATTGCGAATTTACGTGTGAATATGCAAACGTGTCTGCACGCCATTTCTGCGGAAACGCGATGATTCAGACTGAAACAATAGGGGGGAAAAATGGCTCAGAAATGGTACCCGGACGGGCAAAGGTACGAATTTGGATGAAACGGTTGTAATTTCACTTGACATTGTTATCTGCTCTGGTGAGTTCGGAATTATGGCGAGCCATTAAATTCTATTTGAACAATTCACTCATAGAGCACAGGAAACTGTTGTAACTGTGTCCTTGCCTGCATAAATATTATCGGGTCAGGTTTTATTGTATGTTCGGCCATGTATGTATTACATGTAAAGCATTTTAATGTGGTCATTCGACTGGTAATATTTTTCAAAGATCTTTGTTTTTTGTTATTTGCATAAGATGTAAATATTTATGCAAATACTGTGACTGTTCCTTTGAATTGAATTAAATTATTTTCATTTTTATATAAGTACTAATTACAATAAAATTTATTATGATTAATAGTATAAACAATAATTTAATAATTTTTTAATATCTTCAAAAGCTCAAACTTTTACCTATCTTCAAGATAGTTTGATAGAAAGTAATTCCTTCATTCGCATTATCGTATACGATCACAGAATTTTAATTATAAGAAAACTTTAAATATTTATTTTGTGAAATTTGGCTTACTTAACTTTAATAAAACAGTTTTATTGATACAAAGAAATTTCCTCGTTCAGGCCAGACTTTTAACCTACTGGAATCTTTGGATGTTAATCCCACTTGAAGGCAGTTTAAAGAATATAAGTGTAAATATATTCCGGACTTAAAATTAGTAAAATCTGGCTATTATTGTTGTTTCAAATGGAAAAGTTTTACATTAAACATTATCATCCTCTGCAATTAGTAACTAAAAAACTTTAATGGGATAAAGTTCCAATATTTATTGTGTTAGATTTGGATTACTTACCCTTAATAAGAAAGTTTGAAAGATAGAAATTTCCTCATTCAAAATTATATCGATTATGGTTTTAACCATCTAGAATGTTTTTATGTTCAACCCATTTAGATTTCTTCAAAACCTACTAAGAATATTTTGATATACCGCAAAAATCTTCATTCAACATCGGTTTCTTTCTTCTTATCCTCTAATGTATCTTGTTTCATTTTAAATGATGTCGCTATTGTTTTCTTGGTCATACTACCTAGTAGGAATATTTTATATTCATTCGGAAGTTCGACTGGAGAAATAAATTTATCTTAGTGGAATGTTGGCACTGTTTCCACATATATAAGCCCGTTTTGTAAAATCGACCAAGTTAAATTGTATTTGATTCCACCCAGTGCTTAAACCGATTGGCATTAGCGTGCAAATTGGACGGACTTTTGTGTTAGATAGAAAATTTAAAACTCTAAACCTTTATTGGAAAAGGCAAAAAAAACTTGTAGAAAATCTTGAAAGAATGGATAAAATTTAAAACCAAATTAAGAAAGGTTACTAGATTCAAATAATAATAGAAACTCAAAAGCAGGGTGTTTCGAATTAAAAAGTTTTTTCCAGAAATCTGGGAGGAAAATTGATCGAAAATTAAAAGAGAATTACTAAAAATCCAAACGAAACACGTAATTTGGAAAATGCTGAAAAATTTTGGAAGCTGGCTGATGAGAAAAATACCAGAAATCTAGATTGCTGGAAAATTCCTATATAAACAACACCTATCCCAAAAATTTGCCACAAATCCCCATAACCTCGAAATCCTTAATCAGTTGTGTAATCCTCGTAACCCTTCAACCCAAAGCCAAAACACCCACAAATCACCATTCATCAATTTATCTCATCAATTCATAATGACATTAGCGATCATAATCTTTGAATAACAGAAGATAGTTAATTTCGTAAAACATTAGTTTTTGACAGTTAAATCCAGGCTGAAAGACCGCGGGTCGATAGCCGCTGATTAGAAGGAATATCAAGTCTGTACACTTCACTTCACACAAAATTGTAAAAATATTTACTTCTAATAATAAAAATGTTTTCTCCCTCTTCCTATATTATAAAGTGACAAATAGAAGGTAATTTAAAATGAGGCCAGAAAAGCGTAAAAACTACTGGATAATTTTAGAACCTTGGCAAAAAAAAATAGGAAAGAGAATGCTGGACATTTTTAGAACTCTAAAAGAAAAATTGCTGGAGGAATTCTAAAAACCCAATCGGAAAACGTGAACAATTGTAAAAAAAATGAAATGAAGTATCAAAAAAACTCAATCAATTGAAGGCAGGAATGTTGGAAAATTCGTAAAATTTCTAGAATCCTTGAAGAAAAATTTATAGAAAATTACGAAAAACTAAAATCAGTATCTACTTTCTGATTAAGTGATTTTCATTATGCTGAAAAATCTTTAAGAATTTTTTTTTTGGGGAAAGATTTCTAGAAAAATTTTTTTTGGAATGTTGAAAAATTACAAAAATTTCTAGAACCCTTTAAGAAAATTTATAGAAAATTTTGAGAAACTAAAATCAGTATCTACTCTCTGATAAAGTGTTTTTCATTATGCTGAAACATTTTTAAGAAAATTTTTTTGGGGGAGAGATTTCTAAAAAATAAAAACTCGTCCATAATTTGAGTTAGATTTTTACATTATTCGCAGAAGAAAGTTTACTCACAAGTAAACCAAAAGAAATTACTCAGAGATAGTTTATAAGAATAAACATAAATAAAATAGGTACTACCCGCAATAATTTTTCTTACAAATTGGAAGAGAATATGCTGGAAATTTCTAAAACTATAGGAAATATTCTGGGAATATTTCTTGAAAACTTTCTCACTTATCTCTTGGTAAAATATTATCAGTGAAACAAGTCGATCAATTCTTTACATATAATTCTGGAAAATTCTAGATACTCCGGAAATAATATTTGAGACTTGGAAAATATTCTGCACATTTTCTCTAATATCAAATAACAAATAAATGAAAAAAAATGCTGCGGAATTCTAGAAGTGAAAGAGAAATGCTGGAAAACTCAAAAACATTAAAAAAATCTTTGGAAATTCTGAAAATCCTGGCAAAATAATAGAAAATTATAGAAAAATGAAAATAAGACTTTTATAAAATAAAAGAAGAAATGCTGGGAAATTCTAAAAATTTCTAGAACCCTTGAAACAATAGCTTTCTAAAATTTGCTAAAGAACAAAAACGAATGAATATCAACTGATAAACTGTTAAATTTGATGCTAATAAATACTAAAATCTTCAAAGATTTTTTTAAGAGCTATTTCTATAGAAAAAAAAAATAAAAACTCAGCGATAGCTTGGAAAAAATAAACCTAAAGAAATTGGAATATTTTTATTATAAACTGTAAGACAAACTGTCGTAAAACTGTAGAACTCTAAAAGGTAAATAATACTAAAATCTTTAAAGAATATTTCTCTAATTAAAAAAAAAATAAGAATAATATAAATTCGGAAGTAGAAAAAACTTGAATAAAATAATTTACGACGGAAAATTTTTACAAACCAGAAGAGAAAATTTAGGAAAGTTTCAGAATTCAGAAACTTCGAAAATAATATTTGAGATTTGGAAAAATTCAAGAAATTTGCTTCAATATAGAATAACAAATAAACGAGATAAACAATTCTTACAAATTCTAGAAATCTGAAAGAAAAATTATTATTGGAAAACTCTAGAACCTTAAAAATGCTGCGAATACTCTAAAACCCTGGTAAATATGGTAGATAATCATAGAAAAACGAAATCATAATTTCTAAAACATCATTTTATTGAAAATTTGAAAATTCTGATTTTGAAAAATTTCTAGAAAACTTAATAAAATAAAAGAAGAAATTCTCAAAAATTTACTTTGAATGGTAATCGAGCGCAAAAGATAATTATTCAAAGCCAAAACTAGCAATGTTTAATGGCCAAATCTTGTAAGAATCTTCATTATTTTAGCTTCATTTAATACTCTCAAGGTTTAAAAGAATTAAGACCAAAAATTGGCATTTTCAATGACCAAATCTTTTAATAATCTTCATTATTTTACTTAATGACAAATTTTTGAAGAACCTTTATCATTTTACTTGTATTGAGGACTATGAATGCCAATAACGCGCAAACGGTTTAAGTCCTCTTTATCTTTATCTTTATTTAATCTTTATCAAACATGGTTATAATATGATAAAGGATTTAAGACAAAAATTAGGCTTGTTTAATAACCAAATCTTCGAAAAAACATTACTTTTTCACTTCCATTGATCATATAAGTTCTTTAATGTTCAGTGTAATAGGTCATAGAATTTGGCCAAAAAGTCAACCTCACCTACTCGAGTGGTGTTCGCACCCGAAAACCAACGAAGCTCTGACGACCGAGTATCCCCGGTAAAAGCAGTCCCTTCATACTAGCCAACAACTTAGGGTAGAATGGCTAGTATAAAGTAAAAGAGATCACAGGGTCGTCAATAAGCGTACATCATGTGAAAAAACAGCCATAACAAATGGCAAAGTACCGAGGAATGACAGGATTAAATCACCACATCAATGGAAACTTTTAAACATACATAGCAAAACTAGCAACATGGAACATACGTAGCCTATTTCAGACAGGTAAACTGGATAATGTAAATTTGTAGATAAATAGATTCAAAATAAAAGCGAAGTCCGATGGTCAAGATCTAGAAAATGCGCTTCAGATAACGGTGTCCTATTTTACTCAGGAAACACCGTCAAAGAACATTCCACTGGAGTATTATTCTAAACGATACGATCAGTGACTTCATACTCCACTCCGACAGAAACATGATTTTATAGTTGCAAACTATCATCGGCAAGATTAATTTAATCCATATATACACTCCAACAGCCTATGAAGATGAATTAGAATTATTCTATGAGCAGCTTAAAACTATTCTAGCACTGACAAAAAAGCGAAACATAATCACAACGCTTAAATTTGAGAATATAGCTATAGGGAAAATGTGGGCAATTTCGAACTAGACGAGAGGAATGAGTGGCAAGAAAGTATGTAACAGTTTAGTATTTAACTAATAATAAGCAATACTATATTCCAATTGCCGAAAAGAAACACATAGAAAGCGCCGGGTGATAAAGTGAATAACATTATTAGAAAAATTATGTCTTGCTCAACAAGAGATTTCGAAAATGTTTAAAAGCGGCAAAAACATATGCTGAAAGAATAACACAACATCAACAGCGAAATGGCGAAAATTCAAAGATGCTATACGAAAAAAAAAAACAGAGAGCCAAAAGAATGAGAAACAGGGTAGACAAAGGTGGATGACGCAAGACATCTTAGCATTAATGGAAGAAAAAAGGGAATACAAATCCAGAAATGACAGCCAATATAAAGAAACACAGATCCTAATAAGAAGTAAAATAAGAGCCGCAAAAGAGACTTGGATGACAGAAAGATGCAAGGAGATTAAAGAATTAGACCGAAAGTTCGACAGTTTCAATTTACACATAAAGTTTAAATACATCACAAACATTAGATCAAAACGAGAGTCACGTATTTTAAAAGATGAAACCGAATAAATAACTATCGAACCAGGCGCAAAGTCAAAACTATGGAAAGATACATTGCCGAACTCTTTAGAGACCGGAAAAGTGCGATAGTATCAGAAAACACCCGAGACAATCACCGTGGAAGTTGAACGTGCCATAAAACTAGCGAAATATGGTAAAGCCACAGGACCGGATGAAGAATACTGTGAAGTATTAAAACTACTTTCTTCTTTCCACCTTTATCCCAATACCGAAGAAGCCCTGAGCATTAAAGTGAAACGACCATCGGCTTATAATCCTAATGAGAAAGAAAATATAAAATGTGAGAGTCTGAGACCTTATGCACACAATTTGGGTTCCGAAATAGAATGAAAACCAGGGATGCCAGTTTTATCTTTAATGTTTTAGTAGGAAGGTGTTTAGATGTAAATAAAGGCCTATACGTGCACAGCAAAGCTTTTTATAATATGAAACATGGCAAACTCCTAGATATTTTACAGAAGATTAATATTGATTATCAGGACTTAAGAATAATATCTAACCTTTATTGAGGAGAATGTGCGAGAGTTGGTCATGATTAAAACCTCACGGAAGAAGTCTATATCTAACAAGGAGTTAGACAAGAATGTATCCTCTCCCCAATGCTACTCAACATCTACATTTTGCGCAAAACATTAGGATTATAATCAATGGAAGATCTATGAACAATATCAGGTACCCTAAGGACAACCCACTGTTAACAAGCGATCTAATTAGCCTACAAGCAACGATGAATAGAGTGACAACAACGAGCAGAGAATACGAATTTTACATAAACACCACAAAGATCAACATCCAAAACGAATATTATTATTAGTGGCCAACTATTAGTGGATAATAAGATAATAGAACAGTTTCCACACTTTAAATACCTTGCTACCAAAATCACATAAATCACACATCGAGATAATATCCTGGGAAGAATCGATCAAGCGAAAGGGACATTTCAAATTAAGGAAACTGCTAATAGCTCAGAACTTTTTCTTAAATCTGAGAACAAGAATGGTACGTTGTTACGTTCTCCAAGTACTTCTGTATGGACTAGAAGGATGGACCCTAAATAAGTAAACATCAATGAGATTGGAACCCTTTAAGACGGATGTTAAAAATCCTCTTGATCAACCACATCACAAACAAAATGGTTCTAGGAAAAATGGACAAAGAACTGGAAGTCATATTTAGCACAAAAAAAAGAGGAAAATGGAGTTCCTTGAGCACATAGCTCGCAACTGAAGATAATAAATTCTGTAGCTTATTATACAGAGCAAAATCATAGGACGTAGAAGCATAGGGCGTCGCAGAATCTCATGGTTGTGCGAGATTGGTTTAAATTATCATTCACTGAATTTATCCGCGCAGCCATCTTTAAAGTAAGAATTACCATATTGAAGAATGTGAGTTGAAGATATGTAAGTGTTAAATACACTACGACCCAGACCTATTATAAATTAAATAGAAGACTAAAAGAAGTTTCAGGAAGTAATTAATTTAATAATTGAAGGCTCAAATTCAACATTTCTGATGCTAAATATTAATAACCGTAGATATAATAAAGTAATCAATAGAATTACTTTAAAATCTTTACATTAATTATTTCTATATTTACTTTTTCTTATGTGATAAATTTAACTTGAGTTAACAAATACCTTTCCTACTCCATTTGTTCATCAACTTGTGCGATAAATATAACTGGAAGATTTAATTTTGGGTTAAATCATTCGAAAATTTTAGCTTTCCAAGTACATATATTGTTTGATTCTGTTTCTAAATTATTACTTCCCCAGATTTTGGTATGTTTTACTATACTATGTTTGTATATGAGCTGGGCCTGATGCCAGTTTAATTTTATACGATAGTTCCGTCATAATAATACTGCACATGTATTCTAAAGTTGTTTAATCTATTGGAGCTAGTTATCTTCTATTTACAATATTATCTAAAACTAAAAGAGGGTGGGGTGGCGCTGGTGCATGCGTACACGAGAACGCCAGATGGTCAACACTCTGCCTTTAAGAAGAATTTTTACATTACCAAACTGTTTTTATAGTAGTAATAAAATTACGAAATGTTTTCGTGTTTTTTAATTATTAGTAAATTTTCTACAACGTAACGTACTTTAATACATTTTAATTATTGATTCCTTGAAGGGAATCTTGCAAACTTACCATTAAGAAACTTTTCTAAACCGATTTTCTACTGGTTGTTGTTCTTAATTACCTGCAAAAGAAAAAAAAAAATGACATTAATCAAAAATTAAAACACAAATTGCAACTTTGTAAAAATGATATATTTTTAAAGAATAGTTTAAACATATAACATAACTGAACATTTTTAAAGTTAATATTAGAAAATTTATTATTTAAAGAATGTATTTTTGGTTCATTAAAAATAAATATATTATGCTACAATCGGCTCAATAAAAATTACACTTTTGGTTCTACCGGAATATATTTACATTGTTAATCCAATTTTTTTGTTGACATAGAATACGAAGACCGAAATTTCGAATTTTCAAACAAATTTGTTTATCAATGGAAGCTGATTATGTATGTTTGCTTCTTCATACCTAAATGAGGTGGTTGTCGTGAAGAAATGTTTTAAAACGTGTGTTGAAATTAAAAAATGAATTATTTGTATCAAATCAAATTATCTAAAAAATTATATATATAAGTATGCAGAGAAAACATAAAAACATTCTTACATCGACTGACAAATTATGTACAATGAAAAAGAGAGTCGATAGTAAAGCCAATCTACAATTCTATTAATCAATGAATTGATTTATATTGAATCAAGAATTATAATACATATTTGAAGTTTTAAAGAGATAAATACTCATCCACACTTAATTTTATCTCCTAGAAATACAGAAATCTGATGTTCTAATTTAATAATCAATTAATATCAAATCTGACTGATAAATAAGAAACACTATTGCATTTCTAATCTCTAAACAACATAATCTCTTGTCTAGATTATGATCATCGAATTCGAGACATTCGCCTAGACGTCTCGCCTAAACGAAAACGGAAAATCGTTTTCTTTCCGACACGGCCCTTTCATTATTAAGATATGCCATCACTTACGGTGTCGTTGAATGGAAGTTGGCCGGGAGGTTGACTGATTTCTCTATTTTTACATTTAAATCTCAGGTTTTCATGTCGACGACGTCGTCGCCGATAATCGAAGAAATATTCTACCGTTTCTTGTTAGAAAAAGCTGAACGGTAATAAATCACACACATCACATATACTCGTTTAATTTAAATTAATAGATGTGACTAGCAAGTATATAGCAAACAATTCATATCGGAAAAAGAAATATATAATTATTGGAATTGATCAATTAGATTTATTAAAGAGTATATATTGGAGGAAAGATTTGTTTCTTTATTTTAGAAATGTTTAATTTATTATAACAAGTAATAGTAGGATTAAAGTTTGGCTATTGACTACGTGGTCCTTCCACTGTGTTATTTGTGTATTACTGTGTGTATAATAGCTTGTTACTTTAAAAGATCGCCCCCGTCACCCTAAAGTGCCCTTAATTATATCCCAATTGAGAATGGTAACAGTCATCAATCCAATTACTGAACCGAACCAACGGTGCTGCACTCTCATTATACCTTAATTAATCAAGTTTACCTTCACGTAACTCACAAAAACCAAATCACAAAAAACAAACTCATTACACCTAATTCGGTAGCAACCGTCAATGCTTCGAATTGTTACGATTTTTTTTTTCAATTTAAATATCGTTTTGTTTTATTATTGTATAACTTTTTGGGTCAATTATATTATCATCAGTTTCCACATTAATGCCATAATTTATATTATCCCAAGTAGTTGCAACCACCCACTTCACTTCACGCTATCAATTTTTACGTAATGGACATTTAATTGCTTCCACAATAACAAAATTGTATAGATTTATACGATTCTACAAATTCGAATGTAAAAACTGTACCTTAATCCACGTTTAAACATACGGAGGGGTGAGTCTACCCCAAGGATGACTCAACCGTGCAGGTAGACACGAAAGGGTCAGTACACCTGTTACCTGGAAGGCAACACCGCGCAACAAAGTATTGTCTCGTATTTTTTTATAGACTTTGCATTTGTCATTGTTAGGGAAAAGTTGGCGTTGGCGAAACAACTCACACTCCTCCCCCCCGACCACCCCTCTACTCCCCTACGAAACTTCTGAAGTTCATAAATCTACACAGGAGCTGCACGTCTGCGTTTATAAAGAACATAATAGATAAATATTTTTTTGTCGGTATTGATTTTCCTTGGATACACCTCCGAGTATTGCTTATCTATTTGTAGCCCCCGGGGTGCAGCCAGGTACCGATCGATGGCGCCACTCTAATTAATTATTTCTCCAATTTGTTTGAATTAGCAAACATCGTTAATGCAATGGGAATATTTCCGACGCGTGGGTTTTTAATTGTGTTTAATTTGTAATAAAAGTTATTACAACATCAATTCCGAGTTAATCAACGAGGGTGCGTTATATATTTTCCCTGTATAATGAACAGCTCCGGGGTTTTTAACTTAGATTAATTTTCTTTTTCTTTCAAGTCCACGTTTTTTTTAAGACGTAATTTAATATCCGTTCTGTAGGACATTTCGGTAAATAAAATATTTGTTTATCTGACTTACAGTAAACAGTTAAATTAAATGTAGAAACAGATTTTGATGGATGTAGAAATGGATTTCGGAACAGGAATTAACTTAAAAACTGTTCCAACGATTTCACAAATCTTGTTAATGGTTAATAGATTGGATTGTGGAATAGTGGCCACCCACCCACCCTACATATTTCCAAAATTCAAACTACAATCGCTGTTGAAGTTTTTAAAAACTAAAAATACAATTGTGAGTGATGTTAAAAAAACAATACGAGAATCTTTAATTGTGGTACTAATAAATATGTAGGGTGGGTGGGTGGCCTCTATCCCACAATCCAAACAATAAAACATCAGCGAGGGTTGTGCTGTGTTTAGTTCACCGTGAGAAAAATTAATACAAAAATTTCTTGTCCATCTTATTTTTGTTTTATCAAAATTTTCCTATAACCCTTGTTAATGTTTAATTGATTAGATTGTCGGATAGTGGCCACCCGCCCACCCTACATATTTCCAAAATTCAAACTATAATTTCTGATGAAATATTCAAAAACTAAAAATACAATTGTGAGTGATGTTTAAGAAAAACCACATCAGAATCTTTAAATTGTGATACCAATAGATTTGTAAGGGGGAGGGTGGTCTCTATTCCACAATTCAAATAGAAAACATCAGCGAGGGATGTTCTATGTTTATTTTTCCAAGAGAAAAATTAATACCAACCTTTCTTGAATATCATATTTTTATTTTATAAAAAAATTCATAAAACCCCTCTTAATGGTTAATTGATTGGATTGTGGGATAGTGGTCACCCACCTGCCCTACATATTTCTAAAATTGAAACTACAGTTGCTGTTGAAGTTTTCAAAAACAAATAATACAATTTCAAGTGATGTTTCAGGAAACATACACCAACATTTTTAATTGTGATACAAATAGATTTGTAGGGTAGGTGGATGGCCTCTATTCCATAATCCTAAGTAAAATATCAGCAAGGGTTGTACTGCATTTATTTTATTACCACAAAAAATATTAATACAATATTTTCTTTTCTTTACTATTCATTTTTTTATTAACACTTTCTAATGAAAAAGATTCCTAAAACCCTTAATGGCTAATTTTCCCAAAACCCTTGCAACTGGATAAAGGATTGGATTTTGGGATAGTGCCTACCAACTCACCCTACACATATCCAAATTTTAAAATCCAGTTGCTGTTGAAGTTTTCAAAAACTTAAAATACAACTGCGAGTGATGTTTAAGAAAAACTACACCAGAATGGTTAATTGTAGTACTAATAAATATACAGGGTGGGTGGGTGGCCTCTATCCCACAATCCAAACAGTAGAACATCAGCAAGTGTTGTGCTGTGTTTAGTTTACCACGAGAACAATTATTACAAAAATTTCTTGTCTATCTTATTTTTATTTTATCAAAATTTTCCTGAAACCCTTGTTAATGGTTAATGGATTGGATTGTAGGATAGTGGCCACCCACCCACCCTACATATTTTCA
Organism: Ontholestes murinus; assembly: GCA_963969525.1. NCBI lineage: Eukaryota > Metazoa > Arthropoda > Insecta > Coleoptera > Staphylinidae > Ontholestes > Ontholestes murinus. The sequence continues at coordinate 49,782,576 of OZ018396.1, forward strand.
AAATTCAAACTACTATTGCTGTTGTAGTTTTTAAAAACTAAAAATACAATTGTGAGTGGTGTTTAAGAAAAACTACTTCAGAATCACTAATTGTGATACCAATATATTTGTAGGGAGGGTGGGCGTCCTCGATGCCACAATCCAAACAGTAAAAGATCAGCAAATGTTGTGTTGTGTTTAGTTTACCACGAGAACAATTAATACAAAAATTTCTTGACTATCTTAATTTTATTTTATCAAAATTTTCCCAAAACCCTTGTTAATGGTTAATGGATTGGATTGTTGGTATATTGAACACCCACGCACCCTAAATATTTCCAAAATTTAAACTATAGTTGCTATAGAAGTTTTCAAAAACTAAAAATACAATTGTGAATGATGGATAAGAAAAACTACACCAGAATCTTTAATTGTGGTACCAATAACTATGTAGGGAGGGTAAGTGGCCTCTATTCCACAATCCAAACTGTAAAACATCGCGAGGGCTGTGCTGTGTTTAGTTTACCACGAAAAAATTATTTCACAATTTTCTTGTCTGTTTTATTCCATTTAATTAAATTTTCCCAAAACCCTTACTAATGGTTAATAGATTGGATTGTGAAATAGTTGACACCCACCCACCCTACATATTTCCAAAATTCAAACTACAATTGCTGTTGAAGTTTTCAAAAACTAAAAATAAAATTGCGAGCGATATTTAAAAAAAATACACCTGAATCTTTAATTGTGGTACTAATGAATATGTAGGGTGGGTGGGTGGCCTCTATCCCACAATCTAAACAGTAAAACATGAGCGAGGCTTGTTCTGTGTTTAGTTTACCACGAGAAAAATTAATACAAAAATTTCTTGTCTATCTTATTTTAATTTTATCAAATTTTCCAAAAACCCTTGTTAACGGTTAATGGATTGGATTGTGGGATAGTGGTCACCCACCCACTCTACATATTTCCAAAATTGAAACTACAATTTCTGTTGAAGTTTTCAAAAACTTAAAATACAATTGCAAGTGATATTTAAAAAAACTACACCAGTATCTTTAATTGTGGTACTAATAAATATGTGGTGGGTGGGTGGCCTCTATCCCACAATCCAAACAGTAAAACATCAGCGAGGGTTGTGCTGTGTTTAGTTTACCGCGAAAAAATTATTTCAAAATTTTCTTGTCTGTTTTATTTCATTTAATTAAATTTTCCCAAAACCCTTACTAATGGTTAATAGATTGGATTGTGAAATAGTTGACACCCACCCACCCTATATATTTCTAAAATTAAAACTATAATTGCTGTTGAAGTTTTCAATAGCTAAAAATACAATTGTGAATGATATTTAAGATTCTTCAATATCTTATTTTTATTTTATCAAAATTTTCCTAAAACCCTTGTTAATGGTTAATAGATTGATTTGTGAGATAGTGGCCACCCGCCCACCCTACATATTTCCAAAATTTAAAGTACAGTTGCTGTTAAAGTTTTCAAAAACTAAAAATATATTTGCGAGTGATATTTAAGAGGAACTACTCCCAAATCCTTAATTGTAGTATCCATAAATATGTAGGGTGGGTGGGTGGCCTCTATCCCACAATCCAAACAGTAAAACATCAGCGAGGGTTGTGCTTTGTTTCTTTTACCATGAAAAAATGAATACAAAAATGTCTTCTCTATATTATTCAATTTTTTATTAAAGTTTTCATATAACACTTGCTAATGATTAACTAATTGGATTCTGGTATGTGGCCACCCACCCATCCTACATATTTCCAAAATTTAAAATACAGTTGCTGTTGAAGTTTTCAAAAACTAAAAATACATTTGCGAGTGATATTTAAGAAAAACTACACCCAAATCTTTAATTGTAGTATCAATAAATATGTAGGGTGGGTGGGTGGCCTCTATCCCACAATCCAAACAGTAAAACATAAGCGAGGGTTGTGCTTTGTTTCTTTTACCATGAAAAATGAATACAAAAATTTCTTCTCTATATTATTCAATTTTTTATTAAAGTTTTCATATAACACTTGCTAATGATTAATTAATTGGATTCTGGTATAGTGGCCACCCACCCATCCTACATATTTCCAAAATTTTGAAAAATTTTCTGTTCGAGGTTTTTAAAAACTAAAAATACAACTATGAGTGATGTTTAAGAAAAATTACACCAGAATCTTTAATCGTGGTACCAATAAATCTGTAGGATGGGTGGGTGTACTCCATTCTGCAATCCAAAAAGACCTTCTTATTTAAATAACATTACTAATAGATATTAAGAATCTCAACAAAAAATGCCATTGTTTGGCCACGGAGATTAAAGGTTTTCCTTTGATTTAAACGAAAAGTTGATGTAGACTAGACTAGATTGTAGATTGAAACAAGCGCCAAAAGATTTATTTATATTTTCATTACCAAACCGTAATTTTCCGAGGCCTGCTTTATAACATAAGTTTAATGGCACCTTGTGAAGTCTTACCTCAAGCCTGCTGATGATTAAGTTCTTGTGAGCTTTATGCTGCTTGTAGTAAAGCCTTATGTAATGATCCATCATATTCGATCAGCTTAGTCTTTGAAACCGAAGACTAAGCAGGTTAGAAGAAAATGATAATAAAGTTGGCCGTTATGCTGCTGTATTGTGTCTTGACCCATACCCATCTCAATTTACTTAGACGGTCGGATTTCTAGAAATCTTAATGATTCATTCACTTAAATCCCGCCTAAAAAAGACCTATCATTGCATAGTTTCAACACGGAAGAGTGGTTTTGGTAGGTAGGTGTCCGTTACTACAATAGTATAAGGGTCCATTGTAGACCAGAAAAACTAGTTTCAACGGCAATCACAGAAGAGTGGTTTTAAAAGATTGGAGAGACACTACCGTAATATAAAATTGTCTATGATGGATTTACTCTCCTCTGATCAAAAAAGCGGTAGTATAAGGGCATTGTATTCATCTGAAGACTTAGGTAGACTAACGTACATGTATCTGCGAACACTCGAATAACTAAAGGTAAGAACTAGAAATTACTTATAGCCAAATGCCTTAGCAATCTATTACTTAACAACACGTGTTTAAATCTCGGAAATCAAATCTAACCTATACAGATCACTAAGGAAGCTTTCTATCTTTATCTATTTTTTTATTGTGCCCTAAACAACACGAGAGTAGTATATATTATCCTATTTATCCATATAATGCTGTTTTTCTTTGCACTAACAGCTCTTTTGTAAATTTGCGTTGACAGAAAATATCATAAAAATATAATACAAGTGGAGGTTAAAAGATATGATGCGTTAGTGTATAGCTCTTCATAGCTCTATCAGCATTAGATATATTTTCTAATCAACGCTAATTTAAAAGACGAAATCTGACTCTAAGGATCACGTTGGTTACTGGTTCGAGGACCTCAACTTTCAAGACAAATGCATCCAAAAATATACTATTCCTTATCTATCTAAAAAACAATCGAAACGGCTAGTCTGGCCACTTAGTACTTAGTTTAACTCCAAGTCGTTCCACAAGGCTCAGCTCTATCACCTTCATAAAACAATTTCAATTTACAATTTTGATGCTTCGGAATCTTGTTATATTACTATCAAGAAGTAAATTAAGAGTGCGTACTTAATAAATAGATCCATTTTCGATGTCATCAGTATAGTGTCGTTAGATCAGCCGGGAGGAAATCACTTGTATGTCTTAAATTATCAAATACTAATACTGATAGAAATAAGAAAGGCGCTAATTATTTTTTTATATACTTTAAGTATGAAGTTAATTCTTTATTTTGTTGAAGAGTTAAGTATTTTAAAATTGTATAAATAAGTTTTAAAAAGTTTTCTTCATGTTAACAATTTCCTAAAGACCCAAACAACAGTAGCATCAAATATTCAAGGGCGAATAATGCATTACGTTTACAAAAATTACACAAAGAAAAACAAACCAAGTACATTTCATGTATGTTTTTATTAACAGCAAAATATAACAAGCAACAATAGAGAGATTTATCCTTCCGAAACATTACGACCGAAAGCGTATAATACGCGTTCGCATCTTTTATCTTACGTTCGAAAAAAGAAACGATGCAAAAGGAAAAAAAGGAATAATCCGACCTCAAACCCGCACGTATTATTCCTTGCTATACATGACCTAAAATAATTAAAGTCATCCGACCATATTTATTGCGGCGCCATATATCAGATGATAAAGTAATAATTCTTATTAATGGCCCAAGAGTGGTCTCCTTCTGGGTGTTTTAAGAGTTTTATCTGGAGTTTTGGAGTGCGTCCAGGAAAATCATACAGAATGTTATCAAGTAGTAAATGATTTCCGATAGGGTGTTATAATAGATGGGACGGGGATGATATCCGGGACGGGGGGATAATAAGGCGGATCACCTTGCGGGTTATAATAAAATCTTTATGGGCTATAAATTAATTACGAGGAGGTAATTAATTAATTAGTTGGTTAATTTACTTAAACTTGCAGATACTTCACATGCTAAGGGTTATGCATTTATTATGGCTTATACCTCTATTACTCTATAATTTCAGCTTTATGAGAAGATAGGAAGGATTTATTGTTTTTTTTTATTTGATGATGATAATAATAAGTTTCAAATAGCAACTGAAGAGAAACATAAATTTAGAAAATATTTATAAAGTATGGATGTACACAAATTAATTAATTAAACTACACAAATTAACGGCAGAAAAACTACGTGGTTTTAATAGCCACTACTACTATGAAAAATAGAAATAATTATATACTAATAATTATCATTATTTCTCAGAAAACTTCATCATAAGAAAAGTATAAAATTAGATACATGATGACATAAACAAATAACTGCAAATGTTATAACAAATATTTATGAAAATGGTATCATTCCTTATTTATTAATAATAATGAATTATTTGCTCAAGTTAAACTAAATTACGCATATATTCTTAAAATAATATACAATTGAATTATTCTTTGTGAATCACGCAGACTACTTTTTTTCAGAAATATATAAACTGATTAACAATCTACGAAACAATGAATAAAAACCCGTATTAGGGAGACCTTTCATTTACGAGGGTAGTAATCCAATAAAATAAATTTGACACTGTCAATTCTTTTTATTTCTTTCTTAAATTTCAACAACGCCCGTCAATTATTTTAATTAAAGAAACCCTCCATAATACGTAATGTCTAAGGTTTCCTCGAAATACAGAGCGTCTAAATACTTTTTATTAAAAGTGTCATATTTTTATATAGTTACATAATCTATTTGCACATATATTCATTTTTTATTAGAAGTGTTTAAAATGAGTAATAAATAAACAGAAAAGATGTATTTACGTCAGCAAATTGGGAATACAATTAATACATCTTAAAACGACATTATACTAAGATTAATCTTGAAGTCTTAATCATAACGACAAAGATGACATTGAAAGAAAATTGTCATAAATAGATTACAGTACTAAATACCCTAATATCAAACCTTAGATTGCCCTGTGATGGATTGTAATAGTTAACTAGGAATAATGATCAAAATCAAATCTCTTATATTTAAAACTACAATTTAAACAGCTTTAAGAGTTTTTCTAATTGGAACCTTTTACAAGAAATATTTTGAAAAGAAGAAACTGAAGAAATTAATAAACAGAAGAACAGTTAAAAATATTCCTGTAGGATGGAGAAGTTTTTGTACCTAAGCTAGTGGAGAAAAAACGAAAGCCTCGTTGCAAACATCTGGACAACTGGCTGATCAGTAATGTAACTTTAGAAGAGGCAAGGTGTTGTATGTATTCATTTGGCATATATAAAGCGCTGATTCTAAAATCGGCGGTCTCACCCTACGGCTTCAAGGCCTTCAAAAATTATAAGCGATTGCTAAAAAGATTATGCGAAGGAGAAACTTGAGAAAAGAAGCAATTGAAAAGCGAGTTAAGAGACTTAAGACAAGTATTCCTGCTGGATGAAAAAAGCCTTCAAGCATAAGCTAGGAAAGAACAAAGGGGGAGGCTGCTTACATCTAGAGGACTAGCTGACTAAAAATTGCAGCTTCAAAACAGACAGGATTGCAAGACACGATATTGACAGTTCGAAGAAACGAAAAGGTAGGTTTATGAATGTATTCATTAGACGTCCCATGCAACGTGCTGAAGTAAAAAGAAGCTATTGTCTTTAAAACTTCAACTTCAACCGCTTTAAGAATTAAATTAATTAGAAGATTTTACTTCAAGGATTATATGAACAAGAAAATTAGAAAGAAGTTATAAGGCTTTAGACTCTTATTCCTGTTTGATGGAAAAAAAAACTTTTCGTGAGCATGCAAAAATAGAATTACATTACAAACATATGGACGACTGATCTACGTGCAATGTGGCTTCAAAAGAAGCAGTTCTATAAGAGACGCAATTCTGGTAGTTCGCAGAAATAGATAGCAGGGTGTTGCATACGTTCATGAAGCGTGATGCCTGTGCTGAAAAGGGGACATATTGCTTCTCCTGAAGAATAAGCAAAAAGTCTTCTCCTCCTTTAGAACTACTATACATTGGCACAGAGGGCGAAAGGAGTCTGTCGGAAATTCTATCACTACTATAAAATTTGTTTTCTTGGCTCCAACGAAAAAAGCGAATACTACAATAATTTGTTAATAATAGTGAGTAATTAACGTTTTGCAAATCTGAACTGGATAGTATCAATGGTAGTAGAGAAGATGGCGAAGTAAATAACCTAGATGGACTAGAAACAGCAAGCGCTATAAGGTTATCACGCAGAATATTAAGTCGTACACTGGCAATGAGAATCCAGATCTTAGAATATAAACTACGAAATCAAGAAGGAAATGAAATGAATGTACAGCTTATTAAGTCGACTATATGCATGCTGAGACCGTGAATAGCAGTAATCAGACTAGTGGCCAAAATAGGAGGCCCGGTAGAAAGAAAAAGGTTGCAAAGCTTTTTTACAGAGTGCCCTGTTTCCAGAGAAACATACGTAGGGCAGTCAATACGTTAAATACGTTAAGGACCACTGTCTTAAGAATAATTAGGGACTACAGGAAAATGTCTTATTATCAACCTTTTCTCCTTATCAACTTCTACAAAAAAGAGCAGAGAAGATTCACGTACGTACAGAATGATATTAGAAAGAAAGAAGAACATTTTCTGATTGGAACGCCTTGCCCTGAATGGAAAGCGACAAAATTTATATACATTGGCTGATGAAAAAATTTTGCAACTTCATCTCCGGACATGAAAGAATTTTGCGACTTCATCTCCTCTAGCATTTTTATCTATTAACGTAGAAATAATATTCTATAATCCTGCAGGGTTGCTTTGATTTCTGTCAGTCGAACTATTGATCTTGCCGTCTTCCGCTCTGCTGATACTTTTTAACACTTATACTACCCATTATATGTGCTTCTTCTGAATGCTTTTGTGCAAGAACTCTGGATGGATGCTAGAGTTATGGTAAGAGTAGTAGAGTGGAGTTTGAAATAAAAAAAATCACTATTTTAATAAAATTATGGATGATAGAAGGTACGGGAAAGTGATCTACTTCTTTCTACATTCCAATGTTAATGTTCCGGGCATTTCTTCAGAGAATTAGAAAAACGGAGGAGAAATGATGCTAATTCTCTCCATCTGCAGAAGTGAACATTCGCTGAGAGGATATTTACCAGAGAAAAAAGTGAGAATTAAATGATAGAATCCGAAGAGAAATACCGAGTAAAAAACAGTCAATGTAAATAGTACCTAGGAGCGAGAAAAATCGTAAACGTAATTTATTAGTTCATTTACACATTGAAATTGTAAATTGAACATTCCCTTATACTAGTTTTAAGTCTTTTTAGGTATATAGTATCGGTTCAGACTCAACAAAAACAATAACAGTGACAGTTTAGACAACTCATTCACAACTAAGCAACCACTCCGGAACGTGTAACCTCTATTATTGTATAATTTTTTTAAAAAGGCAGAGAAATAACTCCAAACTAATAATTCCGATAGAAATATTGGCGTCCCGTTCCCAAGGGAAAGACTATGAGAGAGTAATTTTATTTATTTTTAAGGCATCTACTTCGTTATACATGTTGAACACTAATTAAAACACTTTAACTTTGTTTGTATAACACTGTATTTATTTTGTGACTATAGTTTCGGTAACTAAACGTACCATTATCAAACATAAAGTACTTTATGTTTGATAATGGTACGTTTAGTTACCGAAACTATAGTCACAAAATAAATACAGTGTTATACAAACAAAGTTAAAGTGTTTTAATTAGTATGAGAGAGTAGTCAGTCGTCCCAAAAAACAGGCTTGCAAATATTATTCTGTTAGGTTAGGTTGGGTCCCCTGGAGGTCGATCAAGGTGCATATATTATATCACATATAGGAGAAATACTAAGAGGATATTTGATGTGCGGGTGCAACAGTGATAAGTCCTAGGTCCTATACTGTGGAACATGAAGTTTGGCGAGGTTCTGGAGCTGCAGCTACCTGTCGGCGTCACGACTATCGCATACGCCGATGAGCTGGCACTCATAGTCAAGAACAAAACAGTTGTGAAATCACAAGAGATAGCATCGAGAGGCGTTCGAAATGATAGAATGGTAGCTTGAAGCTCTCTACGAATAGGGCTGGAAAGCAGCCAGGCAATACGATTATGGTAGAAGGATCGGAATCGACAAGGCAGTAAAGTATCTAGAAGAATTGCTAGAGATCAACCCCAGATGCAGCCGGCATTGCACCAATCGATATCTAACATAGGAGGAACAGACGACGGGCATAGACGGCTGCTAATGTCGGCGGGCAAACCTAAGATGCTGTATGCGGCTCCGGTATAGTAACAGAGAATAACGCGGCCAAGGCAATATGAGTGCTGATAATTGCCTGTCTGCGAATATCAAGAGCCTACCGGACGACGTCAATGGATGCAGTGGAAGTGCTTGGAGACTTACATATAATCAAGAAGGTCGAAGCTTACTGGGCACAGAAGGAAACCGGCGACAAGGAGACGACAAAGGCAAAGGCTTAAAGCAGAGCTATGGTTGAATGGCAGGGGAGATGTCGGACCAAGAAAAGTTGTACAGGCATGGATAGAGAAGAAACACGGAGAGCTAAGCCTCCACCTCACTCAGCTAATGAGCGGGCACGGAAGTTTTGGTAGCTACTTACATCGAATAGGCAAGGCAGCTACGACAAAATGCAAATATTACCTATAATGGACGGCAGAGGAAAACAGCCTGAGGGATATAATCGGGGACATGAATGAGGTAAGTGTCGTCGAAAAGATGGTCGGGGATGAGAAGAACTGGGATGCGGTGGCAAAATTAGCCCATCAGGTCATTTTCAAGATGCTGGCCGACGAGATTGCTGAGAGAAACATCGGAGTAAACTGATAGAACGTAGATCCGTAGATACCCCTGAGGCAATACCGAGACTAAGCGATTCGAAGGAAGAGAGAGGGGCAGGGTTTTAGTCGGTCAGAACAACATCTCCAACCCGACAGTATGCAAGAAGAATATCCAAGAGCCAATGTCTGTTTAGCAGATTTCCTCACCCCCTCTACAGAAAAAATAGGTTGGGTGTGGTTAGAATTAGATACGTTTTCAATAAATTTGGTTAGGTTTTATAGGGGTTACTTTGGATAGTTTAATAAATTTTAGGTATGACTAGGATTTAGTTTAGTTTGCTTATATTATTTTAGAGCAGACATTATCAGGTTGGATTCCATTGGGTACGGTTAGGCTTGACTAGGCTACTGCTTCTTAGCATATGGCTAAAATAGTGTTTGTATTAGGCTTTAGGCTAGATTAGTACTGAAAATTGAATTGAATAACAGATATTCAATTTGTTGAACACCTAAAAGTACAAACAAATCAAAAATACTTTTTTTATCATAGAACTAAAAAGAAGCTATTGTCTTTAAAACTACAACTTCAACTGCTTAAAGAATTTAATTAATTAGATGCTCTTACTTCAGGATTATTGAAAAAAGAAAATTAGAAAGGAGTTAAAAGCCTTTAGACTCTTATTCCTGTTGGATGGAGAACAAAAAAACTTTTGGTGAGCATCCAAAAAAGGAATTATGTTACATTACAAACATCTGGAGGACTGATCTACGTGCAATGTGGCTTCAAAAGAGGCAGTTCTTTAAGAGACGCAATTCGAAAATTGAATTGAATAACAGATATTCAATTCGTTGAAAGTATTAAAACATTTATCTAAAATATAACGCCTAAAAGTACAAACAAATAAAAAACGTAGAACTAGATGAAATAGTTTATAACATCCTACGCAATATTCAATATTTAGTTGACTGTGGTCGACTTGGGAATTGAATATAATTATTAATAAAAAAAAATTCTACTGAACCGTAGGTGCGCAAATTTATCTACGAAACAATAAAACATATCGCACGAGAGTCGCAAATTCGATAAAAAAAGCAATTATTTGAATACAAGTTATGTTTCTGTCTTAGCTTAGTGACCAGTTTTTGCCTGAAAAGCGAAAGGTCACAGGTTTAAGTTCCATCCACAAATATATCTCTTTCATTCGTAAATAAGCTACATCCAAGCAAAAAGGGAAGTCCTATTTGCGTGACACGTTAACAGTAAATCATGAACTTGAATAGAAAGCAAAAATAAGAAAGATGCATAACTGACCTTTATGGTACATTCCTAAACTATGTCAGAAAATACAAAAACTAGAGATGACATTTAAAAAATGTTATTATATGATCAAATTGGATAAGAGCAGCAAAATTCTAATTGGATCTAGAAAAAGTTTCTGATAATTATTTTGAAATTTTATACCCATTTTGGATCTAGAAGTAGCAATGAGAACATGAAAAAGTATATATCAAATTAGGAAGAATATGTTAACCCTTCAAAAACTTATAGTTAATAAGCCTAGTCTGTGTAAAACACTTTTGTCCTAAAATTAATAATAAAAAGGGTACCTCCAATTCCGCCTTAATGAAGCAATATGTACCATACAAAATAAAAATGTGGAACACCCTCAAAGAAGAATATGAGATTTGAGAGGAAAAACTTAATGCATAACTCGGCCAAAAATGTAACAAGATCTCTAATAAAGTTTTTTGATTTTAATAATTATTTGTGTCAGAGTTATTTTTCGGCTTTCTTGAAGATTTTATTAAGTTTTTTATATTTCTATTTAATCTGTGAAAAATTATGGAAGTTTAATTTAAACCTACAGATTAATTAAAACATTCTTTCCGAATTAATCAAACCTCCGATATAAAGGCAATTGATTATTATTATTATAAGGGCAGGCACTATCAGGTTGGATTTCTTTGGGTAAGGTTGGGTTTGACTAGGTTACTGCATAGAATGGCAATGTAACCTGTAAATGAACAACTCTAAATATATTGCTAAACTATTAAGAAACTAATTCACCCAAAATCTAACACAGATAACAAGGCTAGCTAAAAGAAATAACTCATCGACAAAACACTCTTCCCGAAGAAAATCCACGATAGAAAGGCAATTTCTTTTATTATTATTAGGGGAGACATTATCAGGTTGGATTTCATTGGGTAAGGCTAGGTTTGACTAGGTTACTGCATAGAAAGGCAGTATAACCTGTATATGAACAACAAAAAATATATTGCTAAACTATTAAGGACCTAACCTACCCAAAAATTAACACAGATAACAAGGCTAGTTAAAAGAAATAATTCATCGACAAAGAGTAGTTCACACTAAAGAAAAAAGCCCTTAATAGCCTTGCAAACACAATTCATAAAGTAGTAAAAGGAGTATAAAAAAAGAAAAAACATACAAAAAATGATCTATGCAACTAAGCAACTTTATGTATCAAAAGTTAATAGGGCGAAATGGGGAGAAATCAAACAAGCGCTATGTGTTTTTTGCTTATAAGACATTCGTCTAGTCAACACTATTAACTCTTAATACAGAAAATTATTAAATTGATCATTAAGCTTTTAAATATATGAAACTATCTCGAGTGTATGACGAAAATAGAATTCTAAGTGAAAATATCGTTCCACAAGGTTAGATCTTAAGAACTGTTTTCTAGAATATCATATACGACGTGTTATCCAAATTTAGTTTAACTAAAGGCGTAATACTAAACGACTAATTTATACATCTAAGTTTATTGCAACCGGGAATTGAGCGTTTCAAATCATTCGATGGAAAATTATTAGTTTTAAATAAATCATTTATACAAATGGTAAATAATAAAGGGCCTGATGTAGTCCCTTGTGGAACACCGCCGACAATGTATCCCACTTGCTCGATTATTAACTTGATGACCAACATACCGGTACATCTCTAGAGGCATAAATACGTGTTACCAGTACCTGGCGTTTTGTTAAAACTGATATTGTGGTACAATTCCACAGTATGACATTGAATCACACACGTATCCATAACCGAGTGTAATCGAAATACACCAAAACCGCGAATTAATGCAAACCGCAAAGATTTCGTTCAAGGCGACGAAGTGACACATTAATAACGGCGAAACGATTACGCATTCGAAATTAAAACAATATTGTGTTGCACGATGGGCAACGGCAATGATTCACCTAATCTGGGGTCCAATTTATTAAACCACAGTCTCTCCATATGGCATGTATTTATGACACACACTCAGTCCCGATTGTGTCTCCCGTATTATCACTGCACGGCAACGCAACCGTTCCACTTCCTGTTATTCAATGTTCCCACATAAAGTACGAAGTAATCAGAAAATACATATCGAAAAACATTCTCGTGTTTCAAAATACCGGTATGGATTTCCACTTGTGCTCGCTCCAATGAACATTGCGAGCAGATCAGACGGAGTCTGTTGCGAATATTAGTTAATTAATATGCAATCCCTAATATAAAAAACAATTTTTGGTACTTGAAATGATAGCATTAGCAATGATTATCAAACTTTGGAAGGAAGAATAAAATGCAGGAATACTTTCCTTCAAATTAATTGTGATTAAAAAATGAAATCTTAGTACCAGATCTAAATCTTAAGTTTGTTTAAATTGTGAATTAGATTACTTTAAATTTACAAAAAAAGTTTTCATACAACTATCTATACAACATTTGCTTTCAGTAAGTATTAAAGTTAAATGTTTTAGATTTTGAACACAATAACATTTTATATAAACCGTTAATTAAAACTGACGTAAAGAATAAAGAAGTAAACATGTAGCTGAAAACAAATATGACAGAGAATGCCCGACTGCTATTAGCAATAAAATCCTTCTGAGCATTTGCCTTCAGAAAGTATTGAAGTTAATTGCTTTAGATTTTAAATACAATAACATTTCGTGTAAACAATTCTTTAAAGCTTTGAAACATAAAGAAAGAATAAATATGTAAACGTGCAGCTGAAAACAAATATGACCGAGGATGCCCGAAGCTTAGATTCCCTTGTACATTTAGTAAATTAATAACAAGCTGTCATTTTATATATAAAATATATTTAATTCAGTCGCTGGTTTATGAAGTGGATATTAAAGGGACATGATTAAATTTATTATTAGATAAATCCTCTATTTTTCAACTAATAAAAAATACATTATCTGAATTACGTGAAACAATCGTACTCAATTCTTAAGCTTCTTACCCTACAAAAATATCGACCCCCGTCAATATCCTATTAAAAGAAACACGAAATGTAATACCCTCATCATGAACTTTCATCGAGTCGTTCAATATTTCACGGGACATAAAGAGATTAATGATCGCGACTAACGTTTTAATTCAGGCCAGACAGATAAAATTGCCCTCGCTGACGGCATGACCCATTGGTCGAAATGACACCATTTCAATTAAGCAGAAACATACGTGAAAATTTAAACTAATTGTAAACGCAAATCGAGCAAACAATTAAATTACGGGATTATTTCATATGGACGAAACAACAAATATTAAAGCAGAATTGCGCAGACGAATCTTTAATGAAAACTCTAAAATTAGTTTGTTTAAAAACTTATTAATATAAAGACCTTTATTATTTTTATTCTAAATGTACTAAGCAATAATTAGCTTCTAGTTGAAAATAACATAATTAAAGCAAATAATTTTGTTCTAACAATCGCGCTGACTGAATAAGTAAATATTTCAATGGTTGAAATTATAAGCAAAGATTTTTGACAAAGTTTAGACATGAATTGGAAATATAATTAATAATATCATGATAACCATTTTTTTAATTGTTCAAGTGTAAACAAATGAAAAAGTGATTTCAATTCCCAATGATTTAATTATAGTGAGGTCTTAAAGATCGAAACACGTGTCTGTAAACGTTTTATAATATTGTTTTCTGCAATATTTAATGTTCAGCATTTTAAATATGGAAGGCCAATTGTCAAAATTAACGATAACATCATGGACATCATGCAAACATTGTTTCGATTGCCCAAGAGTTAAAGATTGTACAAAAAAAAACGTTTGGAACGATTTGAAAAATGTATGAGCGCCACAAGATTTAACGCAAAAAACCTCAGGGCCTGAATTTCCATCTGCGAATCGCTGCTAAATCGCAACAAAATCGACCCATTTCTGAAGCAATTGATGACTGGTGATGAAAAGTGGATCACTTACGACAACGTCAGCGAAAATGGTTGTGGTTTAATCGCGGTGAGCCAGCAGAAACGGTAGCAAAGCTACGATTCATGGTTAGAAAGGTTTTGCTGGGTGTTTGGTGGGATTGGCGGGGAATTATCTACCTACCCCCCTAGGACCACACTCTTAAATATAAACTGTCAAAAATTGGACCGTCTGAAGGAAGCAATCGCCCAGAGGCGGCCAGCTTTGGCCAATAAAAGAGGAATTATGTTTCATCAGGCCACACACATGGATAGTGGTTCGGCAGAAGCTCAGAAAGCTTCTTATGCATCCACCTTACAGTCCGGATCTATCACCAAGATGGTAATCACTTCACTGTTCCTGTCCATGGCCTAAAAAAATTGGTGATGAAAAATTCGCTTCAAGAGAGGCTTGTGAATATTGACTCTCTCAATTTCTTGCCAATAGAAGCATAATGAAATTACTTTCAAAATGGCAAGACGTTATCAAAAAAAAATCTGCGCATATTTGACATTAATCGAATCATTCTAACAATGGCAATTAAAGTCATCAATTTCATACAAAAATAATAGATTTATTTTTACTACACCCCAACTTGATTTTTAATCTGAGTTGCCGTACAGGCTGATTTAATAAAGAGAATGGTTGCGACCGTTACTACGTGGTAATCCATACTTACACTGAATTGAAAAATTCACTATGTTTTAACCACAAATAATATAATATAATATAATTATTTGTGGTTAAAACATAGTGAATTTTTCAATTCAGTGTAAGTATGGATTACCACGTAGTAACGGTCGCAACCCTTCTCTTTATTGATTTTTAAAAGTAGTAATAAGGCTGTATTGGTGAGATATTAAAGATGAAAACGCGTGTTTTATAAACTAGTTTCTTGCATTATTAAAAAATGTTGAAGTTGATGAAAAACGACATTTTAAAACTTTTTCAGTTTTCTTAAAACCAAAAAAAAGTATTGAGTGTTGTCATGCGCTAGATCAAAGAAATCTCGCATGTGGCATATTTCTTGATTTGTCAAAAGCCTTTGACAGCGTAGATCATGAAATATTGTAAAATAAATGGCATTTTAAAAACTGATTTAAATATTTATTTTCAACAGCGATTTGATCAAGTCTTCGCAAAAAACAGTTGAAGAGTGTTTACTTTAAAAATTTGTAAGATTTTTTTTATTTTCAACATTTATTTCTTGCGCACAAAAATAATTTTCATTGTTAAAGAAAAAACAATAAAAAAATATAATTTAATATTTCGGAACTTCTTCATTTCCTAAAACGAAAAACAGTTGATTGTCTAAAATAGGCATTTTTAAAATAGATTTTCTACCTTTTTAAAAAATCAGCTCAAGGCATTAAAAAATATAAGAATTTGTATTTGAAGCATTTATTTCTTACTACTACTAAACATCTTTATTCACAGAATGAAAATAAAATATAATACGTTTAATGTATAAAATAAAATAAATTCTAACATAATTGGTCTTCTGCTTCATGGCTATCGACCAGTGGTCTTTCAGCCCTCTATTTCTTATTTTGTTAACAAAAAACAAAACAACCTGTAAATGTTAATAACCGAAATTAAAACATTATGTTTGAATTTTATTTTCTGCTTTTCTTCAACTTTTTAATGTTTTTAGATAAAAATTAGTTGATTATTGTTTAAAAATATATGTCAATTTTTATTTTTCAATTCTTCAAAAAAAAAACAGTGGGATGTTGTTTTAAATAATTGAAAAAAAATATAGGAAACCATTTTTATTTTCATTATTTATAAATAAATTTAAAAAAAACATAACAATACAGTTGAATTTTTGAAAATAAATATAAATTTGAATATCGTCTTCAGTTTTTTTTCTTTTTTTTATTTCTAACATTATTTCTTCATTTTTTTAATAGTTGAAGCTTGTTTCGAATGAATGATATTATAAAATAAACTAAACAATTGTTGATTTCTTGATTTTTTGAATAAAGAATACAAAAAAAACAATTGAATACTAATAAATAAACGATATTAGGCAGAAAGACCTCTGGTCGATAGCCTTTTGACAGATTAACTCACTAATACATCATTCATTATTCACTATGTTTTTGTAAATATTGTAAAATTTGTCAATAAATATATGTATCTATCTAAACGATATCATAAACTCTATATGTTACTTCTCTTTTCAGGATTTCTTCAATTTTAAACAAAAACAACCAGTTGATTATTGTTATTGAATAAACTTTTAATTGAAAAAGTGATTTATATCATCTCAGCCGATTTCAATATAAACATAAATAAAGAGTCGCCTCAAACCTTTTTTTATTAACATTATTAAATACATTTAATACGGTTGTTACAGTACAAAACTGGACACGAATTCGTATTTCTAAAAATTCAACAATTGTTAATAATAATATTTTATTTATTAACAATATGTTATATAAAAATTCGCAAAGAGGAACAACCTATTCGCCCGGTAGTTTCATTTATTAATTCTCCAGCCCAAAAAATCTGTGCATTTCTAAATTCATTATACAAAGAACAAACTGACTTTAAGGATCCCCACTCCATAAAAAATTCAATTGAATTAACTAGTAAACTGTCTTCATTCAAACTAGAACCAAATTATAAATTAGTCTCATTTGATGTCTCAAAGATGTTTGCAAATATACCTTCACTAGACTGCTTAAAATTAGTTAAAGAATCATTTGACAGAAACAACATTCACGTCTCTATAAAAACAGAATTTTTAAATTTATTGGAAATTGTTTTAAACAATAATTACTTTACATTCAATAATAAATTTTATACGCAAACAGTAGGTCTAGCAATGGGATCACCACTAAGACCACTGTTAGCAGAAATATTTATGTCAAATCTAACGTTAAAAATATTAAATTCTCCGCTTGGGAAAAGACAAATTAATATGTGGCATCGGTATGTTGACGATATTTTAGTCTGTTTTACAGGAACTGAAAGACAGTTATCCCATTTCCTACTATTTATTAACAATTTGCACCCAAAAATTAAATTCACAATTGAATCAGAACAAAATAATCATATTAACTTTTTAGATCTTTCTATTTCAAGAACTGATAACATTTTTTCATACGAGATTTATAGAAAACCCACATTCACCAACTCCATCATTCCTAACAATTCCCGACATCCTCACAAACACAAAATGGCAGCATTTAACTCAATGATCCACCGAGCACTAAATATACCCCTATCAGATGTTTCCTTCAAAAAATAAATCAATACTATAAAGAATATCGCTTTTAGCAATGGTTATAATGTCAAATTAATAGATAAAATTTTAAATAAAAAAAAGATGCGTAAAATCAATAATATATTATTTGAGAATAACTCAATGTTGAAACCTAAAATGTTTAAATCATTAACTTATTTTGGCAATTGTAGTGTTCAAATCAAAAACGTTCTTAAAAAACATAATATAAATATTGCATTTAAACCATATTGTAAAATTAGTAATGTTATTTTTAATCCAAAAACAAAACAAAATAAACTAGAAAAATCTGGAATTTATAAATTAACATGTTCAAATTGTCAAGGAATTTACATAGGTCAATCTGGTCGAAATTTCAAGAAGAAGATTTAAAGAACATTTGCGCTCTATTAGAATAAAACAAGTTGATTAATCCACTTTTGCCAAACACATTATTGAACAAAACCATTCTTTTGGAGAGGATGTACTAACGATTATTCATTACGCCGAAAAGGGACGAAAAATGAATCTTTTAGAATCCCTAGAAATCCACAAAGCCCGCGCTAATCCGGGAATTCCACGAATTAACGACCAGGTTGACCTAATGTATTCTCCTATTTTTGACGCTGTCTGTAAATAATTTTATGTATGAAATTAAAAAAATATGTGCAAATCGTAGATTTAATTAACTTATGTTTCGATAATGGCAAGTGGAGTTGCCGAAACTAGTCAACATAATAAAAAATACAGTGTTATACAAACAAAGTTGAAGTGCCTCATATATTTATCCACAAAATTTGCCACTAACACCCACACACTCCACATCATAAACACCCTTTGTATCCAACGCAATCTTAACATAGCCCCTAAATCCAAACATTCCGAAACCACGAATTAATCTCATCTTTTCATTCAGCCCAAGCCTAAGAGCAGCGATAACAAGTATTAAAAGTTGTCAGGCTAAAAGACCTACGATCGATAACCATGAAGAAGGAGAAGACGAAGAGTTATAAAAATTATTGTTATAATTATATACTGTAATTATTATCTTCAATAACGATGTTTCCCTATTTCCCTCTGTAACAAAACAGTTGAAGGTTGACACAAATAATTGACGTATTTTTTTTTAATTTTCAGCATGTATTTCTTCAATTTTTTAATAGGAAGTAAAAAAGTGGTTGAATGTTAATAAATAAACGATATAAAAACTATTGATAGGCAATTTCTTTTCAGAATGTTTTCTATTTTTTTTAAGTTAAAGATTGCTTCAAATACATAAAATAAGTAATAATTTTTATTTCAGAATATATTTTTTTAATTTTTCAATTTTAAGTTGCTAAATAAACGACATTTAGATTTCAATTTACTTTTCGGAGTTTCAATTTTTAAAACAAAAATTATTTGATAATTGAACTTAAATCAATGATATTTTTACTTTCAGCATTTATTTCTTGAATGTTAAGAATTTGAGGTTTCTTTTAAGGATTTCTTATTTTTTTTTAATAAAAAACATTTATTTATTACCTAAAATAAATAACTTCTTCATTTTGTTTCTTTAATTCTTCAGAAAAAAAAGATATAAAGAATGTTTCAAATCAAATAATGAGGTTGAAAATAGTTTTTGTTTTCAGTATTTATTTTTTGATTTAAAAAAGAGTTGAATCTTAATAAATAAGAGAAATTAAAACCCCGGTGGTGGGCAAATGCGGTTGTTGCCAAACTAGCGTTAGCGATAGTGCAGCATCGTTAGTTCGGGTCAGCAATTGGATGGGTGACCGCTACCATTCGCCATTGGGATACAAGTAATGGCGTTTGGGAGTGATTGAGGCAATTCTTTAAAGTAAAAGGCTCATTCACACACACGCACATATCAATATAGAAATAACACGTTAAAATGACCACCTGGTCAATTCCCAAACACTATTGATACTTATTACTAAGCGAAATTTAAAAAATTAAATTGTCATTTGAGGATTCGTTCAATTTTTAAAACAATAATCAGTTGATTATTCCCTAAAACAAATGCCATTTTCAATAACAAGTAAGTTTAGTTTTAGCAGAAGAGGAAAATATATTGGAAACTTGCGGATAAAGTTAGTACAAATTATTTATTTGTAATAGATAAAGAATCAATTCTTTAATCAATAAACACTTGGTTTGTTAGAGTGATAATTCTTGATAATGCTGTAACAAGCGAAACTAGTCGAATAAATATAAAAAAATTGTGAAGTAAACCAAGTATTTAACAATTGTATACCTAATATTTCATAATATTTCACCTATCAAGTGAGAAAATTATTGAAGAGATTTATTCATTTTCAAATAATTACTAATTTACCACTTCTTTATCCAAAACTTACCAAATTACAAAAATCCTGAATTCCCAAAAGAAAAACAAATTAAAATACATGACAAGCGAATCAAACAGTTTATGGTTTATAGCAATTAAATTTCGCATAGTTACGACAACTAATCTTAATCAGTAACTTTTTTTAAATATATTTAGAAATATATAATTGTAATAATTTTTACTAAACAGTTGTGAATCGGATGAATCTTACAGAACCAAATCTGTTCTTTCAGATAGCCACTAAGAAATCCTCAATTAAGGGCAAAAAGTCCCTACTAAAACTTCGTTTCGCTATCCTCAACTAGGCTAGACTGATGAGATGCATAATTAATAGAAACCGGTCAATGGGTGTTGTTGAAAGAAAAATATAGCAATTCCCTTAATTCATTTTTATTTGGCTGATTTGCTGTAAGGTAATTCCCATGGGGGAATAATTACAGTTGAGAAAGTAAGGGTGAAATTAAACTTAAATATTAAGGAAATATAATATATTTTTGATTTTAATCATTTTAATCAATTTAGTTATGCAATCCAATGCCTGTCGGTGCTTTAATACAAAGAGTAGATGTTTTAACTATAATCTGTTAGTTTTTGTATAATTGTTTTAAAATAACGGTGTAGTAATTCTCGGAGAAATTATTTTTCTTATTAACATTTTTAATACTAATCAATTTTATTTGTTTATTTGTCGGTGGCTTCTTGAAAACACAAACAACGTTTGATTTTATCTGTATGGTTAACCATAATATTAATCCACGTACAGGGAATTATCAGCAATGTTTTTTTTTTGTCAATTTTACTAGAAGCCAAACTAAAAAATGTCAGTTTAATAGAACATTTTGAGATACTGTGCGCACACAAACATAATTTTCAAATAGTCGTAATCGACTCAGAGGGCCTCACAAAGTAATGGTTAATTATTTTCAGTATCATAACAGATTTTAATATATTCTTGTAAACTTAAACTTCGTACAATGTGATTAACAAAAAAATCATATTTAATATTTCCGCTGATATTTTGAATCCAGAAAATATTATATAATAGAGAACGATTTGTTCTAAAAGTAAACATATTGTTTAATAATAAAAATTGGCATAGCAGAGAGTATTATGGCATATTCGATCAATAGGGGAAAATCAGGATTTAGTGGAACTTTATTTTGAAAATCTTAAATTATATGTATGTTTTTCTTATATAAAATGTATTTAACATTTTGGAATATGATTAAGGGGAGTAAAATAAATAAATACCACAATCATAGTAAAATGATTAAAACAATATATCAATTAAAATTTAATCACTACCCCTTTTAAATACATTTTAAGACATTTTTCTAATACATTCACTATTTGTTTTGAGTTATGTGAAGTAATAATCACTAATAAAACACGATTTGATTTCTTTTCTTCACTAATTTAGTGAAGAAAGGAAATCAAATCGTGTTTTTCTAATACACTGAATTAGTTTAATAAAACAAGTCCTCAATATTGTTGTTTTCCTTTAAAATAAATTAGTATTCTCCTTAAACTATTTTCTTACCTCCTTTACGTAATCTTTTTCAACTACAAAATTCTTAATTTGTTGGTCTTTTTCATTCAAAGGAAAGTTAACAGTATAAAGCTAAACATATAAGTTTAGTAATTGTTAGAATTATCAACATTGATTTTCTATCTATTTTACTGAAATCTATAAAACCTAAAGTTTAAAATTTCAGTACAATGCCCTTGTTTTGCTTAAATAAATAATCTATTATTATTTTCAAATTATTTCCTTGTCCCCATTATGCAATCTTCTTTAACCAATAAAATTGGTTACAAGAAGATATGTTAAAATAAAATCGCTACTGTGGGCAGATTAAATGTTTAAAGCTGATAATTTTAGGACAATAATTAAGTCATTCATAAATAAGTAGATAATAATAATAATAGATTTATTTCCCAGCAGAAACAATAATATGAATAGATGTTATACATATGATGCTTATTATGTAATAGTTTTAAATGTGGTGAATTCAGAAAAATTATTACGTTAACATAATGCGAAAGTAGGTTGGCCAGTAAAATTTTTACCATCGATCTTCCTAGAAACTTATCAGACGGCTTATAAACATTACCTATATTTTACTAGCAACTTTTTCAAAGGAAATATAGATCAAATGATGAAATTAGTGATTCAGAAGGTGATCTTGGAAGTTTGAAATATGAGACAAACACTTATTACGCCCAACAAAACGAAACCGAAACTTTAAAAATCAATGTTCGTTATAATTATTAATAAGGAAGTTAATTGTTGAAAATTCATACAACTCCCAAAAAACATATATTAACTTATAACAATCATTTCAATTATATTATATTTTAATTATGTTATATATGTTAGAGGCTTCTACTCCGTTATAAATTTTATAGAAGTTATAGAAACAAAATTATTGTGTTTTATTCAATTTATTAAATTTTAATTAATATTTAACAATGTTTTATCGTGTATTGAGTGAAGAATTAACCATTAAAACACTTTATAATTGGTAAAACAATTATTACTCCAAGTATTTTTTTTAACTATAAAAGTGAATTTATAATTTAAAATTATAACTATTTCAAAAGTACTTAATTAAAATAACGATCAATTTAATAAAACAACCCCCTCCCTGTTCAGTAGTAATAGTAGTAGTACTGAAGTTACGCAATAACTAAGACGTATATTACATGAACTACAGCACTCTCCACTCGTGCTCCTTCGCACCGCGTATTAATAATAAACTAAAAGACCCGGTGACGGTATTAGCATAAGTGAAATATTTATAACGCCGACGCAGCCCTTACATTAGCGATTAATAAAGATCTAGAACTTTTATGATAGGCGAGGAAATGTGCAATGCAGATAAATGCTGTGATGTAATCGAATACAGCGAAAAAACTTTCTGCGAAACGGACCTTCGTGATTAACCCAAATACTGCGCGCAAACTTGCAAAAATAAGGCACTTTAACATTGTTCGGGAGTTATAGTTACGCCTTATAAAGCAAAGGAAGCAATTTTAAGTTTCAAGGTCTGAACGAGGGCGCGATATTATGTAACTTTTGCAGGATAATCTTATTAGAGTTCTTATTGGATTGCAAAAACATTTATACAATAAGAAGGCGCAAATTCCACCTATCGCAATCGTAATTGATTATTTATATGACTAATATATGCTTTTTTACACTACGTACTATTGATGATGTAAATTACGTAATCTATTATTTTTAGTTCTAATGTTGTTTATAAATAATTTGTTTGTAAAAGGTGCACACGGTGGAATATTTAAATGCGTTTCCCAAGGAGCACAATTAAAAAGTAGAGGAATGACCGGGGTGTCCTCAACCTTGACTTTGCCGGCGAAAGTGTTTATCCGCGATGGTTATTGTCGTCAACACCGCTGCCTACCTGAGAGAGATCCGCGTCTTCGCTGATCTTCTGCTCGACGGTCTGACTAGAGGAAACTTCGCAAAGTACAGAGAGGACGCCGACGAGCGTAAGTAAGCACATTTTCGTCGAGAAGTTCTCCATTCTCACAGTTTCGTAAACACTGCACAGGGTTTTAAACACCGAAAAAACACGCAAAATCGCTAAAGAACGAACCTTCCGCCACACAAACACCGCGGAATACTAGCGCGCGGACCGGTTATGTTCCCCCACTCGCGCTCCTTCAATCCGACTTCAATCCCACTGCGCACCCTCCGCCACTTCTACATATTCCTCTTCTGCTCATCACCGACGGAAAAACTAACCAGAGATTTTCTGCGGTAATTATTTCCTTCATTTGCGAACTGCCCAGGTCATCCCCTTAAAACTCTTATCTCGCTGATTGCCTCCCATTTTTTGCGCCGAAACTCATTTTTCAATCCCCTCTCCCTATGACGGATCATCGTAAAAAAGGGCTTGTTTCACGGATAGTAGGTTCTCCAAGTCGTGTCCTACAATCGACTGAAACGATTTAACAATGTAATATTTCTGTCTTACTAAATTTATAAATCTAATGAGAAATTAAAAATTATTAATTTTAATAAAAAAACAAATATTACTATAAATAAAGATATAAACCAAGACAATAAAAATAATTAAAGTATGTAATAATACAAATAATAAATTACAAATTATCTAAAAACAAGACAATAGATTTTATTCGCTTTATATCGACTAAACACATCAGCAATGTCCATGTCATGAATATTGTATATTGTGACATCACAGTCACAGGTAAATTGTATACATTTAAAAAGTTTTAGATCATTCAACAACAACGGGTCTTGATTGGTACCTTGAGAAACACTGTTTATCGCTAGATATCATTTAGAGACGTGATTTCCATGTTTTAAATACTGAAGACGTTCTCTAAGATATGAGCCAATAACAACTATAATATTGTCATTAATTAATAATTTAAAAATACGGAAACATTTCGTGAATCTACAGCAATGAGTCTTACTAAGACTACGAAACAGATTACTTGTTTAAACAACTACTTCCCTGGCAAATACATCGACTGACAGTCTATTCAATAGAAATAATTTCCTTCAAATTAGTGTTGCTTTGATAGTTGTAATATTTGTAACACGCAAATTACTTTTGTATCATTCAATGACTGTCGAAGTATTAGCCAGAGAAGTACTTAGTTGTTTCAACAAGTAATTTGTTTCGTAGCCTTAGTATGACTCATTGTTTCACGAAATGTTTTCGTATTTTTAAATTATTAGCTAATTTTCTACAACGAACTGAGGGATTTTAATATATTTTATTATTGTCATTAATATCACATTTTTGAACGTCTTCAACTAGGGTTTAATGTGGTAAGCGATTGAAAACTTTAATTAAATCTGTATAGATTACATCAGTCTGATGATAATGTTCTATGTTTGAGTAGAGGTCGTGTGTAAATTTAAACAGATTTGTAAGAAAGAGAATGGTTGCGACCGTTACTACGTGGTAATCCATACTTACACTGAATTGAAAAATTAACTATGTTTTAACCACAAATAATTATTGTAAAAATATTATATAATGTGTAGGCACAATTATATAAATCTAAACAACACAGCACGACTCAAGTTTCGACGTTTTATCGTCATTATCAAGTGATTTATAAATTGATGAAACTTTGATTTTGGGGCGAGGGAATATACCTGCCGCTAATTTTTTGCGGAATATCTCGAGAGAATAGTACTAGATTAAAAAGTGACGAACAGATTAGTTCGGTCTGCTCATTAAGATTTACTGACGGATTACGGCTCTGTTTGAAAATTTCCAATGACTCCAGAAGATTAAGCTTAGCACCCTTGTTGCAAATATGCAAAAATTTTAGATTATTTATATCCGGGAATTGGTGTTTGCATTCTAAACAATGATTTGAAAAAGAGCTAGTGTCTTGATTAAGACAAATTACACGATGATGTTCGGAAAAACGAGTTTATACCCTTCGCCCTGTTTGACCTACATACACACTATTGCATTCTGAACAACGGATCTCATACACACCAGATTTTTTAAGAGGATCGACTTTATCTTTTGCATTGAACAACATGTTTGATAAATTTCCAGTAGGTTTGAACGCTACTTGATGATTCTCTTTTCGAAAAATATTAGCAATCTGTTCGCTGGTTTTTCCAAAGTATGGGAGCGGAATGAACGATTTATTTAAATTAGCTATTTGCGGATATATTAAAACCCTTGTGGTTTGATGACGTTTTTTGTTTATTAGGTTTTGAATGAGGTTAATGGGGAAACCATTGTCAATGACAATTGAAATTATTTTATTTAATTTTGTGGATCTTCTGTCAGTAATAGGGAATGGAGAAAGCTCCTTGAGTTTGTGTGACAACGGGTGATTTGAGACAAATGGGATTGTTGAGTTGACGTTAGTAGGCTTCATGTATATATCAAATTCAATTTTATTATTTTGGTGAATTAAATACGCTATTACGTCATCAACATATCTATACCAAAAGGAAATGTGATTTTTTGCAAAATCAAGTGAGAAAATATTTTCTTCAATATTGGACATGAATATTTTAGCTAATAGAGGACTTAATGGAGATCCCATTGGAAGACCTGTGGTTTGTTGGTAGAATTTATTATTGAATTTGAAATAATTTTGATTTACACAAGCTTCTAAACATTGATAGAGTTCTGATCTAATCAAGTAATTGCAATGTGATTTATCGAGTAAATTTTGAATAATTTTAAGACATTATTTAATGGGTATATTGGTTCAATTTAGAATGCCTTCGTTCTAATATCATCCCCAAATATGTCAATATTAAAACTCGGTCCACAACTTTAGCAGCAAAAGCAGCTATAAAAACCGCCCAACTCACATGGATTAGGTCAGAAATTCAAAACCTTCATCGGAGGAGAGATGCAATTCAACATTATCTCAAGGTATTGCATTCGGAACTTACTTACAAATTACATTCAGTAGAATTCACCATCATTGTTCGCGAAAATGTTAGCAAAGTTAATCATAAAAAATATATTAAATTAAAGAATAAATTAGCTATTCTTAAAAATAATACAAAGGCAGCCCCCCAAAAAGTTATTTCAGAGTCCAATCTAGCCCCTAAATTCACAAATTTTTCTAAAGTTACATTTAGTCCTATAGAACAAACTCTCCTCTCTCAAAATCCCAATTATAGTCCTTTTATTACCAACGAATCCGACAAATCCTCAATAATTGTAGAATCAGAACTGGCACTCAAAAGAGTGTCAAAACCTCACATCTCTAGAGCTCATATAGCAGATCATATAAAATCCTATGTCCGCAATTTCGCCAAAGACTCCACAGTGATAAAGTCGCTTAAATCGAATATAACCTCTAATTCTTTAGTCCTGACTAAAGCAGACAAATCCAATTCAATAGTTATTCTCGAAAGAGAACAGTATATTAATAAAATGAACGCTTTCATTACAACTGAAAACTTAACACCCCTAAAAAAGATCCCACAATAAAATTCCAAACCCAAATCAGAAACCGTTTAAAAAATATAAAAGTGCTGTTCTCAGATTATGAAAAATTAAAAATCGTACATCAAAATCCCTTACCCCCTAGGCTCTATGGTCTTATTAAAACTCATAAACCTGATTCTCCTATATTACCCGTAGTTTCATATATTAACAGTGTAACAAGGAATTTAGCAATTAGGCTTAATGAACTCTTCAAGAAATATACCAAATTTGCTCCAAAACATTCGGTAAAGGATTCACTCGCTTTATACGAACAGCTCAAATCCACAACAACCCCAAAAAAATTCAAAACTCATCATCATCTGACGTTAGTAGCATGTTCTCCAATATACCCATTAAAGAATATCTTGAAATTATTCAAAATTTACTCGATAAATCACAGTGCAATTACAGTTCTGAACTGATCAACTCTATAAATGTTTAAAAACTTGTGTAAACCAAAATTATTTCAAATTCAATAATAAATTCTACCAATAAACCACAGGTCTTCCAATTGGATCTCCATTAGTCCTCTCTTAGCTGAAATATTCATGTCCAATATCGAAGAAAAGATTTCCTCGCTTGATTTTGCAAAAAAACACATTCTCTTTGGTATAGATATGTTGATGATGTAATAGCGTGTTTCGGTGGCACAACACGTCAATTAGACTGTTCTCAATCTAGTTAACAGCATTCACCCTGAAATTAAATTTACTCTCGAAATAGAAAATAACAACAAAATAAATTAACTTTTTGGATTTAACGTTAATTCACCAAAATAATAAAATAGAATTTGATATATAAATAAAGCCTACTAACGTCAACTCAACAATCCAATTTGTCTTAAGTCACCCGTTGTCACACAAACTACCTGCATATCACTCAATGATACATAGAGCTTTCTCCATTTCCTTAACTACTGACAGAAGAGCTACAGAATTAAATTAAATGCCATTGACAATGGTTTCCCCACTAACCTCATTCAAAACCTAATAAACAAAAATTTTTATATATCCGAAAATAGCTAATTTAAATAAATCGTTCATTCCGCTCACATACTTTGGAAAAACCAGCGAACAGATTGCTAATATTTTTCAAAAAGAGAATCATCAAGTAGCGTTCAAACCTCCTGGAAAATTATCAAACATGCTATTCAATGCAAAATATAAAGTCGATCCTCTTAAAAAATCTGGTGTGTATGAGATTCGTTGTTCAGAATAGTGTGTATGTAGGTCAAACAGGACGAAGTGTATCGACTCGTTTTTTCCGAACATTATAGTGCTTTTTGCCTTAATCAAGACACTAGCTCTTTTTCAAATCATTGTTTAGAATGCAAACACCAATTCCTGGATATAAATAATCTAAAAAATCTTGCATAATTACAACAAGGTCGCTAAGCTTAATCTCCTGGGGTCATTGGAAATTTTCAAACAGAGCCCTAATCCGTCAGTTAAACTTAATTTAAATTCCAATCCTCTCCCATCTGTGAACGTGGAGGACAGACCCTTTCAAAATAACGAGTCGGCAAAAGAAGTTGATAAACAACCATTGACAACCGTCGAGTTAACCAATGATAATAAAACCAGAAATAAACAAACGGAGAAACAAAATGTCATAACAATGACATGGCTCAGTTACCCTAAAAATAGAAAAAATAACATTTTTCGACTTCAGCTAAAAATCAATTCAAAACCAATGAGAAAAATATTACAAAGATGTCACCAATTATCGGAAACGACAACTCTTGTTCAGAAATTAAGGCCGTTGAAAACATATCGAGAGTATGGATCCACGCAACAAGATTCTCTACGGATACCACCGAAGAAGATCTAATCAATTATCTAAGGAAAAAGTCATGCCGTGATGTTATAGTCTGTTCAAAAATTAATACTAGGGACAATTCCACATATCGGGCTTTTAAAATCAGTTTTCCAAGCAATTTTAAAGATGACGTATACAACCCAGCATTATCGGAAGGGGAATAGCTGTTTCAGGGTATGATTTTTGTTCGTGGACAACAACAATCCCAGCATAGACGAAAATCGACATTTTCCCAGCAAGTGGAAAAACAAATAGTAAGAAATAATAATCTAAATATTTTCTTTTGTAATATTCAGTCACTTATATATAAAACGTCTAGTATAATTATATATATATATATATATATATATATATATATATATATATATATATATATATATATATATACATAACAAGAATAATATGTTAACATTCAGTGAACGTTGGCTCCATTCGGATGAAGCAGAGTGCATTTTATTAACGAATTAAATCATAGGATCTCAATTTACTAGAACTGTTAATAAGCATGGAGGGAGTATAATCTATATACATAATTCTGGCAAATTTATACCACGCCCAGACCTAGTCAAATATTCGGTAGAGATTTTTCATCTGTATTTTTGACTAACCACGACTGCTCAATTATTTCGTTATATAGACATCGATATATTTCTACAGTTTACTTTGTAAAGCAAATCTGATTAACCACGAAATCATAATCACTGGGGATTTCAATATAGATTTCAACTCAAATAAGACTGAAAAAGTCAAGCTTTTTTTGGAAACATTTCGATTCTGAATATCCAATTAATTACGAGAATAGAATTAAGTATAAAAATAACCTTAATTATGTATCAAATGTGTCTGACATACTTCTCTCAGACCATAGGTCACTCTCTAATTCTTTAGAAATGCAAAAACCAATTAATAATAAAATTGAAAAAGCTCAATGCAGACCTACCACTGACATAGGGCTTTTTAACTTTCATTTCCAATTACAGTTAATCGATTTTGACTTATATGATAATATAGATGACAAATTTACTCGATTTATTAATATTATTGCAAGCTGCGTGAAACAAGCTTTTCCGACCAAAATAATACCATTAAAGAGAAATGAAAAAATACGTTGATTCAATAATAATATGAAGAAATGGCGAAATGATTTGAATTTTTTAGTTGAATTTTATAATAGATACCCTAAAGTTTCTTATAAAATCCAAACGATTACAGTACAAACAGGAAATCATAAAAGCCAAGAAAGTGCTAAGATAAACACCTTCTTAAAAATAACTCCTCTCCAAAATCAGCTTGGGAAAAAATTAAACAGGAAAATCCATGTTTGATTAAAAATAAAGTTTCTAATATCAACTCTATTGAACCTGATTCATTGAACTACTATTTCACTAATATTGCATCAGAATTTATTAATGAATTATCACATACCAAAATCGATCCAGTAAACTATGCTCAAAACTATATTCAAAATGAAACGGAGGTTGATGACTGTTTTATTATAAAAGAAGTTAGCTTAAACGAAGTTAGAGATGCAATCGAATCAATAAAACCTAAGTATTACCTAATATTTATGACTTAAACTCCATATTAATAAAATTTGTAGTCAATATAACTCTGATTCCACCAACATATTTAATCAACGAATGAATTCGATCTAATAACTACCCAAACTGTCTGAAAATATCGAAAGTTATTCCAATTTTATTAAAACAAAGGAGAGATAAGTGATATAGGAAACCCTAGACCCATTTTTATTATACCAATTATTTCAAAAAAATTTAGAATTCTTATAAAAAAAGCAAATGGTTTCATATTTAGAAAACAAAAATATATTATCTAATAGTCAGTTTGGGCTTAGGACATATTGCTGAATTGATCGAGGTAGTATCTGATGGCTTGGATAGGGGATACTGGATTGGAGCGCAATTATGTGACCTATCCAAGGCATTTAACTCCGTTTCCCATAATGTATTAATTGAGAAGCTAAAATTATATAATTTCTCTGCGGACAGTATAGCTCTTTTCAGTAGTTACCTAAAAAACAGAAAACAACAGGTATTTGCAAATAACAAATAATCTAACATCGCAGGTATAAAATACGGTGTCCCTCAGGGATCCGTCCTAGGGCCTGTACTGTTTTTGTTTTACGTAAATGGTTTACCTGCTGCCATAGCTGATACGAAGACTATTTTTCTAGAATGCTTTTAAATATTAGTTCCTGAAACTGGTTGTTAACAAAATATATCGGTAAAAATTGTTCTTACTTCATTATTAATTCAAGGTTTAATCTATTTCTTTTCGAGCATTAACCTATAAAACCAGGGAATTTCTACTAAAACAGCAGTGACAATCTACAAATCGATCTGTTGATCATTTATAGACTACGGTGCAATCCTTTTCAAACAAATACGTCCTTCCACTCTCCATCACCTTAACGTCGTCATAACCCCTCAAATGAACTCTATTATGAATACACTTAGGTTACTCCTATCTACCAACGTATACATAGCTAAAGCCTTAAATTTGCCAACAATGCTTTTAATAATAATCAGAAAAAACACGAAAATATTTCGTAAAATCTACAACAAATGAGTCTTATTAAGACTACAAGAACAAATCACTTTTGAAACAACTACTTCTCTAGCTAATACTTCGACAGACATTGAATCATAAAAAAGTAATTTGAGTGGTACAAAATAACAAGACTGTCAAAGCAACACTAGTTTGAACGTATTTCTTTCTGTAAAATGAACTAAAGTTATATATTTTTATTAATGCTTTTAATGTTTCCCTTCTCAATAAATTTTGCATTCGCCGAAATCCCAATATCCTACCTAAATTCTCGTCAGTCACCCTACATCAATTCATTAGTTCGAATCATCCAGACAGTTAAGCTAGCAAGCAACATAATTTACTTTTTTACAAATTACTTGGAGTCAAGACAAAAAACTAAACTAAACTAACCCATACTGTATATCACTTGTAAATGTTCCATCATTTGTACATATCATTGTTCGAATAAAGATGTTATTCTCTCTCTCTATTTCTTCGTTAAAGTTTGAAATTGATTTTTCTCAACAATTCTTATTTGTTTCAATGAAGGTTTAATTTTTTTTTTTTTTAAATCCTAATTGTTCATAAATTTTTCAATATGTTATGAAGTTGTAAATACTTTTAAGAACATTAAAACGTGTTTTTTTCTTTGTGCTTCTCTTTGTAAATCTTTACTCTTTTAAAATATTTTTTTAAACTTTTCTTAACAACAGTTTCAATATTTTTAAATATTTGTTTGTAAAATTTCAACTAGCTTTTTAGTTTTTAACTGTTAAGATAGTGAAGACTTTCTTTTAAAAATTAAATTTCAACTATTTTATATAATATATTTTATAATCTTAGAAAGATTTAGACTGCACATTAAGAAAATTTTCTCTCTTTTTTGAAAAAGTTCCTAAGTGTTTTTTCTTTATAAATCTTACTTGTTTGAGGAGAAGTTTAATTAAATTACTTTTTCTTAAAAGATTTTCAATTAGTTGTAAAGTAACTATTAGTATAAGTCAATTGGCTTTTATTTGTAAATCTTTTCTTTTTGTAAAATCTTGACAATTTTAATATTTATTTTTAATGTTCAACAGAAAGATTTCAATTGGTAATAACATAATGTTAATTGTTACTTGATTATTTGTAATTTTTATTGTTATTTCTTATTTTTCTTTTTCTAAGATTTAGCTATTTGTTTAAATATTTAATTGTGGAAGCATTTACATTGTGGTATATCTTGAATATAATGAAGAAGGAGACACGATTATTTTGTTTTATCACTAATTACACGTAATTATAGTTACGACTAACAGTGTAATTTTAAATAAAATGGCAAAACAAAGTAATCGTCTCATTCTTCAATATTTATTTAATTTGCAGTGGTTTAATTTTAGCCAATATCAATCAAATTAAAATTTTATTTCTATTTTATTTTAAGGATAAATTAAGTTTTAATTTCATTGAAAACTTTTTACGTAAACTTAAAGCCAAATTTGTAATTTAAAAAAAAAAACATTTTAAAATGCTCTTAATACTTATTATTAATCTAATCTTAAATTTTTATTTTTCAATAGCATTCTAAAATGATTTTTTCAGAATTTCGAATATTTTAAAAGATACAATTAAAAAACCTTTTTGATATTTTTCAACAAATTATTTTGTTGATTCCAATTATTTTATTTTCTTGTATGTATACTAAAAAATTCTCTATTCTTTCTTTTAATCCATTGTTTCTTACATTGTTAGTATAATTATATATTTTTATATATAGGATGATAGATAAAAATTAAATAAATGAATAAAAAAGACATTTTCTACATTACTTTCCATTGGCTTTTTTTAAAATAAATTATATCACTTTTTTAAATGTTTCAAGAAAATTAAAAAAAATAAAAACTAAACTAATTAATTTTTTAATAAAATGTTTGTTAATCCTCTTTGTCTTTCTTTTGTCTGTTTTTTTAATTTATTAGTTTTTAATTTAATTTTCTGAATTTTTGAGCATTTTATTTTTCACGCATGCCACAATATACAAAATATATACAACCAATGAAAGCTTATATAGAGAGGGCATCAGTATAAATAATTTGCTGCGGATGTGTTTGACAAATTAATAAAATAATTTAAAAAAATATTGTCATAATAACAAAATTAAAGTTCTACAACTACTTTTTTGCAAATTAAAATAATATAAAACGATATAATAATACCTTACTGACTATATACCTGTGTGTAAACCAAAAATCTGAGAATTTGTAATAACACTAAGGTACAAGAAGATGTTTAAGCTTAGCCATAAAAGTGTTAAATGTTTCTATTTTTCGTAGCAAATCATACTAAAAATATGATTGGATTTTTTTAAATGAAATTTTAACTGTTTTAAAAGAACTAAAAAAGGTAATTCTAGAAAGCCTTTAACTGTTTGTCATTTTTTATTTTTGTAAGATTCAGTTAGTTTAGAATGAATAATTGTTTGTCTTTAAACGCACTGTCTTGTTAAAATTTGGCTAATTTTCTATTGCCTATTCTTAACCAAATTCTTGTTTTTTTGAGACATTTTTAGTGATTTATTTTTCAATATTTAATATTGTTCTTCTTCAGACTATTTCTGAGAAAATTATAAACTATTTAAAGTATATTTTCTTATGAAACTTTAATAACTTATAAGTAAACTTTAAAGTATTTTCTATTAAATATAAAGTTTTTAATTTTGTTTTTTTTTTATAATAAAGTTTCTTTGTAATTTTTAATTGTTTTTGCTGATTTTTCTTCAGCCTTTCCTTAAATAATTAGTTTTTTAAAGTTTTGTTCTGATTTTTTGTAAATTATATATTTTTAAATTGCTTTTGGTATAATTTCATCTACCTAATAAAAATTAACTGATATTTTCTTTAAAAAAACTGGCCTTGTTTTTAAATTTTCTATTTAAATTATTTCTTAAATGTTTCTCTTACACAGTTCTTGCAACAAAAATTCTTCTATTTTTTTTGTAATTATTTACAAGAATATTTAGATTTAAACAACTTTTTATATATATATATATATATATATATATATATATATATATATATATATGTATATAACGTTTATAAATATTTAGAGTGATAATATAGAGTGATTTTTAAATTGTTTTTTCTTAAGAAATGTTAACTTTAATACTGGTAAAGAGCCATGATAAGCACATCAATATTTTTTTAGCTTGAATTTAGAATATAAAAAAATCTATCTCTAGATTAATCAGCTTTTATTACTGAGACGACTCTTGGCTATTTTTTAAATACTAAAATCAGTTTGTGTCGGACGGCATTGATGAAACTTACACAATTTCCACCTCATATACTAATAATATAATAAAACTTCTTTGCACAGAATGATATATGCATATTTAAATTTTACGTTGGCGATATATTGTGAAACTTTATTTTGCAAAGCCGAGACAATTTCCACAACATTTACACGGCAACATTCATCATCCGGGATTGTTTCAGAAAATGCGTGACGAATTGGCTCTGCGTATCAAAGTACGGAAGTTAAAATTAAGTTCCCAGGGGCAAATTTTATTTGCTTTCCCCTTTATATATCTACAGTCTTTTTAATCAGACCCTTTGGAATACCAATTATTTGAAAAAAAAGAGCAAACTTTAAATCTAGTTGAAATGCAGAGAAAGTTAATTTTAATCATCAGATTACAGCGGAAAGGCTAAGACATCCTCTAAGGACTGGCGCAATGCGCATCGCAAACCTTTAATACGTTTGATCTAGTTTACTTTTGGTCTATTACAATAAACACACCTTGGGTACAAGTACGCTAGTTCAAGCGATAAAGTAGACGCTAGATTAATGCGTGGTGTATTGAGGTAGGTCAAGAATACGCTTTGTTAATATATTACTCGCAGGAATAGGTCAGAAATATAGAATTATCAATAAGGTTCAAGTGATTGCAAATTTAACTGTATTGATAGTGATTGGCAATTTTAACTTTACTATTTTAAGTTTCAATTTCAATGTTATTTTATTTATAATTTGACAGTCTTAACCAGTTTTTTCGTCGGTTCTAATTTTATTTGTTCCTGAAAATATATAAGGAAATTACTCTGATGGACACATCACCATTATTTTTATTTATTATATTGTATTGTATTTAACCTTTATCTAACATGCAAACATAAATAAATATTCAGTTTGAAAATTTTCTAAAACGCATCCCGAAATCAAAAATAAGCATCTAAATGCAAAAAGACATGGGTCTGAATGGAAGAACATTTAATGCAAGTGAATTCCGCCCTTCAGCATGCTGGCAAAATTTGTATTTTTTACATGTGTATAACTTTTTGTGCCAATTTTTGTTAATATTTTATAAAAGCATTTATTATAAAGACAAATATAAGATGGGCGGAATTCACTCTTACGAATGATCTTCCACTCGAACTCACTAATAATTTTTAAATATTTTAGTTTTTTATATGTTTTATTCCAATATTGGTTTATAACGAAAGGAACTGAATTTTTAAAAGTTAAATTAAATGTTAATAAACAATAAATAATATTTCGTTTATGATGGAGTCTTCTACATCATTATACATCATTAATCATACATTAAACACAATTAATACTTTATTTGTATTCAAAATTCAGTTATACAAACAAAGTAAAAATAGTGTTTAATTTAAAATAAATAATATTATTGATGTAAGAACTCGTAATTTAAAATAATTATTCACTATAGACTGTTTATATTAAAAAAACGATTCAATTTATAAAGGTAACAATCACATTTAAGCAGGAAAGGAATTGTATAAATATTTCACCGCCCAAGGAAATCCCAATATTGGAATTATAAACAGGAAACATTTTGAAAACAAACAAGTACGTATTTTCTCTTTAAACAAAATAAAAGGTTCTTGTTCAATTACGACCAGTTTATTGTAATAATATACATGTATTTATTTTGATATAAATAATGTTAATGTTAATTTACGTTTATAAAGGGCGCAACATTTTAAACCACCCCTTCGGGCCGCATACTATTATCGACCATTCCGTAGTTAGGTCAGTGAAACTAGGTCTGGAAAAATCGTTACACCAGTAATCATATTTATTCTCGTGCAGAATGTGCAAACATGCAATCTCCATTGACCCGTAGGAAAAATTGCTTCTTTTGTTTCGTGCCGCCACGCCCACGGAAATCAAAATGTATGATATTTTATTAGGTAACACCGAGATTCTTAAAATAAATGTTATCATGTTTTATTACAGTAAATATTTAGGTATTACAATTGTTCAAATTATTTTGTGTACATACAATTGGAAAATTCTACATTTCTGGAGTAAATTGATTGCAGATATTATAACGTATAATTTAAAGAGAATTGTGTTTATTTTTAAATTATATGACTTTAAGAAGTGGAACATAATATCCACGTGGCTTTATTTTTTATGTTTTCTAAAACTCAAATGACCAAATTTTAGTAAATATTTTTATTTGTATTTAAAATCAATTTTATAGTAAAGCAGTTTTGATGAGATTGAGAGATCGAAACACGTGTCTGCAGATGATTATAAGCGTGATTGTTGGGTTATTTAATTACTTTTAGCAGTTTATTATAATTAAATCAGCGTAAATTCCTAAAAACTGAGTCATTCAAAATCATGAAAATTGTGCATTTATAGTTACCAAGCTCTTCTAAAATATCACCCTACGAATATATTCTCTAAAATGTTCATGATGTTGATGTTGAAAATCGCTTTTTGTTATTACCTCTGCCTGTATATTACATTTCTATTGACAGACAAAAATTCATCACAATCCATTACACCCATACAACGTCACCAGAAGGGTGTTTTGAATGTGGTGCGCGTAACATTAAAAACGCAACACACGTTCATCCAGGTGAAGAAGCATTCTCTAAACCCGAAGGGAGTAATTGTGTTTTTATTTTGGGGTGGCGCATGACCCTCACGGGAAAGGTTGTAAGTCCTGATCCGGGCTCGCTTTTAGTTTTCCCATTGACTGCCCTGTCAGCCAATCGACACTACAAAACCACCCCTAAAAAGCACGCCATCCCTCACAATACTTTTATTTTCCACCTTTCATGTCCGTCCACGCTATTTGCGCGCAGCCAGCCCTTCGTGTTTAGCATAAAGGGATTTCCTCTAATAAGATCAGAGGATTATAAAATCCGCATGTACACAAACATATTCGCCGGGGTTCATGGGGATTTTAGCAAACGTCCTTAGGACTCGCCGGATGCAGGTGTGGAAAAAAAAATAAATGTGTGAAAGTGCTTAATTTTATTACAGCTCGGCCAATAATTGGCTGTAGATTTTTATGCAAACGAACGTTCGGCGCCATTTACGATAATTGTGTGTACTTTGTGTCCGCTGCTCAAATAAAACCTGTCCATATTAGCGGCGTTGTCCACCTGTAACACAGGGTACAGAGGAATAAAGTTAAATCAACCCCTCTGTAATTCCGCGACTCCATCAAATTCGCACAAAGCAAAAGTTGGTGTAGCATTTAACAAAATTAGCTCAAGTATGCATGCGCGACTTTTCTAACTAATTATTGTGCTCTAGCCTGAATATGAATACGAACTACTCGTTTTAATTAAAATGTGCATTTGTGTTCGTTAGAGAAATTAATACAGAATGCATTTCTAATGTTAGTTACAATTATAACTGAAACTTAATTAATAGAATTTAGTTATATATATATTTGGGTCGGTACATTATAATTGTAGAATTATAGTATTTTTAAAATACAAGTAATAGTAGATATTATTAACATGCAAATAAAAACATTTTTTTTATTATTTACTTACTTAATAAACTTTTATTAAATCTCATATGGAAATCTTTTTCTTCCATTGTCACCATTTTGCCATTATAATGGCAAAACTTCTGCTCTATAGAGACATAAATAATTATTTATCATATTAATCCATAGTGGCATATTTTGCTCTAAAAAGGGATTACGTTTTGAAACTAGCTTATTTATCATTATGTTCTAAAAATCTTTAATTGTTAATTTATTTTTTTACTATTATAATAACATTAACAAATATAGAATTTGAACATTAATTGGAATCAAATTCTATAAATAATATAATTTAAGTTACCTTGAAACGCTACAAGAAACTTAAATATTAAAATCAACAATTGACAAGGGAACGTAAGATTTCAGAAAAATGCTAAGTAAGTTATTGATCTTCACATCTCCTTTGAATAAGCCTGCGTTCTAATATAACTACTAGGAATTATGAACCAAATTTTTAGTGGGCTTTTTCCCAATTTTGGTAAAAGTTTATCAGTGTAGTACGCCCACACTTCTGGTTTTGAAACAAGGTTACTAAATACCTATCTGACCTATGTTTCCTCTCCACAATTTTTTGTAAAATTTCGTTTTAAGCTAGATGTATATTTCAGTCGCTAAGTAACCATTATCAATAGCAAAGTGTCACTTGGTTCTGGTTCTGGTTTAAATCGATGGGAGGGCAGAGAATTCCGCCGCACATAGACCCCAATAGGCCCTTTGTGCGTCCTCTCATCTGAGTCCTCATTCCTTGCCACGGTCAAGCCAACCCAGGGCTTTGGCAAATGCCAGGACTACAGCAAGAGGGACTCTGAGGATGTCCGATGGATTTAGACATCCCTCTCCCATTGTGGATTTTCGTAGGATGAATAATACGGGGCAGTCTAGAAGTACATGCTCCGCGGTTTCCTCTTCTGCTTCACACTTCTAAGATCATGTGGTGTTTACCTCCTCCGTTGCTTACAAGCCATGTCTTTGTTGCACGAAGCCTTATAGCCGCCGCTGCTGTCTGTTCTCTGATAAATATATGTAAGGGTGGCAGGTGCAGCAGGGCTTCCATAGCCGCTGTTGGTGTTGTTCTCATTGCTCCTGTCGCACTCAAAAGGGCGCTACGTTGAACGTGGTCTAGGAGCCTTGCGGCTGATTTCGTGGTCGTTTTTGGCCACCATAATGATGCATGTGCCAACATTTGCGGCACTATGGCTGTATAGATCCATAGGGCTACCTTTGGAGATAGTCCTCATGTTTTCCCCACAGCTCGTCTGCATTACCAGAGGGCTATGCATGCTTTCTTAGATCTCTCCGTCAGGTGAGCATTAAAGTTTAGTTTTTTGTCTAGAAGAATGCCCAAGTATTTCACTCCAACTTTCAGGGTGAGTTCTTCGCCCCGAAAGCTCGGTGGTTTAAAAACTTTAATCTTCCTTCTCCTTGTGAACAGTACCAGTTCCGTTTTTGTCGGTTTTACGGATAAACCCTGGTATGTGCACTATTTGTTTACTATGTCAAGAGCATCTGACATACGTTTCGCTAGCATAAGCATATTTACGGAGTTGCCGGAAAGTAGGATCGTGATATCGTCGGCGTATCCTACCGCGAAGAAGCCCTGTTTATTCAGTGCCTCGAGTAGCTTGTCTACGACTAGGTTCCATAGTAGGGGAGACAGCACCCCTCCCTGTGGGCAATTCTTTGCGACCCAGCATACAAGTTTCGTGTCACCTATTGAAATCCTAGCTATCCTCCATTGCAGCATGTTGGAGATCCACTGGCTTAAAGCCACCGGAAGCCCCCTGTGTCAAAGTGCCGCTGTTATCTTTGGGAAGGAGGTCTTATAAAAGGCTCCTTTAATGTCCATAAAAGTCGCCAGGGTGAAGGTTTTTTGCTCGAAGGATCGACTAATACCAATATACAACAATATACAAATACACTACGGTGTGCAGGGCCGAGTTCGTCGACTTGCTTTCACAGTATGCATGTTGATTGGGATGTACAGGGTATTTCAGTAAGACTATTTCCCTGATGTATCGATCGCATAGCCTCTTAAGTATCTTTAATAGAAAAGATGGGAGGCTTATTGGTCGGTATGCTTTCGCTGTGGGGTAGTCCAAGCGTCCTGGTTTTGGTATGAAGATTACTTTAGTCTCCCTCCATGCATAGGGTGTGTAGCGGAAAGCAATACACCCCCAGTACACGCCTACGAGGGTGCCCAGGATAACATCCTTGCCCCACTGTATAAGAGCCGGATAAATCCCATCCAATCGTGGGGATTTGTATGATGAGCAACTTCTCATTGCCCAGTCTACCTTTTCCCTGGTAACAATGGAGCCCGCCAGATCCAAATCAGGTTTGGTTAGAAACTCTGTGGAGGTATCCGTAGTGCTCCACTCCTATTTAAAGGTACAGCCCGGGAAATGGATCCTCAATAAAAGTTGGCCTGTGTTTTCAGGTGAGTCCGTATAAGAGCTGTCCTCCCTTTTAAAGCTAGTGAGTTTTGGTAAGGAGTTTCTGGAGAGGGCCTGTTTTAGACGTGATGTTTCCAAGGCATTTTCTACTTTAGAGCAGAAAAGCCTCCAGGCCTCTCTCTTTCTTTGTCTTACCAGTTTTTTATAGTCACGTTGTACTATTTTATATTGGTTCCATTCGGAATCGTTTAAATATTCATGGATCTCTCAAGTTCTGTGCATTCTCACTTAGTGACCGAAATGTACATCTAGCTAAAATAAAAATTATTTGGGAAGAAGAAATTTCAAAGATTTAAAATCTTCACGTAACTCAAAAACGAATTTCTATAATTTGCGTTCATGAATTCTGCAGAATTTTGATCACCTTCAAAATCAATTAAGGTTTATTTTAAAATTAATAACTACAGATTTATGTTGTCCTGAAATTCGAAGATCTATAGTGCAAAAGTTTTGAATTTGGGGCAACTTAAAAGAACAATATTCCTTACGTTGCTTTCCATATAGGATACTTGTTACATTCCGGCATCTGAGCATCTTGTTCACCCATTATTAGACTTGCGGGTTAATCCCTCTTTTCTGCTTTGCTGTTGCTATGAAGTGGCGTTGAAGGTTGTGTTGTCAAACGCCCCTTTAATGTCCAGAAAGGCCCCTAATGCATTATATCGTCCTTTCGCTAATGAGGTATTACAAAAACAAAGTAATAATCTAAACGATTATTTTGATATAAATTCAAATTTGTTGAATAGATTGCCATTAAAAGAAATATGAGCAATTTCACAGGAGGCGTAATTTAGAGATATCTTTAATATTTCAGTGAAGACTGATGTACTCAAGAAACATAAATAACATTTGATGAAAGGTGTCAATTAGTTACTTAGTCAGATGAAAATTAGGTTCCTTGTTTGGTCACCTTCAAATATTTTTTTGGAAAACCTAGTTTCTTATTACAAAAATAGAAAAATTAATGGAACACAGCAACTTCATTAGTTCTGAAGAAAATCTCGAACTATCAGAGGATTTACAGGCCACTTGAAGGTATCGAATAATTAACAGTTATTTTTGAAGTCATTTGAACAAGGGATATGTTTTAGCGTGCACTAACCTGGGGCTAGTTTTTTTAGTTTTAATGATTAAAATTCATGAGAGTCATAAAAAAAAACTTAATAGAAAATGTGAATATGGAAGCTGCAGTAAAAAGAAACAGAAAATTAACACTTTGCCATCCGGCGACACCACGGTGGTGTCACGAAAAAACTATCGCTCAACGGCCGGCGACACCACATTGGTATATTGCCCAAAATATCCAACGACCGGCTACACCACAGTGATGTACTGTAGTACCATTTTCATTTTGTTGATGATCTATTGTGTTCAATACGTTTAAGAATAAGTTACACACATTAGAAAGTTTTTTGTTTCTTTTATGTATGTATATCCAAAAAAATGGAAGTGAAACAGAAACAAGCGAAGTAATCTGAAATAGTGCTGCCGGCGCCAAGCGAAGAAATTTTTACGAGACGTGCGGACGGCAAAGTGTTAAGTGATTCTAGGATGTTAAGAAAGTGAAGAAATGTACAGGGCTTTAAACATTGATCTAAAATCAGAATTTCCAATGAAATACCCCTAGGGCTCTCTTTATGTTGTGGTAGATGATTGTATAAAGCAGAAATATTTTGGACAGATTTGTTCTATTAGAGAGTTAAGTAGGCTTGATGTTCTTATATAACGCATTTGTTAAAGTAAGTAACGTTTTAGAATAATTTAAAAAAAAAAAACAATTTCAATTTCACATGAAAGCTTTTAATTTTGCACACAATTGCCCACATTATTGTGCTATTTATGATATCGAACAACAAGATATTGTATCTCGTTGTTATAAAAGTCTGCCACCTAATTTGACACTCACTAATTGACGCTCATTTTGAGACTCTTGTCGCCATCATGACTTTTATCTCTGAGATGCTTCTTCAAATTCAGGAAAATATGGTATCACCGGGCGCTAGATTTGGGCTTCTGGCAAATGATCAAGTTGTTCCCATCTAAAAGATGTAATGAGACCTTGAGTTCGATTGGCTGTGTACGCCCAGGCCTTGTCGTGAAGCAAAAGGATTCTTTTACTTAACATTCCGTGCCTTTTGTTTTAGATCCCTCGACACAGTTGTTTTTAATACCTCACAATACTTTTCAGAATTTATTGTTTCATCGCCAAAAAAAGTAGACAAGGAACATATCCTTAATGTTCCAAAACACGGCAAACATGTTATTCCTCGCTAAAATTGTTTGAATTCCACTTTCTTGGGTGATGTTGCATGCCTCTATTCCATGAATTGCTGCTTTGATTCCAGCGTAATATACAGGTAGGCCATGCACGTTTTCATGTATCGGCGCCTCTGATAATTTGATTTAAAAAACCATCACCCTCGGCAGCATAACGCTCAAGGAATGTCAAAGCGCCGCACAAACATTTGATTTTGTGAACACGGTTTCAGTAAGCGTCCCGTCACAATTTCATACAGAACATTTCTTGAAAATTAAGAAAATTTCTGAGATGCTTCACCATCTCAGAAATTTTATTCAATCCTATTCTGTTTTACCTTTTCATAAACTGTTTGCATCAAATCATCAGTGATAACAGAAGGTTGCTCAGACCTCGTCATGAACATTGTTGCGGGTATTTTTAAGAGTTCTAACCCAATGCAGAACCATTCTACCAATCACAAGATTATCTTCATAAACTTCACCGATCTGACGATGAATTTCAGTTGCTTTCACCCCTTTAGCACTAAGAAAGCAAATAATAGCGCGTACCTAACCGCAACAGGATTCTCAGTCGGCGTAGACATTTTAAATACGCACAAAAAATGACTCGTTAGTAGACCACGCCTCCGCCTTTTCGGCGGCATCACATTATCCATCCAGTTTTAATTCATTGCTGTGATGTATCCACCGTGGTATCTTAAAATGCTCAATATGAACCAGTTCATCTGTGAGGTTTTTCCATTCTTTTTGATTCTGATACTGCATCCTCCCAGTTTATGCCAGTCGTCTACAGTTGCTTAATTAACATCTTTGCTTTAATAATAACAGGGGCTAGCAATCCTCTTGGGTTGAATATTTTTGGGATATCGGATATGACTATTCTCTTGGTAGCTTCTTTTTGTTGTAAACACATATTGAAACAGTTACTATGTTTTTACCACAATTAATTTATTGTTATATGTTTACGAGGTTTACATATATACAAAAATTGACGACTTAAGTTTACAACAAACTTGATAATGACCGTATCATTATCAAGTTTGTTGTATTTCGTGTAATTTGAGAGAAA
The DNA here is from genome assembly GCA_963969525.1 of Ontholestes murinus. Lineage (NCBI taxonomy): Eukaryota > Metazoa > Arthropoda > Insecta > Coleoptera > Staphylinidae > Ontholestes > Ontholestes murinus. Next base: position 49,826,661 of record OZ018396.1, read on the forward strand.
AGTTGTCTTGGTGGGGTCCCAAATTATTTCTAATGATTTCTTGTCTGGGCAGATGATTTCAAAGTTTGTCTGATCAATCATGTCCACGGGTAGAGAGTTTAAAAGATTGTTGTAGTTGCTGCACCAATTACGTAGATTGAATCCACCCTTTTTAAGTATCTGGATGAGGTCCTTGAATTTTTACTGCTGTAGATATGTCGTTCGCTCCGGATAGTAAATCATCAGTAACCAGAATGGCTTGGTAAAAATCATTACCAGCTGCCAACTATAATGAGTCGAGTGGAAAAACACGTGAACGTGTGAACTCCGCCTTCAAGTTCTATGCTTCAAATTTTTAAACTATTTATGTATGTATTTTTATGTATATTTTTTAATAGAGCTTGTAAAATACGTAACATCCAAAAATTAAAATTAAATATGTGTTGTTGCATAGTTTTTGGGCAACTGCTGGATTATCCGAACCTTCGTCGAATGCGGGTTTATTTATGGTGCGAATTGTTAAATAAGATGCTGATGTTGTCCTCTTCTGATGGATGGAACCTCCAGAAGATTCGTTGAAAATATTGATCTTCTTGACGTATTAGAATTTGCTGACACATTTTCCCAATATCGGCTGTGAAGATGGACTCTCCAGCGGAGCAGAATTCCAGTGAAGTTGTTTTGTAGTTTTGGACCGACGTACATAGAATCGTTTAAAGTATGTTAAGAATAATAAAGTGTGTGATATAAACAAAGTTTATTTTATTTTATTTAAAGTTATGTTAAGACGAATACATTGCAGAGTTTAGTAGTTATGACTTCCATTGAGGAATATAGTATTCTGTTTTGTGTTGTTCCATGTGTCCTACAAGCTTCATGTCGTCTAGTTCAAAGTACTTTTTTATTAACTTACTGTATTCTTGATAGAGTTGTGGGTTCGTTTGCAATTTACATTCTAGTTGCATAAATATTGCCAAGGCTCGGTCTCTGGATTGACCAAGTGGTGGTGGTCGTGTGATAAATGGTGATTGAACAGAGTTGCGGCCAACTCCCCTGATTGTATTTTGATAGTAAATCAATTGTTCTTCTTCTGCGGTGATTGGGCATGTGGAACGTAGTAGTCATTTTCCTGATTTTTGATAAATTTTCATTCCCTGTTCTGGTAATCAAGCATACTAGTGAGAATGGTTCTGTCTGACACTATCTATCCAAACATTTTTTCCTGTAGTAAATATCCGTTTCGTTATTCCATGCCACTTTAAAGGATTTTTTCATAATGTCTTGCCCCAGAAAAATGTTAATTTTTGTATTCGCAAGATGAAGGAACAAGTACTGTGACCTACATTTGTGTAGTTATTACTGTGTAATTTAAAATGTTTATATATCTAATATAAACAGGATATTATAAAGTGAAAATAAATAAACAAGGTCAGATGAGTTTAACTTGTTGGTGATGATGTCCGGTATTTGCTTGGTTGGTAACCTTTGGCAAGACGTAGAGCTGAATTACTATTTTAAATTCATCGGATTATATTGGTGTATTGCTTGAATTCTGGACTTTAAAATTTGACCAACGGTGTCCCCTAATTCGTTGATTGTGTTTTGCAGCTTATTTCTGGGTAACCCTAAGGCTTGCGCTACATGCTCTGCTTGGTCCAGAAATTGATTGAAGCTGGACACCAAGTTATTATAGCCTAGAATTGCTGGTGATGCTTCGTAAGTATTATTCTTCTTCCGTGGTTGGTGATGAATTGATGATCATCGTTGCTAGTTTCTGAAACATTTCTTCATACTTGTTTCGAAGTTTTGCGTAATAATCTTCTTTGTGGTACTTATGAGTGCGTACGTTTAATTTCTGACAAAATTCATCTGTGTTTTTAATCTTTTGCCAAACAGTGTCTAATTTTGTGCTGATTTTAGTTTCTGTCTAGTGATATGCAAATTGGTTATGTCGGTTAGTATTCTGGCCAAGTTTGCTACTTCAGGGCGTATTCGTTTAAATGCTTCATCTGTATTGCAGTTGCTTGCGTGACTTCGGTGAAGAAGACATGATGATTTTTTCTCGTGTAGTACTGCTGCTTTGATTCGGCCGTAAATCATAATCACTTTATCGGAGAGGTAGAGATTGTCTTTTAAGTTAAGTTTCTTGTATGGGAGCTTCTGTTTTGTAAATCCGAAACGTGTTGTGGGACTAGGTGGAGGTCGTCTTCGAAGTGTTGTGGAAGTTGGTTGTTGTTAAGCTTCTCGTGTTGGAGCTTCTGTTTTGAATCGAGTCAAAAGGTTACCTCTCTTGTGGAGTTAGTAGGTAGAGAACGACCTTCTCGGCGGGGTTGCTTCTGTATAGGTTCCATTACTCGATTCCCAGAGTATGCACGAAAATTCGCTAGTGACGATGGCGAAGTCTATAACGGGTTGAAAGTTCGTTTTAGGTTTTCCTTTAGATGGCTCCCACTCTGGCACCAAGTGGGCAGCAGATAATTATATATATACAGTGGACTTTACTAATCGCTCGGAATGCACTTCATTAGATAAGATGTCTCTTAACTACTCATGGATATCATTAAGATGGCATTTATTGTCGGTAGTTTATTTACTCATTTAGGGAAACCACTGCAATACGCATACAATAGATATCACCTTAAGTTTCATTATCAAAATTAAATTATTTTCTTTTTCTTTACATATTTATTTTATTTTAAATCTTATTTGCCTGTTAATTTTAACATTTAGAACTTTTTCATGTCAATAAGGATTGATACTTTTCACAAAACTATTTCAGCTATAAAAACTATAAAATATGAAATCAACAAATAGTAGGAAGTAGTTTTACTGAAGCATCTTCTCTTAACTATTAATTCCTCCTTTCGTTTCTTCCCATCCAGTTCTCACAGACTTTTCTACACACTTCTCTGCCAAACTGCTTTGAACTTAACAATACTATACATTTTTACTATTTTTCCCATCTAGATTTTCCATCTATCTCACTTTTGAGAAAAATTTAGCTCCTTTTTTTTCTATAGAGTCTGTGTGTACTTCTCGTGTAACTGCCACCTGTGAATATGATTAATCCAATCTTTGAAACACATGTCTGCTATTCATGGATTTCCACTTCCTTACGTTTTTCATTACTCTAACACCCTCAGCCTTTTATATATTTTTATTCACTCCATTCTCAATATGGATTCCCCTCTAATCATATTACACCTAGTTAAAGTGTTTCTACCACTGCTCCATCTTACATCCCAATGGCTTCTGGTTGTGACCCTGCGCCACAAGTTTCTTAACTTGGAACTTAGTTTCCAGTATCTGAATACATAGAAATTTCAACACTATTGTTAACTTTCATACCATCACCTGATTATTTCTTTAAGGACATAAAACCCAAACATAACCTTATTATCCAATATACAAAAATTACTGAACAAGCAAGTGTTTAATCTTCTTCCTCTTCAGGAGCACTATCGCCAGTTTCCTTGCAGATGTGTTTCTCTTAACGCGACCAGGGCAGCCGCCACCAAAGTGTGTCTGCATTGAGAAGTCGGTGTGTTTCTGAGAGTCCAGCCCGGAGGCATAACCAAAAAAAAAATAAGGGTAGAACTCACTTTACAAAACTAATTTCGGTTATCTATTGCCTTTCAATTTCATTGAAAGGTTCCCTTCACTCCCAATTGATGATACCATGCTATTAAAGCCAAGGTGACTTGAGGGTCAAGACAATTTGAAGGTCATTTGAAGTTCAAGGTCAAGAAGCTGGGAACTGTACATTGGTATTCGTGGGTGTATCCTAATGTACATTAACTTAAGTTCATATGTATAGGCTATTCGTGTGCTGATTAATTTCAGCTTTACATTTATTCTAAAAATTTCAATTGGATTACATTCTTCATAAATAATATTGAATTAAATCCAGCTCTACACTGACACTACTTCCAAAGAAAATTCATATTCTTGCCAACTTTCACATAACATCATCAATTTATTTCTATCTGCCGTAAAAACCGTTCTTCCCTTTTTATATTTCAGTACCGTACCAGACGAATTTAGTTCGCATGAAGTGCTGGGGGAGTTCAAAAAGTGTTCTTCTAGCCGTATTTCAAATCAGTGGATGGCCGCTACGTGCCCGGCAGACACGTCCCTCTTCACGGCCCTGAAAAAAAAAATTCTCCCCAGTTGCATACATTTACAGCGCCTGAAAAGCCGTAAATAAAGTAAATAAATAGCCTACTTCCGCGCAAATACGAAATGCAAGTAGGGAAAAATGTAGTGGAAATATTAATAAAATCTATTATTGGCGGGTGTTTCCCAGTCGGGTGTTTCGAGTGGTACAGTCGGTGCCCTTGATTACCGTGGATATATTTCAGAATTCCTGATATAATCCGGCCATTTGTATACATTATAGTCCCCTTTGGAAACGGCGGGCGTAATGTTAGGGTCACATTTTCCATCACGTCTCATTTAACCGCAACTTAAATATTTTTGTGTCTCCGCACCGAGAGTTTTTCTTTCCGCGGCCCGCCCCGAATATTATTCAATTTTCGTCATTCCCCTGGGTTGTAATTAAATTAAAACACCATTTGCAGCCATTAATTATTTAAGAGTTGATTCGAATTACGAGTTTAATTCGTTTTAATTGAATCTGTCTTTTCAATCTTGTATTTATGTAAAATTTAGTGGGTCGTGATAAAAGGCTTTCGATGAATGTAGCCCATTTAATTTGACCAAATTAAAAAAAGTAAAATTCATTAAAAATAAATATATTTCATTCACTAGCGAGACGTTGACCGATACACACGTGCAATAGTCAGAGTGAATTTTATTGTGAACTTAAAGCGATATTCATAAAGAGATGCCCACGTCGGAATCCGACATGGAAGCAGAGGATGAAGTTCTCTTCATAACGCCGAAAAAACCTCGGGGCCGCGGAAGGCCTAAAAGAGTCCCCGCAACCACTGAAACCGAGAGCTCGAACACAGAGGCAAATTCAAGCGCAAGCACACGCACACGCATTCGCACACGTAAAATATCCCAAGGTGGAAATAACACGAACACACAACCTGAACCACAACCACAGCCAACACAGACAAAAACAGTAGCACACACCCAACAGAACAATCAAACATTCAAATACACATACAAATTCACCACAACCACCGAAACATCCAGAATTGCCTTTGTGCAATTATGGTACACGCACAAATTTAACCAAGACACACTTATAATTAAAACGAAACATGGATTTATTATCAAATCTAATGATAAGACCATCAAGAACAACCTTGAAACACTGCAGCAGAACAAAATCATACATACATACAACAAGGCATCGCCAACACCGCAAGAGGCCGGTGCAGAAACGCGCGCGGCGCACGCACCGTCCGCATCCTACTCCTGCATTATTAGGAGCGTGGAAATTGAAATTGAAGATGCTACGATCAGCGCGCATCTCAATAAAATGGGAATAACACATCGTTATTGTCGCCGCATAATAGCGAAAGAAAATAACCAAAAGACGCATATGATCCGTATAATCACAGGTTCACATCAAGCATACTCAAAACTTCTGCATGAAAATTTTAAATTCATGTGTAAGGTTTATCCTGTGATGGAAAGTCGACCACCAACACCACTGCCGATTCCTTGCAACAAATGCAATAAATTCAATCATACTACAGCAAACTGCGAAGAGGAAATATCATGCGCCAAGTGTGGAGAGGCACATTCAACCACAGCATGTACCACTCAACTCCCACCCAGATGCAAAGCATGCGGAGACACCACCCACGGAGCTTGGTCAACCAAATGCCCAAGACGACCCATGGCACCCATTGAAGGAATTCCGAATGTAAGAATTCAAAACATCAACAAAAAATCTGCCGATATTAACCCCACCCTGACAAAAACATCTCGCATTCATACACCCATCACGCATCATGATTTCATAATCGACACATACACTACAGAAATTAACTCACCCACTAACACTGACAGACAACTTCTACTAAAAAAATTAAAATCACGATTCATAGATGCATATCATATTGATACACATGTCAACTTTTCTGGCAACCGGATGTTCATTGTTATGTTTGATATGGATCATCCAGAAGTCACCTCACCAGTGGAACCAACCACTGGTGTACGTATAGCGAGCACCCAGGTTGTCAGAAATGGCTGATATTAATTTCATGTATTCAAACATTAATTCACTCATATGCAAAGCTCATCTTCTATCTCATTATCTCACCAATAACCCCATTCATGTCAAGTTAATGGTCGAAACCAAGACTGATAAACCCTTTCCTCTTAATAATTGGCCATTCATACAAATTCCCTCTTCTTCTCCTAATCAAAACCAGCGTGGTGGTTCGATTGTAGCGGTGCGACCAGAGCTTAAACTGGGCAAATGCAACCCACCCAGAATTAACAATCCCTTAAATGAATGTTTGCACTGCACAATCGAATTACCACTTTTCTCCCTCCACATATTCCTAGTTTATATACATCCCACGTCCCAAATTGAAGATACCATCCTGACTAAAGCTTCCCTCTACGATCATGCTATCATAATCGGTGACTTAAATATGAATAACATTAAACGAAAACAACTTGCCTCTTTTATGTCGAACTCAAACTTTATACGCATCACTACCCCCCCTACATTCATAATGCCAAATAACCAGCCAACTACACCCGATATACTCCTTTGTACCAGCAACATCCAACATCTAATCCATAATGTAACGCTAATTCCAGACCTATGTTCAGATCACCTGTCTATCCAGTTTTCACTAAAAATGAATCCTCCAATACCCGCATCCCCGAAGACAATCTACAGATACCAAGACTGTGACATAAACAAACTGACAAGGGACATGACCAATTTTATTAATACACATCATAATATTGACCTTTCCACAATTTCCCTTTTTATAAATCATTTTTCCGAATCCACTAGAAAATATACTCCTACCTATACGAAATCTCCCTATAAATACCCTCTTCCTAAATATATTCTACGACTGATTAAATACAAACGACAGCTATACAGAGACTTTTTGACGACAGGTGAATCCCACATAAAACAAAAATTTAACAACATAAACAAAAACATTCATAAGCTTATAAAAGAATATAAACAGGACAGATGGATTAGTGTATGCGAAGACATTAATACGCAAAAGGGAAGACAATACTGGGCTAACATAAAAAAACTATCCAAATACAAAAAAAATGACTATCTCCAGAAAATTCAAAATCCCATGACTGACGAGACAGTGACTGACGATAAAGAGATAGCGAATTTATTCGCAGACTACTTTGAAGACTGCTACACGACGAAACCAAACAATACGTACGATGACAGCTTTCTTTCCCATGTCAACTCCTGGTATTCCTCGTTTAAAACCTCGTACCCTACCCATATCCCAAGTGATGACATAAAAGAAGAAGAGTACTATGAAATACTACATAATGGAAAAAACACGGCACCTGGTTATGATAGCATAACCCGTTCCATCCTAAAAGCATTACCTGAGCATATCCACAAATACATAATCCTAATCCTAAATTTCCTATTCCAAAACCAAATTATTCCCCAGGAGTGGAAGCGAGGTATAATAACATGTATAATCAAACAAGAGGCCGATCCACTAAAAGTCAACAGTTATAGACCTATCACCCTGCTTCCAGTTCTGGGGAAAATATTAGAATCCATAATAAAAAATAAGTTACTTCACCATATTTCCCATGCCATCCCTCCTTACCAGTTCGGTTTCCTGCAAAATAGATCCACTCACCTTCCCCTAGCAATAATCACCTCCAACAGCCAAACAGCAAACCTCGAAGGACGCAAAACTGCAATAGCCTTCCTCGACATCCAGAAAGCCTTCGACTCTGTGTGGCATAGAGGTTTGCTGTATAAATGTAACTCCTTGTCCATCCCACTACATCTCCTACTTCTAATCGACAATTTCCTTAGCAACAGATCCCTCAATGTCAAAATAGGTAGTTCCCTCTCCCGTCCATTCATACCTCAACAAGGTGTTCCACAAGGGTCCCCTCTATCCCCACTCCTCTATAACATTTTTGTCCATGACATATACAATCCTAATCCCAATTACTTCAATCCCACAGCATATTGTCTTTTGTTTGCTGACGACACAGCAATAATTTCACATAGCAACACAATTCCTAAAGCCCTCAGTACATTGCAAGGGCTGATCGACACTCTGCAACACTGGTTTGCCAAATGGAGAATAACCATCAATCCCAATAAATCCCACCTTTTTATTCCTTTCCACCGTGCATCCACATCTCCATTTGGTATTAACATAAATAATACATATATTTCACCATCCGCAACCTGCAAGTATCTTGGAATTACCTTTGATCCTAAACTGTCCTTCAAACACCATTCCCAAACCCTTAAAATGAAAATCAAAAACAGAGCTCGACATTTCAGACATCTTACATTCAAAAATCAAGGGATTTCCACAAAAACTGCAGTAAATATCTACAAAATGATATGTCGACCTCTGTTAGACTATGCAGCAATCCTTTTCCTAAATCCCCGCCCTCCTGTTCTGAGAAACTTGCAGGTGAGTGAGCGATCGGCCCTGCGAATTCTAACTAAACTAAGGCATCCCAATAACCCTCTACACAATCCCTCCAACACACTGCTATACCAAAAAACCCAATTAATCCCCATTGAAACCCGACTGGAACACCTTGCTATAAAATTTGCCACTAACCCTGATATCCAAGACATCCTCAAGCACCTATGTTTACCTCGCAATCCTTTACACCCCCCCAAAACCAAACATCCTTCCACATCAATTTTCGAATTCATAACATCTTTTCATGATTCATCTACATCTTCATCAACATAATCACCAACGGACAACTAACAACATCAACTTACAAAGACTGGCAGAAAGACCATGGGTCGATAGCCGTAATAAAAATAAGTTACGATTGTATTGTACAAAACAAATGTATTTAATAATAAATAAAGATGTTTGTCTCTAAATATATTTACCATATTATCAATATGCTTGCCACCCCTATTATTCTTTAGTTTATTTGTTTGAAATCTTTTATAAAAATCGTATAAAAGTTGTCTACATTTTGCACTTTGTAAATATTAACTTACTGGATGGATTGTTTGTATTTGCTTAAATTCATCTAATAAAACTGTTATTTCTTTGAAAAAAGAGAGATTTATAATTTATAGTCGATATTTTTGCAGTGAGATTTATTAATATTGGGTCGAATAATTTTTCACAGGAGATTCATTTACAAGTGGAAACGGACACTTAACATAGTAAATGTCTTTCGAGATTGCAGGACCGTTCCTGGACAATATTGTCACGGAAGCCGGGAGGATAATAACTTTTAGAAACGATTCCTAAAGCTTCGGACTGATTGTTTCCAACTAATTCCATTACCACAATTTAGTGCTAATGTCATGTCTTACTATGCCGCCCTCAACCTAAGGAGATAAATGCATCCATTTATTCAATTTACTGTTTTCATACTTGGACGCTATACTTTATAATTTATTAAATGGTTCCTTTAAGATGATGGTAATAATATTTATTGTTTTATAATAATTTTAATATTTAATTTAAATTTCTCATAGATATATATACACCCATTTATTATTTAATCGTTATGCATAATAGATTTCTGAACTGATTAAAATAATATTTAAACCTAGTTAATTAAAGTTCAACAAGCTGAAAAACTGCTAAATTTAAAGTCGATAGCTAGTTGATAAATGTAATCCAGATTTGTAATTGTGTAGTCATTTATTTTAATAGGTTTAAATTTTTTGTAGTATTTTAAATGTAGTTAATAGAGCCAGTAGGAACAATCCTATCCTATCCTGTAAACTTGTTCTGTATACTTTCCTTGTAAATTTAGTGATTTAAGATTGCAGAATTAATCTGCTTCAACTTTTCAAGGAAAAAGTACAGTACATATAACAAAGAATTTACATCAGCTCCAGAATGTTGTTTTCTGGTTTATGAACTTTCTATGGATGGTATATATTTGGATATTCTAATATCGCATTTCAGAAGCTAAAGATCTTTTTGCAACATACTAACTATTCATTTATAAAAAAAAATAGTTTTAATGCCAATGAAAGTTACGCAACTTAGAGCTGTCTTAACATAGATTCGGAATGAACACAAGACACTATAAATTATTCAGAAGAATGAGAACCGCCTTAAAACCACTTTATCGTTTCAAAGTTCATAAAAACAAGTCAAAAAATGGCTGAAAATTTTTTAGGAGTTTTACTATGATACCAAATAATGCTGAAGTGATTCGTGGAATCTCTGATGCTATTTAGGTAAGCATATACAAAGATTGTAAACCTTGTAACCACGCTAGATTGTAAACCAGGTATGACAAACGATTGTACAAAGTATCTTATTATCCTGAAGATTAGGTGAGTCACCTTAAAACTTTAGCTGAAATTTAAAGAAGAAGTTCTTTCCAATATGGCCAAAATTGCAAAATTTTCGCCAATACTGAAATAGTAGTAAATTTGTATGTTTTCTTTATATTAGACACTTGGATTTTTGAAATGAATATTTGAAATTTTAGAGGGTTAGGAACATTTTTACACTAGTAAAATTCCAGTGAATATACCAAAGATATGACAAGGGTTATCCTCTGTAAACTGCTAAGTAAACAAGAGATTTATATTTAATTTTCTGGTGGATATTTGAATGCATTAAATCGATACGTAAAAAAATTCAACAAAGGCAGGATCGAACGATTTTTTTATATGATATATGAGCAATTATGTTTTTTGTCAAAATTTTTGATATTCAAAAGCTACATACTATGAAAAAGCCTACATAAAATAGAATACTTGCTTGAGGTACTTTATGGTTTAAACTTATTACTTATTTGTATTACTATGTTTAAAAGATTTCAGATTAAAATTCAACTTTTCAAGAAAAAAGTACAGAACAACGGAAATTGACTCGAGAAAAGGTATAGTAGCTGATGCGCAAAATATTTCAACAATAAGAGAATGGCGATTTCTAAAGGATTTGTAAAAGATCTTTCTTTGATTTATGAATATTTTAATATCGCATTATAAAAAGTAAGGATTTTTTTGCAACATTTATAAAATATTAGTTTTAATGCTGATATAAAGTAACGCAGGAATTGGAACTGTCCCATCATAACTACGGGATGGCCAAGAGAAGACTACATGATATTTTTGTAAAACGTTGTTGATAGTATAAGATCCGTTTAAAAATTACTTTACAGTTCCAGAATTCAGAAGAACATGTCGGAAAATGGCTGAAACAAACAAACAGCAGTTTACTTTGATACCGAACTATGCTGGTGCGATTCTTGATAGTGAAGATGTTTTATTTAAATGACCATGCGCAAAAAAATTGTAAATATTGTAACAAGACTGAATCTAAAAATAAGTAAAGGCTAACGGATACACAAAGTAACTAAAATTGAGAAGAATCACAAGAATTAGTTGAGTAATCTTAATGCTTAAATTAAAATTAAAGAGAAAAGCCATTTCCAAAATGGACACAATTAAAATAGTTGTAAGTATATTTCCAGGTATAAGGCAATAGTATCTTGAAACGTATGTATAAATTTTGAGGGTTGGGAGAAATCTGAGAAGTAGAGTACCTAAATTAATGGAAGAGATACACAATGGATCTACCAGTGGAAATACACAGATATCGAAGATTTTAAGTGAAGATAGGTCAGAGGATGTACTCGTTAAACTTCTAGGTAGATGTGCAGAAATGGTACAAGAAATATATAGTTTATATGGAAAACAATAAAGAATTCATAAATGATCTTTAGGTGGAATTCCAATAAATGAAGAATGGCGGGTTTTAAATTATTTACATCAGCAGTTCTTTTTTAGTTCACGAACCCTTTTACCAGAAATTGGAACTACCCTATGAATCATCATTCCGGGATAGATAAGAGAAAACTATAAGCTATGTTAGTAAAACATTGTTAACCCCAAAGTATAATTACTGCGTACATGAAAAGAATATGAATCTCTTTCAAAACCACTTTTACAGATCCAATAATCAGAAGAACTAGACGCAAAATGGCTGAAAGAAATTTGATTTTGATATCAAACAATACAATTCGCGTAAGTGCAGACGTTTGTTTTAGGTGACCGTACGCAAAAACTGTGAATATTGTAACAATTCTGAATAAAAAATAGATAAGGCAAACGATTATGCAAAATGAATAAAATAGAGGAGATCCACAAGGATTGGGGGAATGATCTTAAAGCTTTAGTTGAAGTTGAAGAAAATCATGTAAAAATTCTTTCCAACATGATCAATATGTAGAATTTCTAAAATTGAAATCCTAGTAGGCTAGTGTGTTTTTCTTATATGGTCTTCTAAAAAGCATATATATATATATATATATATATATATATATATATATATATATATATAAATATATATATATATTATATATTCGAAAACAAAAGAAGAGTATCTGAATTGATGGAGTTATTCACAATAGATTAACTGGTAAATATATAAAGATATTGAAGATCTTGGAAAATGGGAGGTTATACTGGGGAAACTGTTAAATTAACACATTTATGCTTCAAGAAATTGTATATAAACTGCAGAGCAACAAGAGATTCGCAAAAGATTTTCTAGTGGACATTTGATAAGATACATGCGCAAAAAAATCCGATAACTGGAGAATGACGGGTTTCAATTGATTTCCGTCAGCTCCGAAGTTTTCTTGATTGATGAACTTTTTAACTACTTCAAAACTGTAAAAGTAACAGCTCCAAAAATTAGAAGAGCCTAAAATGACTAAAAAAATACTTCAGGAGATTGCCTTCATACCAAACAATGCTGAAGAGATTCGCGGAATCGCAGATAACATTGTAACAACATGATCTTCAAACTATAGTTGGTATCAAAGAAAAACATCTTTATTTACCTAAATTAAAACCACCACATTAGTGTGGTGTTTTTTCTTGTATTAGATAAGGGCATTCTGATATGCATATATAAAAAATTCGATACTTGTTCTGCTACATTCTTGATGTAACCAAATTTTCATATTGGGAGAAGTAATACACTTGTTATGTTTCATTTATTTATTATCAGGTAACTGACACGTGTTTCGGTCCTTACGGATTATTATCAAAGTTAAAACTTTGAGGACCGACACACATATCAGTTACCTGATAATAAACAAATGGAACATAACAAGTGTATTACATCTCCCAATATGCATATATAGAAATTAAGAGAAGTGCAAGGAGAGTGTTTTAATTGAATATAGATACTCACAAAGGATATTCAAAAATAAAAATATCCTGAAAAGATAACAAAGAGTTTATATGAACTGCTAATTAAACATGGAAAAATAGTACAAAAAATATATAGTATATGTGGAAAGCAATAAGAGGTTCACAATGGATCTTTCAGTCAATATTTGACGACATACGCACAAAATCAAAATAAGAGAATTACTCGTTCCAAAGGATTTACATTAGCTCCGGAAGGTAAATTTATGAGTTTTATAATAATTAAGATATGCTTTTATCAATGCACTCGTAATTAACGAAAAATTCTAATGTGGGGATTGATGCTATCTTATCATTAGTTTGGAATGGAAAAGAGATGACCATAAGCTATTTCAGTAAGACCTAAGAAAAGAATAGAACTAAAATCACTTTCACAGTTGCAAAGTTATAAAAGAGAATTAAAAAAAAACGACTGAAGAAACTTCAAGAGATTAAGTTTTATACAAAACACTGAGGTCGGTCGATTATTAGAAGCACACATTTCATTTGCGTAATCATGCATAGAAGATTGTAAACTTTGTAATAGCGAAGAATTTAAGTTAAACATATGGTGAAAAATTGTAAAAAATATTGAATTGTTAAACCTAGAGAGGAATTGCTTCGTGCAAGAGAACAATAAAAACCACTTCAAAATCAGTTATACAGTTTCAAAATTCAGAACAAGCCCCAAAATTGCTGAGAAAACTTCAGGAGTTGACTTTGATACCTAACAATTGGTAAAAATAAAATTGTAGTAAGTTAGTGTGTTTTACTTTTATTAGATAATGGCTTTTTGAAATGCATGTATAATAATTCAGAGAGTTAAGAAGTAGAATATTAAAACTTATAGAAGAGATCCACAATCTTCTGGTAGGCATATCAAGATATCGAAGTGGGTAACGGGTTATACTCAGAAAACTGTTAAGTAGAAGTGTAAATAAGGTAGAAGGAATATGTAGTTTATACGGAAAGCAATAATAGATTCACAATGGATGTGAACAAGCCAATAATAGGAGAATAGCGGGTTCCAACGGATTTAGTAATTATGTGTTTTGTTAAAAAAACAAATTGGACTTTCGAGTACTTTGATGGTTTAAACTCAGATCATAGTATTTTAACGTCAGTTGTCGCTGGCGATAAGCAAACTATTCTTACAATCGGAAAATAACGGTTTCTAAAGGATTTACATCAGCCCCGATGTTTTTTAGATTTATGAACATTTTTGTATTTTCTAATATCGGATTCCCAAAACTTCTTGTAACACACCAGTAAAAATTGAAGCTATCCTATCATAAATCCCAGATTCGCATGAAAAGACTGAAAGCTATTATAGTAAAACATTGTTAAAATCACTTTTACAGTTTCATAATTCAGAAAAAGAAATCGAAAAATGGGTGAAAAAACCTTCAGCAGTTTGATTTTAATACAGTAAAATGTTGACTCAGAAAATTGTAAACATTGTAACTACCACGAATGAAACGCTAAGGCTAACACAAGGATTATTTATTTATTTATTTATTAATATCTTTGTACTCCTTTTTAAGAAAATAACACAAGATTTATATTACAAAATATGATTTTATACTTAAAATTTTAGTCAAAAGGAGAATGGGCGGAGTTCTCTTCTCATCGAAGGATCTTCCACTCAAACTAGATTATATACCATCTATACTAGGTGAGTTATATTAAAACTTTTTTTAAGTTTCTTATAATATGTTGATAATGACTTTCTGAAACACATATATTAAAATTCAAAGGTTTACGAGACACGAAAGTAGAGTATCTCAATTGATGGAAGAGTTCCACAAATGAACTTAAGATATTGTCTTCGGTGAAGGTGTTGTTGATAGTATGCAAAATATACAGAGGAATTGCGGTTTATAAACATTTTTGAATTTTATAATATTGCATTCCAAAAACTAAGGATCTTTTTGCAACCCACCAGTAATACATGTATGAAGAAGTGGTGTTAATGAAGTCACCAAGTTTGATTTTTCTGGAGCAATTCATGCAAGCGCAGATGCTTTATTTAGGTGACCATACACAGAAAATTGTAAACATTGTAACAACGTAAGGCGAACGATTATACAAACTAAAGAAGATCGACAAAGTTTTAAGCGAGTGATCTTGAAGCATTAGTTGAAACTGAAGAAAATTCATCATTAACAAAATTGCAGAATATTTACCAAAATTAAAATCGTAGTAGTTTAGTGCGTGTTCCTTCTATTATTCCTAAATATAATGTCATAATGACAGACTAATGTCGACTACATCTCCCAAAAAAGGGACAAAAATAATACATTTGCTCAAAGATATTACAAATTAATAATTCAGAAGCTATCAACATGTTAGCCAACGGCCTTCTTAAACACATATATACAAATTATGATGTTGAAGTAACGGAAGTAAAATAAACTAAATTGATGGAAGAGTTTCACAACGGATCTTCCCGAAGACATACTAAGATAATAAAGATCCTGAAAAAGGTAAACTTATAAGTAGATGTGAAGATATAGTATAAGAAATATGTAGGAGTAGCATGGGGGAGAACTGATTAATTAAGCCATTTGGTCTATAAAAACAACATTTGATGAGCTAGTGCAAAGTTTTTACTATCGTTCGAGAGCTTGTTCCTAAAATCCTAAATCCTAAATGCCTAGGATATCCATAATATCCTGGCCGATATGCTAACGGCCAGCTAGGTGTTAATGCCGATGCAAGTACATTGGGGATTGAAGTTGTCTTGACATTAAACCGCGATAAATAAAAAGGACCACAAACTATTTTAGTAGAATCAGGAACTTTAAATGAAAATACACTTCGTTGTTATCACACAGAGGATTTATTACGTGACTATATTTTCAACCTTTAAAAGGCCATTATCAAACGTCCTGTAAGTTTGATAATGGTCTTTTAAAGGTTGAAACTATAGTCACGTAATAAATCCTCTGTGCGAGTTCAACGAAGTGTATTTTCATTTAAAGTTCCTGATTCAAGATGTATCACAAAGTGATGACTTCAAGCATTAAACATATTTTAGTAGACCCCAATGTAAGTAATATGAGAATTGTCTTAGGATTAAAAGACCTTGTTAAAAGCACTTTTACAATTGCAGAATTCAGACATGCCGAAAAATGACTGAAGAAACTTTGGTTTTCATATTTATCGTCGAGCTGGGATGATTCACAGAAGATTTTTTATTTCTGTGGCCATACCTGAATGATTGTTAAAATCATAGAAACACATAATCAAAAAAAGGTACTGTACAAAGTGATTGAAAAACTGGGATGGCGATCTTATAGTTCCAGGAAAAACTATTGAAAAAATCTTTGTCAGCATGGAAAATATACGCTAAAAATGAAATCATAGAAGATTAACACGTTTTTTGCATATACGAAAATAATCGTAAACTTAGGAGAAACGGAAGAAAAATAACTAAATTGTTACTATAAGTTCACTGCTAAGTAAGGTTGAAGAAATGGTATAATGAATACATAGTTTATAAGGCAGAGAACAAGAGATTCGCAATGCATATTTTGGTGGATATGGATGATATCAAAAATCTTCCAAATATTTGCGAGAGAGGTTATATTGAATAAACTGTAAAGTTGAGGAGAAAAATGTTACAAGATTTATGCAAGCAACGTCCTATTGCAATGAAGAAATTCAACCATGGGCTAGTGCAGCACTAACAGCCTCCTTTTATTGAAAAATGCGACATTTTCTAGTAGAATGAAGAAGAAGTACTTTTCTGAAGAATTGATGTATTATAATTTGGGAAGAATAACCTTGCGCTAGAGGATGCATTTTGTGACAAAAGATTTGATATTATCAGAAGAAAATACTTCTGTCTTTAGAAAGAAGTTGTAAAGTTGGAAGAAGAATGATTATTCGCCCAAGATTCTCATGTAGAAGTATAGTTTAAGTGTACATTGATACTTAGAAACTAATCAGAAACATTTACTATATAGTAACGAAAAATTCCTGTCATCAAAATCTAATCTGTAGAAATGTAAGTCACTCCTTGAATGCGCTGAAAAATTACTTCTAAAAGTAAAAACTTAACTAACAATTAAAATCATTTGATTTTACTTGTTTCGCATTTATACAACAAAAATATTCAAATTGTTTATTTGCCTTATCATTAGTTATGTTATGATGGAGGAACAAAGCATCTTATAGGATGAGCCAATTACAGAAGAGGTTTCTGAAGGCCGTTTTCATCAACACTAATTATCGTGCAATTATAATCAAAGTAATATTTAGCATTGTATGACTATTGTTAGTCATTTCTTTCTAACGTTACAATACACGAAAAGTTCATAATACAGATTTAGCCATAGACTGCTAGATAACTCATTTTGGGGCAAAATATTTCTAAGAAGGGACAGTGTAAACACTAAAAGAGTGTCTTGATCAACATGCTCAAGCACAAAAAATAAAAGAAAATAGTCTCGTATAGTATACTTAAGCGAACTTATAAAATTAACGTTACTATATATTTTTGTTGGTTTGATTTTAAGTCGTATTTAACACGTTTGAAACTAAACCAGCAAAGTAAAAATCCGTTTGCGAATCGATATATTGGAATTAATTTGTTTGTGTGCACATCCGACGCTTTGATCAATTCCTAAATTACCAGCCGCATGTCCACTGTACTGTTGTGTTATGTGATAATGTACAATTATATTCGATATTTCCACAAATAGCGCGATGCGATTATTTGCGAAAATATCAACCGGCACTAGTCGATTTCGAATTAACATGATTAGCCCGCAACTGTGCCGGCGTAAAATTAAAATAATTTTGATATAATTATCACTGACACATTTCGGGGTGGACTCGTTGCACGTGAAATGGAATAAATATTTTTAATATAAATCGTTATAATCTATTACTACATTATTGATTAATTACGTAATTATAATTATGTTGAAATTGTATGTACGAGGGCTATGCGGAAAGTAGTAACCGTTTGAGAATATCAAAAATATAAGTATGTATTAATATTATCATTTTATTTGTAAAGAACGTAGCTTAAATTACTTCTCTGCATAGTCACCTCGAAAATTTAAGGATTTATCGTAACGTGTGATGAGTTTTTGTATCCCAGCTTGATATTCCTCCGCCGCCAGTATATTGGGATACGCAATCACAGCTTCCTCCAATTCTTTATCTTATATTAAGTTGACTATGCGGATACATGATGAAACTCCATAACACATTGAAATAAATCAACACAGTTGGGGGGGTTTCAGCTTTGTGTGGCGAAACATGTTGCAGTGTTCAACAATAAATGTGAAACCCTCCTAACTGTGTTGCGTTATTTCAACGTTCTTCATCTCTTTAAATTTCTTTCCTGACAAAAATTCTTTGAGTGTTGTAAACAGGGGGTAATCTAAAGGAGCTAGGTCTGGACTATAGAGTGGCTGGTTAACAGTTTGTCTGTAATGACTGTTGAAATTAAGTTGAATTTACATTTAATTGACGATGAATATTGCAAAGTCGCACATTTCCTACGTTGAGAAATCTAGTCACAGCCCTAATTCTATTCGTCAACGCTCTGCACGGTGCTACTTTCCTACTATCCCTCGTATGTAAAATAATATAGAAATAATAAATCCTGTAATATTAGCCAATGGATTGTTAAGAGCATTTGCCATTATAAACATCACGTTCGTGTACTTTTAAACCATTTAATTTTATATTAAAGAATGTAGAGATGGTGAAAAATAGGTAATTCAGCTAGTATAATAAACTTGATTAGGAAATAACAACCACAGTTTGATTTCGACCTTTTTTGCATCGGCTGCTCTCTATAATTAGCGGTGATTATCTAGGAAACTAGTGCAACGCTTTAGACAATAGATGTCACCTCAATAGTTTTTCTACATTTGTTAGGAAAACTAATTATTACTTACAGTATTTGCAGTAGAATATTAATGAATATTGTACAAAATAAACGTTGATGCACGAAAAAAGTTCATATGTTAGTTATTATTATTTGTTGAATAATATTTTGTGCAAAATTAAAATTCATATTTTTATATGAATAGCACCAGTTGGATACAATTAATGTTGTACACAATAAAAATTGCATTCCAATTAAAACTATCGACAAAAATCCATTTGATGAATTAAGGGCAACACTGTGTTAGATTGTAATTAGTAAAACATCAGCAAGGCAATGAGTTTAAATTGCGCCACCAGGTGTTAATTACAACGTGAACTCTTTGTAGTGAAAAATACAAATCACTACAATTACCGGGTTATCCAATAAATCCGAATTTATCATCCGCTGATTACCATCTCCACGGTTCGCTGAAATTAACGGTTACAAACATCGACAGCTTCCGGTTGTACGGAAATAAAATTGCAGCGAACATGAAACTCGCATTTTTCGTAGCATGACCCGTAGAGCAACCGTGTTGTTAGTTACACGTTCCACACTATTCAATTAAATATTCCAATGGCTTATTTGTTCCATAAATTATTCAAGCGTGTTTATTATTTTATATAAAATTATTTCATACTTGAGCGCTTACGTTGTTAAATTAATTAATAATTAGCAAGGAGCTGGACGGAGGTTGTAAATACCATCCACTAACTTCTGAATTTTATTATTTTGTTACTTTGTTGCTTATATATTTTTCTTTACCTTAATAATTACATTTAATATTAATAAAGTATCATGATAATTTCAATTTTTATGTAGAGTTTTTGTTTGTAAATTTTTCATATATTACAAACTGATTTTTGTTTTGTTTAATCAACAATTTCTTTTTTAACTACAAACTAACGTTTTTTAAATAGTGCTCCAGATACACAGATGGGTTAAAAATATTATTGTTTTGGATAATGAAACCCTCACCAGGAACACATTAATTTTAAATTCTCTGCAAGTTAATGAAAAATAGATATTCCTTCTTATAAAACAATGAATGCTTATTTAAATCTATTTAAGCCAGTTTATTTCTGAATAGAACCCATATTCTATCACCTTCGTTATTATTTTAATTTAAAGCATATTTAATTAATATATAATAACGCAGTATTATTAATAATTACATTTATAATTAAAATCCATGAATTATTATCAATATTTTTATTTTCACAATTATACACGAAAATCAAACTGCTTAATTTAATAACAACAAACGCACTTTTAAGCAATGAAAAATATTAATTAATTCATACCAACGATGAAATAAATTATTCATTAAACCGTTCGTATTTTACACGTGTGATTAAATTAAATTTTCGTTATTATGGTGCACAGCAGAAGGAACCCGATTAATAATAAATAACAATAACATTAACATATGGCGTCCGGATAAACTTTCCAATTCTGCTGCATATAATATATGCACATTATAAAACGGTGCATAAAACCAGCATTACGTCGGAACATATTTTCAGCATTACCGTGCGCTGCAACAGCTGTCATCACCACTCACCTTTGTTGGGAATGTTATGATGTGTGCTGGAACACAAGTTGATTTGTGTAAACATTTGCATCAAGTTTGCCTTTAGGATGCAATCCCTATGATTAACACACAATACAATAGATACTGTTACATTATCAGCATAACGTATTAGTTAATAATCTCTGAAATTAGAATCTAATCAGATATGTTCCCTCTATATGTTCAGGTTTCTAAAAGTATCTGAAAGCTTAATTAAAAAGCCTTTTTAATTAACATAAAAATGTTTTACCATGGGTTAAGTGAGAATTTAATTAATCGTATATCTGAAAGCTTTTAAATCTACTCATTTTAAATATTTCGGTTAAATAGTACACTAATGAATATAAAATATATTAATGGTAAAATTATAAATATAAATTGATAATTTTTATCTAATGTATTTATTTAGATAAATAACACATCAGGAAATAATTAGAGAGAAGGGATAGAAATATGAAGGATATGAGATATGTTAATAAGTTAAAATTATTCACGGTATAGATGCATAAAAATCATAATAAAAAGAGAGAGCAGTTAGAGAAAAAAAAACAGAAAGAGAAAGAGCGACAAAAGCTTTGAACTCTTAAAATAAACATTCTTGAGACTAAAATTTTAGCACGGTCTTGCAATTAGAGAGGAGAGATAGAAACAGATAGAGGGAGGCAGATGTCAAGAAGCAAAACCTTTTATATTAGAAGAGACAAAAATAAAAAATATAATGCTAAAAAGTTTATAATAATATTAGAGTTATTATAAGTAATCAAAATTATAAACATTAAAAAGGCCTTTTGAAATTCGAGGAAATACAGAGGATAAAAAGAAACAGATAGAGTACGGCAGATGTTAAGAGGCAAAACCTTTTATATTGGAAGAGCTAAAAATAAAAAATATAATACTAAGAAGGTACGCAATCATTTTATAATAATATTAGAGTTTTAATAAGTAGCCAAATTGATAAAATTTATACAGGCCTTTTGAAATCAAAAAAAATTCTGAGGCCGAGCCGTAAAATGCGAATATGAAGAGATTGACGACCTTGCGGCGCCCTTGTGTTTAACCTAGATACTTTGAAGTCCGACAAGGTATTGTATTTTGCCATTGAATTTGTGAATACGCTGTCGAGTCATCTAGAAAAACTTTAATAAATCGAAGGATCACAGAAAGGCTTATAAACAGCACGGGATATATATTTTTTGGCTAATAATAATTTCATTAATATAAATCTATTTATACAGTAATACAGAAGTGTAATTTAGATTTATTTTTGGGGGCTTTTTTTATCTTTGGCAGCTTTTGATAAGTCATTAGGGTTCTCTGCCCTATCCTTCACCCTCTTGACACTCACTATAACTTAACGAGCATCTGCATGAGCATTTCTTAATGTTATAAATGATCCTAATTTTTTTCTTCTTCCGTAGGTATAACCTTGGTCCTAATGACGGCTTGGTGGATGTTTAGAACATCAGTGGTAAGTTGAGTGGCCAATTTACACTTCTCTTTATTAACTTTTTGTTGTTCTTTGGGAACAGGATGACTTTAGATCAGTACACCTTGAAGCACTGTGTGTTCACTAACACTGACTCGACAGCCTTGTTACGTTACACTACACCGTCAGTAGACAGTGCCAGGCACTCAAAGCTGCGAGTACAGGGGCCGAAGACAGGAATCAGCCCACTACGAAAGCTGTGGGAGAGGCCCCCTCAATAAGAGTAGAGAACGAGAACAGGCGAAGCAGAAGAAAACAGAAGCTCAATGAGCTCAACGCCGGTGGAGATGAGACTAAACCAATCAGGCACAGGCAGGATAACCTGCCCCCAAGTCGACCTGAACAGGTGCAATGCTGCACATGATATACTAGAAGCCACAGCGGAAGAGGAAGATATCGAAATCACACTTATCAGTGAGCCAAACAATACAAGGATGGGCTCGAAGTGGTACAAGGATATTGACGGAGGGGATGCAGCCATTATAGTGGAAGTTAGGGCTAAGCACAGGCAAACGGCATCGGAAAAGCCCACCAGAGGAATAGTTTGGATTAGAATGGCGAGAATAACATTTATTGCCTGCTACGCCACTCCAAACCTAGACATTGGGGACTTCCAGGACTGGTTGGGGGTCCTGGGACGATGCTTCAACCAGACAGGCGACAGGGTGGTTATTGGTGAAGATTTTTATGCAAAAGCCCTTCAATTCCAATTGATTAACAGGATGAACGTCAGGGGCGAACGGCTACTGGACGCCATGGCATTAATTGATTTGGAGGTAGCGAATGAGGGTACTTAGCGACTTTTATCAGGAGGAACTCAGAATCGATCATCGAAATTACCTGGGTGTCCCCGGCCGTACCAGGAGAAATCCAGAAATGAAAGGTGGAGGCTGGCATGTGACGTGGCCATCCTGGATGTCCCCGGCCGTACTAGGGAGAATTCAGAAATGGAGAGTAGAGACTGGCAGGAGAGCTACAGTGACAATCGTCACATCTCCTTTGAGGTCACAACAAAAGGTTTAGCACCTCCACCACCGGTACGGTCGACTAGATGAGCTGTGGACAGGATAGACGTAGCGAAACTAATCAGAGTCATGCAAGACGGAAACAGGGTAGGCAGTGGAGCAGAAACGGGAGCAGACGAGTATTATGTTATGTTTATGTTATGTTTATTATTCTTTAGCTTACTATCCAAAAATAAAAAATATATATCAATATATACACAAAAATTATACGAAACGTACAAACATTTTGGATGGACGAAGCTGGGCGAATGGCGTTGCGTTGCCATCTCGAAAATCCGTCAGCGGACTGATCACAGGCCCACGTACTGGCGAGCTACTTCGAGGAGCAGACGAGCGTTACGTAAGGGACTGTCAGCGGAAGAAGAGGCTTGCGCAATAGCAAAGAACATTCTACTGGAATTGATCAACAGAAGCAAGGAGGCGAACTGGAAGAAGCTCAGGGAGGAAGTAGAGGAGGACCAATGGGGCTGGCCGTATAGATTAATAGCGAAGATGTTGGGAGTGAAACCCGCCTAACGTAGATGCATTGGTGAGATGTATCAGAGAAGTGGTGGTGACGTTATTTCCAAGATATCACACGAGAAACAGCTTTTCATATCAGCTGAGGTGACGACGGCGACTGCGACTCTACCCGATCGCAAGGCAATAGGAGCCAGAGGAATAATCAACGAGGCTGTAAAGGCGGTAGTAGGGGTAGATCCCCAGCCGCTCACGAATACTTCAACAGATGCTTAAGGAAGGGAATATTTCCCAAGCTTTTCAGACGTGCCAGATTGGTGCTGCCGCCAAAAAAAGGAAAGCAGACAGATAAACCTGACGGCTATCGGCCCATATGCTTGCTTGATGGACTGCGAGGCGAAGGTGCTGGAACATCCCTTTGGGGAGCAAATAAAAGTTGTTATAGAGGAGACAGGGAGGCTTGCCGAGAATCAATTTGGGTTTATAAAGCTACGAAAGATACAAATTTACCTTTTTTTAATACGCAAAGCCTTGCATCCATACTATTAGAATTTAATACCATATCATGTAAATTACCATTACATGCTGTGATTTTTTCATAATCAAAATATCTCAAAGTTTGATGTTCAAAGCCATAGTTAATACAATGATATTTTATATTTTCCGTTTTTGTAGTTAACGTCACAACTATTATATTCTTTTAGAAGTCATCATAGCCTTTATTAAAGAAAATGGTATAAAAGGGGTAGTAGGAGCAGATCCCCAGACGCTCACGAATATTCTCAACAAATGCTTGAGGGGGGGATAATTCTCAAGCATTTTAAATGGACCAGACTACTGCTGCTGCAAAAAGGGATGTCTTTTAGACTGTGAGGCGAAGGAGCTGCAACGTCGCCTTGCGAAACGAATAAAGCTGGTTGAGATAAAAGGAAAACATTGTATAGGCATTACTATCGACATCCTCAACGCCTTTAATTCGCTCCCATGGACAGTCATACTGGCAGAGAAAGGGTCCCCGAAGTACCTTCCCTAAATGATCAGGAGTTATCTCCAGGACAGGATGATACTATCTATGGTAAATAGGAGGCGGACAAAAAAGTGCAACAGGGGCGGTTCTGGACCCTCTGCTCTGGAATGTGGCATATGACGGGGTGCTCAGACTACTCAGTCTACCATTACCGAAAGATGTGGAGGTGGTCGCTCATCATAGTCAGCAGGGAAAATATTGGTGACCTTACAATGGCGGCACATTAAGCCACAGATCAAGTGTTGGAGTGGCTGTCGGCGAAAGGGCTTGAGGTGGTGGTGGACCAGCGCTGACTGGCTCGCATTCCGTTAGAACTGGCTTCTGGGGCAGTAGATAACGGTTGGTTACATAATGAAGTACATGTGGATAATGTTAGAAACAAATCCCTGGTGCAGCTTACATGACAAGTAGGCTGCGGCGGCAGCGGCGTGGTCTGTGAAAGCGATGACTGGGCTATTTAGGTACATCAGGGGGACCTGGGAAAATAGCAGGAGTTTACTGATATGGGTGGCTGCAGCCAAGGTTCTATATGCTGCGTCATCCACGCGGAGTGCCTGACCTATGTACCAGAGAAACAAGGACAGTCTCGGCAGTACGATGAGATCCGCGGCCATAAGGGTAACTCGGGAGTGTAGATCCGTCTCCACAACAGGCGCCGAGGTCCTAGCACCTATGACTCTGCCAAACCTCAATGAGGGCTAGAATATACACTGCTGTGGCAGAAAAGGAGAGCAGAGAGGCGACCAGGAGAAGCAGTCAAAAAGCCAAGATAATATAGACGAGACGATTGATCCCCGAGATCGAAAAATGGATAAAGAGAAGCCACGGGGAGGTATCCTACTTCCTATGCCAGATCCTCTCGGGGCACGGCGAGTTTAGGTCGTTTCTCCAAAGGAAAGGCAAGCTAGAAAGTAACCGCTGCATCAGTTGCGGTACGGGACTAGATACAGTGGATACCTCAGAGCACAACGGGCAATTAAGAAAGTTTTGGGAGGGCCAGCTGGCATATCAAAACTGTCGCAGACAGATAATTAATAATGAGAGAAATAAATCTCTATGAGCTTCTGCACTAATGTTTTACATAATAATGTAAAGTTATGTCTTATTTTTCAAAATTTGTTGGAATAAATCTATTAAATTTTGCAATAATATTATGTTTACGTTTTACAACTTTTAATTAAAACCCTCGCTTATGTTTTGCTGATTGGAGGGTGGGTTAGAGGCCAACCACCCACCCTACATTATGGTACATATTAACATTAATTACTGATCGCCTCGCGGTTTGCAATTGCTGAAAACTTCCTGAACTTTCTGAAGAACAGTCTAGATTTGTAAAAAGTTCTAGAGCCTCCAAAATAATCTTTGTAATTTAGTAGATAACATTGAAATCTGGTGGCGAAATTTCTGATAATTTCCTGAACCTTTGGAAAAAAAGTTTAGATTTCTAAATTAAAATTTTCTAAAAATTCTAGAGCCTCCTAGAAATTTAGAAGCCCAGTTGAAAAGAATATCTTGAAATCGAGAAGAGAAATTACTGAAAATTCTTTTAAACTTTCTCGAAAATAAGAAACGATTTCTAGGAGCAAATTTTCTAAAACCATGAAAAATTCCGCAATCTAGAACTTTCTAAATAAGTTTATAGCCTCTAGTTGAAACAAAATGTGATGAACTTTACAGAAGCAATTGTTCAAATTTACCTAAATTCTCGAAAAGAAGACGAATTAAAAAACATTTAGAGTCGAAAAAAAATCTTCGCAATTTATAAGAAAAGTTGAAAAAAAAATCCTAGAAAATCCTAATGCCTCATAGAAAATATTTGCAATTTAAAAGACGACTTAAAAAAAAAACTCTAGAGAATAAATTGCTAGAAATTTCCTGAACCCTCGAGAAAATAAACTAGATTTCTAGAAGAAAATTCTAAAAATTCTTTGCGATTTAGAAGACAAGTTGGAAAAATCTTGAAATGTGGAGAAGAAATTACTAGAAATTTTCTGCACTCTCGAAAAAGAGTCTGAAATTTTCTGAACTCTTTAAAAAAATACATTTCTAGAAAAATGTTATTTTAAATTCTAGAAACTTCGCAGTTTAAAAGACAGCTTGAAAAAAAACAATCTTAATAAAATATATAAGTCCTTTACGTTGTAGAAAATTAACTAATAATTAGAAAAAACACGAAAATATTCTTCAGTCGGTTATATTTCATTATTGTGTCAGCTGCCGTACATATCTGCGTAAGTTATTTATATTTCATATATTTATTTTAGTAAACGTTTTTATTTATATTTGAAATCAATTTTATAATAAAGCTGTACTGAAGAGATTGAGAGATCGAAACACGTGTCTGCAGATAGTTATAAATTGAGTATTGAATTATTTAATTGCTTTTGCTAATTTATTTTTAATTACACCAACCTAAATTAATTTCTTGTTCCAAATTTGTCATAATATAGTCAGTCACAAATTATTTAATGTACATTCAATCATTTTTAGTTCATTTTACAGAAAGAAATACGTTTACACTAGTGTTGCTTTGATAGCCTTGCTATTTTGTAACACGCAAATTACTTTTGTATTATTCAATGTCTGTCGAAGTATTAGCTAGAGAAGTAGTTGTTTCAAAAGTCGTTTGTTTTTGTAGTCTTAATAAGACTCATTTGTTGTAGATTTTACGAAATATTTTCGTGTTTTTTTCTAATTATTACAGTCTTAATATCTAGAGAAATTACTGAAAAGAGTCTAGATTTCTAAGAACACATTTTCTAGAAAAATCTATAGCCTTCAAATCTTTGCAATATTAAAATCTGGAAGAGAAATTACTGGAAACAGCCTCGAACAAAATTCTATAAATATTGAAACGAACTTTCTAAAAAACTCCCGAATAAGACCTTTGCTAAAAAATCTGGAAATATGAGGAAGAAATTACTGTAAACTTTTAGAATCCTTCTAAAAATCTACAAGGAAAACTTGTGAAAAATTCTAGAATCCTCGATCAAAATTCTTTGGAAAGTAAGATGCAAAAAACTGAAAATATGGAGAAGAAATTCCTGAAACTTCCAGAAGCCTCTAAGTAAGCTCTAGAAATTTAGAAAAAAATCCTTTTAAATTGTAAAGTTACTATCCTATGAATTAAAGCTAATCTAGATTTGAGGAAAAATATTAGATACGATACCTGAAGAATTAGGAACGATCTAGTCGACAAACTGCTGTTCTTGGAGGAAATACAGATTGAAACAAGCAAAATTTAATAGCAAAAAATTAATATTTACAAAATAATGTAGAATTTAAAGAGATAAATGAGAAATATATACAATGGAAGAAGTCTAGAGCAATATTTTTCACAATTAAAGAATTAAAATAAGTAGCCAAAATTACTAAAATTAAGAATACAATACAAAACCAACGAAAATAGTATAAAAATAAAAGGAACTATCGATTAGGAAATAATGTATCTTAATAACACCATTAAACAATTGCTGTGTTGTGTCAGGAAATCGGTTGATTTAAATATTTGCTGTTTTAGGTTTAATATATTTTTGACTTACAAATTCTACCTTTTTTGAAATTTAATGTATAAGAATTGTTGCGACCGTAACTACTTAGTAATTCATAAATTATTTAATGTATCCTAATAATTAAATACTTTTTAGTTACGTAGTTTTAGCAATACAACTTGTTATCATTATCAAAACTAGACATTTTCAGTTCTTTTTCTTTCACCTTATAAAATTTGTCAAAAAAATAGGCATTTGCCTTGTTTCAGTGCCCAAAGCTTTCTGCCCAAATTATTATAATTTTATAGCATATCATTTAGATTACTATTTCATCCAGTTTTTCAGAATCAATATTTGTTGAAAAATATACCTTAGTTTGGAGACTGAAACCGTAAATGATAGCCTGAGTATTTTCTTCTTCTGTACTAATAGCCTATTAAGGGGCCACCAATATTAATCGGGAAAATATTTTATTTATTCTCTATCAGTCTTCAACTTCACAATAATTTTGTTCTTTTACAAGTCATCGTTGTCAAAATATTGTCAAAAATTGGCGGAAGGTATAAAAGCTACGAAACTTACAAATTTACCTTGTTTTAATGCCCAAAGCCATTTATTCATATTGAAATTTGTTCTTGAGTTACGTGAAGATTTATTTAATACACTTGGAAAATAAAAAACACTACACTTTCTTCACAATTTGATTTTATTTTGCTAGATGTACATTTCGAGTACTATGTACTCATTATCAATAGCTTATAACTAGTTTAACAAAGTGAGCGGAGTATTTATATCTAGGGATTATTTGGGGAAAAAACGTGGATTAAGGAATTACCGAGAAGGGGTTTACATTTGTGTTAGTCGGGGCTAATTATAGGTATTAAATCTAACAAAGGATTATTTAATGGTAATATGTTAACTTAATATATACACCCTTCTTTGAACATAAATTAAATAAATTGTACAAGAAATTTAACCTGCGTCCGGCATTATATACAAATACCAAATTAAAATCTTTATTAGGTAACACATTCAATAAAAGCGACGATATGCAGAAATCAGGAATTTATTCCATTAACTGCAATAATTGCAATAAAGTTTATATAGGTCAGACACAAAGAAATTTAAAAACCAGATTTAAAGAACATATTCAACACATTAAAAATCAGGATCCCGAAAAATCAGCAGTTGCTAATCATACCATAACGACAGGTAATCAATTTTCGATAAATAGTACAAAAATATTAAAACAATCTACAGATTATAAAAATAAATATGTTGGAGTCGATAGAAATGAAGAAATATAAAAATAAACGTTTGAATTTTGATTTGTCATCATTAAATAATCCTTTGTTAGATTTAATACCTATAATTAGCCCCGACTAACACAAATGTAAACCTCTTCTCGGTAATTCCTTAATCCACGTTTTTTCCCCAAATAATCCCTAGATATAAATACGCCGCTCACTTTGTTAAACTAGTTATAAGCTATTGATAATGAGTACATAGTACTCGAAATGTACATCTAGCAAAATAAAATCAAATTGTGAAGAAAGTGTAATGTTTTTTATTTTCCAAGTGTATTTATTCATATTGTTAGATTACTCAATGAGGAAATTCAATTCCAAAAATTGTAAACGGTGTTTTAACTTATGTTATCTAAATATATGTAAGATGGGTGGGTGGCCTCTAACCACATTACAATTATTTCACCATCATCAAGAGTTTGTTAAAAAAATATTTGTGCTAAAGATAATATTGTGAAAATAAATTATCCACCAATATTTCTATAACAAAGAAATATTTAAGGTAAACCCTCGAACGTGTTCTTCTGATTGGAGGGTGGGTTAGAGGCCACCCACCCACCCTACATATTTATTTTTATTTCCATCACTGATCGTTGTTAGATTTGCAGAAAAACCAAATCCAAAAATGTTTGCATAATTCCAAAAACATGACACAATGATGTTATAATTTAAGTAAGAAATATAATAATAAGGCGGGTGGGTGCGAGTATACTATTCCTGTCCCATCAATTTACTATAAGATTTTTATATTAAAAAATTAAAACACACGAGAAAATTTACGCATCATTAGTTTTTTACTAACTGATTCATTAAGAATATATTTTAATGATTGATTTATAAATTACTGACCACCCACCCATCGTACATATATTGTTTTAAATATTTTATAAGGATAGTCTTTTATTTTTTAATACCTCAAGCATCAATGACGAAATGTAATTCCAGAAATTTTGAACGGTGTTTTAGCTGAAGTTATCTAAAAAGTATATGTAGGGTGGATGGGTGGTCTCTAACCACCCTCCAATTACTTTACCATTATCAAAGGTTTGTTGAAGAAATATTTGTGCTAAAGATGATATTGTAAAAATAAATTACCTGACAATATTACTATAACAAATAAATGTTTAAGCTAAAACCTGGTGCGTGTTTTACGGATTGGAGAATGGGTTAGAGGCCACCCACCCTAAGGAAATATAAATATCAACCATAAATATTGAAGAAAACTCTTATGTAAATTTTCTTAGCTGTATTTTAGGTTAAAAATATGGAAGGTTATTGAGTATCCATAAATTTGGTTTTCATTTTACTTCAAAACCACAATTAATTGCCAAATAAAAATATCATTGCAGTAAACAATTTCGTTGCCTTTCCGTTCATACAGACTCTTTTTTCGGGCGTAAAGGGCGGAAACACTTCACACAAAAATTTATGAAAGGGCTTTTGTCATTACTGGCGGAAGTAACGCGTTCTTTTTTCCATTGCGCTACGCCATTTTACGAAATAATGGATTTTAGAATTTAATAATGTGTACAGAGTGTATACAACTAAACGGCCGAAAATTATGACGGATAATTATGTATAATGACCGTAACTACATTTTTAATTAACTATCCGTCCCCGCCAGTCTGACGCGATCCCTTATCTCGCAGCATTAAACGAAAGCTGTTTCATTCCGAAATTAAATTTACGTACTTAAGCCCCAGTGTCGTAATCACTTAACGATAATATCTCGGCTCGTCTTTATTCTGAATTAAATTTATTTTATTGCCCGACAGTTGTGTTGAAATAAATATTAATTGATGCAATCAGTTTTTTAAGAAAATGATAAGGAACAAATTATTATTTTTATATTTAATGTATTAAAACATCAACACAAGTTTTTCGAACAAAATCACCTTCTTTGGATATCAACAAAATGTGTCAAAGAATAAATGTATCAACAACGTGTGGCTACATATATTGCTCATTTCCTATTCATGAATATCAATAAAATTTTTGGTTACATAGTTATGTTTTTGAAAGAATATGAAATCAAACTATAATAGTGACTCTTCTCCTTTGTTTTCCCTTTTTCCGTGGTCTAGTATGGTTTGGTGAAATTAAAAGTCGTTAGATAGTCCTTAACGCGGAGGAATGTGCCCCAATTAAACCCAACCTCAAAGCGGTTGACAATGTGGACATGTATCCGAGGCCAAAATAAAAGCAACGTGTCGCGATATAGATTTTGAGCATCATTTTTAAAAATTAAGCTGGTCAAGTTATCGCGATATGATAACACAGTTCTTTTAAATTGGATGATATTAATGTGGATGACATATAGTTTTAACAAGACGGTGCCACAAGCTATACATCTCTTGACACCATTCAATTACTGCATTAAATATTTTATACTCTTTCGTTTCACTGATAAGAATTCATCGACTAAATAAGTAAGTTAACCATTTGCAACAGTATATTTTATTTTATAAAGTTATTAGAAATCACAGGTCTGAATTGTGTGGTCATAAGCGCGCGTTTATTGAATACTTTTATCAATCTCAAGGTAAATCATAAAGATTTTATTAAAACTGTTTTCTTAAACATAATCAATATTATTATAGGAATATATTATCCATAGCCCGCAAAAATCAAACCTTACGTAACATCCACATCATGCCACAGTCACGCTAGATTAACTTGAGGGGGAAGTACAGATATATTTGGAATTGGTAACGTCGGAAACGGAAGCTTTGCAGCGTACACACAATTGATCGATGTTGAATTAATTAATTTATTAAATCGATATTTCCATTTGAAGGTATAGGCGGGTTCGTGCTCGTCCATTGAAAAGAAAATTATTTGAACGGCGCCGACAGGAAATTTAATAAGATTTCCAATAATTGCTACGTCTTAACGAACCGCCGGATTTTTTACGTCCGACGATTGCTACTGCGTTTCAATTGGAAACAGCTTTGTTATAAATTGAGATATTGCGATTTTATGACGGAATCGCGATTACGTGCTCACCATCAAGAAAAAAATGTAACTTGATGCTCTACAAAAATTCTCTTTTCCCATAAATTGGTTCTATTTCACATTTATAAGACGAAAACTTCGTAAAAATATCTATAGGATATAAAATATTGTAAGTAAATGAAATATAGACTTTGTCATAATGTATTATCTTAAAGTCATGCATATGAAAATTATGTTTGTTTCTTATGAACTCGCAGCGTGGATATTTTAGCAATATTGACGACAGATAGTTTTACCTTAATTTGATTATGACATCTAGATATTAATAACAAATTCAAACTAAAAGTCTTATCGTCCAATACCTTCATCTTTAATTAAATCCAATACGTTTTTTTTTGTTTTAGTTCTTCCTTGAAAAAGGCAAATCATTTTAAATTGAAACTGCTAGGAAAAATAATTGAAGTTTAGCAAAAAGCATGTTCTTTTATCCTTATCGACTCTAATTAGAGGTTCAGCAAATTCAAGATGAATAATTTTTTAAATGAGACCATCGTGCTGGACTCTATGGAACTCTTTGTATCTATCGAAAAAACTGTACCAAAAATTTCTTTAAGATGAACCTAGTAACCATTAAAAACTGAGAAGTGAAAAGATCAGCAAAAAAGAGTTTGAGAGTCCAAGGTGGTTTTTCGGTTTTAGGGAAAGACCAAAGAGAATTGTCTAATGAAGTTTACAGAAAGCACTGAGTAAGCTTTAGAGTGATGACTCTAACTGTAAGAGTAACGTTTAAAGCTGATGAAAAACAGATAGACTAGCACGGAAATCTGATAGTCCAAAATTATTTTCAGTTCTCAATTAAAACCGAAATAACTAAATAGATGGATTTTCAGTTCTCAAGATGAATAAAAATACTCGACAATGACGGTTTGATGGAAAGTCAGGAAATTTACCTGCTTTGAGGATGCTGGCCATTGCAACATTTATAATGTTACGAAGAAAGGCATATAAGAGAAGATAGGATAGACCACCGCGAAGGCTGATTTAAGAGTCAGAAACAATTGCTTTGCCCTCAAGTAAAACCGAAATACCACGCAGAATTGCCTCAACAAAATTACCTACAGCGCTAGGTAAACTGAAGTGTTATATTTCATTGGAAAGTCAAGATATTTAGCTTCCTTGAAGATACTAGACATGTAGCATTTGCGAGATTATAAAGAGCGCTTCCACCTTTGAGAGTGAGGTTCTTGGCCATCACAAGGAATATACCCCCAATACGTAGAACTTATGAAACTTTAACAATCTATTTAGATCTTTAAAGGAACCACAAACTGCATTGAACTGGAATCGATATTTTGGCAATTTTGGTACTGGCACACTAAATAACTAGTTCCAGACTTAGTCTTACCAATCCCGGAATATACAAGATCATGTATACCTTAAATTGACTGTTTATCATGAAATTGTGATATATAAAAACAATTGAATGAAAAAATATAAAACATGTTTGATGTCAAATTTTAGTAAGGGTATGAAGGGTGCGAGGGTTGTAGAATAGGAGAGCATAGTACCCAAAAAGAGGGTGATAGATTATCTTCTAGATATAAACCGTTGCTTTTCTGTAAATTCCTTGATTTTGATTAGTTAGAATACTAAAACTCCGTGCCCTCTACTTGATCTCTGCTTTAATTAAGGTTTTATGGATTATTTATAGTTGCTTTATGTTGGAAATTCTGAAGATGTTGAAATGAAATGAGAAGCTGGGGATTTTTGGGATTTATGGATATACTCTACATTTCGCAAACCACGTTTGTACCAAATGGATAAGCCATTGCAGCGTAATAAGGGCTTTGTTTATGATTCATGATTCATGAACTATTAGCGCAATATCATCTGAATATAGCACTGCATAAAATATTTATATATAGG
Source organism: Ontholestes murinus (assembly GCA_963969525.1). NCBI lineage: Eukaryota > Metazoa > Arthropoda > Insecta > Coleoptera > Staphylinidae > Ontholestes > Ontholestes murinus. Next base: position 49,861,112 of record OZ018396.1, read on the forward strand.
AAAGCAACCAATCCCAGAATAGACAAGGTCTGTCACACCTTAAATCGTCTGATTATCGTTTGAGCGTTCAAATTAACATCATAAAAGTTTGATAATTAATCCATTGGACGTGAAATACATTTTTCAGCTATTATTATATCCTCTGACTTTGAAAGCCAAATTCGGAATATCAAATTTCGAGTGCTCTGCTGCTTATAGCGGATGTTTTTTTAATGATTGATACTTGCTTTGCTACACTCTTGATGAAACATATAACTCACTGGATGGGAATTAGGAATGATAAACTTGTTCTCTTACATATATTAACTCTTGGTTTCTTGACGCCATTCTCAAAGAAGTATAAAAATTAAACTTTTTCAATTGTTATACTTCTTGTAGAGTGACGAGTAATCGCCAAAACAGTGCAAATATTTATATAAAGACCAGAACTAAAGATATAGCCAGAGGATCCATCTACGGGGTAATTCTGCTTATTGTGAACTCATTAAGAATCACAAATATGACTAAAACAATTCTTTCGATCTAATTATCGGTAGAAACAAAATAAAATTATCTACTTCGATCTTGTATTTATACTAGTTGGCGAACTTAAAATCTCTCAATGATCTCTTAGAGTCGCTCGCAACATCCAGACTAATTAGATTATGATTGTAAAATAACTAGCATAAATGCAAGATGAACGTAAAAATATTAGATTCCACCAATAATTAGATCGAAAGCAGATTTTGAAGCTGCCGTTCGCGAAGCTCTTCTTAGTCATCACATATTGTGGTCCGAGTTAAAATTTGGTAAAAAAATTTAAGATGAAATTATTTCCATTTGATCAAGAAATTATTTTTTTATTATTAACGGAAACCTACTATTATTATTACAAATATTTGCATTTTATAATATAACAGGTCGTATAAAAAGTATCCGCGGATTTCGTCACAAGCTGAATCTGATACCTCATCTCGAGCATTACTCACCCGATTGTCTCAAACAAGCATATTCTAAAAATGTAATATTCCAGCTTACATTTTTAGATAGTTCTCTAATTCGTTGCTCGCGTAAAAAGTTATATTAGTTTGAAAGTGTGTGAAATATCTGAAGAAATACGGTGATGTGATGCTTTTTTACTATAAAAAAGGCAAAACCGCTGCAAACACATGCCAAAAAATTTGTGAAGTTTACAGCGAAAATATTGTTAGTAAACTAAGGACCCAGAAGAGGTCTGCAAGATCCCGTTCCGGAAATTTGGATGTTAAAGATCCACCTCGCTCTGGCCGGCGAGTAACTGTAAAAGTTTTGCAACTGCTGAAGCAAGACCAACACGCAAGCTGTCGCGAAATAGCAGAGGAACTAAACATGAACCATATAACAGTTTGGAATCATTTGAAGAGAGCAGGCTACTCACACTTCTTGTATATGGGTATCCCACTTTAGGTCATTTTGTATGGAGATACCTAAAAATTTAACATGACTGACACATCTATTTATCTCAAGTGTTCTCTATAATTAAAAATATGAGTTTTTGTAACATTTGTAAGCAGATTAAGCTATCGTGTATAATGTTGATCGTTGTGTCGTCAGCAAACATCGTATTGTGCTTATTTATTCAGTTTCCTCTTATTAAATAGGCTAAGTCAATAAAGATTGAGAAAACATATTTATTACTGCCTATGTTATTTAAAAAAAAACTATATATTGCATGGGTGGTTGTTAAACCTCTCCATAATCCAAATTGTTCATTACGAATAATACTATTTTGCTTTAAGTAAGCTATAATTTTATTATATAAGACTCTTTCATATGTCCTCAAAAACACTGACAAAATAGAAACCGGTCTGTAATTCTTTACTTCTTTAGGATCATCCTATTTGATGATTTTTAATTCTGACGGAAATATTCCATCTACTAGAGATTGATTAATTGCTGCTGTTAGTGCATATACTATAGACTACTGAGTATATTTGATGACATTAGGTTGACAAGTTATCGATATCTTTTGAAATGGTGCAATTCATGTCATTTATTATTTTTTTATTTCTGATTCATCTGCAGAAAAAGGAAAAATCGATCCTGGTACATTACTGGACATTTCATAATTACTGGTACTAGTTTTTCCAGTATTATATCCACTACTAAAGTCTATTCTTGATCTTGATATTTTATCCAGGACTTCTAAAATTCAAATTATCAACCTTAATCATTTACTGTTGTCATTTAATATGATCAATAAGTATCAGTTTCCGAAGGAATCTGTTGGCGACACAATGTTTAAACCTAGTCAAGTAGGGCTGACAGGAGATTTGTGTGATAAAGAGAATCATTTCACAGGGATCCGTGGTCGATTGGCTCTTGTAGAACAGTGTCTACAACAACGACATGCTAAGCGGAAGACATTCTCATCATAGCCCGAAGAAAGGAGTTGGAGAAGGTGGAAGCTGTCAACAACAGGGCAGATCGTTGGATAAGACATGGAGGTAGCTGCTCACAAGATCGGGGCCACTTGACTTTCCAGGTAGAGGATAGGAAGACGCAGGAGGCACTGAATCTTGCTGCTGAACTTGGACGCAGCAGTAATCCCCAAAATAAATCCAGATCGAGACAAACCCCAATTTCACCAGCCAGGTATAGGAGGCGCAACAGTGCACATGGTAAAGGTGGGCCATCAGAGGGGAGTCGACGCCTTCTGCTTGAGGCAGGAAAGTCTAATATGCTGTATGCCACCCCGGCAGCGAAATGTAAAGTGGGTAGTACGAGCTCTGAGGCCGGGTTACCTTCATGTCGCACAAGGGTACCGTACGATCTCGACAGAGACCATCGAAGTGCTATCGTTGACTCCTCCACCTGATCAGGCAACGTCAGAACAGCTAAAGAGTGGGGCAATAAAGGTAAGTAGACTCGCACACCTATCCCGGAGGTGGAAACATGGGTAAAAAGAGGGCACGGGGAACTGGACTACCACACTACCCAGATCCTATCCGGATACGGATATTTCCTGAAGTACCTGTGCCGGATCGGTAAAACGAAGGACGTACAGTGCAGGTGGTGCGAGCAGCAGCCAGAAGACACGGCATTCCATTTTCTTTTTCGAATGTCCTGAATGATAGGAGGAAAGAGAAGAGCCGGGGGAGACTCGGGCAGCGTTTAGAGTCAAGGAACCCGCTTGGACTGGTGACAAGAATGATCAATGGTCGGGGATAACTCCGTTTGGAAAGAACGTTGCCGTAGCCTGCGCCGCCATCTAAGGAAGAAGAAGACAATCCTGGAGAAGACAGAGGATGCTTAGCGGGGATAATAATGACTTGTTTGTAATGTTTGAAATCATCATTGAGGTAAGATCAGAACAGTAGGGAGCATCAGTGAGGTACTTGTCCCCGTATTCATGATCCTAGATTTTCTTAAACCTAGAAGCAACTGCAATCATTGTATACACACCTAACAACAAAAAAAGTTGATACCTTTTTTGTTTTTAGGTGTGTGAGAACCACGCATGGTTGTCCCCACGTTTGAAAAAATCTAGGAGTGATCATTTGCTAAGAGTAAGATACGCAGTTAGAATGTTTTCCCAGTACTCACTTAAAATAAGTGTCCTCCAAAATAAAGTACTTTATCGTGAGATTCTGTGTGACACAAAACTTGAAAATACCTGGAGGAATTGTTGATTTATTTACCCAAAGGCCTGCTGTATAAAGCATAGTACAACTGAATGAGTTTCACTTACGTTGATGTAATGAATATATTTGACTTGTTTGACTTGCAATAGTATTCATGGATTGAATCAACAAGTCAGCTTGCATTCCAAAAAATGAATTAGATGAGCCATTTCAATGCTTATTCGTAAAAGGTTAGCTTGAGATTAAAAAAAACAATATTATTATTGTCCTTGAAAGAAAGATACGAAAAAAGTTTTTGAGCAGCTCGCTGAAGGATGCGACCCTAGAAAAGAAGGAAACGTAAGTGCCTGAAATTCTGCAATAAGACTAAACATTTGTTGCAGAACGCTATTTTCGCAACAGTCACTAGCTGAGTGGTAACTCTGCCAGTTTTATTACTTAGCGAAAGTCTCATAAAAATAGAGCCACAGCGTGGTTGTATGTAGCAGAAACCTTTAAAATGTTTAAAGAAATTGATGCCGTCTTTAGAAAGAAATTTGAAGAGCTAATTCACTGCCTCTGGATAACAGCTTTGGAATAAGCGAAATAAGAAGCAACGTATCTGTTGGCTTCAAAAGAAAACACTGACAAATATATTTTTTTAAAGCAGATGCTCACGGTGACCTTTCCAAAAAAGGAAAACAGTTATGTGCCGTTTAATATTCCTTAAATTTTGTAAAAAGACTTAGCAATCATTGCAGAAGGCTTGTAAATGAGTGAAATCATTGATGACAGAGTTTTATCCATGGTAGTAACATGTATCATCAAAATAGATAGAATAATTGTAGCAAAAAAAATTGATGTCTAGATGATGTGCTACCGTCTTCATACAGCTTTACTGGCATGACGATTAATCTAAAAATCACAAATTTTCTGATAACGGTGGTTTTAATTGCTACTGATACTCCATCTCTTAGGATCGATTTTTATCCAAATTGAACTAATGTCTTTTATATTAAGGACGTCAGACTTATATTCAAGGATATCATTCCCGACTAAATGGAGATCATAAAATATCTGGAACAGGTTTGTAGCCTGCTTTCATTTGGGGTGGTAATTTGCCGAGAAAACATAGGTTTCAAGAATTTATGATAGCAGTATCATTTACTGATGGAGAAGTTCCGATTTTATCGCTAATTTAAGGTCAAGTGGTAGTTTTTAAGGTAGAGGATCAGGTAGACAGATCGTTATTATATTGCTTAACTCGTTATGTTTCCACTCTGGAGAAGGCAGGACTAGAAGAACGTGCAGCGTGTTTTTTATTGACAGTGTATCAGACTTATTTGAAGGCATAGCATAGCGGCTTTGCTAAGATTATTGACTTATTGATTTTACTTTACATGTTCACTTAAAAAAATAATAACAATTAATATAAATTTACCATCTACTTAACAATTTAGAACAGGTAACATGCGGGTGTAGTACACATAGTATTGTTCAACTCAAACCCATATTACTGGATGATAATATTCAAACCAGCAGTATATTTTAGCCTTTTTAGGCTGTATTTTAGCCATTACTGGCTTATTTTTGCTCATTTTCTTTGAAACTATTTTGTGTTATGTTTCATGTTACTTTTGACAGACAACTTCCTCATATTTAAAGGGTATGAAGAACTAGGCTCTATTATAATATTGGATTAGATTTGTGTTTTTAAAAGGTTTGGTCTGAAGTAAAACATGAATTAGACGCTTAAATTAAAAGGGTGATCTACAAATTAAAGGCGAAAATTAAAGGTAGGTTCACTCATTTTGATCCTCAAGCACTTTTAATTCGCTAGCAAGGAAAAAGACCAACTCATCTCGTTTTTCCTCGAAATAAATCATTAGAAAATTCAGTCAATTCGGCATAAATATCAACTAATGTCTTTGGAAAAGTTTGTAAATTGTTTAATATGTAAAAACTCTTAAATACACTCCTTTTAAAATAAAAACAAAAACCTAATCCTAAAAATAAATTAAAATAGTAGAGCAGCCCACACCAACATGAGAAAAACAGCAACATCCCTCAATACCATTAGCCCGAGATGGAAATAAATACCCCACAAACATCGAGGTGAGGACGAAGGGAAGAAGACAACAATATATGTATGTAAACTATGTAATCCTTTTAATTTTAACGAAGAATAAAAACAGTTTTGGTGATTTGTCTTTTCAATATTCCAGAGTTTCTATAGGCAATGCATTGTATGTGTAGAAGAAACGTTAGATTAGATTCAAAAGCACTTCAGATATGCCTCAGCAGCAAATATGGGATATTTGAAATAAAACAAGACAGTTAGGAGGATTTCACATTTATTGTTGATCACTGCAACATGTTTCGCCGCCACAGTGGCTTCATCAGGCAAATGCAGTGTTCAACAATAAATGTGAATCCCTCCTAACTGTGTTGTTTTATTTCAATTTGTTATGGACTTTCATCATGTATCCGCCTCGTCAATTTTATATGGGATATTTATTTGATTAAGTTTGAAACTGGGCCAAAAATGAACCATTTTGTATAAGGATTTTCTCACTTTCACAAGTGCATTTTCTTTAGGGATGCTCAGTACGCGAAGAGTTATTATTTAAAGTGTTTATAATACCCTTTTCTTCACTGTTTTTATTTTAATACTAAGAAAAGAGCATTTTAAACACTTTGTATAAAGTTTGACACATAAATTTTGTCATTTGAGGTTTGAAGAGTTATAACCACAGTAAGAATTTAAGAAGGATAACAATATGGAACGTCACTCTACTTTTAAACAACACATATTTTACATATTAAATTTTGCACACGGCCACATAAAATTATTTACATCACTTATTACAGCGGTGATTTCGGATGTACGAATTTTATTACGGAATTATTATCAACCTACGTTTTATATCTAAGCATTACGCGAGCTAATAAAATCTGCCGTAATCGACGCATAAAAGCGGTATGTTTACGAAAATCGCTAAAATTTAGTACGGCAACGGGTAATTAAACCTTCAGGGGGGAATCCTAATTCCTTGTTGTGTTTTCAAATAATAAATAATTCGCCGGATGCATATTGCAATAATTCGGGGTGATGTTATTAAGTAATTGCTCCCATAAACCAACAGGGCCCTCGCTTTGATTTCGCTGCCCTTCGCTTTCATGTTTATTTATTTATGTAACGTATTGGGTTACAGGACCCTCTCCCTGAAAGCGCATACATCTTACGTCATGAAAATTTTAATAAGTTCGCACAAAATTTGTTTTATCGAGGAAACGTTTTTTCTTTATTGGAAAGGAATTCAATAATCATTTTTTTTACTTGAATAAATTGAATTAATAAATGGTGACGTCAATATAAAATGTCAACATTAAAAATTAAAAAAGTAATAACAAGCAAATATCGATTTAAACGACGAAACGAACATTTCAATTAATGTTTTAATCACTGAAATTTAGTATAAATAAATATTATAACAGAAACTAAAGTTTCGACGATTAAAGCTATTAATTGAAATAAATGAATATGTTTTAGTTTAGTGTTTAATTTAAATTTAAAATAACATCAAATCATGTGGTTATAAATAGGTATCTACTCTTATTATTACTGCGACTAAAAATATTAATACCAATAGTAAAAATAAATTAAAAATAATCCTACAATTAATAATAGAATATACGATAAATACATTTTCAATGAATGCATTTCTAAAAATATCACGCTCTCAGTCAGAACTAACTATCAAAGAGCCCGCATATATAACGCTTTGCAAATCAGTGCGTGAATTATCCAGTTGGGTACAATTCGCATAAAAAAGGTAAATTTGACGCTAAAATGCATATTTCTGGAAACATTTTTCAGCGTGGATATTAAAAGCTGTTCATGTTTGAAGCGAAAATTGGAAACACACAAAGTATAAATGACTGTTTTCTCTAATTTCCAATAACCGAATTATTTATTAATTAATAGAACGTATATTGTTTATTTTTATTATATTTTTTTAGTCTTAGTGATTTATTTAATAACTACAAACTTACAAACCTATTTATCACTCAAATAAATAAGTTGAACTTCAATGTTTGAATGTACACCCTAACCCTTTTATCATATCATAAAAATGGGAAATTTTTAATAATTTTAATTTAAGGGTATGATTCATTAAGAAGGTGGCCAATTTGTACATATTTATAATTTATTAACTAAGGTCATCAAAGGTTTTTTATGGTCAAATAATATTGTTTGGTAATCAACATTGATTACAGGTTTAAATAAATTATTTATTTTTTTATTGAAATAAAACAACACAGTTGGGAGGGTTTCACATTTATTAATGTAGGTTTTAGATTAAATTAAAATTCAACTAGTTGAATAAATTATTAATTTGTGAAACAAGCCAAGTGAATTTTAATTTAATCTAAAACCTACATTAATACAATGTTTCACCAAGTGATTAATGAGAAACAAGTATATGATATATTCACATTTATTGTTGAACACTGCAATATGTTCGCCACACAGTGGCTGCATCAGGCAAATGAATACTGTTCAACAATAAATGTGAAACCCTCCCAACTGTGTTGTTTTATTTCAATGTGTTATGGAGTTTCATCATGGATTCGCCTCGTGAATTCAATATTTATTTTTTATTTTTTTGTCATTTCATCAATAAGGTTCTCGAACAATCATTAATGTAGTTCGAACAATCATTAGTGTAGTTCAAGATCATCCAGTCATTGATTACAAATAATTCCAGGTTACCAGATATTAAATGTCATTCAACTTCTACTAAATTTGCTTTTCACTTAGGGTGACTTCAATTACATGTTTGATATTAAATTTGGGGTTGATGATAATAATAAAAAAAGGCCTAATACTACTAAAATTACTCTTGAATAACATTTAAGATCATAAAAGCAATTATCCAAATACATTGAACTTTATTTGAATGTTATTTAAGGTCATTCAGTGGTCATTCAAATACATTTAAGATCATCCTACGATGATTGGTTTATGAAACATACAAAGTCATTTAACATAATTCAATCAACATTTAAAGTCAATCATGGTCAGCCAACAATATTTAAGGTCATAACTTATTAAAGTGATTAAATAATAGGGGTTTTCTAATGAAAGGATACAAAACGCCAATGTAAATATTAATGGTCTTTATACAATGGGCCTGAGCACAACAATTCCATTGATTAACGATTAAGGATTCCATGTTCCCAAAACTCCTGTGGCCGTGACAAGGCCAAATCTTTCATAGTATACTTGAGTTTGTCGTCCGGGTTGAAGCGCTGCCCTTTCAGATGTTTTTTCAGGTTAGTAACCTGAAAAAACCATGGAAATTACTAGGCGACATGTTCAGGCTGTAGTGATAGTTAAGCTAGCCAATTCCGTATGTATGGTTCTAGAAACGTATTGATCATGATAACAATGAAGTAGAACCTCCATGCACAGCTGAATGGACCTCAATAGTCTTTGGAGCGTCTTTCTTTTTGAGGACCTCCATAGTCTTTGGGGTGCTGCATAGTCTACATCGAACTTATTGGTTCTTGTATCACTTCCTCCTAAAAGGTTTAAACCCGTGTAGTCATCTGGCAAGTTGTTGCTAACCGTCTTTTTTTAGACGTTCAAGGTCAACTTGTGGAATTCTTCAAGCACAAAAGAACTATTAACTCCGATATGTACTGTAAGACACTCCGAAGACTACATAGGCCCATCAAGAACGAAAGACAGGGTGTGATTCTGCTCCATGATAACGTGCGTCCACACATCCCTAGGGTCTTTTCTTTTTTCTTGTTTGCTTCCGGGGACGTGTTGGCCGCGCACGACCATTGTTCGTCCCCTTATGTTTCTTGCCCTTACCTTTGCCTCTCCTGTGTTGCGAGGTCTTTCTCGTTCTCGGAAATCATCGCCCGCCACTTGTCCTCGCTTTCCAGCACCTCGGCGGTGAGCGACTCCTCCCTGAGATGACCCAGCGCCACCGTTAGTGCTCTTCTTCCCACCTCTCACCTCTTGCACTGCAGGAGTGTGTGACTGGCGTCATCCCTTGATGATGGGCACCACCGGAATTCCTCCCCGCTCAGCTTCCCTATGCCGCACAGATACTCGGGAAAGCACCCGTGACCGGATAGGAGCTGGGTGGTACAGTAGTCCATCTCCCTTTCCTTTCTCCCTACTTACGGCCCTACTTAGCGTATTAGAGCCTTTTTCCACTGACTTTTCGAGCCCTCAGCCCACCTTCGCTGCCACTCCTCCAACATCCAGCCCCGCGCCGTCCGGTTAGCCTTGGCCTTGGCGGTACCGCTCTTCCTCGCCCTGTATATGCGTGCCCTTGCTCTTAACGTCAGATCCACCGGGGACAAGACGCCAGTACCTCTGCCGCGTGCGTTGAGATGGTGCGGTACCCCTTAATTACTCTAAGGGTCCCTCTGATCCTGTCCGCGTTCTTTTGAGATTCCATGGCCCTTTTCCACAGTGATGCGGCGTATAGTGGTCTCGCTGCTCCCACGGCCACTAGCAGTCTCCTGGTCCCCTCGCTCGACCCTTCTGTATTAGCCAGCAGCCCTCCCACTACTTTAATGGCTCTGGCGACTCCCGTGCTGCCTTCCCGACTTGCCTCGAACATCGGGGGTTGGCTTCAACGATCATCCTCAGATAGTTAATCGAGGTCCCCACTAGCACCTCCTGTCCTTCTATCAGAATCATCTCCCCCATTGATCTTACCGCCCTCCTTCTTACTAACCATGTCGCCACAGTCTTCTGGCCTGGTATCTGGAGGGTCATAGCTTCTAGCTAGCGCCACCGCATCCTGCGTTCTTGAGGTCGCCAAACTCCCTTCCCTTAGCTATTAATAGCAGGTCATCTGCAAACCCTATAAGCTAAGTACTTTCTGGTAGAGGCAAACTAAAAACTACATCAGATGCTACGTTCCAAAGGAGGGGTCCCAGTACGGATCCCTGTGGGACGACTGCCGTTAGTTGCATATCCTTCAATGTCCCACCGTCATCGTCGTAAACTAGCCGCTTGTTCTCTAGGAAGTCTCCACCATGTCGATGAGGTACCCCGGGACCTTCCTATCGACCAAAGCCTCTATGATAACCCGCCATGGGAGCGAGTTAAAGGCATTTCTCGCGTCCAGCGCCACTGCCAGGCAGTGTCTTCTGCTCGTCAGGGGGTTCTCGTTCACCTTGTCTACTAGCCTCGTCACATCCATCAAGGTATCTATCGTAGACCTGCCCCTACGGAAACCGAATTGCCTTGGTGACATGTTCCCAGCCTCCTCGATCGCAGCCCTTATCCGTTTGACCAATAGCCGCTCCAGGACTTTTGCCTTTTGTCTACTAGACATACTGACCTGTAACCTCCCGGGTTCGTCTCGTCCTTTCCCTCTTCAACAGCATAACCAATCTGGCCCTTTTGTACGTGTCCAGTACTTTGCCCTCTTTGAGACACCGATTCATTAGATCTGTGACCGCCCCAGGGTCGCCCATCACCGCCCCTCTTATTGCTTCGTTCGGGTTACCCCCTGGACCCACCGTCTTTTTCCTGGGAAAGGCCCTTTCCGCTGCCATGACCTTCTCCTCTCGAGGGTGAGAATATAGTCCCTATTACAGCCTCTATTTCTCCTTTAACTCTCGCCCCCACATTAATGTAGCCCGCCTCTATCTGTTTTTCCACTATTTTGTAAGGCCTTCCCGACGACCTCCTTTCCTTAAGCATGTCCTTGGCTTCGCGATGACCGCCTCCAGGGCCGCCACCTCGCCCCACCACTTCTGCATCGGGTAACGTCCCTGCGTGCCTCGTTCCCCCTGGACTTTGCTGCGGCCACCTCCTCGTTCCACCAGTAGGTTTCCACCCTGGACCTCGTAAACCTTTTGGGTATGGCACGCCAGAAGGCCCCCTAAATCACCTAGTATACCTTAATGCGGCTTCCTCGCCCCCTTCATTCCTTCTTCCGCACCTTGCCCTCATGTAGGCCGTTTGCTTCCCTGTGTCCATCTCCATCTTTTGGTGGCCTTAGATATCCTTCTGTCGGTGAGCACCACAAAGTAAATGTACCTGTGACTGCTCATTGATTCCTCCTGATCCACCTGCCAGCCTTGGATAGTCCCTAGTACTCCCGTCAAAGTTAACGTGATGTCAATAATTGATTGGGCATTTGTGCGCACCATCGTCGGCTCCGGTTCGCTATTTCCATCTCCAGCATCACCAGGCTTTCGGTCAGCAGCTCCCTTCTTCTGTCTGCGCTGATAGGGCTTTAAATAAAATTGTATATGTAGGGTGGGTGGGTGCACTCTATCCCACCCTCCAATCTGTAAAAAATAAGCCTAGATTTAACTGATATCCAATTTTGAATTATTAAATTTTTTTACAGGTTGGTCTAAAAGAATAAAAAGACTTGCACTTTATTAATTACAATAATCTCCTTTTTTATGCAGGTTTTAATTATGAAATCGTTGTTTAGTTTATTGAAACTAGAGGGTAGGATAGTACCCACCCTACATATGCAAGTGAACTTAAGCCAAAACACTGTATTTAATTCTTGAAACATCAACACTAGTACTGCTGTCGAGTTTTTGGAAACCAAACGAGTGACAGCGATTTGAATAAAAATGTATATGTAGGGTGGGTGGGTGGCCACTATCCCACCCTCCAACCTTTAACACATAAGCCACTGGTAGGCTTTGGCGTTGAAATCCACTCCGATGATCACCTCGCTCTTGAGGCTCTTCACCAAATCTTCTAGTATACTCAACCAGTGCAGGTACTCCTCCTCCGGTTTATTGGGGCGGAGGCATGTCAGGAGAGGTATGTCGACCGTGCCATACTATGCCCCACCCTAGGCTCCCCGATTCTTCGGCAGACATCGCTGCCCTGCCCCTGAGTAATATAGTCACATCGCCTTTCTCCTGGTCTCTGTACCACTTCGGCTCACTTGCCAGGACAATATCCGTCTTCTCGTTCACTACCTAGCCTTTAGCACTTTAGCAAGTCATGAGCTTCTCGGCACCCGTTTAGGTTAATCTGGATCACTCGTAATCCCTCCATTTGTCCCCTACTATTCGCCCTGCTCTAGACCTGCCTCTCGCCACGTCATGACATCCCTAGGGTTACACATGCGGATCTGACCAAATTCAAGTGGGAGTAGCTTAGCCACCCACCCTCCAGTCTGGGCATGTCACCCTGCGATTTCTATTTGTTTGGTCCCCAGAACAAACATCTAAAAGGGCAGCACTTCATCTTACGACGGACTCAAGGTTGCTGTGAAGGACTGGGTCTTCTTAAGGCCACACATGTTCTGGAATCACGAAATCGTTTGTCTTGTTAACCAATAGAATCATGATGTCCAGGCCTATAGCACATACTTTAAATAACTACTTCAATTATACCTACAGAGTCATTTCATACATTTTCATTTGAATTCCACACTGCGTCATTTCTACCTGAACTGATAAACTAATTCAGTGTTATCTTACGAAGACAAGATGTGCTTCTTGAGTTAACAAATGTTTGTTTACAGCAGATCTTTGCCTCTTTTATTGGTGTCCGTGCTTCCCCACACTGAGTGGTGTGCATTTGAATCACAACCTATAATGAGAGTGATGTTGTTGGATTCACAGTATGTGACCACAAGCTCAAGTACATGTGAGGGAGTCGGTTGAATCGTAACGTAGACATGCGGAGATTAGAAAAACTTGACTACAATACTCTCTTTCGAAGCAAACGCTTTAGAAAAATCAGCATGCCCTTCATGTTGTCGGGTAAACACGCTCTTTGCTTTTGTGCATCATAGTGCCTTTTAAATTACCGAGTCCACATATCCTCTTTGCCACTATATAGTAGTCTTGCATTAGGACCAGGGTATCATCATTGCTTTGGAGGTTGTGGTTTAGTGTTTGAACAGCCTCTTTGCAATTTTGTAAGTTTATTTGAATTTTGGTAGTTGTGGCTTCAATGTACTGTCATTTGTATATCGAAGATTTACCACAAAGATAAACGTTTCTTTTTTAAGATAGATAAGAAAATCCATCATGAAACAACACAGTTGAGAGGCTTTAACTTTTATTGTTAATAACTGCAACATATTTAACAACCACACATTCATTCATTCATTGGGCAGATAGATAATATTGAAGAGCATTCATCTGCCTGATGAAGCCATGAAGTGTATTAAAACTTGTTGGAGTGTTCAATAATAATAATGAAACTCTTCGAACTGTTTGACTTTATTTCAATGTATTGTGAAGTATAAGTCGTAAGTCTTTTCTATTTTGAAAATAGTATATATACTATGGTGGTGTGAGAACGCATTTATCGATATGTTATTGATTTCAGACGTTTTATAACTACAATTAATTTTAGAAAATCAATTTACATCTTTATTAGTTACAAAACCTAAGAGCAATATTACATTACAGGAAACCATATTTATTCATAACCTTGCGAATAAAAACGTGCATTTGACATTCATGAGTAGTAACGACGTGAAATATGAACGAGTTTCTGCCTCAATCTCGAACACTAAGCACTCGCTAAATATTTACCATGTTGATGTGGCTTATAAATGATAAACAGAAACGGTTTTTAATTCCACACCGACTTATATCGGCGCAACCCATTAAACAACGCTAGAACAAACCCAACTGTTTAGAGTAGCAGCTCGGAATAATTTTATGCATTGCTCTTTTAATTTGTCAGATTACACCGCGTTTCTGTGGAACGGACGTGGATATATGTGAATTTAATTACGTAAATATTCCGCCCAGAGGAACAAAAATGTACCGGCTAGTTTTGTTAGGTTTAGGACTGGAAATCTCTAGCGTGCGAGATGCATTCATTTCGTTCGGTATTTATTATTTAGTTTTTGCACGTCGCCTATTGTGCATTTATCAAACAGATTAGGAAAGTTGGACGAGGAAAATTTTAACGAGGGACTATTAGGTTGAATGAATTAATTAATTATTTAAGCTAAGTTAAAGCTGTGTTTGATTATTATATTATTTATATTCTATTATAATGTTGGTTACTTAATAATACTTTAGTTTTTAATTAATTAAAGTAAGCAACCATTAGCTAATTGACGAGGCACTTAGTTGAAAAAACATATTATACATAATTAATAATAAGTGGTTGATTAGAAAATTTTTATTTAACTCACTACAATTGTTTAGCCACATTGTGACTTCTTCAGGTAAAAAAATATTACATTAATATAAAATATCATCAAAAGAGACAAAATTCTTTTTTCTAAATAATAAATTGTGTATTTTATGATCATGACCAAAGAAGGCTGAAAAAATTACGGTTAATAGCAAAGAAAAAAAGGCCGAAGAAACATTAGATTTGTTATATAATATTATCTTCAATAAATATGTTTATACCAAAGAAATTTTTTACAATTTCTAACTTTATTATCATTATTATTACTATAATATAACATCTCTTTTTTGTTAAAGTTTTCGCATATTTGATTTTCTTTTTCGCATATTACATTCATGTTTTTTTATTATTAAATAGGAAAAAATAATTTATATCAAAGAAACATTCTCATATGTATAAAAACCTAATATACAGCCCATAAAGTCTTTCCAATAAAAGCAATATCTGGCGCCACTGTGATCTGGGCCAGGCGAACACATAACGATTTTGTAGTTTAGTTAGTTCGTCCCTCATAACTTATTCATAGGTCAAGGGCGGGTGATCGATCCCGAAATAAGTAGGTCCTTCGGCAGCGCGGATTCCCCCGTCCGCCTCTGATGTAATTAATGCGATGCATTAAAACAACCCCACGGCCCCGGCAAGTCGTCCCGTCATGCAGCTCTGATTGTTTTTTTTCTTTTCGTGGCCCTTGGGCACTTTGTTACGTACAGTTTACGACTCCCCCAAGAATTTGGTCGAATATGACGGAATCAGTCGGATATAATCCTACTTCATGGGATTTTTTTCAGAGGGGCTTCGGGTATATTGATCCAACGAGTTTTTCTACGTACGTCGTGACGTAATGCAGTAACGTCATGCCGTCGTCACGCTAGATTTACTAAGGGATGTAGTCGTTTAAAATTGAAGAGGTCGCGGATTAAAGCTTATTTTATTTAAGTAAGATAAATTAAAAAACAGACATTTAAATGACATATACTAAATTTTTAGTAGTATTTCTCTATAACTCCTCTAATTGTTTTAAATTCTTGTTATTTTCTTCCTTCGTTTTTTTAAATTCTGTATCGTATGTTTATTAATGACGACACTTAAATTGAAATAACGAATAAAACATTAAACTTGATAAAAATTTGATTTAAAATAAAATTGGATGAAGTATTTGGATTATAGATTTGTTCTTTTTTATATATCCTATATTTTTCCTTCATCATATTTTGTCAATTATTTGTCTTTATTTGCCATTTATCATTTGTTATTTTTCATTCATCATTTTTAATTTGTCATCTGTAATATCTCATTGGTTATTTGTCAAGTGTCAAACAATTACCTAAGATATATCTTCTATAATGTATCATTTGTAATAGATTTTGTATTTTATTTGAGCTCTTAACTATTCCTAGGTAAGCCAATTGTTAGAAGAAAAGAAAAATTACCTTAAATTTTAATGCACCATTTTTTATGAGAAATCCTTTATTTATAATATATTGTAACAATTTAAACAAATTATTTTTTAAGTATTTAAATAAAATCAGTTAAAAATTGTACGGCCTTCTTTTTTAGCTCAAAATCTTACAGTTTTTATAGAACCTCAAAAATATGTTTCAGAATTTTGAAGAATTTCTGAAGATAGCTTTTTTAAAAATTATTTAATTCACGAAATTGGTTTTTCCTCTTCAAATTCTACTCAAAACTGTCATCTGTTATCAAATGACAATCAAATGTCTTAAAAATAGCTCCATATAAAATGGACATAAATACCCCAGCAATGGCCAAAATATTGCTAGTACAGCAAAAATACTTCGCTTATAGACAATTCCGTCATCTGAAGCAGAAGAAGGGGCCAGAGTGGAAGAACACATTGTGAACTCCGTCCGCAAGTCTTGTAACCTAAATTTGAGTAATTATTAATTTATAATTTATAATTTTTATATATAATATAGACAGGATTTTGTAAAGTGAAATATAAATATAAAAATATATTAATATAATAACATTTGTCATTCATCATTTGTTATTTGTCACTTATCATTTGTCATTTGTAATTTCTAATTTGCCATTTGTTATTTGACACTGGTTATTTAATATTTCAATTTGTCATTTGTTATTTGCTATTGGTCATTTATCATTTCTCATCTCTTATTTGTCACTTGTCATTTGTCATTCGTTAATTATCATTAGTTACTTGTGACTTGACACTTGTCAATTGTCATTTGTCATTTGGTATTTGTCACTTGCCATTTGTCATTCCTCAATTATCATTTGTTACTTGTCACTATCACTCGTCATTTGACATTTATTATTTGTCTCTTGTCATTTAGTATTAAACATTTATCATTTGTCATTTAGATGTGTCATTTGCTGATTGTTAACTTAGTTTAATCTCTCATCTATAATCTGCTATCATATGTAGTTTATCATTTAGCATATTTTTTTCATCTGTCATATGTACTTGTCATATATTATCTACTCCAAATTGCTATCTCTTATCTATAATATGTTAACCGTCGTTTGTCATTCGCTCTCTGGCATCTGCCATCTATTATATATCATCTGTCAAGTCACAGTTTTTATTTTTTTTAATATGTAGCGAAATGATCCGTTTGTCATTTGTCATTTATCATTTGTCATCCCTTAATTATCATTTGTTACTTGTGATAGTTGACAATCACTCGTCATTTGTCATTTATTATTTGTCACCCAGATCTATCAATTGCCCACTCTCAACTTAGTTTGATTTTTTTTTTTTTGTAATTATGTATACACATATTTTGCGATTGTGATCATTTGTAATACTTTTTATTATGAAACAAATATTAAATTGATATAAATCTGCTATCAGATAAATGTCAGAGAGAGAATAACATCTTTACTCGAACATCTTAATATATACAATTTAAAAACTTTTACAAGTGATGGATAATGGGTTAGTCTGTCTGTATGGACTATCGACCATCGGTCTTTCTGCCAACAAATATCATTTTCTTAAATACAATTCTTTTTAAATTTCTCTCTATTCTAGATCGCTATCTCTTATCCATAATCTGCTATAAAATGTAGTTTATAATCTATAATATGTGTTTTCATCTGTCATATTCAGTTGTCATATGTTTTCTATTTCAGATTGCTATCTCTCAGCTATATGTTAACTGCTCTATGCCATTATCTCACCGGCAACTGCCATGTATTATATATCATCTGTCAACTGACAGACCTTAAGCAAATTATTTTTTAAATAGCGTAATAGCCCTTTGGCATTTTCCGTGTGTTATTTTTAATTTGTCATTTGTGAAATTTGTCATTTGTCAATTGTCATGTGTCATTTTCCGTTTGTTATTTGTCATTTTTAATTTGTCATATGTCACTTGTCATTTTTTATTTGTCATTTGTCACTTATCAATTGTCATTTGTTCTCTATTCATCCTTAGCATCTGTGTTTTCAGCCGTTATATGATAACTGTTATCTGCTATTTGCTCTTTATATATCATTTGTCAACTGACAGTTCTTAGATAATTTGTTTTTTAAACAGCGTATTGTATTGGTTTTTATTTAGAAAATATCAAACTTTTGATGCACTAAGGTAATGAAGGTTATACTAAATGACAATATTAATAATAGATTTGTCATATAGGATTTACAATTTGTCGTTACTCATTTGTTATTAATCATTTATCATTGGTCATTTTTCACTTTTCCTTTTTAATTTGTCACTTGACATTTGTCATTTGTTCTTTATTCCACATTGTTATGCCTCATCTATAATCTGTTATCATCTGTTGTTTGTCATCTATCATCTGTCACATGTTAACTGTCATGTGTCATTCGCTAACCGACATTGGTCATCTAATATATATCATCTGCCAAACAAATTATTTTAAAAATGCGAAAAAGTCCTTATGGTTGAATTTTTTTTCTACCTGGAAAATATCAAATCTTTTAATGCAGTTAAATATTTTATGGATTTTTTTAATTTTTTAAATGAAAATATCCTTTTTTTTTAAACAAAAATGTTCTGGTTAATTCTGGAGGTAACGACTTTTTGTAAAATAATTGTTCAAACCAGAATATTGGTTTTTGTACTTCAAATTTCACTTTAGATTGTCATCTGTCATTTGTCAATCGTTGTTTGCAATTTGTCATGTTTTGTTTGTCGTTTGTAATTTTTCATTTTTCATTTATCATTTATCATTTCTCATTTTTAATTTGTCTTATGTCATTTCTTATTTGTCATTTATCAATTGTCACTTGTCATTTGACATTTGTCATATGACATTTGTCGTTTGTTGCCTGTCACTTGTCATTTGTTATTTGTCACTTGACATTTGTCATTTTTTATTGTCGATTGTCGTTTGTTATTTGTCACTTGAGAAAAGATAGAATAATAATAAGTATTTACAACTTGTCATTTTTCATTTATTATTTGTCATTTGGTATTTGTCATTTTTCACTTTTCCTTTTTAATTTGTCACTTGTCATTTGTTCTCTATTCCAGATTGCTAGTCTCATCTATAATCTGTTGTTCGCCATCTATCATCTGTCAACTGTCATAAGTTTTTATGGTTGTATTTTATTTCTAGCTCAAAAATATCAATTTTTTATGCAGTTAAACATTTTATGGATTTGTTTTATTTTTAACTGAAAATATCAATTTTTAAAAAAAAACCTAGAAACTATGTCAAAAACTTTAATGATAATTCAGGAGATAACGATTTTTTTGTAAAAAAATTATTCAAACCAGAATATTAATTTTTGCACTTGTCATCTGTCATTTATCTTTCGCCATCTGCAATTTGTCATTTTTTATTTGTCCTTTGTAATTTTTCTTTTCTCATTTATTTGACATTTATTATTTGACATTTATTATTTGTCATTTTTTATTTGTCATTTATCATATGTCATTTTTCATTTGTCATTTACTATTTTTAATTTTTCATAAGTCATTTGCCATTCGTGACTTGTCATTTGTCATTTATCAATTGTCATTTCTCACTCGCACTTGTCACTAGTCACTTATAATTTGTTATTTGTTCTCTATTCATATTTATCATGTGTTTTCATCTGTCATATGTTAACTGTTATCTGTTATTTGCTCATTATATATCATTTGTCAACTGACAGTTCTTAGAAAAAATATATTTTAAACAGCATATTGTATTGTATTATATTTAGAAAATATCAAATTTTTAATGCACTAAGGTAATAAAGTTTATGCTAAATGTCAATATTAATAATAGATTCATCATATAGTATTTACAATTTGTCGTTTCTCATTTGTTATTTGTCACTTGTCATTTGTCATTTTTCACTTTTCCTTTTTAATTGGTGACTTGCCATTTGTCATTTGTTCTCTATTCCAGATTGCTAGGTCTCGTCTATAATATGTTATCATCTGTTGTTTGTCAACTATCAATCTGTCATATGTTAACTGTCATCTGTCATTCACTGACCGTCATTGACAATCTAATATAGATCATCTGTCAAACACATTATTTAAAAAAGTGCGAACAATTCTTTATGGTTGTTTTTTTCTAGCCGAAAAATATCAAATCTTTTAATGTAGTTAAACATTTTGTGGATTTGTTTTATTTTTTAACTGAAAATATCATTTTTTTAAAACTTAGAAAGAAACTATGTTAAAAAAATTAAGGTTAATTGTGGAGATAACGATTTTTTGTAAAATAATTATTCAAACCGGAATATTCATTTTTGCACTTTTTAAATTTTACTCTAGATTGTCATCTGTCATTTGACACCTTACCATCTGCAATTTGTCATGTTTTATTTGTGCTTTGTAATTTTCATTTGTCATTTCTCATTTTTAATTCGTATTATGTCATTTCTCATTAGTCATTTGTCATTCGTCATTAGTCATTCGTCATTTATCATTTATCATTTGTTAATCGTTATTTGCCATTTGTCATGTGTCATTTTCTATTTATGATTTTTAATTTGACATATGTCATTTCTCATATGTCACTTGTCAGGTGTCACCTACCATTTGTCATTTGTTTTTTATTCATCTTTAACATCTGTGCTTTCATCTGTCATCAGGTAACTGTTATCTGTTATTTTCTCATTATATATCATTTGTCAACTGACAATGCACTAAGATAATAAAGATTATACTAAATGTCAATATTGATAATAGATTCATCATATAGTATTTACAATTTGTCGTTTCTCATTTGCTATTTGTCATTTATCATTTGTTATTTGTCATTTGTGATTTGTCATTTGTCATTTGTCATTTGTCATTTGTCACTTGTCATTTGTCATTTTTCACTTTTCCTTTTAAATTGGTGACTTGTTATTTGTCATTTGTTCTCTATTCCAGATTGCTAGTCTTATCTAGAATCTGTTATCATCTGTTGTTTGTCATCTATTATCTGTCATATGTTAACTGTCATCTGTCATTCGATTGGCCATCTAATATATATCATCTCTTAAACAAATTATTTTTAAAAATGCGAAAAGTCTGTATGGTGGTATTTTATTTCTACCTAGAAAATATCAAATTTTTTGATGCAGTTAAACATTTTATAGATTTGTTTCATTTTTTAACTGAAAATATCAATTGTTTTTATAAAAACCTAGAAGCTATGATAAAAGTGTTAAGGTTTATTCTGGAAATATCGATTTTTTGTAAAATAATTATACCAAACAAGAATATTAATTTTTGTATTTTTTGATTGTCATCTGTCATCTGCCGTGTGTCTTTTGTCATCTGCAATTTTTCATGTTTCATTTGTCCTTTGTAATTTTTCATTTTTCATTTGCCAATTGTCATTTGTCATTTGTCGTTTGTTGTTCATCACTTGTCATTTGTTATTTGTCACTTGCCAGTTGGCATTTGTCTATTGTAATTTGTCATTTATCACTTGTTACTTGCCATTTTCCATTTTCCATTTATCACTTGACAATTTTAATTTCTAATTTGTCATTTTCCATTTTCATTTACCATTGCATCATCCATATTTAGTATATTTCTAATTTTCTTCTCTCTTTTTTTGGGTTTTATCTTTAACCTTTTATCTTTCTCCTCTATATAAAGTCGCCTCCTTTTCTATAAGAAATTTGCATAAAATTATCCTTAGAAATAGTGTTTGACGCAGAAGATATTTAAAGTACAGGACAGATTGAATACAAAAAAGATCTCTAACTTAAAAATAAGAGAAGGGGAAAATGTTGAACGAATTTAGCGCAAAGAAACTGCAACAAAGTCAAATAAAAGCTATAAACTAATAAAGTTTTCAAGAAAATAAAAGAGATAAAGCATCAATATCCTTATGATAACGATAAGAAAACAAAAATATTTAAAGAAGACATATATAGTATAGCTGCAAGAAGCAGGTAAAGTCAGTTCAAAAGTGATAAGAATCTTAGAAAGGTACGAAAGACAAGCTCAGTTTCAAATATATAACAAGACCTCGAGAGCCAAAGATACAATTAGATTGTAAAAATATTTTACTGATATATAAACAATTTTTGAAAAAAGATATACAGCGTGAGTTTTTTTCGATGTTCTCTATGGGGATCTCGGAAACTATAAGAGATAGAGAAACGGTTAAATGGGGAAAGAAGTGTAGATTTACAAGACGAATAAAATTCCACTTTCAAAGTTTTCAAAAAAGTCAAGGGTAACTAGATATTTTGAAAAAAGTAAAAAGAGTCAATTTTTTCAAATCAATATATCTCGGTTATTATAACAGATAGAAAAAAACTGTAAAAGACAAAATTTTAGATAATTTTATGCAGATAAAAATTAATCAGAAAATTTGTATCGCCATTATTTTCCGAGATATGACGCAAACTTACATTTTTTTAAATGGAAACCATAGTTGGCTATGGCCTCATTCAAAAGGTAATTTTTTTCTCTTTAATCCAATATGACATACGACATACTTATTTCTAAATATAAGTGAGTTATAGTCATTTTAAGTTTTATTATAAATAAAAAATGGGTAGGCATGAAAAAGATGAAAGTAAAACAATTGCAGTTGTTTATAATAATAGCAATATTGTAATTATTAGTTTTACAAAGTAAATTACATTTTTTACTTTTTTCAAAATATCTAGTTACCCTTGACTTCTTTCAAAACTTTGAAAGTGAAATTTTATTCGTCTTCTAAATCTACACTTCTTTCCCCATTTAACCGTTTCTCTATCTCTTATAGTTTCCGAGATCCCCATAGACAACATCGAAAAAAACTCACCCTGTATACATAGTAAACAGAAAGAAGAAATAAACAGTTATCAGAAGAAGGATGAAGCTGAGTAAAAATGTTAACAGGCTTTATTTGCTGTTAATAGTTTGGTTAAGAAGAAACGAACAGTTATTAGAAAAATGATGAAGCTACGCAAAAATGTTATAAAGCTTTATAAGGTTGCTGTTTATTTTTAATAGATAAAATGTTTGGATTAATTTTGGTATTAACTTTTTCTTCACTAATTTATATGAAGTTTTCTAAATTCACTTTAGATAATTTGTTTTTGTTTGTTGTCTCTGCTTTGCTGGTGATGGTTTGGTAAGATTTTAAGGTTGCTGTTAATTTTCAGTATAAACTAGTTCGCCAATGTCGTATTTTGATAAAGTATTCTATATTACCTTTAGATTACCTGACTCTGTATTTTTGCTGTTTGCGCTGTGTATTCCCTTTTTTAATTTCGTATAAGAAATGTTTTCTTTTTCAAGTTGGATTCTATTGCAGTTTAATTGGACGTTATTTTCTATAGTGGAAATGTAATATTTTAAAAATCGACTGAAGAAATTATTGGCTGTAGGATTAGTAATAATTAAAACATAAAATTAACTGACGATAGTATTTTATGAACAATATTGTACGTTGTATTATTATTAATATTTTAATATAAATGATACATATTTTTAAAAGGTGTGAAATTGCAAGGAAGCAATTTCGTTTGATCTCTGCGGAAGAGTTTTGCACTCCTTTCAAGAGGAATAATACTGGAATGATTGATCCGAAGCAAGCGGTAGGGCCGCTTGTGCACTACTTGATAGAAAAAGATTAATTGCTTTATTTTTGAAATGCAGGCTAATGAAAAACATCTATTGTTCTTCGTAAAACCGAGACCCTCGGCCCGCACAATTCTCTTCTGACTTTAAGATTATTGTTACCAAATTCCACTTAATATAACACTTTAAAGGCCACCAAGGGGATTACGAAAAACTTTTATACATACACTAAACATAAATGTAAATGTTATATGGGAGACGAAACTTCGCAAAATTCACAACACGCTCATTTTATAAATAAGCTCTTTTCCGTTCAAGAGCATCATAGCCATACAAATATCAGCCTACACGTGCAGGAAAAGCGCTTGCATATTTGCTACATTTTTTTCCGCATATTCGAATTCCCTGCTAATTTCATATTCATCGTCTATTTCCCGACGAAAATATTTTCCCTCAATTTGAGCGGATAGAAATGCAGTGCACGACGTCGTTTCTATGTATATAAGTACTACGAACTTCTTACGAATGTTTGAAATGTATACATGCATAAACTAGTGGGCGTATCACGTATTGAGGGTGTACTAGTTGATAAGTGTGTACTTATTTTGAATCGTATATTTTCAGAGGGGTATCATTACTTATCCAGGAATGTAGTTTTCAAAAAAGAGATGACCAACCTTACACGTCTTTTATATTCTGGAGCAATAAAAGCAATCGCGGTCGAGTGTTTCCAGTGGCGAACAAGTACATTAAGGAATCGTTCCTTGTTTGATAAATCCACACCATGAGAGAATCTGACACGATCCTTGAATGGATTCGGCCACTCTCCTTACACGCATATTATTGGATAGGCCAGGCCGGCGAGCTTTTCAGGTTTTCGGGCCCCCCCCTGCTAGTGAACCAATTGTGTATCCGTCCGCCGTCTCTCCAATACTTGCTGACTCCTGGATTATTGCGGACCCTTTCAAACCTCTTTCCTGTCACGTCCGATAACACATCTGACGCAATACAACATGAAATTCCTACAAAGTAGGTAACGAAGCAATCTCGCACCGAAGATACGCTATTTATTCCTTTAACCTTTCAACCGCAGTTACGGTACCGGCGGCGGTTTAATATTTCTTTCATACAATATGTAATGTCATTATTAGATAAATAATAATTGCCATTGCTAAATAATAAACAAAACAATATGCGTTTAATTCGAGTAGATGTGCGGAAGTAATCTTAATAGGTTAACTAATTTGTAGAGTCGAGCCTATGTATAGTTCCAAAGGAGAAGTCAATAAAATCTGGCCTAAACAATAGCAACACTAATAAAAGTCTTAATGTTTTTAATTGATTTAAAAGGAAGGTACATATAATTTGATTAAATAATAATAATATACAATTCAATGGCCAATCAAAACCATTACGTTTTTGTGTTTTTAAATACTTGTTTTCGGATAAATTATAATAATAGGAACTTACGGATTTATCTTATTTGTCTGAAACGATGCAATCGCTATTTTGAGTTTGCTCTAAGTTATTTCACGCAGCAAAAGGATAAACTACTTTTCAGAGTGATAAAGTTGATCTAAGAATTGATCGCATTCAAATAAATAACATTTTCTTTACGTGCCATAAAGCGAAGAGACTTGTTAGGAACGGCGAAAAAATAATCAAAATAAAAAGAAGAGACTGCCGAGAATTCTCGACAAACTCAAGTTTTAGCGGTCCCGGAGGGCCATTAACTTACTCCGAAATAAATTCCCTAGGAGGATGATGATACTTCCACTAATATAACTAGTTAACACTAGATACAATACGCAAGCACTTTATCAGCATTAAAGACTAAAAACATAATTACTCTTAGGGCCAGGGCACGAGCTCGTATTAAAACCACCGCCGATGCCCTTATATAAACAATAAATGTTATTGTTAGCCCCGAGGAAATAAACCCGGGAGTTACATTTATAAGTGTTAAATATTTATTTAGAAAACAACCGCGGTTTAGTTATTAGTCTGTTGGGGACGCTATTAATTTTTAAATCCGTTTTATAATTCGCCCGATGATTTAGCGGCCGGTTATGAAATGACGATAATTTAATTTCGCCGAATCGCTTTAAGGGCAAACTTCATTAAACTCGGCTTTCGGTAATCAGGGATGATGAAAATATATTACCTCATTATGATAATGTAAACGTGGATCATAAACTCTTTTGTCATAAATATTCGATAATGATGTGCTCGCACGAGATTATTTTGAATAATTATAACAAAGCTTTATTGTACATTGTTTTTGATCATAATGGTCTTAATTGAGTGTGTTCATTTTAAGGAAATATCACTACTTGAACAAGAGCGAGTGTTAATGGTTATTATCGTATTAATTACCACCAATTATTTTCTAAAGAACAGAAATACACGGTTGTAATTTAATTTCATGGAAAGTTGTAATGATTATGACAGAAAAATTAATACAATTGATTACTTATTGTCTAAAATACATAATTTAAAATAATCAATAGAAAATTATATTTATTTAAAATATATATTTTTTGAGTATAGTTACAACACAATAAAACAATTTAGAAATTACCACAAGGGTGCCATCATATAAAAAAGTTTAGTTTATAGAAAAATCAATAATGAATGTGATTTAAAAATATCTAGTTAAAGATTTAAGTTTTTTTTTTTGCAGAACTATAATAACATTAGTTATTAGTTAGTTTCTTTAAGAGTAAAGGATAATTTTCTATTAGAAAATCCAATTTGTAAGATATTCCCGTTCTTATCTGAATTCGCGAGTGCCACGCCAGCGATATAGATTCTTATATTAGTTTTTCATTTCAATTCAAATTGAAATATTAAAAATCTCATTCTGGACCGCCTCCCTTGATGTACTGCTTTAATATTCAGCCGTAATTGGTAATTCATGGCCGCTGCAGAAAATTTCCGCAATAAAATGTACTCTCGGAACGATATTTAATTCAGTAGTCGGTACCGTTGATGGTAATTTTGCTATTGCACAAAATTGAGATTTATTATTGAGTAAAATCTTTCCAGTCGGCTGCGTCTATTAAGGCGGATTTTGCGTAAATGTTTAATTTCTCCTTTCGTTACATTGGCACGTTTAAATATTTGCGAACAATAGTTATATGTCATTGTCGTGTGGAGGAGAATGACGCCACTTGACAAGAGACCTTGACGTCGATTTTGAATCGCCCACCGTAATTTCTTAAATCTATCCTTCGGCATTGATATTGTCTTCAGGGGCCATGAGGTCAATTTATTGTAAAAAGATTGTTTATGTCCATCCCCACCGGTCTAGTTCTTAAAGTTTCAACTTCAGGAAAACTGGTACTCTACTTAATCTAGCATATTTTTTGAGAACTGTTTCTTTTACTTTCTATATAATTTTTAGTATCACCAACAAGCTTGTATACAATTTTCACAAATTGGAAAATAGATTCTTGAAGAAGATAATAGCTGGAAGCTTCCTCTAATATAAAGCAAGAAATATAAGAAAATTTTCAAGGAATTGCTAGAAAATGTTACAATTCTCGAATTGGTAGAGGATTTAAAAAAGCTGAAAGCTAAAAAATACACATTTTTATTGACAAACTATACATATTTACATTTAAATAATAAATAATGGATGATGTGTTAGTGAGTTAGTTCGTTAAAAGGCTATCCACCAGAGGTCTTTCTGCCTTGTTTTGTCCAGTCATATAGCGTCAGTCGTTAATGGGTAGATGGATGAAGCGATGAGAAGAAATCAAATATGGTTGAATTAGAATTTTTAAATTTGGGGGTTACACTAGGATTTCTAGGAATACAATATAAAGATAATATGTGAAAGTTGAAAGGATTTTTGGAGAATTTGTCTGATAGGAATCGAAGAGTATTCACAAACGATACTAGTGTAAAAACGACCAAATGTAACAAGGGTAAGCAAAAAGTGACAAATGCAAAACAGTGTAGTGGGTGTAACAAGTGCTACCATCGATCGTGCTTGGATTTACACCTCTGTGCAAGCCACAAAAGATCCAGCAGCGTAAGTGAGGTTAACATAGTAGCTGTTGACGAGGAAGATGTGGATTTGGAAACAAATTCCACGTTAAATTTAAAAATTGCACATCTCTCACAAATAATTAAGCAGTTGGAAGATATGAATCGTTCATTAACACTAAATAATGAATCGTTAACAATAACAAACAAATATTTATTAGATCGCTTAAACAAAACTGAAAACAATGAAGAAATCTGCAAGTCCACTAAAACTAAACTTGTAAATCAAACTAATAGTTCTGCAAGTGGTAAAAAGATGAACCCAGTATTCACTTTAAAAGAAAATTCTAACAACGAATTAAAACGTCAGAAAAATGCAGCACTGCCCACCATATCAAACACGAAACAAAAAATAATCACCAACGATCAAAATTCTCCGCGAGTTAATGACAATAAAAACAATGAATCAGTATCCCAAAATCAGGTTGATAAAATTCATGAATGGACAACTGTTCATTCGAAAAAAAAAACGAAGGAGCGAAGTAATTATGGGAACGGGAACTAATGACAAATTATTAGCTGTTCCAAGATTAGCATATTATTTCTTAGGACGTGCAAATCCAAACACGACAGAGAAAGATGTGGAAAATTATATCCGAAATAATATTTGTGCAAATAGATATTTAAAAGTAACAAAACTCGCTATTCGGAATGAAAGGGAAACGGCGTTTAAAATTGAATATGAAAAAAAATTCGAAGAGAAATTTACTGATGGAAGCAATTGGCCAAGTAATCTAAAAATTCAATAGTATTCTTTTTTTGCGGAACGCAAAAAAACACAAATACAAAGTTAATAACTAGGAATAAAAATGAAAAATATATGTCTATAATTCACTGTAATGTAAGATCACTAAATAATAGTACGCTTAATATCAGCGAAATGCTACACAATCATGAGGAGTGTCAACTGTTAGCTGTTACCGAACATTGGCAAACCGAGAACAATTTAAAGAAAACGTCAATCCAAAATTTCAAATTAGTAACGTCGTATTCCAGACCAGTTCCCTACCGTCGTACTACCGCATATGGAGGAGCTGCTATTTTTGCACGGACAGGATTTCAATGCAAGGAAAGATTGGACATATGTAATATGGCTACGTGCGGATCCTTGTGGAATGTGTGGCGGTGGAATGGTCTAACAAATATGTGGGTGTAGTAGTGTATCGTGCTCCTGGTAAAAATACAATTTGTGAGTTTTTAAGTAAATTCGAAAGACTGCTAGAGAAACTATTCTTAGAAAATGTTACGTACTTTATCGCGGGTGACTTTAATATCGATTTATATAGTAAAACCCATGATTCCATTGAGTTTCGTAGCTTAATAAATTCTTATAACGCAACAACAACCATACATGAATCAACACGTATAACAGAAAATTCTCAAACAAGAATCGACAATATTATAACTAATATGGGAGGTAATTATAAAGCATGTGTATTTGATACACATATTTCTGATCATCTTGCTCAAAAAATATCTTGGTTGACCAAGTCGGACGGTATTGAAAATATTAATAATGCGAAAAGGCGTAATTGGTCTACAAGTAATATTAATAAATTTGTACAATATTTAAGTTCATACACAAACTGGAGTAATATTTTTGTAAATGATGTTGATCAAGCTTGGGCAAATTTTATGAACCTTATCAATGATGCATTGAATGGGTCCTGTCCAAAAGTTAGCTTTCATAATAAACGTAAATATTCAAAAGGTAAACATAATCCCGATATAGTAAGTACAAAAGCACTCCTAGATTATTTATCTATAGTTAAAAATTTTCATGTCGAAGCAAGTACACTATATGCGAAAGTAAAAAAGGAATATGACATATTACTATGTCAGCAAAAGAAAAATGAACTTTCAAACCAATTAGTGTTAAGTGACAACAAAACTAAAACATCATGGGCCATAATTAATGAACTTACGGGAAAATCAAATAAATCCGACAAGCTTTTAAATTTGCAAGGTATGGAAGACGAATTGAACAAATATTTTAACGAGGCTGCCATATTGGAAGCAAATAAAAAACCGTATAGACCGATTAATTGCAATATAATAAATCAAAAACATACTATTTTTTTGAATCCAGTAACATCGTCGGAAGTTTTCAATATAGTACATGCTTTAAACAATAAAACATCATCGGGATATGATGAAATCATAACAAAATTAGTTATGGCGGCTGTAAATGAGCTTATAGGCCCACTAACTTATCTAATAAACCTAAGTTTGGAAAATGGAATATTTCCTGACTGTCTAAAAATGGGAATCGTAACTCCAATTTTTAAAAAAGGTGAGTTTATTAATTTTAGGCCAGTCACATTACTATCAGTTTTTTCCAAAATTATAGAAAAAGTTATAGCAGAGCGAATATTAGTTTACTTCAAAAAAAATAACCTCTTAGATACAGCACAAAATGGATTTATTAAAAGTAAGTCCACAAACACAGCAATTTATGATTATGTGACAGAAATTACAAACAACTTGGAGAATTCAGACTTGCCTATGGGAATTTTTCTCGATCTCTCGAAGGCTTTTGACACAATGAGTGATGAAGTATTATTATATAAACTGGAATTTTATGGTATACGAGGAGTATGTTATAATTTAATTAAATCATACCTGAAAAATAGATGCCATCAAGTAAAAGTCCATGAATATATTTCTAAACCATGTGTTATTAATATTGGGGTACCACAAGGCAGCGTATTGGGGCCAATATTATTTATCATTTATGTTAATGATTTTCCTAAAATCATTAGAGACAACAATAGTCTGGTAACAACATATGCTGATAATACTAGTATTCTCCTGTCAAATTCTAATGAGAGAGAATTAGTCCAACATGCAAGCGACATATTTAGACTCACTCAGGACTGGATGATGCAAAATAAATTAATATTAAACAAATCAAAAACTAATATCTTACTATTAAAGACAAGAAACAAACCAAATAATATGAATGCAATAAATATAGCTGGAGAGGAATTTACAATTCAATTAACAACTAACTTTCTAGGAATGGTAGTAGATAATAAACTTAACTGGAATCATCATTGTGAAAATTTATTAACTAAATTAAACGCGGTCTGCTATACTTTGCGAGTCTTAAAGAAAGTACTTGATTTTAAAACACTACTCATGGTCTATCAGTCAAATTTTGAATCCTTGATACGGTATGGGTTAATACATTATGGCAGCTCGACTTCTGCACACCAGATATTTATTTGTCAAAAGCGTGCCGTACGAATACTATTTAACTTGAAGCAAACAGATAGCTGTCGGGGAAAATTTAGGACAGCCGGCGTACTTACTCTCTGGAGTTTGTATATTTTTGAAATTTTAATGTTTAATTTTAAGTATAAAAACAAATTCGAATCCTATAGTGCATGTCATGAGTATGATACACGAAATACACATCAATATATGTATCATATGCATAGACTTACTCTTTTTGAGAAATCACCGTGTTACGCTACATTGAAAATGTTCAATAAATTGCCGAAGCATTTGCAAAATATCGATGAAGTAAACATATTTAAGAAACATTTACGAAATTTTTTGTTTAATAAAGAATTCTACTCAGTTGATGAATAATTAAAACAATAGATTGATTATATTATCCTATTGTGTATGAATTATTTCTTACTCATTTCCTTTTCTCATTATTGTTATTATTATTATTTTTTTCTGTTATCATTAATGTTTTTCTATTATCTTTATTATTGTGCATGTTTAGTTGACGTATCGAATTAGTGATTAGATATTATATGTTAATTTAAATGTATTATATAGTCTCTATTTTCGAATAAAAATTATTATTATTAAGACGTTCTAGAATGGGGATAACTAAAGTGGTATCATAGAGGAGCTGGTTAGAAGGATTGTGTAAGAGATTAAGAGGATGACGGAGTTTGGTTAGGGTACGGAGGGATGCTCGCTCGCTAACTTCGATATTTTGGGAGGTTGGATTGTTGTGATTGGGATAAAGGGTACAACCATAGTCCAATAATGGGCGACAAATCATCTTATATATTTTGACTGCTTCCGAAAGCTATTTTTTGGAAAATTCTAAAACTCTTAAAAGAAATAAAGAAATTAATTATTTGAAATTATGAAAATACCTGAAAAAAAATGACTGCAAATTATTAAAGACCGTTGAAAAAACACTCGTACATTGGAAGAGACATTTCTGAAAAAGAAAATTTTTTTGTCAATTCCATAAATATAAATACCTAAATTTCTAGAAAATTCTACGAATTGCAGAAAATTAAAAAAAATCTGAAAGCTAAATTGCTTACAAGTTCGAAAAGCTTTAAAGAAAAATATCAAAAACTGAAAGAAAACTTAATTGAATTTTTTTCTAAAAGTGGAAAAAAAAATTGCCACCTCCTAAATATCCCTCCTCATATCATTTTCATTAATAAATAAGTCAAAATCCAAAATTAATTCTCTCATTTCTTTACTCCAGAACAAGTACTCCCCAAGGCTCTCCTCTCTCAGGTCTGTTATATAACATTGCTTAAGTTGAATCTCCACAAATCGCAGCTCCTAATAAGTACCTAGGGGTAACCATAGATCAAAACCCCTAATCTACCGTATTTGATTTTATTTCATCGTTACATCCATCTACGCATTAACAACTGACGCCATATGACTGAATAAAAATAGGTAGAGATATCTTTTGAGAAATTAATATTAAAATCATTAAAGAAAATTTTCATAAGACGTTAAAAATTGGAAAATTCGATTATTATGAAGATAAAAATATCGAAAACTTTCGAGGAAATAATAATTAGAACAATTTTCTACAACGAGGATTTCGAGGAAATGCCGGAAAAACCTAAAACTGGTGAAATAGGAGAAAATATTAAAAATCTGAATTTCTAAAACAAATTACAACTTTTGAAAACCATACTCTCAACCTGAAAAGAATTTCTTCGAAAAAACTCCACTCCAAAAGAGTAAGAAAATAACTGAACTGGTTACTGAAAACTATTAATCGAACAATCGAAGAAAATTATCGCAAATTAGAAGATAGATTTCTGGGAAAAAAAAACTAAATTAGTAAAAAAAATTAAAAATCTGAAAGCTAAATTGCTTAAAATATTTAGTACTTTGGGAAAAATTTAACTTAATACTTGCTGTAGAAATATTTCCAAGCAACTTCATAATGGATGTGGCGAAATGGAAATGGAAGATTACACTATAGATCATATAAACATAAAGAACTAGTTCTCAGAGAATTCAAAAGAGGAACGAACCATCTTACCACTTCAAATAAGATGGTAAAAGGACACCACTACAAAAGAAAGATAATACTAAAAAAATTATAGAAAAAAGAACTTGTGAAAAGACTAAGAAATATAAGGGAAGTAACAAAAAAGTGAAACATATTAAGGACAATAATCATTATTTAAACTAATCATCACATTAAACAACCTTGAATGACTGTTTAATGATTTTAAAAGAAATAACTTCAAATTCTCATTATATGATTTTGAATAATCAAAATTAACCTTTATAGCTGTTGGATATTTCTAAATGACCGTCAAATGACCATAAACGATCGTTGGAGGGCTCTAAAAGACATTAGATAATTAGATATTCTCTAGATGACCTTGAATGATAATGGTATAATCTTGAATTATGTTTAAAAAACAATTTTAGCAGTTTTATATATTTAATTAATGGCTCACTTAACCCATGGTGAATCCATCTGTGAAACAAACCAAGTGTTTTTAATTTCTAATCAAGATAATTCTAGCAGTATTAATTTATAGATAACAATTAACTCAAAAGGCTACTGAATGATCTTGGTTTACCGTTGGTTAACGAATGAATAAATGATCATCGAATGATTCTTTAGATGATATGGCGCAGATCGTGGAGACGCTCTTCTAGACGGATTCATCCCCGACCATTCTAGTCATCAGTCCCATCGGATTCCATGGCTCTAACGGTGTATCAGACTGCCCCAACTCTCCTTTTTCCTTCTGCCTTTCAGGGCATTCGAATAGGCAGTGGAACGCAGTGTCATCTGCCTGCTTTACCAGTTCCCTGTGGTTCCTTTCTAAACATGTCTTCATCTCCGGAATGAGAGTGCAGATCCACTCTACTTAGTTGCCCGTGCCTGACCTGCTCTGCCAATTGTTTAGTAGACGTTGCCCGGTTTCACAGTTGGCTTCCCTGCGCAGTATCCTTCACAGCACTTTCCGGATGCGGTGCGTCACGCAGGGTGCCAGTTCTCAAAGCCTACAGGTTGGTCTTCGCAGCCCCCAGCAAGAGCCGCCACTTCGCTTCCGATGGCCCTTCTGTGTTTGCTATTAGCTGGGACAGAGCTGCAACTGTGCGCCCTGCTTCCAAAGGGTTTTACATTCACCCAGGTGGAACTTATTAGGAATATTTATTAGTTTCCAGAACTGAGGATAAAATCTGCATCTGCAGAGAGAGTGAAATCAATCTTATTATTTTAACATATTCCAAAGTCTCAGCAAGACTTGCAAATAAACGTGTTATGGCACTATAGATGGAATCTATAGATAACACAATTTCACTTTCTGGGTCATGGCACACTCAAACAAAAGAGTGAATGATAGGGCGGATGCTCTAGCAACAGAGAAAGCATCTTTAAAAACCAACAAGAGACCTTTGCCCTTATCCAGAAGCAATCTCTCAAACATACTGCAAAGCATTACTCTATCAGGACACAAAAAAAGGTAAAAGAATATCTCCACTTGTGATCATTCCAAAAACACAATACAAACATCCATAGCTAACCTTACCCAATATTGTGTTAATCTATCCAAGTCAAACTCAAATTTCCTAACGATACTGTCAGTTAAAGAAACACCCTATATTAGGAGTTCTTGTCCTTGTACTACTATCTAGACCAGCTAACTTTAAGGAAGATCCTGCTGGGATAGGTTATATATAGGTTAACATAGAGTGCTAGTGAGGTATGTGTTAACCAATCACTTCCCAATCAGTCCCACGTCCTCCATGAACCTGGTAACTTTCTTGGGGGTGATATTGCTCACTTTTTCGTGGGATAATCGGTCCCTACCGAAGTGTGAAAGATGCTTGTGAACAATCGCAACTCAAGAGCATAGTATGTCACCGAACGATCCTGCTGGGATCATCGTCGCCAAAACCGGCTGATCTGAAGGTACTGTTTCCCAAAAAAATCTTCACCTTTACCAAAGGTGGCTGGGGAACTCGTTTTCCCATTACCTTACTAATTCATAGAGTTTCTATAATACAGGAACTAAAAACTTTGCAAATATGTCTGTGCATTGAGAAAAGATTTGTTTGACATTTAGAATTTTCTAATACTTTGAAACACTAAAACAAAAATTACTATTCTGAAAATCATCAAATTCATCCCAATTAAAAAAATGTAGGATAATAACTCAAATTAAGTTAATATTATATGGATTCTACAATTTCTTTAAGAAAGTCGAAAGAAGATATTCATTCACAAATTCTCTTAACAGGCAATTGACGCGAGGTCTTACAGCCTTCTAAAATAAATTACAAACATATGGTACATAGTTAATCTACAGAAATGATAATCGTAAATTGTAATAGAGTCTAAAAAGGTTAGGAATGAAAACTGTATGTAATTAACTAGGAATTTGTATTGTAATTATCAATTAGGGTTTAAAAAAAAATCATACTATGCCATCATTGGATATTTTAATTTAGAATGAGTCTTAATAACGGGCGTCCAACAATTATTGCAGTCCCGGGTGGCGTTGGAATAAAAAACGTAGGTCGATTCTTACATGTTGCAAATAAATGAACTGACATTTTTAATGCACATTTAGGTTATGTTTGACAATTAACATGTCAGTTCATTTATTTGGCACATTAAAGAATTGACCTACGTTTTTGATTCCAACGCCACCCGGGACTGCAATAATTGTTGGACACCCGTTACTTACCTTGAACACGCAAGAGTAAACGCTTAACAAAGATGACGAGCTGTAATACAACGAAACGCGTGTCTTGAGTTTGCCATTAGATAATAACGCGTTGAATAAACCATAGTAGCACAAAAACTGTATTTTGCTC
The DNA here is from genome assembly GCA_963969525.1 of Ontholestes murinus. Taxonomy (NCBI): domain Eukaryota; kingdom Metazoa; phylum Arthropoda; class Insecta; order Coleoptera; family Staphylinidae; genus Ontholestes; species Ontholestes murinus. Next base: position 49,896,976 of record OZ018396.1, read on the forward strand.
TTAATGTGATACAAGTCATGTGATAGCAGCTATTTGTTATGTAATTAATTGCCTGGCGAAGTTTTAACTATTAGCTATTATTTCTACATAATTAATGTAAAACAACAGTTCACTAATACTCAGAGAAATTAATATATCTCATTACATTTTTAAAATATTTAAAATGTATATATAAATTATTTAGAAAGTTAATTAGCATATTTTCGAAATGCGGTGCAGTGTTTCAATACGGACAATTAAGCCGGTCTTAAATTCCAGTGCGGTATGAGAGTAATTTATTTGGCTCAACGAGATAGTGCAAAAAGCAGGGAGGCGAGAGACGAGAGACGTGACCGCATATATCACAAATATACAGAGAGGTTTCCTACCTGACAGCATACGGAAAATTAGAAATATGTTGCTTCCATTTCATTCGAAAGGCGGCATTATTGCTGAAACGGACCCTTTTATTTCATGGAATTGGGGATCGGAATTACGAGTTATCCGGATCCACCTCATAATATTAACAAGTAACAATACTACACATATTTTACGTCCTACCCCATTTATGTCCAACATAAAACTGTTATTTATTTTATATTAAGGAGGGTATAATGAGAATTTGATGTTGAGATTTCAATGTTAAATAGACTTTCATTTCGTAACAATAAGTTTATATGAAATTTACAAATGACATGTTACTTTATTGAATTGTTTCATAAAACATTATTATGCATCTATAACTTTTATATTACATAAACTGGTACAATTGTATGTAATAAATTTTAATATAGAAGAGTCCTTATAAAATACACAACGATTATGATACTACTGACGTTATACTAAATTTTATATATTAAAATAAGTGTATTTACTTTCCTTAAACTAAATTTAGTTTGTAAACCAGTTTTAACCATTTTAAATTATTTGCATTAGACAAGCTTTTAATAAATATCATTAAATTAAAATTCTGCTATTTTCAATTATTTTATAACAAAAATATATTCAAGTCCTTTACGTTGTAAAAAATTAACGAAAATGTGTTCGTGTTTTACTAATTATTAAATATTTTCTGCTGAGATATTGAACTATTTGAGCCCTTTGTCAATTTTAATTATTTTTCCATAGTAGTTAGGCAACTTATTTAGATTTTTAATTTCTAATTTCACTCGCAGTACTTAACAATAAACATTAACGTGTCAAAAAACAAATATTTCTTCGTAAAGATAACTGTGGTTAATTTTAATCTATTTTTATTCTATATTTATTATATTTCTTCATTATTTCTAACGGGTGTCCAACAATTATTGCAGTCCCGGGTGGCGTTGGAATCAAAAACGTAGGTCGATTCTTACATGTGCCAAATAAATGAAGTGACATTTTAATTGTCAAACATAACCTAAACGTGCATTTAAACAACACTTTAAATGCACGTTTAGGTTATGTTTGACAATTAAAACGTCAGTTCATTTATTTGGCACATGTAAGAATCGATCTACGTTTTTGATTCCAACGCCACCCGGGACTGCAATAATTGTTGGACACCCGTTATTTAGATTGGTTCGAACTTTCGCGCTTCGATGCTGGTGCCATCTACTTCAAGAAAACGGTGAATTTAATGTTAGTTGTCTTATTTGTGTATGCGCCCCTAACTAACATTCCTCTCTTATTTTGTATTCAAAAAGAGCTCAATTATGATTTACTTTTTGAATCTGACCAAGTTATTTAAAAGGTAATGGCGCAAAATACTTTCATAAGAAGGTGATGTTGATGAATTATAGTTTAAGTTCGTTGGCTGAATTTTGGAATTAACCGTTTTGAAGAATATATTGTGTGTTTATACAACTATTAGAAATTCTAAATAAACTGTGCACACAGGTAAAAGTAAATAAAATAGGTCTAGTCAGACCAGTAAGATGCTTGCGTAAAAACGTTTTCATCAGTATCGAACAACAATGACTTGCTCAACGTATTGCAAATGTTGAGAATTTAACAAATAAGTCAAAAGGCATTAGTTAGAGAGTCAACAATGTCTAAAATACTTGGTAACGTACACCGAAAACCATGAAAATTATCAAAGTGTATGGAATACCTAAAAGCTAAATTAATTATCAAATGAGCTTCTCTTTCAAAGACAGAAAAAATTGATAATGTATTTACAGTATAATATGACAAATAACTAATAAAATAATCAATGGAAATGAAGTACATCAAAATGTCACCAATAGTTTGAGCAGGCAGTTATTGGGAGTTCAGACCTTACCCGGAGTAGTCAAATATCTTCTGCTATGTAGTAAAAAATAAAGTATGAATCAGGAATTGTATAAGCGGGCTTGACCATATGGTCTTTGCTTATGCAATACAATGCTCTATGCAAGCTATATAGACCTAGATTCCCGCTAATTATAAGTGCTAGCTGCCTGCCATTTGACATATGTCATCTCTCATCTGTAGCAAATATGCATAGACCTAGATTCCAACTAAGTATGAGTTCTAGCTATGAGTGTCATCTACCAACTTCCATCTGTAGCATATATAAAACTAGCCTTCAGCTAAGTACGAATACTAGCTGTGACTGTCATCTATCATCTGTCATTGGTCATCTGTCATCTGTAGCATATATAGACCTAGACTTTAGCTAAGTGCGAGTTGCTAGCTGTGATTATCAAAATCATCTAACATCTCTCATATGTCATCTGTAGCATATAAATATACCTAGATTCCAGCTAAGTATGAGTCGCTTGCTGTGACTGTTAGCTATCATCCGTCATCTGTCATCTGCCACCTGTAGTATATATAGACCTAGACTCCAACAAACAACGAGTGGAAGCTGTGACTGTCTCTCTTATCTGTCATTTGTTATCTTTTTTTCCGTGTAGGTGAAAATCTTTTATAAGCCCTGCTTTGCAGTCTGTGGGACTCCCCGAGACCGGTATACCCACTAAAAACACCTTCCATAATATCATGCCTTCCCGCGGAACCGCCGTTATTACTTCGCGGGGGGCGGACTGGATAAAAGGCGCTCTCCCGTTAGGCTATCAGCCCTGCTCCACATTACACGCTGTCCTTCCTCTATTTCTCAGCCTGGTGGAGCTTCCGAATGACCACGGACGCAAAGGTGGACATTGCATCCCATAAGGTCTCGCTGGCCAACATCTCGCCGACGATAGTCTCTGGGGACAATTCCTGTTGGAGACTCCGTTGTAGGATCCTCCCGGATCGATTGGCAGATTGGACGCGAGGCGTCATCGTCGAAACCAATTCGGTGCAGGTACCCCCTGAAGGCGCCATGACCTGTTAGGAACTGGGAGAGGTAGTGGTCTACTTCCTCGTGCGGTCTCTCAGCCTATGTGGCGATGTGCGGAATGAGTCGGTTGGTCCACTCTCTTGGATGATAAGTCCCAATGTCGCTGCCACAACTCCATCCTGGTCCGCCTGATCTCTTCTGCCACGCTGCGTCGGTCGGTGATAGGATTCGCGCGCCTGGACTGATATATCTCCGAACGCTCCTTCGCCATCAGGTGGATAGGCATCATGTCTGCGATAACGCACCCGGCATCGTACGACATCGTTCGAAAAGTCCTGGCCACCCTCAAGGCACTCCTACGGTAGACGAAAGTCATCTGTCGCACGTACGATGGGACTGCCGTGGCCTCCGACCAGATCGTAGCTGCGTATAGCATGACGGATGTGATGTTCTCCCTAGATTTCCTGCTGGTCACAAGGATTGCCTCCTTTTTGTGATCGGCTAGCTGCAAACCGTTCGCTGTAAGCTAGCCGCGGATCTTTCTGACGGCCTCGTTCGCAGACTGCTCGATCTCCTCTAGGTACTTAGCAACCACCACCACTGAGACGTCGTCTGCGAAGCCGACCGTCGTGGTCCCTGAGGGTAGTGGCAGTCTCAGCACCCCGTCGTACATGATATTTCAGAGCAGTGGGCCGAGCAATGAGCCTTGAGGAACAACTCCCGAAATGTTGCGGGTTTTGGGTCCCGTAGCTGTGTTATACATCAGGGTTCAATCACTAATGTAGCTCACGATAATACGCCTGATGTACTGGGACTTCCATTCTCCTCAGCGAGTCTAGGATGCGATCCCAGTTCGCTGAATTAAATGCGTTCCTTACGTCCAGAGTAACGATGGCGCAGTATTGCTTGGCTCCATGCCTCCATTGTTCGCCAGCGATGGCTTATTGTGTCCAATAAGCAGATCGGATGGTACGATCATGGATCATCCGGTGGCTTGTTCCCTTTAGGGAAGGGGACCAGCTTCTGCTTCTTCCACCGGCTGGAAAAGGTTTCCTCCATCAAGCAGACGTTATACGTTTGAAGGAAAACGTGGTCGGAATGTGATGGCGGTTTTCAGAGCGACGTTCGGAACGCCGTCCTGGCCTAGAGCCTTCAAATCCCCAAACCTGCGGCAGACCTTGAACAGCTCCTCTTCTCCATGATCGCTTTCGTTTTGGGATGATAGTTAGTCGACAGATCCTCGATGTAGACGAGGTCCGGTTGGTCTGGAAACAAAGTTGTCACTATCCTATCTAGGAAAACTGGGCAGGATGGCATATACCTAGCCTCCACCTAAGTACGAGTACTAGCTATGATTGTCATCTATAATCTATCATTTGTCATCTGTCGTCTGCCGTCTGTTATCTGCCATCTGTATAGACCTAGACTTTGGTTAGAGTTGTTCGAGCTGTGATTATCACTCATCTGTCATCTGTAATCTACCAGCTGTAGCATATATAGACCTAGACGCCAGCTATGTAAGAGTGCTAGCTGTAACTATCTCTTTTATCTAACATCTGTCATATGTAGCTTATATATAGCCCTATACTCCGGCTGAGTACGAGTTTCTAGCTGTAATTGTAATATATCATCGGTCATCTGCCATTTGTACCCTATGTAGACCTAGCACGAGTACTAACTGTGACTGTCATCTATCATCTATCATCTGCCATTTGTAGCATATATGACTTCAGCTAAGTATTAGTCTCTGTCATCTGCCATTTGATATCTGTCATTTGTCATCTGTCATCTGTAGCATATATAGACCTAAACTTCAGCTAAGTACGAGTGCTAGCTGTGGCTGCCATCTATCATTTGTCATTTGTTATCTGTCATCTGTAATCTACCATCTGTAGCTTATATAGACCTAAACTCTTGCTAATACGCTAGCTGCTATCGTCATCTATCATCTATCATCTGCCATCTTTCATTTTTCATCTGTCATCTGTCATCTGTCATCTATCATCTATCATCTGTCATCCTTTATTTGTCATCTGCCATCTGTCATTTGTTATCTGTCATCTGACATTTCTTATCTGTTCTGTCATCTTCCGTTTGTTATTTGTCATATACCAATCATCTGTTATAATTTAGGAATTTAAGACTTTTTTCGGATAATTTAATTACACAATGATTTTAATATGTCAAAAATAGTAGCTTTGACAGATAGCATGTGATACATGATAAATCACGGATAATTGATGACGTATAATTATTAATCTAGTATTGAAATTAAACGAAGAGTTAAAAATATAGTAAGTGTTTTATTCAGTCTTTATTATGAATTACCACGTAGTAACGGTCGCAAGCATTATTATGAGTTAAAAAGGATTTTATGATTTGATAAATGATAAAAAGCATTATTTCCGCAATAAATAAATAACAAGTAATAGTTGACTTGTCAAACGTCAAATGCTTATCTAGAGTTGAATCTAAAGAATAAAAGAGAATAATAATAATAATAATAAATTTATTAATGCCAACACATCTGTAACGGATGTTTACACATGTCAAATAAAAAAAAATACATATATTCGCATATATAAACCTAACATATATCGCTAATTCTAATAACTGACAAAATTTACAAATATTTCTAAACTTACATAATCTGGCTCTATTTAGATAAATATTCTTCCACTGAATAATAAGCCTGAGAAATCAGTAGTTCTTTTATTTTGGCTTTAAACAAATTAGTTTCCATCATTTTTATGTCATATGGTAATTTATTATTAATGTTGCAGTTTGAGAATTACTTATAAAATACATTCAGAACTGTAAATAAGATGTTATTCGAAATGCTGACATTGTCTAACAAAACAAGAAAATTCAAATTAATCATAATCGGTTTGCCTTCAGACTAAATACCATTGACATCAAATAAATGTAAAGAAATTGTGAAATTTTCGGTATGAAAAAAGATTATCAAGTATTATCTCCAATATTATATTGATAATTAAAAGATAATAGATGTCATATAATATAACAGAGGACATGTGAGATGACAGATGGCGGATGATAAGAAAGAACAGATGATAGATGACAGATTACAGAGAACAAATGATAGATGACAGATGACAGATGACAAATGACAAATGACAGATGACAGATAACAGATGACAGATGACATATGACATATGATAGATGATAGATGATAGATGACTGATGGCAGATGGCAGATTACAATATTTATTAGTGCTTCATAGATAAAATTCAAAATTGACCTGAGTGTACATTTTTTTCTGAACTTTAATTTTCTACAGACAGATGGCAGAAGTCAGATGACAGGTGACAGGTGGCCGATGACAGATGACATATGATATATGACAGACAATAGATAACATATAGCAAATGACAGAAGACAGATGGCCGATGAAAGATTAGAGATGACAGATTTCTTATAACAGATGAAAGATGAGATGAACAATATTTATTGGTGCTTGATAGACCTAGTTCTTACAGAGGTCAGAATTGGCCTAAGTGTACTAATATTTATTATTAGATTTTCAGCAGGTTCTTCGGAATTTCTAGAATTTCCATCTCTTCATTTTTCTTTTATTTATAGTTGGCCACAAAGACATTAGAATTTTTCAGGGTTTTAAAATATTATAATTTTTCAACTCATTTTATCATTTTTTTAAAGAAATTCTATATTACATTCCTTAACGTTCTTCAAGGATTCTAAAATTAAGATTGTTCTTACGGGCTTTTTAGCATATACTTTCCTGTTTTCAGGAGATTCTCTTTTAAATTCTAAAATATTTTTGAACCTTCTAGAATTTTAGAGATTTTTTGTTTTATTACTTACGTGTCACTGAGAATAAAAAGGTTGTGCAAATAATTTTGAAAGTGTGTTAAATAAACAAAAGGAAACATTTTAGAAAAACTAGTTAGTTATAACTAAAATTTGCAATGAAAGTTCTTAAGCTAACTGTAAAAGCTTATTATAAAAGAAAAATAATTGAATTTACTATGAATTTCTCTTAAAAACTGCACAGGTTTAGGGTTCTAAAATTTTCTAGTAAGGTTTCTTCGAAATTTCTGCTATAAAAAATAATATAATGTTTAAATTTTATCATCGAAATTTTTTAGGTAATTCTCAACCATTTCCCCGGGATGTTACCTTATCAAACAAATGGGATATATTTAAGAAGGTATGATCGAATACACCTTAACATTAATTATATCCGAACAGTTAAGTCCTCCAAATTAATACTTTTCTTGTCTCCAACTGCGCTACTCTGATAAGATCCAAAATAGATCGAAACCGGTTCTTGGCTGTTATTGACAGGAAACAATCATTAATGTTTATTATTCTTGAAATGGTCTCTGTTGATAGTTCCTTATGATTTGTCGGTGGTTTGGGTGCAAACAGGAATGCTTAGACAATAGATGGCACCTTTATGGTAATATCTGGACTGAGGGTTTACCTGGAGAGTTAAAAACTCATAAGTAAAGTTCGGTTTCCCTGACAAAAATGATGTTCACATCATGCTGTTGAATGAAATTCATTTCGGTGAACGTTCGCGACCTAGAATCTGAGTTTTGTCTCATGTTTCCAAGACCCCAATAACGATAACCGTTTATCGCTATTTATGTCAAACGGAGAACAAACCATTACCATTCCCCACTGAACGTTTTCCAGCCACTGCTATCATTTTGAAATCACTGAGTGATTTCTCGTTTTTTTTTGTGACCCCGTTGTTCCAAATAGGGCTTATTGCGTTTACGTCATCAGCCATAATCGTAGGCGAGTTGTTGTCGATAAACACATAAACACATGTTTTAAATCATTTTTCAGCTTCAGTTTGCTAGGTGATTGGTTTACCGACAACTTGCCCACAATCATGGCTGTTAACCTAAATGCAAAATACCCTAGCTGGAACAGCAGGGTAACAAACAGGAACAGGAGATCACTTAGTGATTTAATAAAACAACTCGAGACATGACATCAAAGCCATGGGACACCTAAACCCCACACCTCAATTATTGTCATTTTCTCAAACGTCAACTCAGATCCAAGATATGGACTCAAGACGTCCTCTCCTCCGATCATAATCCAGTTTTTCTGCATCTGTAGATTCCAAGCCATTCCACCTGAGTTGAAATCTGTGATAAAAAAAACACCCGCCATCGATGACAGATTACGCGAGACTCGTCCCTTTGTACGGAATATAACAGACTCGCCTTCAAGGTTCGAGACAATATGCGTAAATGTAAGAACAATCGTTGGGAACGTCGTCTAGAGTTGATGAATGAACAAGCAAACTCTGTTTGTCAAATCAAAACAACAATAAACGTTATTGTATTAATTAGTAAATTGACCTGTCAATTTACTAGGTACTTTGCGGATCATCTGGAGGTGGACCTGTCAACCGGCCACCTCTGCAGAGTTAAGCGGGTTCATAAAGCAGCTCAGAGTTTGAAAAGTTGCTGGTATCGACTGTATATCTACTGCGATATATCTACCTTGTCTGTGAAAACCGATTAAGGCTGTTCACTATGATGGTAAGGAATAATAAAATAAAATTTCCGAGATACCATGTTACTGCTATCAACAAACATTGAAGGTTACGCATAATCCTAATTAGTTCACAATTAGGCCCCTAATCCGACTACTGATGGTGCTTCTTTCGAGAAGATGACAGGATCTCCCCAAATCTTGCCATCCATCGCTTGAGATTCGACCATAAAAGGATTTTTTATCCTGGACTAGTCACAAAAGATCTGGCAGAAGTCAGATACGATCCTACTATAATGGTGTCCATGATAGTTTTCCCCTTGTCTCATCAAAAAAACCGCCTCCCTGTCTCCAACTATGCAACGCTGATGAGATCCTAAATAGATCGAATCCGGCCTGTGGCTGTTGTTAACAGGGAAGAATTGACAAATGATTGAAAATGATTAAATATAAGTTTCAAAAATGAATAACACTAATTTAAAGTCAAGCAAGACTATGACAAATTATCTTTTTTAATTTACCTAGTTTATTTGTTTTCAATGTTAAATAAAATATTCACTACTACATACAATTATATTAATGTCACTTAGATTTCTTTACTATTGTTTACATTAATTTCCCTAATTAAATTATTGAATAAACGCTTTATTAAAACATATTATATACAATTCTATAATTAAGATGCATATTTAATGTATTATTTTAATAGAAATTATAATTTATATCACAACCACGATATGAATGGACACATGAATATTCAAATCTGCCTGACACCTCAATATGATTTTATATTTTAGAACGATACACAACTCCATTCGATGCATGACAAAGAACTCAATTCTGGTGAATGCGCGCAGCGAAAGACTAGCACAAAATATATGGAAATATGGCAGAATTGATCGGCAGGATTTCAATTCCCCAGCACGAAAAACGTTATCTCGTGCATGTATGGATACGAAGCTAATTCTATTATTTCTGCGTTAAAGTCTAGTTTGAGTTGAGTGTTTTGTACATCCAATGCTCCACGGTTATATTAGGATTTTAAATCAAAATCCTTCAATTTAGCCATTTATGAAAAGATGTATATTAAAAAGTAATTTATAACATAAATATATGTATACAGTGATCATTTGAATCGGAGATAACATATAAGATTAATTTAATTACAATTACACTTATGATATATTATGACAAATCATAAAAAAGTCTAGACGTGATTTATCTACAGTAAGATAAATGTAAATTTATTTCTCGCACACTTCTTAGCCAGTGCATTATCTACGTCGCCTGGCATTATTGAAGTCATGCGTAAACACAATTTCCGTTATTCGCCCCATTTGATGTCTGTGAAAAAAGCACACCGAATGGTAATTATTTGTAGTGAGTAATACGAATGAAAGGGGGGAAATAAAATAAAACATGCATAAAACCACCAAAGCGGAACGGGATTCGACCTACACCCTTCATCCATGAAATTAAATAGTACTTTTACCTTTTTATTGCGCCGGTTAATTTATTATTGCAATTATAGGTAATTTTTAAGGTTTATAGAAAATAGTTAGAATGTGTAGTTTTATATTTTTCTTAATGGGTTCTTGGTAATACAAAAGGTGCAGAAACGTTTAAATAGATAAAGTTTGTATAGTTTTACGAGGCGTTTTAAATGGATGTGTAAAGTATACGATAGAATCAATTATGGGTAGGTATTTTAAAATTTGCAACCATTATTATTCAAAGTCGTTTTATTATTAAGATAATATATATCCAGCAATAATGAGAAATGAAACACTTTCCTGACCTACCCGCATAAAACATTAAGCGAGTTTATGGATAAGGCAAAACGCAATGATTGTTTGAATCCTGCTGTGCATTTCATTTCCCAGACGGTACCTCATTGTTTCCGGCCTCGAGATACTCTCAGGAAATTGTTTTTGACATATATAGTCAGGCATGACGTTACTAGCGATAAACTTCGCCCGCACACCATGATAATATGGTTTTATTTAATAATCAATAGTTGTGATATAAATTGCCACAATAATAAAATGCAATCAATGAAATGAATTAAATTCTCAGAACAACATGAAACATTTTTATGTTAATTAGAATATAATTAAAATAAAGAGCGTCGCAATTTGTATATAACATTTAATTTGTAAAATTGTATACATATACGATCTAAACTAGTTGGAGAAATATTAAAATAGTGTTTTAATTAATTTTCTAATTATAATGAATGCATTCCAAACAAAAATGCAAAATACTGTGCGGATAAAAGATCGCATTCAAATGAAGTAATTCTAGCAAGAAACAGGCAGCATTGCGTTTACATCCGCTAAATGATGTGAATTATTGCAGAGTGCCCTCGGGCAAGTGCATTTACAATTCTCCATTAAACACCCGATGATCTAAATTGGAAATTGATGCCTTTTGTATTCCATTCTGCCGCTTAACTGGTATGTAAAATTACGCAAAAAAATGCGGTGTACTATAATTTGTAATTCAAATACATATTTTAAATTATCCCCATTATCATTTGTACACAATTAGCTGTAAGCATATTATTGCAGAATGATAAATTCTAATTGAAATATTATTAATACACAAAATTATATATTATCTCCATAATTTAAGTTGCCAACAGTTTATAAAACCTTTATTTAATATTTCTGATTAAATACTCGAATATATACTCTAACATAGATTACTACACTAATTTTTAAAGTAGTTCAAATACATGCTTACTTAATGTTTATTTTGTTATGATAGGTCTGAGGTACGCTAGATTAAGCAATGACTTAATGGGGTAGGTCAGGAGTACGCCAGGTTTATGTTGAATTATTGTGTAGGTCAACGCATAATTTATTGCGATAGGTCAAGGGTACGCTAGCTCAAGCAAGGGTTAATGAGGTAGGTTAAAAGTACGCTAAGTGTATTAAACTAAATGATGAGTACGTTACGTCAATGTTTTAAAATGTTAAACATACGAATTTATTGATACTAAAACAAGTTTTATAATAATAAACTATTTTTATCTTGTTTATATAAATATTTAAAATACTCATCTGAAATTGTTCGTTTATTTTATTATTAAACATAAATGATATAAAAGTTATTATTTTCTACTTCAATCACGTTATCTAATAATAGCCAATTATTTTAACCTAATAAATTATTCAATAGGGGAATTTGTATAAATGAAATTTATAATTAATTTTACTCACGTACATTACCTTTATTAATTTTCAATACAATCACTGAAACGAGTTTACCTTTAATTGTTGCTGTTGATTCAATGTTTTCAATTGGTATATATGAATAAATGTTTACAATTTATCTATGATAATTATTAATTACTGTATGTATATAAATTAATATTTTCTAGAATTTATGCGCAGAAAACGGTAAAATTAAAAGATTATATTGATTTTAAGCTGTAATTATAGTAAAATAAAAATTGTACATTAGAAAAAGTTAATAAAAGTAAATGCTGTGATCTTTTAAACGATTTAATTTAAGTTATTCAACACGTAAACCGTAGATAAGGGTAATTTAATATTATAAGCAGTATGCATGCAACTACGAAATTTGGGCCATGGGCGTACTCGTGTTTTCTAGTTAGTTGGTTAGTTAGTTAGTTCCTGTCGCCACTTTTCAAGATAACTTACATAGATTTAATAATAGTAGTTTCATAATATTTATTAATATGTACGTTATATAATGAATCACGCCAAACGTCTAAAAATTAAATGGTTTAATTAACTTTTTCTTTTATGCTAATAAGACTAAAAACTATTATTAAAACACATTACTTGCATTACATTACTGTTTGCTTTAGATATTTAGGTTCTTTCAAATAAAAAATAAAACTGGAGAACAATTATGATAATTTAAAAATACGAAATATTTGATTAAACTACAATAATACTACAAAACAAATTCCTTCTTGATACAACCAGTTCCCTGGCTAATATACGATAGATTTAGAATTAAACAAAAGTAGTTCGCGTGCTGCAAATACCAAAATCTAACACTTGTAATCTGTAATCTGTAATCTGTAATCTGTAATCTGTAATCTGTAATCTGTAATCTGTAATCTGTAATCTGTAATCTGTAATCTGTAATCTGTAATCTGTAATCTGTAATCTGTAATCTGTAATCTGTAATCTGTAATCTGTAATCTGTAATCTGTAATCTGTAATCTGTAATCTGTAATCTGTAATCTGTAATCTGTAATCTGTAATCTGTAATCTGTAATCTGTAATCTGTAATCTGTAATCTGTAATCTGTCATCTGTCATCTGTCATCTGCAAACTGTAATCTATCATCTGTCGTCTGTTATCTGCCATCAGTCATCAGGCATCTGTCATCTGTTATTTGTTATTTGTCATTTGTAATTTGTCATTCTCAGATTACGTTTCCATATGTCATCGGTCATCTGCCATCTGAAATGTATCATCTGCCATAAGTCATAAGTCATTTGTTATCTATCATTTCTTATTTGTCATTTGTCATCTGACATTCTCAGATTACGTTTTTTGAACAAGGGTTATATAATATCTGCTATACATCGGTTACTCGTCATCTATAATCTGTTATAAGTTATCTACCATCTGTCATAAGTACAGTCATCTATCATTGATAGTCTACAATCTTATATCTATCATTGCCAATTCCACGTCATTGATTGATAAAATACACATTTCAAGTATAGACTGTCACTGTCTCCTTTTTTTATCAATAAATGTCATTATATTCAACGAGGTATTATAATTTACCGAAGCAAGTCGCAAATTAGCGTGACCTCAACAGTGACTTTGAATTACGTAGATAACTCGTGTGAACTTTGTGAACAATTCTGTACGCGTTCAAATCCCCGGAGAATTATCCCCTACGTGTGATCATGTCATTCGTGACCTATCGCTTCTTAAATCTCCGTGATTCTTCCAGTCTGTGATACTTACTGCTGTTAGTGAGACCCTGCCCAATCAAGTGTCAATAGCTATGGCTCTAGCGAAAAAAAAAACGATAGTAGAGCAAGAATGAACTTCTCTTTATAGACACTGATTTCAAAGCAGGTCTAAGCTTCCTGAATGAATTTCCAACTCCAGGAGAAATCGAGAACGTCATATTCAAGTTAGATTGTTTCACACTCTTGCATAATGAATTTCGTGAATTAGCGAACGAGCTATTCGACCTGGAAATCATCTCCAGCGAACAACGCGAGTTTAGAACAACCTGTTATAAACTCCTTATAGAAGCAAAAGCAACCCTAAAGAAAGAGATATCGTTAGCATCTCCAATGTCGAGAGAAGTGAGCATTTGAGTGATTAAAGTTCCGACCTTCAAAGAAAAATACAATTAATTGCCAGTATTCTACTGATAATAACACAAGTATACACGGTTTTGGACCTGAGGAACCAAAAGCTGTTTATAAGGTAAATTGGGGAGTTGAATACAATTTCAAAATGGGTTCTAGTTTTCGAAATATTCCATAAATTCATTATTTAACTATTTTTGGCTATTAACGGCCATTTATTTAATTAAAAAGTATAAATCAGAAATGAACAGATGTTGAATTGAGTCTTTTACACTGCTTGGGATCTGTTTCGCGTTTTAGGGTCCAACTGTAGTCTCGCTTCATTCCAAAATCCTTGGTATCGCCTTTCGATTTTCGCTATATCTTGGTTTAGTTACTCGTCGCTCGTGTTGCCCAAGTTTTGAGGCGAAAAACAAGGTGTAAATGCAGAAAATGTATATTGAGAGACATTCGAGCTCTTTTTTTGCAAAAAAATACTTGTTTGTAATCCGGTGATTTGTGGTTACCAAGAAAGTTGTGAAAAACACTTTAAAAAGATGCCTATGCTGCTGCTTCATCAGGCGTTAAACATTTTGTAAACTTTGCATCAGCCATTAGTTCTCGAATATTAGGTCCGACAAATATTCCTTCTTTGATTTTTGCGTATGACAGTTTTGGAAACAATTTGATTAAGTACTGGAAAGCCGGTCCTTTGCCATTGAATGCTTTAACAAAGGTCTTAATAAGGTCAAGTTTAATCTGAAGAGGTGACAATAAAATGTCCTGTGGGTTCATAAGGGGTACAGAGGACACGTTTTGTTGTCCTGGCTCATAATGGGTATGACTCGGCCACACCTTTCTCACATAGTGATGATCAACTGCACGGCACAAAAAACAGCAAAAATTCGTAAATCCAGATTGTATCCCAACCAATAGACTAATGACCTGTAATGAATACGTAAATCAATTAATATATATTTCAAAATTAAGTACAATTAATTTATTTCTCAACTTTTAGATCGTCACAAATTTTCCATTTATGCCCATTGTATTTGATCTTGGCCAAAATTGTGTACATTATATCGAAGCACTCCCTAGTTTGTACTGCGTGAGCAATCGGCATGGACATTTTTTTTTATTTTCAATGTGGAATATAGCCGCCTTTAAACTGTACTTATAACCATCTATGAACAAACGCCATTTATTTCAATCATATGATGTATTCATCACATCAAATAAACCTTTGATGTCATTCCAGAAACACATGTCATTTTCTTTTTTGAAGAAAGGTAAAATCGCGTGAATTCTATTTCTGTATATAGTGGCTTGTGTTTTAGGGTCAAGATGTTTCTATTCCTGAAACTGTGATGCAAGCAGCTTTGCATCAAAACATACAATTGTATGGTTTGATAATGGCCCGAAATGCCGATGCCGAAACTATAGTCAGCAGTAAATAAATTGTGTTATACAAACAAAGTTACAAAGTGTTTATTATTTAAACTCAACATGTATAACGAAGTAGAAGCCGCAAAAATCAATAAACGTCAAGATATTTATTCTGTGCTTGTTTCTTTGCATTTATACCGACGCCATTCATCGAGCAAAAGTAGCAATCATCTCCATAATTTTTCTGTTCTCTCCATAAGGTGACACAGAAAATGAATAGAATATATTTTCACCAAGTGACCACTTGTACAACTTTGTTCTGCACGCATCACGAAACAGTATCGGTACTCATGGCTTCTCAATGTTTACTACAGCAAAACCAAAGTATTGCAAATACGCATTTTTCTTTGCAACGTTGTCTCTGTATTTTTACACGTTCCGAAGCAAAATCGATGCAAATTCCAAATGATGTTTAATGCAACGTGGTCAACTGATAGCCGTTATAAGAGCGCAGTGCTTCCACGATGCGCGAACTAGAAAATTAGAACCAATATTGATTCACGAATTGAAGATCTGAGTTCAGGGCATAAAATAAGGTTAAGAATCGTTCTCATCTGCTCGGGTCCAAAAGTTGACCTGAATTTGTAAACTTGTGTAATCAGTCACTAAATAAGATCCAGAGATTTGACTACGTACGGTCAGCATTAAAAGATGAGGCAGCGTTGATTCTGAAAATCTTAAAACTATCAGATGCGGGCCACATACTCGCTTGACAACGAATTCAAGAACTCTTAAGCCTAGTGTGAATGAAACAGGACAATCTATTAAGTCTCTGACAGCTAATCATCACGGTCGCAATCAATTTAGCTTCGCTAAATTCGCTGTAACGTCCAACTGGATGGTCAGTTGGAGAAACTTGATTTCAATTTGCAGAAAGAATGGGAAAGAAGCACATGTGATCACATTCCAACATACAGGGACCTGAAGAATTTTCATACGTTGAAATATAGGCTGAAAGCAACAAAAACTCGACAAAACGTTAGTAGTGACACGAGATCAACGAAAAATAAAGAAAACAAGTTAGAGACAGAGAAATACAGAGACGAAACAAAGCGAAACAGAAAGTGTTATGCTTCAATTGTTTAAGTAAAACCCAAATGGCTAATGATTGTCATGAATATAACAGGAGGCACAATTCGCTATTACACTTACTACCAAACAACAATTCTTCATCTGTTGCTAGTAGAGCATACCATCCCTCGAATATTATTTTATCCACATGCATAGTGCTGATTGAAGATAAAAACGGATCAAAAATCAAAAAATATGTGAGCGCATTATTTGATTCCGGTAGCCAGGCGAAAGTGCAAAACGTTTAGGACATAAACAAAAATTTACGTGTACTCCAATACCATTCATAGGAGGCAAGCGAACGGAAATTAAAAGTGCAGTGAGTGTTCTCATGATTAAGAACATTAGTGCAAAATTGACGCAAGAAATTTAAAGATTCCTCAAGGAATGCAATTAGCAGATACAAAATTCCACCTGCCTCAGAACATTAACCTGCTTCTCGGCGCCGGAGTCTATGATGTTTTGAGTGAAGTAAACCTACGAGGTGAATCATTAATCCTACGCAATATTAAATTTGGATGGATTGTATTAAGTTATATACTTGTACACGAATAAATCACCGAAGGGAATCCGATGGCATGATCGAAGAGTATTTGAGGTTAAATCAAGTGATTTCTCGTTTCTGGGAAATGGAAAATTACAAGGAAAAAACTGGCTCGCCAATTGACACTATCGAGAGCTCGAACATCATTTTGAATCAACGGTTATTCGCAACGAAACAGAATGTTTACTAATGAAGGTTTGAATTAAAATACACTTGGTTTTTATTGGTGAAACATTGTGAACTATTACTAATGAAGGTTTAAATTAAATTAAACTTGGTTTGTTTCACTTTTTTTGTGAAACAAACCAAGTGTAATTTAATTTAAACCTTCAGTAGTAATAGTTCAAAATGTTTCACCAAGTGATAAATGAGAAAGTGATTCAAGAAACAGAATGGTTTAAAGTATCACTAACATTCAAGGACAACCTAATCCAAGCAGGAAATTCTAGTGAATATTGAATCAATGTGACTGTGTCTCTGGCATAACTATAAAACAGTGACACAGTGTAAGGTTTCAAACAATCATTTTTATTGTTCTACAAAAATTTGTTATCTAGCTGATGAAGCCATTGTGTTGTGAAACAATTGTTGTAGAATAATAAAAATACTCTGTGAGTGTTTTATTAAGTGAATTCTAGTGAAGATTGTTTGCTTTTAAGCGCAGACTCGAAAACACCAAACAATACATGAAATTCAGGAGAGAATACGAAACACTAAGACGCATGCAGCGAGTGGTGATAATGACATCGGTTATTTTTTACCTCATCAATGTGTCATTAAGAAGACATGCATAATTACAAAATTATGCGCGGATTTAACGGATCATTGCCATATCCACCGGAATATCACCGAACGACATCCTGATGGTCGGTCCGCCGTTGAAGGACGATCTCTTCGCAATCATGTTGAGGATGAGAATACGACAATTCGTCGTCAAGGCGGATGTGACGAAAATGTACAGGCAAGTGGAAGTGTGGCCCGAGAACCAGAAATTCCAGAAGATTTTTTGGAATTCCAAGAGGACGAATTTGTACAGGGTAGGCAAAAAATAACTTTCTGATGTAAAAAAACATATCTTTTCTTTATGAATACTTGTGGAATTTTTGCATTTGTTGCAGACAATAAACTTGAGAGATTATAATATGGAACGATACACCATTGCACAGCGCACAAAAGTAGTGTTATTATTTTTGAAAAACGGCCGGTCTGTAATTGCCATTCAACATACATACCGGCAATTTTATGGATTTTATTGAGCTGCAAACGTTACCATCAATGTAGATCGCTACCGAACAATGTTTCAAGACTTTCCCTTACCACACTTGCAAGCGGACAACAATATTGGCACCATGTTTCAACAAGATGGTGCTACGGCACACAGTACTTGTGAGACAATGAACATTTTCCTAATCGTTTCATCTCAAAAAACGGCGACTTGAGATGGCCACCGTGATCACCTGATCTGACGGCCCCAGACTTTTTTCTGTGAGGCTACCTAAAGGAAAAGGTCTACATCAACAAACCACGGACTTAACGGGAGCTGAAAGATAATATTTAAGCGGAAATTGCGCAATTCACGCCAGTCATGCTGAAAAAAGTGAAATACAATGAAAAGAGCCGATGTGTGCGTGAATTGTAAGGGTGGACATTTAACCGACATCATTTTCCACAGTTATTGCATAAAATACATGAATTAAACTTCTATTTGCAATTTATTTTCTTATGTTTTAACACTTCGTTTAAAAGTTATTACAGTTTTATATCAGAAAGGAATTTTTGCCCACCTTGTATGATATGCGCTCAACACGGCAACATATAGTACTGTCTCTACTGCTTATTTGGCTCAGTTCATTCCCTTCGGAAACTCGCCCAATTGGAAACAAACAATTTTCGAATTGTAAATGCAGTGTGCTTATCAGACTTGTATGTAGAAGATCAAATTTCCCGAGCTAACACACTAACCTACCTAATGAAAGTGTTTGACCAAAAGAGTTCCCTCCTCACAAAGGGATAATTTGAACTTAAATGCTGGGACAGTAATGAAAAATCTATTTTCAATAACGGACTCGATTCAGTGACAGTATTAACCAACAGCAACAATAACGTATCTATCACTTTCAACATTATGAACAATATGGAACACTAAAACCGACGCATTGAGTTACAAGTGTTTTCCTCAAGTTAAGGTAGTAGTGATTACAAAGAGAGTTTTTTTGTGTCAATTATCCAGAATATATGATCACCTTCGATTAATAAGACCCGTGATAACCTCAGCTATTATATTGATTAACGACTTATGCAAAATTAAAACTGGTGTCGATTACTGCGGGCTCTTTTTAATTAAAAATGTATCTCCAGAATTCAAACACACGATAAAAGCGTTTATATGCGTGTTTGTGAGTTTCACCATGAAGGCAATTTCTATTGAACTCGTGTCAAATTTAACGACAGAATGCTTTCTTGTTGGATTTGATCACTTAATTGTTCGTAGTGGATATATGCCAGAAATATATAGTGACAATGCAACAAACTTTACTGGTGCCCAAAACACGAATTACGTAAATTCCTGAATAAATCTACCAATCTTGAAGTGATCCAAGAAAACTTGACAGTTGAAATGGAACTTTATCCTATAGCGAGCATAACAATTTGGCGGCCTCTGAGTATGAAGTGAAAAATATCAGGTTAGACGTGCACTCTTGACATTCGAGGATATCGAAGAGGTCCTCATTCCCAAACGTTTTGTCCTTTGTCAGAGGACTCTAATAATTTTAGCGCCCAGGACGCCTGGATATTTTCTGATTGGAGAAGCTTTGACATCTTCTTTGGACCCCAACTATGAAGACATTCGGGAAACTAGGCTTTAAAGATGGCAACTGCTCCAGAAAATGAGGCAACATATATGGAAAATATGGTCTAGAGAGTACCTATCAAAGTTTTATCGGCGAGGGAAATGGCAACTACAAAGACCCATCATCAAGAAAGATTATTTGGTCATCATCAAGGAGGATAACCTTCCCCCATTGCGATAGAGTAGTGTCATCGATGTTCATTCCGGGAAGGATGGCTCCCAAAGAAACCAGTATCAGTCAACAAATGCGCACTCAATTCACCTTACAAATTAAAAATTAGTAATATGTTATAATCAAATATGGTTTTAATATTTAGTTGTCATTTAAGTACTACAAAGTGTTATTTTGTAGCAATTAATCCTAATAAATAAATCGTCCACGTTTAATTTTAAATTCCGACGAAATGAAATTCGGTGAATTTTTCAAACAAACTTGTCAGCCAGTTCGAATTGCAGCCCGTGAACTTTCCGAACACCAAAACACCATCTATTATTTAATCTAGCATGCATACACAACTACCCGAAATATATAAATTGTAACCATATGGGAGCAAAGTAGATTTTGTTGTAATGATTATTAAAGTAGGCCACGCCCATAGTTTATTATTAAAATACAAAATGTGTATAAGCGAATTACTAGAGGCAGTAAGTGATATTAATCCCCGTAACCCGCCGACAATTACAATAAAAACTCTAACCCTATAATCACATCAAATATTTACACGCCACGAAACTTCTTAACGTCAGTTCCCAACTCTCCTCGCCATACGTTCCGAACATTGTTTCCATTTCGGTCGTGTTCTTTTTATTTTATGGATATTACCCTCGGGTACGTACCTCGCGATGCAAAACCACCAAATATATTAGTCAATTTGTATGGGCCGGCCGTACGCAACCTTGAGATGGGGATGAAAATGAATTTCCGGAGCGGGATTTTATCAACTTATCATTGGGATGATCCAAACCGTAAAACTTTCCATCCGCGGCCGTATAATAAAACGATACACGTTACTTTCGGATAAATAAAACGCCCATTACGTTTTAATCAAAATTTATTCACGTTTCACCCTTTGGTGGTAAATTTGACCGGAATACGAAAATTATTTATTAATTGTATTACGTCGAGATTTTTGTATTTATATGTTTATATACAATTTGATTTTTATTAAATAATGCCTTGTTTTCTGTTTGAATATTTGAGTACGTGAAGAGTAGGGTAATTGCTAGTAGTTAAAAATATTGTTTTCTTCACTGTTTAATACCTTGTTTATTTTTGATAATTTAATAATTAAGTTATACAGTTCATGTAACATACTTACATTCTTCCAAACAGTTTCTTTTTCTTTGTTAAGTTATCAACATGTAACTTGTTACGATGAATTAACTTTTCTCACTTAACACGTGGTGAAACATTTTTATGTTAATAAAAGGATTAATTATGCCCTTGGTTATGTTTCACTATTTTAATATTCCTCCGACTAGTTTCGACCGTTGATCATTCTCAAGGAGATATGTACATATCTCCTTGATAATATAATTTATTGTATAGTTATTACTTATAGTAGTAGTAATAATAATAATAATGTGTGATGATGTGAAAATATATATAGCCGTCATTAAATGTATAATTTAATTTATAAAGTTTAAATAAGGGCTAACGGTATTGAAGGAAACTTATAGCTTCTTCTGGTTTGCAATATTCCATTAGAGTATTTTGTTATTTATTAATTTATGACTTCTTATATGTTGTTGCTCTCATCAGATCTTCATTCTTTCCTTCCAATGTATATCCTTCCTTCTACCTTCCCTTGGAATATCAGTTCTGGTATGGACTGAGAGCCATACGTTTCCTGGGGCATCTCGAAGAATTTTTAAAGCAGAAGTTTTCCCTCGTTTTTTTTTGTCAAATTCCGCCGACTCTTTGTAGATTCTTCCAAATTTTTCTGCCATAAATGAATTACGGAATATTGGATTTATCTCTAAAGAAGCTATGGATGTCTCAAGTTACAATTTCTATTTTTCCTTAAGTTTTTTCCAAAATCGTGTGGCTTCTTCTAGTAAAATTCAGACTTGGGATTATCCAATAATACTCTATTTGTAGGTTATTACATATTTTCTGTGATATTGCTATGCAAGCCATTACTGATTTTCTTCGGATATCCCGAAGAATCTTTAAATCAGTAATTTTCTCTTATTTCTTGCTTCCTGGCATCATAACTGTTTATAAGTTCTTTTACTTTCTAAATAGATTCCTTTTCTTCGGGGAAGTATATTCCCCTTTTTGTACTAATTCATCTATCATTAGTAATTAACTAGCAGCAGCTTTCTTAATGATTGAAATAAACGATTCTTATCGTTTACTATTAGGGTCAGAGTTTTTTTTTTTTTTGAGGGACATTGTCCAAGGTTTTACCGTTGTCATATTTTCTCCATTAAAAAAATGGTGGTTGTCGACTACATCTCTTATGGATACGGCTTCTTTCTCTGCCAGAAATAAGTTTCCAAGTCTCTTGGACTGTTTTCCTCCTCACTAATTCTGTGAATATCTATGAATATTTGATGCACCTCTTGCACAACCTTATCAATATTTCTCGTCATAAGTTCCAACATATAATTACCTTTGATTGTTTCTACTATCAGGTTGTCAATCCTCAGTTAATTTGCGGTATTTAGGTTCTGATATGAATTGAGCGCCATAATGTTTCTTGAAACATCTCGAAGAATCTTTAAAGCAAGAATTTCCCTTGTTTTCTTTTGTCAAATAGCGTTGACTGTTTGTAGATTCTTTCAAGATTTTCCGCCATAATTGAATTATAGACTTTCAAAGTTCCGGGAACCTCTTTTAATATTGGATTTATCTCTTGCACATCGTTGTAAATATATCCTGCGATAAGAAGCTATGGATGTCTCAAGTAATTGATTGATGAGGCTGATAAATGTTGAAAGTTCATCTTCACTTTATATGAATAAAACTATATAAGTACTTTCAAAAATATATTGTAAGACGCTACAATTGTTTCGCCACACTGTGGCTTCTTCAGGCGAAGAAATGGTTTTCGCCATAGTGTGGCGAAACAATTGTAGCGTCTTACAATATATGTTTGAAAGTACTTATATAATTTTATTCATATAAAGTGAAGATGTCTCAAGTTACAACTTCTATTTTGCCTTGAATTATTTCCACAATCGTGTGGTTTCTCCTCATAAAATTCAGACATGGGATTTCCCAAAGACTAATTGTAGGTAATTCCATATTTTCTGTGACAAAACTACGATCTTTCTAAGTTTCTTGGACTGATTTCATTTTTGGGTTGTACAGAATCTTTGTGTTTTTTTTTAAATTTAAGACCAATCATAGACTGATAGCAATAACATTTACTGATTTTCTTCGGATATCTTGAAGATCTTTAAATCACTAGATTTCTCTTATTACTTGCTTCTTGACGGAAAAACTGTTTATAAGTTCTTCTACTTTTTAAATAAATTCCTTTTCTTAGAGTAGGTACGTTTTCCTTCTGTTGCTAGGTTATCTATCATTAGTAATTGACTAGAAGCAGCTTTATTGATTACTATCAGGGCCAGTGTTTTTTGGGAGCGACATTGTCTCTG
This sequence comes from Ontholestes murinus, assembly GCA_963969525.1. NCBI lineage: Eukaryota > Metazoa > Arthropoda > Insecta > Coleoptera > Staphylinidae > Ontholestes > Ontholestes murinus. Next base: position 49,920,522 of record OZ018396.1, read on the forward strand.
GTTCTACCATTCTCACATATTCCCACATTAAAAAAATAATGGTGGTCGTCGACTACTTCTTTTTTGAAGACGGTTTCTTTGCGACAGTTTTTGGAAGGGCGCTCTTAAGCTTAGGTGCTTTAGGTTTTTTCGTAGGAGACCACTCTTAGTCGCCTTTTTGGCCTTCGACGAGGATGAGGACTTCGCCTTCGATTTTGCTACCTTCTTTTCGGAAACAGCGGTGGCGGATAAGGTTTCTTTGGCCTTTTCCGGCCCCGGATTTCTTTTCTCCAGCGTCAGCCTTCTTGGTTCCGTCTCAGCCACCACTATTTGCGGCACTGTTAGGTGATTTTGCTGCCTTGAACTTGAACTTCGTTTCTTAGGAAGGTAAATTACTCCCCTTTCTTAATTCCTCATTCAGGCGTAACTTAAAAAAACAATTTATTGTAAATATTAATAATACTTATTAGTATTATTATCTCTATACTGTGATAAAAAAAATTCTAGATCTTTGAAAATTCTACTATCAAAACACTAAAAAGAGTGTTCATATCAATTGAACAGGTTGTTTACCTATTTAGTCAAATAATAATCACATGTAAATCTATTAAAACACCATTAAACAATGTTTTCGCGATATTGAAGAATTGGTCCCAATTTGGACAGGTGCAATACATTTTCTGATACATTTTTTGGATTAATTTATGTCGCTAAAAGTTCCCAAACATGTCATCAAGTATTATAGTGTACACTGCTTGAGGTACAACCGAAGGAGTACTTTATAACTAATGCAGTTTAATATGGATTGGACTGTTGGTGAGGAAATGGGATAAAAGATGAGATTTTATGGTTACGGATTTAATGTAAGGAATAGTCACTATAAAAATTCATTCAGATGACAGAGTAATATATTAAAAATTAAAGTAAAATTATGTACAATTTTCTGTGCATACATACAACAATTAAATATACCTGAAGCAGGATTCGAACCTGTGACCTATACATAGCCACTCTAACGCTCTACCAACTGGGCCATTCAAGCACAGTACTGAGCATCAGGGTTCTTATCCACTACATGCTATGCAAATATGATTTGTAGGCTCCCACAGTTGCACATAATGGTGAATTAAAGAATAAGAACGGACTGTAATATTAGAAGTACAAAAAATGGCCAATAACTAAATATTTCATCTCATCGTATATATCGTATGACTATTATCAATAATTTTCAATATACAAAATTGAATATACGCAACAAAATTTACAATATCAAATATGCATGGCCCCAAATATATAATTCCCATTTTTCTACATGCAAACGATTAAAGCATTAATTGCGAACACACTCCCGTTATTGATTTATCAGACCATATTTCCCCAGATTTAAAATAACCGAATTCAGTTTAAAGTGCTCTTGATAAATCCGAGGAAGGCAATGTAAATTATTGAAATACGTTTTTTAGTGTGTGTGTGTGTGTGCTCGCACACACATATCCGAGAGGATTTATCTCCTGTCGATAAATCTGTATCAGCTTTTTAAATGAGGAGATTTCGGTTAGGAAAGTATGATATATACCGAGTTCAGCGACGCCGAATGTTCTTTCATGATCCATTCGGCAAATAAAATTGTTAAATCGGCTCTTATAAATGGGATATCTATGAACATCAACGGTGAAGCACAGCCTAAAGATTAAATAGATATTTCTATAGGGAATCTCAGTTTAGAGGCACATCCTCTAGCTTCTTGTGAGAAAAGTGAAATGCCGAAATTAGAAATGATCGATCGTTTTTTGTTTTAATGTTTGGTTATAAAATCAATATTTTTTAAAAGCAATATATGCTTCTTGTTACTTTATAAAATAGACGTTTATTAATATTATTATTGTATTACTGTGATGAGACCTTTAAATTTCAATAAATAATTTAATTATTTCTTAGGTGCTATAATTCAGGCAACTGAAAATAAAAATATTATGAAACAAATGTTTTATCTCGTCGAATTTGAAGATTTTAACAAAGTTTCCCTAGTTGAGTGGATAACCACCAAAGATGCCACCAACTTGAATTAAATTCTATTCATTCATGGTTAATTAGTTAAAGATAATTCTTCTGATTATGATTAGAAAGTAGAGTTAAAATTAGGAATCCGTTAATAAAAGATCTAGGTGCTATAATTCCTTCCAATTGTGCCTTCAACTGCTGATTGGTCTTCTTCAAGAAAACAATTTCCTCGGTATGTTTCTTATCCTTGGCTCGTCTCAAATCAGCAACACGACGATTTGCCTGCTCTGTACGTTGTCTAAGGTCAGCCAGCTGTCTTTCCAAATCAGCTCTTTCTTCTTTCAGTTCATCAACATCCTTCTGTAAATCGTTTGCTTGATCCAATAACAGGGCTTTTCTCATCCCAAATGCAATGCTGCTACCACTAAGGTGATATCTATTGTATAAAGCGTTACGCAACACTGATGAGATCCCAAATAGATCGAAACTGGTCTGTGGCTATTGTTGTAGAAAAAAATTGTAGAAAAAATAAAACAATATGTTTAGTTTTCGATTTGTATATCTCATATATGTTTTAATTTATTCTTTATTAAGTTCTTCATTTATTTTTCAAAAAGAATTTTCAATTTACTTTAGAAAATAGAAATATTTTTTTTTGATATAGACAAGTCATACATGGATGTAGAAGTCGCCCAACTTTATTGAATTTTGTATTATATTTTTTATGTTAGTTAACTATTGATATTTAACACTTTTTGTTCGAAATATGCATATAGTAAATAAAAATTAATTTTCAAAGAAAGTGTTAGTGTTTTCAATACAATTTAATACATGGATGTGTTAATTATAATTTTATTTATCACCATATTTCGTTTTCTATAGCAATATCTGAATGGATCACCCTGTAAATGTTTCAGAAGCCGTTTATTTTTGAAAAATTGCATTATTTGTCAATAGAACAATATCCACACAGACAAAAATATAAAACACATTCCCTATACAACGCAAAGGCAAAAACACACACAAAAATGCACGTTTATAGTTCATCAATAAAAAGTTTATTGTACAGGCGAGCAATAACAATTACTCAAGCCAACAAAAAAGAGAACGTATTAATCAAAAACTTTTCATTTTTCATTTATGCATATCTGGTGAATTACTATTATGCACGCACCATTAAACCACGAACGCGTGGCGCAATAGAATGTGCTGTATGTCATATCAACGCGTGATAAATCTCCTAATTTCATTTAATCCGATTGTTAGTACAGGTTAAATCGTCCAAATAATCGGCAATGCCGTCCCACCGTTTAACGCTAATGGTGATGTTAACTTGAGGGGAAATTGGATGGATTTTCCATAGAATTATCGAAGTCGTAATGTACCGACGCAATTTACCGGCGAGTAGATAAATTGCATCGTTTGGTGATGTTCAGAGCTCGTCAGGTAAATGTAGACCTCATCTTATTTGACTACGAAGATTATTACCATAACTAACATTGAATTTACGACTATTGTCCTCATAGCAGTGATTAATTAATAAAAACTATAGAAGATAATTTAAATACATATAATTAATCTAGAAGTAAATATATTGTATTATAAAATACCAAAGATGCCGCCAACTTAAGTTAAATGCCATGCTTCTGATAACAGATGTCACTTTAACGGTTTATAGTTAAAGAAAATTCTTCTGATTATGATTAGAAAGTAGAGTTCAAATGAGATTAACTCAAAGACAAAACAAAGGAACGAATAGGTCATATATCAAATAAACCTAGCGGTGATTATATTGAGACACTAGCTGCACAATCAAAGATATGCATAAACATTTAAAAAAAATGGGGAACTGAATGTTGAAGTCACACCACATCTGACACTCAACTTATGTCGAGATCTTCTAAACTGTAGCGAAGAAGAAATCTTAAAAGAACAAGGTGAGAAAGTGTTGCAAAAGAATACCAACTCTATATTTTAACTTTCAATATGCCAAGACTCTCAAAGCGGGTCAAGGCTGCATTTCACTCTCTCCCATTACGAGTACATTCCCGCTCCAATGAGATATTTCAGATGCCAGAAATTTGGTCAGAACAGCGAACAATGCAAATCAAAACAAGTATGTGTTTGTGGTAAAGCTGAACACGATAGACTCCCATGGATTGGCCCTTCAGTCTATGTTAATTGTTTTGATCTACACTTCATCAAATCCTGAACAAGAATTTAAAGCGGTAAAAGTAAAGGAAAAAATGTTCTTACTAAAAACACGAAATCCATAAATTACATATTCGAAAGCAACGTCTTTCAATATGGATGAACTGTTAAAAACATCTTATAACAACCATAGCTGAAGCGATATGTACCACTCAAAAAAATATTTCAAAACCAGCTGAAGTATTTCCGACAACATCAACCAAGGTCCCCAAACAAATGCTTGAGATAAAAATCGGGCTGCAGACCATATAGAACGGCACCGTTTTGCTGAATACGTCACTACCCCACCCCAGAGTGACTCCGAAAAGAGGAAATACCAGTCGGATGCGGAGGAATCCGATAAGGAAAAGGACCTAAAAGCAAACCCCGAAAAAGCTCCTTTGTAGTTTGTAAAGAAAAAAATCTGTGATATTAGCATAGTATATTTATTTATTTACTTATTTATCTATTTTTTATTTATTATTATTTATTTATTCATATAACTGTCTTTTCTATATATCTACCTCCCAATAGACCATTTGACCCTAGATATTTAGAGACCATAATCCATCAATTACTGCCGTCTTGGTTACTCCTTGGCGACTTCAAAGAACACTCCCCTATGTGGACATCTAACAGGAGAGGCACTAGAGAACGCTTTTTTGATGACCTTATATTATCTTACTAAATAATGGAAAACCAACTCACATAAACACATCAAACGAGAACGAAAAGATTATTGATTTTAGTATTGCATCTGCGAGTGCTGCCCTAATATATCCGTGGATTAAACATACAAAATATTTATTTAGTGGTCACTTTCCTATCACAATTAACACCGATATCCCCAAAAAAATTTAAATAGTGCAACGCACTTTGTTGTACTACCTCAATGTGAAGATATTAATGATTCCGTCTCACTATATTGTAATTCAGTAATAAAAGCAGCTGATTGCAGTACTCCTCAAAGCACAACAAGCACTATTTATCCTAGATGAGTTCCATGGTGAGATAGCGACGTATAATAAGTTTTTGCGGCTTATAAACGTGCTTATAATAATTTCAAGCATTAACCTACGCTACATAACTTAATAATTTTTAAAAATTGTAGAGCCGCAGCAAAAAAAGGAGCTAGCTGGAAAAAATTTGTACACTCGATCTGCTCATCTATGGCAAAAAATATAATCTACTAGTGAAAGGATACAATTGTGGAAACTAAATTATGACTACAATTTTCAGGGAATTAAAACTTAGGAAGAGAATAATAGCCTGAATTTTAAAGGAGGAGCAGATAATGTTTATAACTACACTACCAAAAGCCCTTCAATTCCTCCAAGAGCTTATTGACTCCCTTCAAAGGTGGTTTGCAAAATGGCGCATTAAAATCTATCCCCACAAATCCCAGCTCCTAATTCCTTATCATCGCACCAATAACTCACCTTACAAAGTCCATATTTCTCAAACCATGATCTCTCCCACAGCTTCCGTTAAGTACTTGGGCATAACCATAGATCAAAAAATCAATTTTAAAAAACATACAGCCATAATGAAAGGTAAAATTACTTCTACAGCAAAATGCTTTAGAAGTTTAACTTATAAGAACAGTGGTATTAACACAAAAACAGCTGTTAAAATATACAAAATGATCTGCCGTCCACTTCTTGACTATGGTTGTGCCCTCTATACCAATCCCAGCAATCCAACATCCCATAATATTGAAGTTAGCGAGCGAGCATCCCTCCGTACTCTAACCAAACTCCGACATCCTCTTAATCCTTTACACAATCCATCTAATCAGCTCCTCAATGATACCACTTTAGTTATCCCTATCCTAGAACGCCTTCGATTCCTATCAGAAAAATTCTCCAAAAATCCTTTCAACTTCCATATCTTATCCCAATATTGTCTTCCCAGAAACCCTAATATTAACCCTAAATTTAAAAATCCCAATTCAACCATATTCGATTTTATTTTATAATTTCATTCTTTTACGCATTAACGACTGACGCCATATGACTGGACAAAAGAAGGCAGAAAGACCTCTGGTCGATAGCCTTTTGACAAATTAACACATTCATTAATTATTCATTATTCCAATGTAAATATGTACAAAATGTGTCAATAAATATATGTTACTACTGTTTATAACTCCAACATCATCTTACTAGAGCTAACGAGGAAGGAAGAGGGATGAAGGAAACTAAACTATTAGGTAATTTCAAATTAAAACACTTGTTTAGTTTCATATTGTAACATTCAGTTTCCTGACACGTGTTTCGGTCAATGGTGACTATTCTCAAAGGAATTACAAAATAACTAATTAAAAGAAGATGTTACAATGTATATATATTATGGGATTAATTGTGGGAAAGTCCAGAGATTCGAACTTGTAAATAGTTCGTTTTGGTTGTTTAGGAGATTATCACAATTCCTAATTGCTCTCTTAATCTCCAGACATTCAAGGAGATTTGAGATTTTCGGCCTTTTTCTGCGGATTGGTTTGATGTCGGCTAATTGATGTTCTGTCAATGGTCGTCATTGGCCGAAACACGTGTCAGGAAACTGAATATAACAATATAAAACTAAACAAGTGTTTTAATTTGAAATTACCTAATATTATAATTTAGTTTCATCAAGAGTGCGGTGAAGAAAGTATATACCGAAACTAAACTAATTTAGCATGTAGCTCAGTAATCCTTTGAGTTGTATTTACCGAGTAATAATGTTCTTGTTTTTTGTAATGATCCCATGAAGTATTTTTATGTATCAGTTTCATCGTCTGGAGTAGTTTAATAACTGTACAGGGGATTTTAGGGAAGAAAGTAATAAAGCATTCCATAGGTATTCAATTGAATCTTATGCTCTATTTATTTCTGTTTTTTTTTTACTATCCGACGTTCCTAATTCGTAATTTACCTTCTTGTTATATCTTGATTAGAAATTAATTGTTTTGTGAAACAAACCAAGTGTTTTTAATTTCTAATCAAGATATTTCAAAAATCTTTTACCACGGGTTAAGTGAGCAATTAATTAAATATATGCCTTCTTGTTTTTTGCTGCCAGCCAAGTTTGCCAGTTAGTTTTTTAGTTAAATTCACCGAAAGATATTATTTTTGTAACTACCCAATGAAAAAATGGTACCTTTTTATAGGTTTTGTACTTGGTTCAGTTGTTTTTTTTATTAACTAAAAATTCTATTTTAAAACAATTTTTTAACGGTTACTTATCACCAAATTTCTTTTGATTTATTTTGTACAAATAAAACTATTAGAACTATTTAGTTTAACTCCTTTAATTCTTAAGAAATTTGAATGAACTTTACGTCTGTTTTTTATTATTGTTTTTATAAAATGCTAACTATTTTGAAGCAAAATTTAAATTGAATTTTTCATTAAATTTCTTTTGTTTTTGATATAATTTAAACTATTTAATTTAAGTATTCTTTAAAAGATTTTTTATTATTCTTTTCTAGTTAAATCTCTTTTGTTAAGAACTTTTCAATTGTATGTTTTCTTTTAAATTTTAGATTAGAGAGACAAATATCTTTATTTATTATTGAATACATTTGTTATGTACAATATAATTGTAATTGATTTTTATAACGGCTATCGACCCATGGTCTTTCTGTCAATTTTAGATTATTTTTTCTCAAATCTAGCTAAATTAATAATATTGTAATTTAATTTTTTTAATTATCCACGTTTTATTTAGAAAATTGAATTATCATTTACAGTTTGTCAATTATTTTCAATTTAGTTATTAAGCAATGTTTCAATTAAGTTTTGTAATTTTTGCTACTCTTTAAAAAAAATACTTCTTTTTTAAGAACATTTTTCACTTTCTTTTAGCTAAATTCGTTTTATTTTTGGTATACTTTAAACTATTTTTAAACAAGTTTTCAACAATTTTCTTTTGTCAGATTGCAGCGCATTTTTTTAAATAAAATTTTTGTAAAATTTCAACTACTGCTCAAGTCATTTCATTTTAACAAAATATTAACTGTTTACTAGAAAAAATGTTCTCATGTATAAAATTTTCTACTTGAAATGATTTTTTAATCATTTCAGCTGGTTTTGTTTTGTCCAAAACTTCCTATCAAATGTTTCTTTACCAGCTTACAACACATTTTCTTACTTTATTTTTTTTTATTATAATAAAAAAAACTATTATTACGTTGTTTTAAAAAAATCAGAAAACTATATCTTTTTAAAATACAGTAATAACTGTTTTTTAGACAAATTTCAAAGTTTTTCTTCTCTTAAAATGTTTATTTTACTTTTTCTTCAAAATGTTGCTCTTTGATAATTTGATTTATTTTAGGATTTTTGTCATTTTTTGCAAAATTTTGGTTGTTTTTTGCATGAAATTATTTTTTTATTTATAATTTCAACTTGTTTAAAAAAAATATCTGTTTTTTTCCAAATAATAATATTATATAATGGTTTTTTCAAACAAATTTCAAAAGTTTTTTTGTTAGACTATTTTTTACTTATAATGTTAAATTTTTTCTTATTATGTGTTTTTATATATTCAACTGTTTTCTAAAAAAATAAAATAAAATTATTGTAACATCTACTTTAAATCAATTGTATTTCTAGTTTATTAAAAAATCGGTTTTTGCCAATTTTTAACTGTTTTTTCTTTCTTAATATGGAATTGAATGGTTTTATTTTTAAAGTTTCAACTGTATTTTCACATATTTATTTTTTCAATTTGAACTATTCTTAAACAAATTTTGAGAAATCATTTAAATGTTTTTTTTAAACATTTCCAACTGGTTTCTTTAAAAAATCAACTTTTAGAGAAATTTGAAACGGTTTTCTTTTGTTACAATTTTTCGGTTTTTGTGTTTGCTTATAATGTTTTTTTATATTAGTATTTCCAAAAATATTTAAAAAGTATTATAAAATTTTCAACTTTATTAAAAATTGTTTGGTTTCTAGCCTTGTTTTTCAAAATTTTCAACTGTTTTTGAACTTTTGACTATTGTCTTTCGTATAATAAAATATTTAACTGTTTTTAGTCAAATTTAAAAAAAAAATAGAAAGCTTTCCAAATATATATATATTCATCTTTATTGACAAATATGTACAACAAAATTTAACATTTAAATAATAAATAATTGATGAGGTGTTAGTATGTTAATATGTCAAATGGCTATCGACCAGAGGTCTTTCTGCCTTGTTCTGTCTAGTCATATGGCGTCAGTCTTTAATGAGTAGATGCATGAAATAATGAAATGAAATCATAAATGGTAGAATGTGGGTTTTTAAATTTAGGGGTTAGATTTGGGTTTCTAGGAATACAGTATAGGGATAATATGTGAAAGTTGAAAGGATTTTTGGAGAATTTCTCTGATAGGAATCGAAGGCGTTCTAGGATGGGAATAACTGAGGTAGTATCATAAAGGAGCTGATTAGAAGGATTATATAAAGGATTGAGAGGATGACGGAGTTTTGTTAGGGTACGAAGGGATGCTCGCTCGCTAACTTGAATATTACGGGAGGTTGGATTGGTGGGATTGGAATAGAGGACACAACCATAGTCCAGTAATGGGCGACAAATCATTTTATATATTTTTACTGCAGTTTTAGTAGTAATGCCATTATTTTTATACGTTAAGCATCTAAAATGTTTTGCCCTGATGGTAATTTTGTTTTTCGTTGTAGCAGTGTGTTTTTTAAAATTGATTTTTGGATCTATGGTTATGCCAAGGTACTTTACGGAAGCTGAGGGGGGGATAATAGTTTGGGAGATTGAGACAGTGTAAGGGGAATTATTGGTGCGGTGGTATGGAATAAGGAGTTGTGATTTATGGGGATTAATTTTAATGCGCCATTTTGCAAACCAGTGCTGAAGGGAGTCAATAAGCTCTTGGAGGATTTGAAGGGCTTTTGGTAACGTGGGAGCATGGGAAATTAGGGCAGTGTCGTCTGCAAATTGTAGGAGATATTTAGATGGATTGAAGTAGAGAGGATCAGGATTATATATGTCGAAGCTAAAAATATTGTATAATAGAGGTGAAAGGGGAGAGCCTTGGGGAAGTCCTTGTTCGGGGGTAAAAGAAGAAGAGAAAGAGTTATGAATTTTAACTTTTAGGGATCTATTACAGAGGAATTGTTTGATTATATAAATGATGTGAGGAGGGATATTTAGGAGGTGACATTTGTACAATAAGCCTTGATGCCATACAGAGTCAAAGGCTTTCTGGACATCTAGAAATAAAGCTGCAGAGGCTTTGCCTTCAAGGTGGACAGTCTGAATGTTGGAGGTTAGGATAGTTAGAGGGAGGGAAGTTGATCGACGGGGAAGGAAACCAAATTGGTATTTGGGGATGTGGTTAGAAATTAAAGAAAGGATTTTGTTTTTAAGAAGGGATTCATACAATTTTCCAATAACAGGAAGGAGTGTAATGGGGCGATAGCTGGTTAGTAAGGAAGAGGGTTGGCCGCGTTTGGGGATACAAATAACAATTCCCATTTTCCACACTTCTGGGAAATATTGTTTTTTGTATAGGAAGTTAATGTTACTTAGGATGTGGTCGTGTATATGGAATGGAAGAGATTTTAGGATATGTCTGTGAATATGGTCATGTCCTGTCGCTGTATTTTTTCCTTTCTTTAAAACCTCAAAGTATTCGTCGTTCGTAAAAATGTCCGTCGGTTCTGAACAGTTATTTTTTTCGAAATATTTAACGTACCAGTCATTTACTCTACGAAAATGTGAGCTGTCAAAGTTTGGGTCTTGTGACATTGTATAAGTCTTATTAAAATTGTCGGCAAACTTTTGTGCAATTACGTCCAAGTCGGTGATAGTCTCATTGGTTAACGGGTCAAAAATGCTTTGCAAGTTATCTGTCTTTTTGTATTTACTGAGTTTGTTAATCTCAGTCCAGATTTTTTTTCCCTTTGAATCGTTAATTTTGTTACAAGTATTTAACCAAACGTCCGTCTTGAATTCAGTTATGAGTCTTTTAATGTCTTTGTTAAGTTTATTAAATTTTTGTCTAAGTTCAGTTGTGTCCGTTAGTTGTATGTCTCTGTACAATTGTCTTTTAAATTTAATGAGTCGTAGGATGTATTTTGGGAGGGGGGCTTTCCAATGATTGTTTTGTAAAAATTGAATTGGATCGTCTTAAAAAAAACAGTTTTTTAGTAATTGTCAATTGTTTTACCATTTATTAAGAACGTTTCCATTGTTTTGTTTTTCTTGTAAAATTCTAAGTATTTTAAGTACTGTTTGGTAACTTTTTCAAATTGTTATTAAAATAATTTTAAATTGATCTTGTACTTTACTTCATTTACGAGGGTAGATCAAATATAAACCAGAATGTTTCATTTATCGATTACTAAGTGAAGCGTTATGCACGGTACAACTGAATGTGTTGGTGGTAATTGTCTAGGGAAGAGGAGGACGCCGATTTGGTTCACTAATGCTTATTGCTGCCAGTAGCACCATGTCTGAGCCGGAGGTACATACGTCTATAGAGCAACGCATCATCATTGAATGTTTGTCGCGGGAAGGCGAAAAATCTTCCGAAATTTTTTGTCGAGTGACTGCCCAGTTTAAAACCCAAGTCTACGAATGGCATAAAAAAATTAAAGAGGCCGCACAACGGTAGAAAACAAACTTCCGCTTCCCTAGGAAAAATTTGTAAAGAAAAGTTGGGAATATGTGGAAAAATGAAACATTTCAATTTGTTTTTACAATAATACATACATACTTTTTTTATCTAAGTTCCGGTTATATTTGATTCACCCTCGTATTTCTGATTTCTTTCCATTTCTTCAGACGTTCCTAATTCGTAACTGGGATTCTCGTTTTCCTTTGCTGATGATCAAGAAGGCATACAGCCTAATAGTCTTTTTATTTGAATTCACCCAGTTCTTATGATTTTGATTTCATATAACCATCCGATTTCCAGATATACTTATGCATCTACTAGAGAAGTTTTCTTTGACTCTGCCATAATTTCGCCTTCCATTAATTCCATTCATTCTGTCATATAAGAACTGAGAAATATTGTGCCCTAATAAATCTACTCAATTATATGATGATGATTTGGGTTTTGTAGGGTGCTTTGATAGCTTTGGTCATTTGCAAAGCTTCAATAATTGCAGTAGCTTCAAGAGTAAATTTACTGCATATTACAGGTATCTTGAACAAATGCAGTACACCTCCAATAAGAAACGAGCAATCGCAGGAATTCAAGACCTTGGATGAGTAAATATTTGCAGCAATTCTCGACTGTTTCCACAAAGGACAGGAACTTTTGTTGAAAACAGATGGGGTAAGTTGATGATTTAGGATAAGAGGACAAAGAGGTATTCACACGTGAACGTGCAGCTCTCCATGGATCGAGACTTACATGGAAATCATGAATATTGGGGAGATTCAAATGAGTTTCTTATAAAGTGTTTTGCAACAAAATTCTAAAAGGTTTTAGGCAGCGCTCCCAGCGAGCATACAACTCAGAATATCGTGGTGATAAATCACAATCATGTGTGTGATGGTATCATTTAGCATGCAGTTTCGAGGCGTAACGAAATAAGAGCTTCTTTCTCCGGTAGCTCAAAGGTGCCTCACCCGATTCAGCATAAAGGCTAATAACCGGACTAGTTCTAAATGCACCTATGCTAAAGGAATTTCCAGAATTATAGACGATATTTATTGTCCAGAGGTATGATTTTCTGTCTGAACTGTAAACAATACAGCCCTAATCAACTTGAGATCTAATAAGTGCACGATACAACTTCAGCATTGCTACGCGGTCTGCACCCCACTGAGAAGAGCTTTGAGGAATATCATTCTCTTGTATATGCATATCTGATAATGCCGAGCCAACTCTTACCTGGAAGTTGATAGAAAGATTTTTAAGAAGAAACCAAAATGTCCACGAATTCCCCAGTTGTCTAGGGTTCTCAGAATTTCGTGTCGCCATGCAGTATCATAATCCATCTCTATGTCAAAAAAGATCGCAACCAGATGTTGCCTGGTTACGAGAGCATTCTGGATAGCGGTCTCCAGAGACACGAGGTGATCAGTTGTTGAATGACCCCAATGAAAACTACACTGCGCACTGGACATGAGATGGTTCGGCTCCAAAAACCACGTCAGCCTACGGTTCACCATTCGTTCTAACACCTTTCATAAACAGCTCGTCAGTATAATAGGCCTATAGCTTGATGGATCGTTCGGGTCTTTACCAATTTTAAGGATTGGGGCGAGAATTGATATTTTCCAGGATTGGGGAAATGAATTCGTTAACCAAATTTGGTTGAACACCGCTGATATAACTGGGATAGCTATATTATGGCAAAGTTCTAAGGAAACATAACGAAAGCATCGTTGTAATAGTTAGCATTTTTCGACTCGAAATTCAAGTAAGGGTGCTCTGCTTAATTTTTAATTGAAAATGACTGCCTGTCGTAGCTATCATTGCTCGAAAAATAGGCAAAGGTGTATGCTAAGGTGTTTGAAATTGCCTCTGTGCGTGTGATTAGCGAATCGTCTACTTTTAGACCTGAGAGGTATCGAATACCTCCTTAGAGGTAGTGTAACATTTAATAGATGAGGCAAAACTATATCCAGGAACGCTGGACTCTGCAATGATACCTTTTGCAATAGATCGTTATTTCTTAAAATTTGCTAAATTTTCTACAGTCATATGTTGTCTAAAATTGCAAAAGGCTTTCTTTCTCTTTATAAAGGCTTTGCGGCACGCATCATTCCACCATGGTACGGGGGTCCGGTTCAAGACAGGGGTCGACTTTGGAACTGCAGTATTATCTGCTTCAACTAAGCGATGTTGCTTTTGTTGATTCTGCAGCCATGTACCTAACATGGATACAGAATCAACATTCGACATATCTATATTATCCAGTTGTAGGTTTTCGTGGAAGACTTCCCAATTATCCTCTGCTATTTTCCACTTCACTGGACGACTGTGGGTATCCAAGCTGCTATTTATTTTATAAATAATGGGAAAGTGGTCACTATTAAAAAGTTCCGACATTGCTTCCCACGTTATACTTACGTCTATACTGCTGGAGACGTAAAAGTAAGATCGATACCTAATAGTGTACCACTTGCTAAAGAGATGCGGGTTTCTTTACCTGCTGCAAAAGCAATATCATTTCTTTCCTTTATATGTTCCATAAGACTGCCTCTGGAATCCCTATAAGTAGAACCCCACATGTGACTATGGGCATTCAAATAGCTCATTTTTATGAAGGGTCGGGGTTGTCAATGAAGTATTCAAGATGGGCCAGAGCAAAGAATTGACCAGGATGCATATATAGCGATCATAGGTTAGTTAGTTGAAGAGTATCCAACTTAATTGATTCACAAAATATTAAATTCTATACGACAATTGCCACACCACCACTTGTTCGTTTGTAAAGATTATTTAGAATTCATGTGAAAATGTGTCTCCTGCAGACACAAAGCAATTGGTTGGACTGGATTACAAAGCATCCTGGTTTCTGCTAATCATATATTGAAACCGGTACAATTCCATTGTATGAGATAGTTCGTTTTAAGAAGGAGCTCTACCACTTAAGTTGAAACTTGAGGCGTTCCGGACCAGAAAGTAATTTAGCCTGGTCTATATCCATAAGGTCATCAGTAATTATATCTTCAGATAGACTGATTGACCTCTCTTATATGGATTTAGCTGCTTGATTCTTTAATTTCAAGACTTCTTTTAATTTAGGCGTTGTACCAGTGTTCGGTTTTGACGAAGTTTAGATCTGGCTCGTCGTGGCTTTTACCTTTTTTGGAAGTTTTAAAACACTGGACATTTTCTCCAACATCTCGTTGAGTACCTATGGTCGAAGACTGAACACAAACTTTTTAAACAGGGCTACACAGAAAATATAGCCACGAAAATCGAAGGAGTACGTACATTAAACGCACCTTCGGACCCCACACGACTCGCCCCACTAGCAAGCAAGGAGACTTGGTGGCATGTCGATTGATCCACGCTGGGCTAGGCATGGACCACAAGTCTAGGTAAAGAAACACGGAACCCATAAAGGGAAGACAGGCCACTAGTCAAAATCAGATAACACATTAAGTACAAGGACACTTGTGGTTTAAGACTCAACACCCAGCCGGTCCTCATTAGTCGCCTCTTATGACTTGCTGAGTAGGCAGCGGTTGTATTCTACCCCCCAACCGCGGGGGGATTCTTAATTATAGTTTAAGCCTTTTTGATGCTTAATAAGTTATTTATACTTTTTAGATGTAACAATGTTGAAAACTTTCTAACATGAGAAACCTCTTTAAAAGTTTATTAGCTTTTTTTAATTGGATGCCTTAAATTTATAGTCTTACATATATTTTAAGAAATTGTAAATTAGATATTGATAGGTGTAGTATTAATGAAATAAAAGTAATAATTAGACTTGACGGTGCTTTAGTACGACGAGTACTTGTTTTAACCGTTAGTTGGTAGTTTTACATTATTAACTACGTTGCAGAAACGCTCAAAATAATTAATACTAATTATTACCTTTATTCAATTAAAGAAATTGGTTCTTGAGAAGCGTAGAAGTACAGAAAAACGATGATACAAATTTCAGGCAAAGGTTATAAAGGTTATGTCAGGTACGACATCTTTTAATCTCTAGACCAACACTAAACTCATATGCGTTAGTGACAGTTTTCAGTAAGTACTTTGCAATTTACACATAATATATCATTAAAAAATAATTCAAACTTGTATAACTGCAAACGATTGTGTTAAATTTAAAGTTCTTCATGCTCCTATTCCAACAAAATTATTTGATCTGAGACCCCCGCAATTCTGGGACTACGCTTGTGTGATAATACAGAGTTTAATCCTGAACTTCGTGTGTATCTATCTAGCTTTATAGGATCTGGCACCAATTATTAGACAAACATGAAGCAAACAATTTACCAACTTTTTAAGTTTAATGATGGCTCAATAAAACTAATATATTAATAGCATAGTTTAACCCAAATATTTATTGTATTAATATATTTCTCTATAATAATTTCGATTATTTTAAACCTGAATATCTTCCGTTTCATAACTTAATATTTCGAATGTGCCTATGGCGTAAATAACCCATCAATATTATGCCGCTGCTCCTTTGTTTATTAAAGCTACAAATAATGTCTGGTGTTATATTACCTAACTTCGTACAGGTCACGAAAACAAAAAAAAAATACGCGAACAGATGACTGGGCTCGAAAAGAAGATATATAAATTTAAGAAGTTTCTCTCTATATTTCAGTTTGCAATGAAAGCCATCTGCTTCACGGCTCCTTCTCCCGCATCCAATCGGCTTTTCCTAGTTTTCAACAACTCGTGATATCCCGACGTACAAGAAAGAAGTAACATTTTGACAACTTACTGCGATATCGTATTAAACACTGCGTGCAATGTATTTCCCCCATTCGCATAAAAGGACGGCGAAATTAAATTCGCTTCTTCGTGTATTCGGCGAAGCACTGCATGTAACGCAATTGTCGATTTTTGTTGAGTGGGTTGAGGGAAAAAAAATACGCCGGCATTGATTCCTGTGATTACAGTCGTCTGGACAATGCGGGGGATCGGAGACAGCACTGAATGGGATTCAAACTCAATTTACCGCCAGTTCCTAATCAAGCCATCTGAAATGAAATGTGGAAACTGCGGTGAAAAATCAATTCAACGCCCGCTTCAAACATCACATGGTCGGCAATTTGTCAGAACGCCGTAATTAATTATAGTAATAAAGCATGGCTTGGGCGCATACATAATTCATAAAATCGTATTCTCTGTAAATTAAGTCCGATGTCAACTAGATCGCACGGTGTGTACACATTTAATTAAATTGTGTACAAATGATGCGGTTGCGTCAGGTGCTATCAACATATTGCAGAAGTCGCAGAGAGGCAGCCCTCAATTTAATATTACTTATATTCTATTTGCAGTTAATGTATTACTCCAGAAAATATCAAATAAATAAAACTCGATATAAGATCATAAAAAAGAACGAAACCATTTCCTAAATCTACAATAATGAGTCTTACTAAGACTATATAATTCAATATCTGTCGAGGTATTAGCTAGATAAGTAGTTGTTTCAATAATTGATTTAGTAAATCGTGTTTTTCTAATTATTAGTTCATTTTTTATAACGCAAAGGACTTACCTTTTATTATTAAAATTATTATATCTACCATATTTAATCAACTAGTTTAAGTAAACAAATAAGTAAAATTCCTGATTCCCAAAAATGTTGGTCTTTGTAATTTCGTACTGTGATATAGATGGTTAAATTCTGTTTTATCTGCGATATTTTTAGTCGTTCCCTCTTATTCCTTTCTATTATTTTTTATAGAATAATCCGTGGCCGTCAATTCTTTTTACATATCCATACCATTTAAGCGATCTTCGCTGGTTATCTTCTTGTATATCTATTTTCAATTCTCTGCATATAATATTCTATCTAATTTAGGTAGTTCGACTGATCTAGTCTAGAAGTCCACTTCTGAAGTCCACCTAAATTTGCAAAGTACTTATAACTAGATAGTTTCTTATTAGTGATAATTATAAGAATATATTGAAAAATCTTGCCAATTTGTAGCTTTTACATTTTACAAAAGTTTTTTTTTTCTTCGTTAGAATTAATAGACACATTTTTTAGTTCACTTACACTTCTTATTTTCGAACGTTATAAGAATAAATCCTGAAATTAAACAATAAGAAGGAAAACTCTTTTAATGGTCACCTGCTCTATAGTAAATCAATTTCGAGAGTTATTTATTTTTCGTCGAGTGCATTTTTATATCTTTATTATAAATTATAAGTAGGACGAACGGAAACTGCCGCGTTGGCACCGCATTTATGGCCGCTAGAGGAAGGAAAACGCGGCCCGAGTTCCCCGATTGAAACAGAACGCGGAATATCCTTAAAGCTTTTCAAACCTAACCGTTGTGCGTAGTTATTTAACTTTAGGAGACCAAATAACAGTAAAAATAGCGGACAGAGGCCGGCAATCGTCCGAGTTTGCGGAATTCGGGCCATTCCGCACGCTCGCCAGTTCCATAAATGACCAGCGAATGACCTTGGGGTATTGATTTTCATGAATATAAAAAAAATAACGTTATTTACTTATCTTATGTTTTTCGCATTCTAGTGAGAATATAAAAGGTACACAGTTACAGTACGTATTCGTTTGGTGGTAGGATTAGGTCAGTTTTTTTTTATCGGATGGGATATATGTTTAATCACGTAATATACGTCTTAATGCAATTCTAATGTTCTAGATAAAAACATTCCGTTCCATTCATTAAAATTTATTCGCCATAGTGGTTAGTGATTTGTCCACTCAATTAGGGAAATCAGAGCAATGGAAAAGTCAATAGATGTCGCATTAACAGTGTCTTTATCCTTAACGGAAAACTAGAGGATTATAAACTCCGTAGGAACATTCCGTTTCTCTATCCTGGAGTTCATCAACAAGATCGCTGTGAAATTAAAGAAAGTCCCCCTCTGGAATAAATATAATGGCACTGCTAATATCAAACACCGAAGACCACGTATGATTCAAATGGTTGCTTAATTAGCTCCTCAAAGCCTAGAGAAACCATAATCCGTTCGGCGTCGCTGATCCTTTCGAGGAGAGCGTCACTATAACGACAGGATTCCCCAAATCTTAACGATTAATTCGCTCCAGTATCAGACTAGAAAAGAAGACCTATTGGTCCTGGGCTAATCACAACAGTGATCGCAGTGGTTTTAGTCGGTAAGCGTCCGACACTACCCTCTCTTCTCATTTATTAAAAAGACAAGGTATTTATATGTAGGTGGGATAAACAATAATGTTGTTAAAATGTATAGAAATATGATTTAATGCAGAGAATAAATAGTTTTGATTTTAAGCACTGGCTTTTTTAGTATCCCCAATTTGACACTTTTTATTATAACAAGTTTAGTCCTATTCGGACAGTATCAGACGAATAGGATGAAACTAGTAACACAATTAATTTGTTTTGACCTGGAAAGTGGACTACGCATTAAACCAATTTACTCCTGACTTATATTACAATTATATTTGCATTGCCTTAACCTATTCTTGACACGACTTAATAAGTTGCATATTGCGCTAGTATCCTCCTGATCTACTTGAAATAGTGTTCTAATACCTTAGCGTACTCTCGACTTAACTCAAAAAACTGTAAGTTATCTTAGTATTACAACAAATTTTTAATAGCTTAATGTAAAATCTTGTAAATAATAAATGTAAAAATCTATAAATTTAAATTAATTTATTGTCAATGTAAACACCAATAATTTTTTGCGCATTTATCTGTTGTATTTTGTTTCATTGAGAAAATGATACTAGTCAATTTCTCTGGAAAAACACTTAATCTATTAGCAGTAAACCAATCCGTCGCTTTTTTGACGCACATTGAGTTCATTAAAATTGCCCGGTCTTTTTGGTCAGAAGTATTCATTATGATTGTGTCATCAGCCCATGACGTAGCCATTATATTGGGAAGATCATTTATATACAAGAGAAACAATAGTGGTCGAACGATAGATCCTTGCGGAACATCATGCTCTAATAGAGTACCCGAGGATATGGTATTTTTACTCTCTGAATGCAATTGTTTAGATAATATATCAAAATGCAGCAACCATTTTTCCATAAGAGAATACAATGCGAGACGCAATCGAATGCCTTACTCAGATCCATGAAGATAGCAGAGTACCAGTACAAGCCAGCTTCAAAAATCTCATAAAGCTCCTCAGCACATGCAATGATTGCATCCCTCGTGACCTAACTCTCCAGAAGCTGTACTGCTTATTATTTATTATTTTGTATCTATCTAGGTAGACAACTCCTTTTCAAGAATATTTGATGAGATTGGTAAAAGTGAAATTTATTAATATCCGACCCTTTTTTTGTGAAAAGGTACGACAATGGCACTTTTAAGGCAGTCAGGAATATACCAGCTTTATTGCATGCATTTATTAATTTTGTCAAGGGCTCAATTATAATATCAATTGCTGCCTTGAGTAGATTAGTAGTCATTCCATATATATTTTTGGTATTTGAGTAATTCCTTACAATATCACGAATTGTTGCTTGACTCACTTCCACCAACCTAAAATATGCACATCATATGGAAATATTAAGTTAACTTAATAGTTTGGATCAACATTGATATTGGGCAAGTTATTGATTACGATTCCACTATACTACTAAAAAACCTCGTTTAATAATTTGCATCGATATTACAGTCATGATCACAGTTTGTTTTAGACTACAGTATTTACAAGGGACCATATAGCTTTAGTATTATTACCAGAATATTGCAGGAATTTTAAATTCGCTGCAAGACGGGCTTCATTTACAGCCTATCGGTATTTTTGTTTGTGGGTTTCGTAAAGGTCTCTCAGGTCTCATGGTTAATTGTAGAAGTACCGCAACTAACAAAATATTAGGTTTGCGTGAACATGACCTTTATTATTATTATTATTTTTGAGAGAAGGAATGCTTTACTCACGCCCCTCCAGAGGTGTACTCCTATTCCTTCTGAATAGGCCCTACCCATAAAACCTTCACTCATTCTTGGTACCGAGTGTCAGCCTGCCCACTGATATTGTCTAGATTCACTATCCACAATCCCTTTCCGGCTTAAGTTTGGTGTTACGTTCGTTGTTTACGGGTTAATCAAACTCGTGGGCTTTGTTTCAGCCGCATATTTAGTATATACACAACTTTATAAATGTACAAATGTTGAGCGGTGGTGTTGATAATAATGTAATGGCGTCGTCCTCCCTTTCGCCCGTTGATTCCGCCACCTCCGCCAGGGGATGGAAAGTTACGCATCCGGCGCAGCGCACACCCCGCTTGTATTTAAATAATACATTAACATTTGGAGAACACGTTTTTGTCTACAAATCACGGAGCGAACTCTGCATGGCAAGTATTGTGCCAGTGCAAAGGGACTCCAACTAAACCCCACCAAGGTTAACAACTCAGTGGCTCGATACAGTGATCATAGTTTCAACTCAACGAACGTGTGGTCAGGCGTGTTCTCTCCAGCTTAACTTTAGTCGTACCCCGGGCTAGGTTCCTTACCGAAGTATCCGTGGTCTGTAAGTAGCTGGACCAGAATGTGGTCCAGCTCTCCGTGCTCGCGTCGCACCAACGGCCTAAAATCCGAGATTAGCCTCAGCGTCCATCCTACACTGGACCTTGTCAGCATTGCAGGCGGAGGACCTGGACTCGATGCCCAGGTCAGGTAATATTGCTACTGGTAGAAGCCGTTCTGTAGGAGCTAGAAACCCTAAGGACTTCCGATCTAAGTACACTTCTATGCCATTCAGCGTTACGTTTCGCTCCAATGTATCCCACCCAGGCCGGAGGTGCATAGAGAAGCTTGAATCTGGCCACCTCCAGAAAAACCCTCATCAACTTCAACTTAAGACATTGTTTCTCAACTGTAACTTAAATCTGTTGTATATGATTAGGTTATATTTTATAGGATGGTAGGGTAGGGAAATGGACTTCCTTTTTTATCACAGCAGGGTATATATTAGAGTTTTAGGTAGTCAATTTTTATCATAAATATCTTCACAATCTTGATTGAAGTTTATGTCTCTTTACGCCATAGGATTCTGTGACAGCTTACTGAGATCGGCGTCCGAAAACACCTCTTTTAATAGAGTCCGCCAGTGAAATGGGAAGATTTCGTAGATAATTTTATTGTGAAAGACGTATTTATCAATAATTTCTAAAATTTTAATGGAAAATACAAAAGTAGCCATTTGTTTTACAATATGAAAAATAATATTTCCAAATGTCCTCATTTGACATTTAAACATTCTTGGAGTCGAGACTTTTGCATAACCCTTCTCAACACATTAACAAGTATTGCTGCAATCTCGTCGATGGGATTGTCTAGGGTGGATCAATTTGAAACGCTTGTATTTTCAGCTATGTCCATAAAAAGAAGTCGCATGCTGTTAGGTTGGGGGCAATGGATATCCCCGTTTCGAGAAATCTCACGCCCTCGGAGCAAAGCATTCACAACATTCATTGAGATTCAGGCAGGGTGGCTTTTTGCATTGTATTGCATGCCAATCCTCATCCTCAAACAAATAATGACCTATAATACCATTGCCCAATATCGCACACTATACTGTAACTCTTTGAACATGAAATAATGTTTCATAAAGTAAACAAGCGTTTGTACTACACTCTTGTCCAAAGTTTAACTAAATGGCGTACCATGCAGGTTATAATAGATTCGCAATCGACGTGTCCACTATTTCGCCACGAGCTACTAAACCTACCACAAATCTTCCCGTTTGGCTGGCAGACCCTATACATGCGTTAATATCACACACGATTGAACACATCTAGGCGCTTGTGTATTACAAGATAAAACTTCAATATTACTTTGACTTAGATTGCTGAGGACTTCGATGTCGCTCTCACTGCACCGGACCTGTTGTTGCTCGCCCTTTTTCTGCAACGACGTTGCCGATCTGTGATGGTTTTCTTGTGTTTGACTAGAGCAGATTTGTATCAGGGTTAGTTTGGTTGGCACTATATACTAGTTGGATAGGCTGGTCTACGTTCAGCCCCAAACCCACTATCCTATTTGCCATTAACCTGGCCACAGCCCTACTCGCCCTCGAGTGCCCTAGCGACCTAAGAGCTGGAATATTTTTTGGCTTCTATCATAACGCCCAGGTATTAAAGACTATGCAGAATAGGCACCTCGTGGCCTGGGAGACGAACGCTCTCCCTCTTGCTCCGTCCAGCCTTCCTAGTTTACAGAAAGATCGCTTCCGTTTTATGCGATGCGTTACTTTGCCAGGTGGCTACCCTCTTTGTGGCTCTTCGGCTGCCGAATCCAATCATGAGTGTCTGAAAGGGTAACGTCATGTAAACTAACGTACTCTTGAGCAACCTTTTTTTCTCCGATTTATTTATTTATAAGTTCTTTATCACACTTGCTTTACAAATACAATTTATAAAAGATTAAACAAAAATATACGGATAATTTCGACAGCAAGCTGAAAGGCGGAGTTCACTCTTGAAGAATGTTCTTCCACTCTAACCTGTAGGTCCTTTCCTTCACTGTTTCATCATACACGAACTCAGCTTCGGATACATATTTTCAGGCAAAACAAGCCTAATTTCTTCTAATAAAAGGGGACATTTAGTAAAAATTGTCACTTTGACATTTAAAATCTGAATTAAAAAAACTTTAAACTTTAACGTTTTAATCTTGATATTTCACAATAAATAATTTAACATTTCAAATTAACTGTGCGTTAATCTAGCGAATCAGTAAAGTACTTCAATGGCTTATGCATTATCTTATCTAATCTACCTTAATGAAACTTACAATATCATGCATTACACAAGGATGTTTGTAAGCTACCCTAATTAAGTTCGTTTTGGTCTACAACTAAACATAAACATAATTAAAATAATAATTAGTTTTTATTTTGATCTACACAGTAAATATTTTTTAATCTATCTATATTTGAAATAAAATAAAAGATTTTACTGAGGCATAGCTTCAAAATCCTAAAATAAATCAATTGTTCACTTAACCTTTCACAATTATCTGTGCATTAACCAAACGTACTCTTTACCTATCTTAATAGACTGCACATTATCATTTCCATCCTCAATGGACCATTTATTAGCCTTGCGCACTCTTAACCTACCTCAATCGATTATGCATTACGCTAGCGTATTCCCGACCTATCTTAATGGACTATACAGTACCCTAACGTACTCTTGAACTAACCACTTAACCTAGCGTTAATCTGATCAGCATTGATTCCCAACTTAATATACCGACTGAACTGACGTTTGAACGCCTCTGGATCTTCTTCCTCTAGATTCCTCATGTAATCGGCTACCTTAATGGATAATACATTAAACCTACCTTAATAGTATATTTATTAGCCTAGCGTATCCTTGACCTACCACAATAATATTACTTTTGGTCTAGCGTACTCTTGACCTATCTTAACAAATTATTCATTAGCCTTGTGCACGCCTGCCCTGTTGGTTGAAGCGTATTTTATTGAGGTAGGTCAATAGTAGGCTAGATTATAATTATAGATTAATCTATATATATACAACATCTTTATTACAGTAACATATTTACAAAACTACATATATACATTATGATTAGTGTTAGTCCGTCACTGTCTGGGCTATCTACCGTAGGTCTTTCTGTCCTGTCTTAAAAGAAATTTAAAAAATTATAAAAATTGAAGCTAGTTGAATTTAACTGTCCAAATGATGCGATCTAATGAATTGATGAATAGTGTTTGTGGGATATTTGAATTTTGAAGGGATGTTGAAATTTCGGGGAATACAGTATTTGTCAAGGAGGGTTAGGTTGGAAGGTTTATTAGCAAATTTTGTGCTGATGGCTAATGTACGATGGGTAATAGGAATTATTTGGGTGGATTCGTAGAGTAGGTCATTGGACGGGTTATGAAGAGGGTTATTTGGATGTCTCATTTTAGTAAGGGTTCGGAGTGCGGATCTTTCGGCGACTTGGATATGATGTAGGGTGGAAGGACGGCATTGGGTAAGAAGGATTGAGCCATAGTCTAACAAGGGCCGGCAAATCGATTTATAAATGCTGGCAGCAGTTTTAGTGGTTATGCCTTGGTTGTATGTTGTGTAAGTCAAAGCTCGGAAATGCCGGGCTAGATTAATCTATTTAATAAAAAAAAACGCCCTCTATTTGTATTACAATTTATAGTGTTCTTATTTTAAATTAAAAAAAGTTTCAACGAATAATCAGTTAATACTAAAATAATTTAGGTAGGCCTAAAATATATGTAGTTTATTTAGCTTAATTAATAAAAATAATTCACTGGCTGTTTGTAAATGTAGTTAAAAGTAGTTTTATGGTTATAGTATTCAAAAGAAATGATCTTGTTGCACCCTTATTGACGATTAAATAAGCTCTGATTATGTTTTTTGCTTAAATCATAAAATAATATACTATTGATATTAAGAAGTCTTGACCTCTTACCAATAAACTCAGAAGCATTCTCGCTGTTATAATATGTATCTGCTTGTCTGTATCAAAAAAAAACTGAATCGAAAAACTGGCGAAAACGTCCAGTTCTGCATGAAAAAACGGTTAAAAATTATTTAAAAACCCAGTCAAAAATATCAAAACCAAACAGTTTAAGTTGGCCAAAAATACAGAAATCAACATGTATGGTCATTATTTCAGGAACAGGACAGCAATTGAAAGTTAAAAATCAGTTAAAAATTAGCCAACAGTTAAAATTATCCAAAACGCAGTTGATAATTAAGTATTTATTTATTAAGATAATCATTTATTTGTATTCTTATACATTTTCAACAGTTTTCAATAATAGTTGGTATTTTTTACTATTTTCAATTGTTTTTTTAATTGTTGCTTTGGCGGTGACAACTTATTATGACCATATCAATTGACTTATGTATTTTTGGCCAGCTTTAACTGTGCAATTTTAGCATTGTCAACTGATTTTTTTTTTTCTGGTTTTAAACTAATTTCCAACTATTTCCAATAATGAACTAGATTTTCTTACCAATTTCAATTGTTCATCAAAAATTTTGGTGTGTTCTGTTTAGATAATTCTTTACTATATTGTTCGTTGCAGCTAAAGTAGTTTTATACATTGCCTAGTATACAACTAGGCAAAATCCGTTATTTGAAGTTATTTTAATTTTTGTTTAATTTTTACGTGTTTTTCCGGTTGCAACAGTTTACTAACTGATTGCTTGAATAAAAAATGATAATAAACAGAAACAAAAACTATGCTATATCTTGAATTTTGGAGGCGTTAAATGTTTTTCTGTTATTCATTAAAAACTATGCTGTTCTTAAACTTGCTTTTGTTTCTAACAAAGCATATCAAATTAAAATTGTTCATTTTAATTACTTTCAACAACAAAACATTTTTATTCAAGAAATCCTTTGTTTACAACTGAAAAAACACGTAAAAAACTAAAAATTGCTATAAAAAAAAACTTCAAATAACGGATTGACTCTAATTTTATACTGTGCAATGTGTATTCGAGTGTCTCTAAATTTTTTAATAACATTTAAAAGATCTCTTTTATGTAATTCACATAGCAGTAGTGTTTAGCTATTGACCACGTGGTTCTTCTTCCGTGTTTTTTGTGTTTATGTATGTGTAAATGAACTTGTTACTGTAAAGGATCGCCCCCACCACTTTAAAGAGCCATTTATTGTATCCCAATGGCGTTGGTATCGGTCACCCATCGTATTGCTTACCCAATCTAACGATGCTGCACTTTCTCTATTACTAGTGAACAGCTTATGTGTTTCATTCAAATTTATACAAACTTTTCCACTCAGGATTACTTACCAGAATCTAAGCGCTATCTCTTAATCTCTTCGTAATAATGGATGAAGTAAGAAGTTCTCAACATGTATTCTCTTCATTTCGACGATAAAATTTTTGTCGATTTTGACGGTAATTTTATAATCCCTTGTTAAAAAAAGTCCTCGTCCCTAATGATAAAAAAACGTGATCAGCCTTTCTTGAGACAAATTTTATACTACAAAAATTTTTTGCAGATGCTTGGAATGGTGATAATCATTTAGTACTATGTCTGGGCTAAACTGTGAATGCGATAAAACCTCTAATTCTAGCCCTCGGAACTTCTGACATGTTATTAATGACGCAGTTTGGAAACACGCGTCTTAATGCCCAATTCCGGCCACTTCTGGTCGATCGCCTGATTCAAATTGAGTGTTTGACCCGTTGCGAGCAGATCGTAGTGTATGATTCTAATCCCACGAAACATACAGAAAGCCTTCTTAGCCGTTAATCCGGGCTTGGCGATCGTTTGGGCTGACTTGAAGTAATATCTTTTTCAGCTGTTGTTCTTGCACATGACCAAGTCACCATCAGCTTTAAAAATTGATCAATTTCGTTACCTTTCAGCAGAGAATCGAAGAGCTTCAGTTCCATTCAAAAGGTAAACCTATATTGAGCTTCTTCTTGAGACCAGCCTTATGAAAATGGTTCCAAATGCGTTCGTGGTCAATCGAAAAAGTGCTCACATCATGTTATGCTAAGTACATGTAAATCCCTGCAGTACATAAACACAAGGATTAGGATAAACAATTAAATAAATGCGTAAAATTACAACTTTTAATTTAATATGTGACAATTACATAAAGAAGGATTCGTATTACCTAAAACAATGCGTGCATAAGGCCTATGAAATGACATTAGTGGTTATTCCATAAAGTGTGATGAGGACATGATAAATAACTAAAACTACGCAAAGAAAGAAGAGGACGCAGAGGACACGTCCCCGGCGGGTTTACACAGTAAACCGACGTTTGCTGGGAACACGTCCCCACCATCCTTTCACTTACAAATACAATACAAATTAGCACTGTAAAAATCCATAAAATGGTCATGAGGCAATTAATTGGTGACTTGTTTTTTTTTTGTTTAACATAAAGCACAGTCGTAACCACAATGCAAACAATATTTACAGACAAAATCGTAAATACTAATTAATAAAATATGGTATATGTTACTTAATAATATACAACTCTCAGTTCACCTCAATATGATAAAACGAATAAAAGAGAAAACAGAATTCAATGTTTATCACAATTATATTACCGAAATTCGCTAAAATGTGTCGCGTTTGATTTTTGTTTTAAGTGTTGCGCTGAATCCAGTCGAAATGGCAGTGATAAACTAAATGAATTAGAGACGCTAAGAAATAAAGAGAGAATTTAGTATTGCATATTGCACCCATTCGCGATAAGAGGAGAAACTGATTACATTTACTTTTTAAACTATAAAATAACGACACATAAAGAAAATATAGTCTGATAATTTATAAACTTATATATTAATATGTATGTATAAATATATTTAGTAGAAGAAGCCTGATTCTGAATGCGCTCGGCGGGACTAAACGACACTGGCGAGTGCGAAAAGCTGGGGGGTGGCCTGCCTACAAATACCCGACCATATAGTTGCGGGACAGTTGGCCCATGCGACGCCTGCGGCCTGAAACACACATACACTCCCATTAGCATATCAAGGTGGGCGGCTGTCCCTTCAAAACATTGCTTTCAAGTTATAATTAAAAGCAAAATACATGACATCTTTACGCCTAGAGATTTAACACGTCCGCTAATATTCTTTGAAGCTGGTGAATTAAAAGGGTGTTTTTAAGGGGGATGAAGGGAGGATACGCTTATCTTTAATAAGTAAATGTACTCTTTTTTAATTCAACATACAATCTATATAAAGGTTTTTTGCACTTAGAGTCTTCTAGGTTTTCATAGTATTAGTTAATAATTGATGGCGACTAAAAGTAATTAAATAAGTAATTTTGGAGGCTTTCACTTCGTGATACATTTTGATAATTCAAAATAAATATAACAATTAACATTGTTGGTATTACTTAAAAAAAGTGATACCAACAAAGTTAATTGTTTTATTTATTTTGAATTAAAAGTAATTAGTTTGTCCGAAAATTTTTGGTACACTTAATTAGATTTCAGAAAGTTTTTTTTACCAATATCTTCTTGACAAAATTGATACTATGGATCACCATTAGGAAAATTAATCAAATATGACCAAATAGTTTATTTGCAAATTATTCAAGCATTTGATGTGCAGAAAAATATTTTATCAGATGTAAGAAAGGTCTATAAAGACAAAAAAATGTTTCTGTCTTTCCGAAAGTTTTCTTCGAGTTCGCAAAAAGGGCATAAATCATCGGGTTCTTATTATTGATTTTTGTGAGGAAGCATGATGATAGAATAATAATGAATTGTGAATATTTCTCTCTTTCGTTGTTTGAATTAGAGTTATGAAGTAATACCAGCGCTATGATTTGTGTAGCTGCTTCCGATTAGAAAAGTGACGTGATCAGAATCTTTTAGAAAAGCTAAACGAACATTTATAACTTCTTCAAAAACTCTGCGACTTCGGCCAATGAAGTCAAAGCGAAGAGACAATAAATGCTGATACTTTAATCTCCAAAATCTTTTGCAGCCTTATTTTTGTTTATGTGTGACTAATTTTTCGATTTTAATCCCCTCATTCAGATTGATTTTTATTGTTGAAATTAATTTATGAGTATACCCACGTTTAGTATAATATTAAATTATACAAAAATTCAGTAGTTTTAGTGTTTAATATAATAAAGGTAATCTAACTTTAAAATTGCGATTAAATACTATTTTATGAATTAAATAATAGCTGTATGTATGAATATCTGATGGTAGTGAATCGACAGAATCGCAGGATGAATATTCATATATTCTGGTAAAATATTCCGGTTTTACTAAATCTATTTAGTGCACCAGCAGCAAGCTTCCATTTCAGCATTAATTCGTACATATCAACACTATAAAACTTTTAGAAAAATAGCGATACTTAAAAATTACAAATTGAATTTCATTCTTTTAAATATTTAATCTAGTAAAAATAATTATAAACATAATATAAGTGCGTAACGGAATATCGATCAACATCTGATGAACTTTTAAAAGGATAGCTATACTTGAAAATCACAAATAGAATTTTAATATGTTTTAATTTTCCAATGTAATAAAAAGTTTTATAAAAATAAAACATGTGAGTAACGGTGAATTTATGTAATCTATTAAAAAAGACATAAATTTATTATTGACTTCTGCTGCTATATTCTGTTCGTATGTGGAAATTGCCGAAATAAACAAGGTTATATATCATTTGGAGTATAAAAGCAAACGACGATTAGTCTTAATTAATACGTATCTGTAACTATGAGGACTACATGATTTGTTACTCAAAGTTTCATTAATAAAGTGGGGTATATATTGCGTTGTATTAAAATATGTAACATTTAAATAAACAAATAGCTGAAATTAGGTAAATCATAAAAAGTATAATATATTTCTAAACCTTCTAAACATAAGAAATACTATTTTTTTAACCAAAACAAACAACAAACTAATTATTGAAAAAATACCCATTATGTTTTCTGTTAAACAAATAAATAGCTGAAATTACTTAATGTTAAAAAAATTCAAGCGAAATATATTCTTTATAAACATACCAAAAATAATATTTTTTTTTTAACTCCAACAAAAATCAAATTTTGAAATTACGAAATGACAATTTAGTCCTTCCTGTTATTAAATTTATTTTTAACGTTGTGTTTATTAACTTAAATTTTTCATAGGAAATTTATCAATTTATTGTATATAAATATATACAGGGTGTTAAAACTAAGTCGTTACAATTCAACTAACCGAATAGACTTTTTTTGGATAGATTGAAAAAAATGCCTAGGACAAATTTTGTAGTAAATAGCATAAGGATTTTAAAAATGTTTTACTTTCAAAAATCGATGAAGTGGTTATCAAATATTTTGTTTTGAAATTTTTGATCGGTTATTTGAAACAAAAATAATTGAAAATACAAATGTTTTAGAGAAAGAAAATCACAAATTGGAACTAAGAAAAGTTGTTTGTTTTGACGAGTTCTAACTGCCATTTTCGGGTGTAACGACCTAGTATTAACACCCTCTATATAGATATTCTAAATTAAAAAATTAGTTTGAGGTCATTTATCGTATATTTTTAATTAAACATAACTAAGCAACGTTTTTATAAAAAAATATTATCCCGTTGGACATTTTTAACGTATGCAACAATATTTATTTATTAATTAGAGAACATAAATCATTCTTAGTTATCTACAAAAAAATCATTATAATAATTTAAAAAAATGTATATAATCTTAAAAATATTTGATAATATTTTATGATTGTTATGTCATTACTTTGTGACACATCTTGGAATCAGGAACTTTAAATTAATATATCACACAACTGATTTCTAATAATATTTTGATAACTAAAACAAATAAGAAATTTTACACTTGATGTTTATTATTTTATATTTATCCACAGGAAATTTATAAATTTGTTAAATACATACAATAATGTAGACCAAAAAAAATCCGTAAAATTTGTTTTAGACCTTTTTAATTAAAGAATTAATTTTTAAGGCAACAACAATTAACTAATTGCAGGGTGTCCGAAAAGAAAGTTTATATTTCAATTCGGAGTTGTTATGTAGAACTGTTAGACAACTTCTTGGCTCCTTAATTGGAATACTTTCTGGCTATAACCAAATTATATGGCTCTAGCAGGACGGAGCAACATCCGATACGTTGTCTTTGCCACGAGTTCTTAAAAAAAATCCCTGACAATTTGATCTCCAGAAGAGGTGGAATAAATTAGCCTCCCTGAAGCCGCTTTTTCTGTGGGGTTATTTTAAATCTAAAGTATAGACTAATGACAATCATCACAGTGTCTACCTGCCGAGCCGTCATAAGAAATTTTATTGTTCGATTAAGTGAGTACAAACCTCGAAAGTTTGCATTTAAATGATATTATTTTTAAGAATAAATCCCCAAATTGTATAAAGTTAGTCAGTTTCTCTGATGAAAAGAATACCAAAGAAGAGTTTTAATTGCAAAATTTAATTGCAAAATCAAGTGAAAGTTCTTTGGTAAATTATTATAAAACAGGACGAAATATTACCAAATGATGTCTTTAATTAGAAACTATAAAAGAAACTTCACTTTTTAATTTTTTAAAGTTCCTGATTCCAAGATGTATCATAAACTAATGGCTTCCGCAATCAACCATGTCTTTAATTAGTTCTAATAACTCTTTAATGATAAAGTTTACACCAATAGAACAAATTCTCTGGTGCATTTGAAAGAAAATATCTATCAAGAAATAACATCACACAGTATACTTAACATGAGAAATGTGAATGTTCGAATAAGTGAGTGCAAACCGCGAAGGTTTGGATGACATTATTGTTAAGAAATAAATTGTATAGTTTAATAAATAAGAAACACAATTTCGATTGATGACCTAAGTTTATTCAATTAGTCTAATAAATATACACCTTAGTTTAGGCCACCATTTAACCTATCCCTGGAATGTGGATATAAATTTATGAAACTCTGAATGAATGAAGTCTTAAAGTTTAAAATAATTGGTTGTCATTTAGTTTTACTAAAGGTCCTACCATCAAACGATACCATAAAACGACTGCCAACCCTAAAAAAACGGATATTGCAAGATCAAAAAACTGTCGGTACTAAAAGTATGTGAAGCCTTCAATTTCAAAATTGTGGTCAAACACTTTGGTTAAGTTGTATAAAGTGGTTTCTTTTTAAATCATAGATTATTTTGACACTGAGAGCTTTTTTAGCTCGAAATCTTGACAGAAAGTCAGTATAATTCCTCCGTGGTACGAAAAAATCACTTTACGCTTGAAGAACGTTGGGAAATATTGCAAACTTATTTCCAAAGTGCGTGCTGTGCAGCCCAAACAGTGCGTTTGTTGAAAAGAAGTTTTGGCTGAAATGAATCATCCACTGCGTCTGCTGTACGCAAGTTTGTGAGACTCGCATGCTAGTGGACAACATTCTTGGTGCTCGTTCTCGTACGGTGCATACAGACGAGAGTGTGGCTGCTATAGCCGAGAGTGTGAGACTCAATCCACGAACATCAACTCACCGTCGATCCCAACAGATCAACATTTCACGCACTAGCCTGAGGAGAATTCTGCACAAAGATCTCGGATTTTTCGCTTACAAGGTCCAACTGACTCAGCAATTTAAGGCGCACGGCCATTCGCTTCGTTATTGCTTCGCAGTTTGGGCCGTAAGGCAGCTTGAATTGGATAACGATTTTGGGCAAAAAATCATCTTTTCTGACGAGGCGCAATTTCATCTTGGCGACTACGTTGACAAACAAAATTGCCGCATCTGGGGCTCGGAAAACCCGCACGTTATTGTCGAGAAGCCAATTCATCCACAGAGAGTGACAGTTTGGTGCGGATTGCGGAGTGGTGACATCATTGGACCATTTTTCTTCGAGGAGGGGAACAACGTTTCGGTCAACGGTGAGCGTTACAGAGCCATGTTATACGACTTCTTTTTTTAACTGAAATTGAAGACATGGATTTGGATGACCTCTGTTTCATGTAGGATGGCGCGTCATGCCACAATCGATCTTTTGCGCATCAAATTTCCAAATCGTTTATCAGCCGTCTTGGCGATGTCAATTAACCGCCTCGGAGCTGCAATTTGACCCCTTTGGATTTTTTTTGTGGAGAACTGTAAAGGACCGATGTTATGCCAACAATCCAGAAACGATTCAAGCACTTCAGGCCAATATCATCCAAGCAATCCGTGAGCTACAGCCCGAAACCATCAACAAGGTCTTGGAAAATTAGAGTGACAGAATGCGCTTCTGCGAAACCAGCCCAGGCAGCCACTTGAATGAAGTTATGTTCCATAATTAATGTGAATATTTGCTCTTACTAATAACACCACAAAACATGGAAAAAAATTAATTTTGTTCATTTTATTGCATTTTTAAAAAGAAACTTGTATCTGGCCCTCCCCATATAACAGCAAAAATACTAAAAATGTATATTTTATGAAGCCAAATATGGATTTTCTCCTTACTTATAAGAAATTACAAGCCATTCTTTCTTTGTTTACAAAAAAAAAAAACTAACTAATAAAGTTACTAAGTTCCTTCGATAAAGAGCTACTAAATCCAATAGATCATAAAATTATCAAGGAGTCCTGTTAATTTTATCAATTTCAATCAGAGGAGTATTCTGTTATGATACAATGTACAAATAATTCTTGCGAATTTATTACAATGTACAAATTTGAATGTAGGCCAATTAATAAACGATTGTCATTATTCGAATTATTTATTGTGTGCGAAAAAACCTCTTGATATTAAAGTTGCACAAAATTTTGTGAGAGCAACGGTTTTTACAAGCAGCTGAAGGCAAGATTCCTAGTATTTTATTATTATCCGGAATGCGAATTATCATTATTGGCAACCCTTTTAATGATGTGCCTCTAATGAAAATGATTGCAATGAAGAGTTTTGATTGCAACATTAGATGGAAGTTTGTTTCGAAAATCTGTCGATCACATCAGGAAGTCATAATCATTATAATCATATATCTTCTTGATTAAATTAATTCTCAAACATATTCTGAAAAAGACTAATGGATAATCTTTTTTCTAGGACAATCAATAATGTCTAGCATTATTATAATAATTTTGTGCAAGCAAATAATCGCTCTAGTAAAGAGAATTCCAAGGAAGAGCATTGATTGCAATATCAGATGAAACTTCTCTTCAAAATCATGACAATAAGAAAGCACCCACACAAAAAATCATAAAATTATATACAATCAAATGTCTCGTTGATTAAACAAATTCTCAAACGAAAGCATGACTAATAGTGAACTTAAATCTATCCCAATCAACAAACTTTTGCCATTATTCGCATTATTTCAAATGCGCATGAAAAATACCAAAAACAATCTTGGCCTTGAAATAATATGAAGGGCTCAAATTTGTGGGTTGAGAAGGACTTCGGCCAAAATACACTTATAACAATATCTTTTAGTTTAGTAAAAATATTAAAAAGTTAATACACGCCGGTGGTGGCGCATTTGGGTCAATAGTTGGATGGATGAACGGTACCATTCACCATTGGGATACAATTAATGGTGCTTTATAATGGTAGGGGCGATCCTTTAAAGTAACTAGCTCATTTACACACACACAAATACACACATCACATGGCAGAAGAACCACGTGGTCGATAGCCAAACACTACTACTACTACTACTAGAGTTAGTGCGTGCCTCTGATGAAAGGAATTCCCACGAAGAGCTTTAATTGCAATCCCAGACAAACGTTCTTATGAAAATTATTATAAGACAGGACAGAAAACTACCAAATTCTTGTCACCAAATGTCTTTAGTTGGGAACTTTGAAATATATAGTACTCTGTTGATTTTTAATGTCCCTGATTCCAAGATGCATCAAAAAAGTAATGGCTTCCACCATCAATCATGTCTTTAGTTAGTTCTATTAACTCTTAAACGATAGAGTCATAGAAACTATGAATATCTTGTCTTTGAACTTCAATCCAAACATCTTAAAGATCTTTGATGTTTGAAGTCATGGCATTATACAATGAATGAAGTTTAATAGTTCAATAATTTTGCTGACACTATTTTTTATGTACACCCCAAAATCTAGACATGAATGCTTAAGGTGTTCATAATATGCAAAATTCAAACATGCAATTACAATTTAATGATCTATCAAATATTAACTCCATTTGACTCTTAACTCTATTTGATAAATATGTTACATGATAGCTTTTTTTAAGTCTTAGCGATCCATCAATTGAGATCAGACTAGAAAAGACTTTTGGGTCCAGGACTAGTCACAACAGCGATCGCGGAGGAGAGGTTTTAGTCGGCAGGAGTCCGACACTACTCTACTATAAGGGTGTCAATGCAGGATTTCCTCTCCTCTTAAAGCTTATTTAATTCAGTTTTATTTTATAAGTACTAAGTGTCGAAAAACGCTTAATCTAAAAGAATATTGTATAATTAAATATTACACACCTGTTAGATTGGGTAAAAACATTAAAATAAACTTTTAACAGAACAAACAACCATTTCAATATCACGTCTGATACAACGCCGGCGGTGAATACAAACTCCCCCGCAATTCATTACTAAGTGTGCGATATGAATGTGAGAGGCTTTCAACCCTCTAATTGAAATATGGAAAAGTACTTGGGTCAGCGTAAAGTCGTACAACAGAAGGCGGATTCTAATTGTAACTTCCGATTTTTTGACGCTGCGCGGTGGGGTTTTGAGACTATTATTCACGGTTCGGTTATTTTAAAATCTGATTGCTTTGTCTCCGTACAGCGTTGGATATGCGGGTGGCTTCGCATTGTCTGTAGAGAACCTTATAAATTTCAAGTACAAAAAGCAGCCCGATGCGAAATGTCACCGATGAATAGAACAACGGGATCGAACTTGAATGGCCCCCTCGCGGCGAATCCGTTGTTACATCTGATGGGAGATGCAGAAATGCCTTTCGCTCTGTGATTTTTATAAATTACCTCGGAAGAAATATGAATCGGCAACGCGTCTCCGGGGCCAATCAACAAGTTTGCGCTTAAATTTTAATAATATCGGATCTGCGGGATCGGCGTTATCAGTTGAGTGACTTGATTCGGCCGTTTGTGAACTGGATGTAAACAGGAGGAACCGTTTCATTCTGTGCATCGATTTTATTAAAACTGCATCGGAGGCCGGCTTACAGGTGCTTCCAGGCTTTGAATTCCCAACTGGTTTTACAAGACGGTCGGAAATGAAAGAGATTTCTGTGTGGAATATTTCAGCTCCACTGATTATTTCTTTTCCCATTGCATTAACTTTGCACGAAGGGGATATCGCAATGAAAACTATACTTTATTGCGGTTATTGTTGAAGGCCTGAAGATCTGATTTTCATTGGATGGTTTCCAGTTAAAAGCATTAAAGAAATAAATTTTTTTGTTAACTTCCCAATATATTCAAATCTATGCACATAACTAAAACATCATCCAAGGATTTCCAATTCTCTCTAATCATAAACTATTTAATGTTGTGATATCAACATTAAATAGAAAATTAGCAATAATCGCAATCTACAATTTCATCGCGTTACATACTAATTCCCATCGCGTACTGCTTCGTAGGTATTCAGGAAGACGTCGAATAAATTTAAAATTTGACTACATTTCAAAATCGAAAAACGGCTGAACTCGGGCGGAGTTTTCTCACTTTCATTGTGAGAATTTTAAAAGCCCTCTTGCCCATGTAAATTACATTCTAACAAGTGCAAAGAGTGTTGCGACTTTCGAAGTACCCCGAAACTTAATATAAAACTAATGTTGATCTTGGGGCGCGTCCCTGGAAAGAGCGCTGAAATTAGGTGGAAAAATGGACGGAGTAATTGCCATGGAGTAAACACTGCGCGGGGAATACTGTTTAGGAGCCCCCGGAATGGAAAATTATTAATGGTTCTTATTAATATACATTTATTTGCCTGAATTAATGCCGGGATTTGCGTAATTATTACAAATGGGCCTTTTCGGATGGATACTGCACCGTATTAATTATTTGTCAACGAATTTGTTATCGTATACGAAAGTGTTTATTAATTACAATGGAAGTTATTTTCAATTTTATTAATTGTCTGTATATTTAATAAAATATTGATTATAATACTAATCGCACTATATTTAAAGATCGTCTTGAATGAAAGCCAAGAAAATTATTAACTTATTAAAGATAGCGTATGGTAATAAGGGAAATTAGTCTTGAAATTGTTTGTGTTAATGATCAGTACATGTAATCAACCTGCAACACTTTTATCCTGAGTCGTATCCTTGTGGTATGACCATCTTGAAGATTTTCACCTAATGATACTTACCGAACACCTATTAAAGAAAACAATACATAGTAATACAATAAAATTAGATAGATTTTTATAATTATTTTTATACTGTGCTTAAAAATTCTGCGTGATTTATTTAATTCTCTTGTTTATGTTAGTAAACACAGGATGCATGTTCGGACTACTCATAAACATTGCTCATTCTAGGATTACATGCATATTACATAAAGCACTTACTATTACTAAATCCACGAAGTCGATTTCCCTAATTCTAGCATGGGAAATCATCTAAATCATGTTTACTTAATCTCATAATACTATAGAATTAAATTACTTTATCATTTCACTTCAAACTTGAGTAGTTTTCTTGAGTTTTCAAGTAGACTCAGTAAACAAGTTTTAGCAGCAATGTGTAAATAAAAATTAAAAAAATACGTACGTTGTTGCGACAACAGCGCACTACGAGCTGGTCGCTCCCAGCCGAGACAGGCGGCGTTCTGTGAACAGAGAGGACACCACATTCAATTGACACACTGGGGTCACACGTCAACTATGGTCTTCCACACAGACTGTCCACGAACTCGGCAAAAACCGAATTTCATTGATCACACCGATCTCATTTAATAATTCACACGCCGAGTCTGCGTTGACAGTCCACATGAAAGTTCATCATGCTTCAAACACAAAAATTATGTAAGACATTTTCACGTAACAGATTTTAGTATGTAACACCACAAGGCGATTAATCGTGTTAGGTCAACTACACAAATTGTTAGTGTTACCCATTATGGTACGTCAATGCGATACGAATGTAGTACCATTATTGACACTACTAATAAGCGTCTACTAATCCGTTTATGTCTAAATGATGTCGACATGTATACAACATAAATGATATACCTAACGTGTGTATGTATGTACATGAGATTCAACACCGGTAATCTGCGGAATAAAAAAATACCAGCAAATATTAGAAATGAGGATGATCAGAGTGATTAGATTATAAAATATTATGTGCTGTTTTAAAAATCCAAATCAAATATGTTGACTATGGCAGAATAGCTTGGGTAGCTAAATAGCCCCAATCTAAATTACAACACCACAACAAAATTATAAATTTATTTTAGGTGTTTCATGGGATTCTTACTAACAAAAAGAGTAATATTTATAATCAGGTTAAAAAAATTTTGAATTCTTGTAGACATTTTTATGTTTCTTCAACATAATAATTTCAGTTATTACGAACAAAAAATTGAATTGCGCAGATATTTAATACAAAAGAATTTATACTTTTATCAGATAAGGATTATTATTAACTAGAGAAATGATATTTTTAGGCAAATCATGTTAGCTGAAGCATTTTTTTGTATTTGAAAATATAATACCTCCGATCTGATTATTTTAAAAGAGTTCATCTCTTGTAGTAATTCTAAATATAAAAGCTATTCTTTAATTATGTATAGTTGGAGACAGTTAAAAAAAACATTAATTTATTCATAAATTTCGTTAAACAAATACAATTCGAAATATTTTCATCTCTGCGAAAATTTCACGCCCACCGGTGAATTTTCAATTATTTATGACGAACGACACAGAAAAACGAACTGTTTACAGCGCGACTGAAACGCTTAAAATTCAGGGAGCGCCGTAGAGCTCGTGAACGATGTTGAAAAGGAGAAAAAGTGCCTGGGAGTAATGTAGGGAAAAATAGGCGAACGCCCCGAGAACAAAATGGCTTTAAGTAAACAAATCTCCCACCACATATTACTACATTTGTTTGTCGAGCCACTTTATTGAAACCATTAGATATTCGCGGTTTCGACGGCGGCAGGAGAGAAAAAAAATACTTCTTAAAGTTTTATTAGGATAGTTGAACACATGTCGGAGAAAAACGATTTTCTGCCCCGTAATATAATGGAAACTTTTGCGCCGCCGGCAAATATTTTAAAACACTATCCGGCGGTTAGAAAGTTTCAAACATTTACGGCTTCATAATACACGGTGCATGCGGCAGGGCAGGGCCGACGTGCCTTTATTAGGGCAAAAAGCCTGCACCTTGTAATGGGAAATGTCCATACATTACTAATAAAACCAAATATTGGCTTTAGAAATGAAAATAAAATTAGAAATCCTTATGAAACTTTAAAATTACAAACTTGAGGAGTTCAAAAAATTAAGAAAACACATTGTAATCTACTTTCAAAATGTACTACTATAAAGTAACAATCTCCTAATCAAAAGGAAAGCAATATATGTCGTGATTAAATTAAAATCAGTTAAAGATTACGCAGAATCTTAATAAAAAAAAGTTTTCCAAGAAAATATTATTAACCAGAATAATAATATAATAACCAATGAATTACAAAGGGGTGATCTTCTTAATCAAATGGGAAGTAATATATCTTGAGGTTAATTTAAAATCAACTGAAGATTACAGAAAACAAAATTCTAAGAAGACTAATAATATATTACACCAACAATTTATGGAGAAGCATCTCCTGAGAAGTCGTCGATCCAGGAAAGATAGTATTCGGTATTATTTATTTTATCCAACATGCTAACAAAAAGATTCTATTGTTCTTACATAATAACTAGTATTACAAGTACAAAATGTTGACCAGGCCAAAACTAAAAAAAATATGCCTAAGGTTTCCCTTTTATGAAATAATAAAAAAAATTGATAATGTAGAAGATTGGGGTAGGATTACAACCCTACTTATAAGGCATAGTAGACCATTCTTTTATTAAAATTTCCGAAATATCAAAATTTACAGCTTACAGAAAATGAATTTTTCAAGACGAAGTAATCGTTAACCGGAATAATCAATGAAATTGAACAAAATTTTTGAAAACCGACAAAAGGTCTGTGCCCCTATCCAAAAACAATCACTCAAACATACTGCAAAACATGACTAGAAGCACACAAAGCAAGGTGGAAGAACGTCTCCATTTGTCCTCTTTCAAACGATTCATAAAAACTGGATTGAGGAGACACAGGCCCAAACCTGGTGGACGAACTAACCAGGACAGAGACAGGCGAAACAGTTCCTTAAGAAACAATCGCCAAATTCACGACCGAAGTTATAAATCAAAACAGGAAAATTGTCAAAACAATAATAGGTCTGATGACAGGACACTGCAAGCTCAACAAACATATGAGCAAAATAGGCCTGGTGGTAGAAGCACCATTCTGCCTAGAGGACTCCACATCCTATGCCATTGCGAAGATTAGACATCAAAAGCTGGACACCACAAACCTAAGCGCGGGGAGCTATACCCAAGCCCCACTGGCAGGGCTAATAGGACTAATCAAAGAGGCAAAGCTAGAGGTGGTCATCTGAGATAAGTAGGGATCCATAATAGATCTAAAAAGGTCGCGGGAGCCACCCATATAACATCTAATCTAACTGTACACTACCAGTTAAAAAAACAACTCTATATATTAGGAGTCGCCGAAGACACCAACTGCAGAGAGTGCAACGAGGAAGCGGAGTCGACCAAGCATATGCTACTGTCCCATTCTGGCAACATTAAGAAAGATTCTGCTGGGGACATCATGGCCAAAACCGGAAGACCTAGTGGCCTGTTTCCCAGCAAAATCCTCCTTTATCAAAGGGGTAAGGTGGCTGGAGAGCTAGTTCTCCCATCACTGGAGGTGTATAATGAGCCCTGCATACTGTGACTTCATCGCCCTATCTTTTATTCGTATCCGTAACCGTAAATAATGAATTTGGAAGCGTTTTTCTTAATCAAATGGAAATTAATACATCTTAAGCTAAATGTAAAATTAACTGAACATGACTATGAAGTAAAGATATTGTTAACTAGACTAATAACACATTAACCATAGAATAAGGATGAAATGAAAAATTACGAAGAAATTGACGTTACAGGAAAGATTTAAATGTTCAAAACAGAAAATACAAACTGTTGGCCAGGAATATTCCCGAAAATATTTCTTTTATAGAATAACCCAAAATTAAATAATTTAGGAGATTAGGATAAGATTCCAACCCTGCTAATAAAGCATAGTAACAGTTGTCACCATCATCTTCATCAGAAGAGAATAAGTCGAGATCAAATTGGAATCCGTTAAGCCTAATCTAGTCATCATTCAAATCACTCTTTTACTAAAATTCCTGCACTAGAGTAATGACGAAGTTTTAGTTATTTTTTTAAATTGCTTAAATTTATCCAATTTTGCCTCGCCAAAAATATTTAACAAGGATTATAAAATAGTAAAGAAATTTTTACAAATGTTCTTTAACCATTGTTGGAATTAATTACTTTGGTTTTCCTTATAACATGAGTTTTAGAAGTTGATACCTTTATTCAAAGTTTACCATAAAGAAATTTCGAAATCCAACTTTGCAACAAAAAAAACACTACTATTTTTGGCAATCACAAAACTGGTCACAATACTCTTTAGTTATTCTTGAAATTTGTTACTTTGGTTTACTTGTATAACATAATGTTTAAAGAATGATATTTTCAATTGAGAAGAAATCCCGAAATCGAAAAAAATACTAGGGGATTTTTTTTGAAAGTTTTGGCAAGGATTATAAAACTATACAACAGTTTTTACAATATTCTTTATACATTCATGAAATTTGATTCTTTCATTTACTAATATAAGTTCATGTTTTGAAGGTGATAACTTAATTCGAGAATTTGCATTCATAAAACCTGATATCAATAATTGCCAAACATTTTCTACTAATATGTTTGGCAATACTTGACATGGACTACAAGTGAAAAAGTTTACGAAGAAAAATTCACCAATAAGCGTTTAGAACAGGAGCAGTAAATAATGCATAATATTAAACAAAAAAGATGATGAAGAAAACAGTCAGAATATATCAATATTTTCCAAAAATTCTCTAATAATATGTTTGGCAATGTTTGGAAAGAACTATAAAATTACAGAATCTTTTTACATAACTCTTTGGTAAATAAGAGAAAAAAGTTTTCCAAGAAAAAATTGCCAACCAGTGTTTAGAGCAAGGACATCAATAAATAATGCATAATTTTAAATAAAATTATGATGAAGAAATCAGTCAGAAGGAGAAGTCGTATTTGAAGAAATGAAAGTTAATTTTGAACACATAAAGACAAAAAGTTAAACAGATAATCGCGAACCAGCTTTGATTTTAATTCTTTAATTTACAATTATATGAACATTTTAAGAAGATTTTCATTAAGAAATTCAGGTGTCGATATTTGTCAAACAAATTATACTATTAATATTTTCGGCAGTAATTGGCAAGGACTATAAAATTTCACAGAACTTCTTAGTAAACCCTTTAGAAAATAAGTTTGCAGAGAAAGTTTTCCAAGAAAAATCACCAATCAGCATTTAGAGTAAGGACATCAATAAATATTGCATAATTCTAAATTATGTTGAAGAAAATAGTCAGAAGGAGGTCATCACTAAAAAAAAAATGAAGTAAATTTTGAACACATAAAGACAAAGTGTTAAAACAGATAATCGCCAAACAGCTTTTACAGCAGGAACATCAATGAATAATGCATAATTACAAATAAAAAGATGATGAACAGTCAGAAAGAGAAGTCATCACTCAAAAAATGGAAGTAAATTTTGAACACATAAAGACAAACTGTTAAAAGGAATAAGGAAAAACAAAATTTACTTATAATTTATCAGCTGTTTTCTCTGAAGTTATCACAGAGACAGTTCATAATGCCCAGAGTGAGCCAACACCCAAATTTTTCCCAAACTTCAGACTTTGATAGGGGTCGAATTGTCGGCTTGAAAGAAGCGGGTATGGTATATCGTTCCGCCAAATTGGCAGAAGAATGAATCGAAATCACACAACTGTGTCGAGATTAGGTCTTCCTGGTCAGAAGAAGGTATACAGCGACATCGTCCGGCTGGAAAACCTCCCCGACGTAGTAATGCCATGAAAGTCGGCTTCTGAGACTTCTGATGGCAACACAGAACCGGCTACAACAACAACTAGGTCTGTTGCCATAGATTAGGTAAGAGCTGTAAATCGCCAGATTTCAATGGC
The DNA here is from genome assembly GCA_963969525.1 of Ontholestes murinus. Taxonomy (NCBI): domain Eukaryota; kingdom Metazoa; phylum Arthropoda; class Insecta; order Coleoptera; family Staphylinidae; genus Ontholestes; species Ontholestes murinus. The sequence continues at coordinate 49,964,105 of OZ018396.1, forward strand.
AACCATTTATCGACGATTTGCGTCCGTTGGTCTCCATTCTTACCGTCCATTTAGACGTCTTCCACTAACCCCACATCAGAAAGATGTTCATCTGGCTTGGTGTCAAAGGCGGCAGGGCTGGGTTGAAGAATCAACATCGCGTTTAGCGATGAATCCAGGTTTTGTTTATGGAAGAATGATGGACATAAAAGGGTATAGAGGAGAACGAAGAAATTTAGTTTGTTGAAAGACGCCATACAAATTTAACAAGTGTCATGGTGTGGTGTACAGTCAGTTTGGGACGAAAATCACCTTTGGTGTTCATTCCAGGTACATTAAACACTCGTCGATACATTGATAATGTCTTGCATCCCGTCGCGGTGCCATTTATGCAGACGCTACCTAATAGGATTTTCCAGCAAGATAACGCTAAACCACACACGGAAAACATTACAAGAGTGTTCTTGGAAGAAGCTGATTTGCAAATGTTGCCTTGGCCAGCACCCCATCGAGCATGTCTGGGACATAATGGGTAAAAGAGTTGGCAACATGTCCAGACCTCCTGACATCTTAGATGATCTGAGAGTTCAATTAGAAGTTGCTTAAATGATGCCTCAATCAAATATAGTCTATTTGATTCTAAGTATGCCTAAAAGAGTAAATTTTTGCAATGCTGTGCGAAGCGATGTAACTCATTCGTATTATTCTTTCTCTCATGAGAGTAGCGCTGCCATTAGTATTATTACACCTAATAATCAATAGTTAATGAACTAATTAAAAATGAACAGATTTTAAGTTTTATTCAGTTGGTCAAGTAATAGAAGACATGATTCACAAATGAAAGAACAAAATGTAATTCTCTTACTGTTATTTATGATATAAAAACTACTAAATACTATATACAAGAAAGAGGAAATATTGAAATCTGACAAAACGTACTATCTATAAATTAATGAAAACGTGCCACAAAAATATAGCAAAAGTAATAGGAATTGAGGAAGTATGAATTAGCGTCTCCGAAAATGTATTTCGATGTTAATTGATGTGAATATATAGGACTCCAAAATTTTGGGAACCTTGAAGTGAACTACAAAATGTTTCTATTAGAAACATTATAAGAAATTAAATAAGGAAAATGGGGTATAAAAAGTTTTTCTATTGTGATGATGATACTTGTTATGTTATAGACCTGATTTTGCTCTAAGAAAATAGAAAGGAGATTTAAAACTATTTACTAATAAAATTTTAAAACTGATAAGAGCGAAAAACAATAAATGGATGAAAACGTGCCACAGAAATATAGCAAAATTGGCCAGAATTAAGGAAGTACGTTTTAATATATCTTAAAATGCATTTGAATGTTAAGAGGAAATAGTGAATAAAACTCCAAAATTTGGAAACCCTTAAATGGCTTGCGAAATATTCACATTAGAAGATCCTGAAAAAAAAAGACTTGATTGAAATTTGAATAATTTGAATAGGGTAGGCGAATACTGTGACTAAACAACATGCAAAGAAAAATAAAACTTGACACTGATTTTTTAACTTACTTTAGGAAGCAAACAAAAGAATTTAAGACTTTCAATCTTTTAGATTGATAAAACTGTAAAAATACTAAGGGTACAACAGACTTGCCTGGTGGATTTTTGCTCTTGAAGTCGAAATTATTTAAAGCTAAATTGAATAAAAGAGTTTTTAAACAACCACAATTGTTTAGTCATTAGAACGGGCAGCCTGTCAGTGTAAAATACAACCAACGTAACCTGTGGCTATGCGATGTTCTAAAAATGGTATGGTTTTCTCCTTGTAAATCTTTCCAAAAATGTTTGAAATTGTCAGTGATGAGGATTTTCATTAGCAAACCTTTACAATAATAAAGACGAACAAGGGTCATTAGAGTTTTAAAATTTTCTCTGTCTACTGTTGGACCAAGAAAAGAGATCAAAATATGTCCAAAAATAACTGTACAGTGTGTATCAGTAACTTCCACGAGATATAGATAGCTATGTGATGATAAATCACGTAGCAGTATTGTTTTTTTATAGTTAATTAGCAGTGCGAAGTTTCATGTTTGGAGGATTGCAAAATTCTGCAATCCTCCAAACAGATCATACATCGCCGTGTATTAGGTCTAGATATTCAACTAAGATTTTGGCTCTGAAAATTAATTTACTACATGCGAAGGGTGAAATAAATAGATCATCTACAAGTTTATTGTTTTGGGTTTTAAGAAATCCAAATCCATCCATTGTGAATTAGAATAAAGCTTCTAAACAAAAGATTCCTTTATAGGTACCTTCCTTATTAATGCAATTGACGTGGTTTTTCTAATGTTATCAATTAAATGAATGATAAGGATGATAAACTAACATAACATGAAACGAACTTAGAGAAACCATTAAGGTGATATCTATTATCTATAGTGTTCTAAAAACCGACTTTCTTTTAAAAAATACTAAAAAACTTCTTAGAATACTTTTACCTTCCTGTTTTCTACAACTCTAGATATAGCCTTTTCATTATATAAATATATACATAAAGAAAAATATAAATAACATTTCTAGCAATTACTGAATAAGCAATTATACAATTTATAAAAACTAACATTTTTTAAGCGTACCATGAATTTCAATTGTGCTCGTTCAATATTTACTAACCTGTTGAAAGAAATGAAATTAAGGAACGAAATATGTAGCAGGCAGGATATTCGAAAAGTACTCTCGGGCAAAATGCATGCAGTAGCAAATCCAGTTTTCAACAGTAGATAAAACGTCGTTACCGGATGCTATTGAAATACACTGGAGACACAAACGAGAAAACTTTCTCCTTCCGCCTTATCCCATCCACCCCTCTTCATTCATTAGCATTTTATGATAAAATAATTTACTTTCTATTAGCGGCGCGATGTTGGAATTGCGTCAATTTTTCATATTTATGTGACGTATTGCACGGTGCATTGACACACTGAGAAATTTAATAAAATGCAAAACAGACATGGGAACCGGCACAATGCGAAAATTAACATTTCGTTGTAAAAGCTCGGCGCGGAGGAAATCAATACGGCCAATATATGTATATTCGTGTTCGGCTCTCCATTTTAAAACGTGGCCTATTTATTATACGTACAAGAGCTTTGATTTACCTGACGTACCAAAACAAGCCAATTAGTGATATATAAAAAGCTCGGCACATGCCGGGTTAGTTGGCGGTAGGCTATGGAAGCGGGCATGCACAGTGGGTATTAAATAAGTGTCCCGCAATATACAAAAATGTGACAAAAATATAGAACAAAAATTAAATTGGTAAAAAAAAAAATGTGTGGTCGATCTCAGTTCGGTGCGCATCAAGTGGGAGGGGAGATTTTTACTGTTTTACTGTATACCGATATGAATTTCTCGTTTCGAACGGCGGGTATTTCCTTGGTTCACTACTTCTTTTAATATTTTAATTAAAATGTTACACTGCAAAAATTGATGTGAATTAATCAAATCTGAAAAAATTACTTATTTCAATAAGGGAAGATTTTTTTATTATTGAGTAAAAACGACAATAATTGATTAAGTCGTGAAATATAATACTTAATAAATTATTTAAATTATATGCAAAATAAAATTAAAAAGTACTGAATAATTGTTTTCCTGTCAACAAGAGCCACAGATCAGTTTCGATCTATTTTGAATCTCATTAGGGTAGCCCAGTTGAAGATAGGGAAATGAAGTTTTAATATTAATTTTAATGTTTTCTCTAAAAACTACTTTTATTTTCATAATTAATCATTGCAATTTAACCTATTTATCAATAAAATTAATTTCATTTGATAGTTGTGCGTAAATCATTAAAAACTTTAGTGCAAGTACTCAATGCACCTAAACATATATGTAAATTAGGTTGCATAAACAGGTTAACCTGATTAAGACTCCTTAACGGATTTTAGAGTAAAATTTAAACCGTTAAGGAGTTTTTTTTAATAATAAAAATGAACATTTTAATTATTGTCGTGCGTAAATCATTAGAGACTTTAGTACAAGTACTCAATGCACCTAAACATATATGCAAATTAGGTTGCATAATCAGGTTAACATTATTAAAACTCTTAACCGGACTTTAAAGTAAAAATTAAACCGTTAAAGAGATGTTTAATAATAAAGATGGACATTTTAATTAAAATATTTATAATTTAATAAACCAAGATAATCGCCGCTTAAAGATATCGTAATTTTAGAGAGAGAAATGTGATTGTGTCAAAAATGCGAACAAACTGAGTCCCGCTGTTTTGTTTTTAGTAAATCATACATTTTCTATTAACTTGATTGCAATTAGTACAGACCGCGTACAGATATTTTTAGTTTTTGAAATGCTCAAAACCTTTATTTTCGATCAAATCGTGATCACTATTTTTTTCAGTTTCGATTGATTCAGCACGATAAATAGCGGATGACTTTATTTAGAAGACTTTGATGTAATGATGGTGTTTTTGTGGATTACAGTAGTAACGATACATCTGCAGCTTCCAATATATTATTAAGGGATGTTCGTATGAGCCTGTCGCAAATACGCAAGTAATTGCCCCAAATGACATCGATTTGCCTTTTGCCGGAGCACAGAGGACTGGAGATAAATGGTCGAGTGAAATTTTCCATAAAATTAACTGCGTTTGACAGCAGTATTCGAAGCGTGATATATCCTCAATCGTCTGCATTCGTTTACAGGGGGCGAAAAACGAGGAGAACGATTTTTTTTTGTTTAAGTGTTAATTAATTTTTGGTTCACGGTTTTTACAGGGCTTAATTGGAAACGGGGGACTTCACTACTTAGCAATTAATGGTTCAATACCGTTAAAGATCCAAAGCATCATTAACTTTCTGAACCGGATATAAATGTATGTAATAGCTTTACATCATTCTACAGTTACAAATTATTAATTGAAAAAAAAAATTATTAAATTTCGAATAATGTGAATTGCACATTATAACAAAACTAAATCAAAATTTATATCTTCACTTCAATAAGTAAACGAACGAAATCAAATCAAATTTTTGGAGAAATATAAAAATAGTGAATCAAGTGTTTAATTAACCCTCTAATTGATCAAATAATTTTTTGAAATGAATCAATGATAAATTTTGCAAAAAAAAAATGTTGCAGTAAAGGTTAAATTTAAGTAGTGAATTTCCGTAAATGAAATACTTTACAAAGTGATTAGAATATGAACTTTCAACAGCCTCAACTATTCAGTTTTTTTTAATGAATGAATCCCTAAATCGTGTGTTTTATTTATGGTTTAGAGCTTCATCAAGTATCCACCTAATTTTTTACAAAATTTATTATTATTACTACCAAATAAGCCTTCTAGGATTCCTTATTACTGATTATTTTATCAATTGTAACTATAAATTTTCCCTCCGATAATTTATTTCACACCATTGCCGATAGTTACAAAGTCTGTGTGAAAATGATAATTTCGCCGTTGGCGTTGACTTCATTAAAGTTTGACACAAACTAATGGTTTTTGATGCGTTCCCCCGGACCATCAGGCTATGACTATCGGATTATTTTAATCTTGGAAACTGAATTATTAATCTAATTCGAGCTGAATGTGTGAATATTCGGCCAGATTCTGAATAATGGAGGCTAGGCGCGATCCATTTTCCACATTTATGATGTAAATTGGTAATAAGCTGCAGTTAATTACACACGTGCCTATTAAACCGATAAAAGCGCCTACTGTGATCAATATAAAGTAATTTATGACGCCATCCGATACACCAGCGGCGCGGGGGCGGCTCGTGTAAAATTTCGAAGCCGGTGGAATTAAAACAAATTTGAAAAATGCGTTACAAACAGTACATTCCTCGGTAATGAAGTATTCGTCGATATCGAATGTGCGTATGTATGGGTGTGGGTGAAAGCTTGTACTTTAAATTTTTTATCGAAAAACGGAATTATTCAGAGTGTGAATAAAAAATAATGATGATTAAAATCACGTATTTTAAATATAATTATCGAATTTATGTAATACACGAAATCAATAATTAAAAAGGTGGTCTAATTTTGATCCTAATACTTATGGATATAAAATGTATTAAAATCCTTTAGATCGTTGTAGAAAATTTAAATAATAAATTTATTACGTATGGATATCTTTATAATTATAAGAATTCTATGGTTTTGCCCTAATTTGGCATTATTCTAGCAATGACAAAAATGAGGCAAAATCGGATTTTTTATTCAACATTAATTAAAACCTAATCCAAATTGTTATGTTACTCTTTATTAAATTGAATCTTATAAAATTCATCAGCTTTTATCTACTAATATTTCTTATAGAGCTAATAAATCACCCTATACTTTTAAAATTCAATTGATTACCCTGTATTTATTATGATCAGAAAAGTTTGAATTGAGTCAATAGACTTAATCAATAGAAACAATTATTATTATCACAAACCTTTAAAACCAATATATTCCTCGCAAAATTCAATTAATATTTCTATTGTTAACGTATATAAATCTAAAGTCGTACATAAAATAAAACGACTACATGGACCCAGGAACGAGATATTGATTTACGCGGACACAATGCCATATTTCAAACACGCCATAGACACCAGATAGGTGTCGAATCAATTAAAACGTTACGTTTCGCATAAAATTCCGCTACGTGATGTCACGTCGTCAGTGCGTAGACGAGAACTTTATGCAAACTCAAGCAGAAGTTTTCAGCACCAGTAAATTGCAAACACTCTCGCGTTAAATCTACTTAAAAGTGTTATTTATTATTTAAGGCACGTCTAAAACTAGTTCTAAGATGCCCAACGTGTGCAAGTGTTACTGGTGATTCAGCCGAGTTATTAATTAATTTCATTCGTGTACTGGCCGCGTGTTTTGCAATCAAGTTAATAAAAATCACGTGTGTAGTATAAAACATAGAGGATGGTGCGGTATAGGAAAAAAATCCAGATGACCCGAAAAGGTGGACGTGAGATTTTAATAGTTGATTGTATTGAGCAGATATTAAGAGGTTCTAAAAAAAATCGAATATTTATTTTAGTTTATGTATAATTTATTAGTCGATATTAATATAAAATCCTTGTTTGTATTTATTTGTTTGGTATTTAAATATATTTTTTTAGAGAATGTATTAAACTTTTAAATTTAAAATAATAACTTTTTGATAGCTCAAGTCATATATAGAGGGGATTTTGCAAAAGTTTTTTTTTTGGTAGCTCAATGATATTTATGTGCATTCATTATCATAGTCAAATATTGACTGGATTTTTCCAATATATATTTTTAGTAGCTTAACGATATTTGTGTGACTTAATTATATTTCATTATATATGTATCATTGAACAATTTATAGAGAGTTAATCTTTTTTCTTCGATATCAATAATTAAGATTATTTGCTCATCCAAAAAGGTTCTTCAGAATAGGAGATAGTTTTAATAGACACCCTAAAGATAAATGAACTTTCCTTTAAACACTAAATTACCACCTAGTAATGGTCGCTACTATTCTTATCAACTTTATTTTATTTTATTTACGTCTTTGGTCTTCTCTCTTAAAAAAGTATATACTTTCATTTAGTTCCATTAATATTAAACCTTTCGATATTATTTTGTGGTGTAATTTTATTCATGATTATATATGTTACGAACCATCAATATATTGGATAAAGATGACTATTATCTAGTCAACATGGGCATGGTAGTTTATTTTTATTGGACAATAACACTTTTTCTCAAACATTGAAAAGTATCTAATTTTTCCATAATTCACAGAATTTGCTTTTTGAAGTGAACAAGGATTTTTCGATGTTTCTTGCGGTGGAATTATGTTCATCATGATTGTGTATGCCATTGAACCATCAATATATTAGTACCATACTCTTATCAAAAGCAATTGTTACCTAATTACTTTCATATTAGGTAGAGAGTAACACTTGTTCTGTTCCATAATGTTTTTATTCTCAGTTGCCTGACACGTGTTTCGGTAATTACTTTCAGCTCAATAGTACTTCCTCTTCGGAGAAAGTTTTTCCAGGTTCTAAATTTATCTTAAAGAAATCCATTGCACTTAGTTTGAATGTAGGTTTTCTAAATGATTTCTGTAAGATACTCATTTAGATTATCCTGGGAAAACTTTCTCCGAAGAGGAAGTACCATTGAGCTGAACTTCAATCAATATATTAAATGTATCTTTTTAATTAATCAAAAAAATGTTTTTTTTTTTACTGATAGACTGATGTTTACATTAAAATTACTTATTCGAAAGATTTGTACCATTAAATCACTACATAACTTACACTTTTGTCTACTACTTTAAGCACAATAATCTACTTCTTACTATTCTTACTATTAACAATCAAAATGTGTCCAAAAATACTAAAACTTTGTTTCTGACCTATTAAAAACAGAACAGTGCCCTATTCAAAGAGTAACTGTAAAAGTAACTATAAAATGTATTTGTAAATACTGACATTTTTCCACATTAGTTAGTACGCATAATTTGGTATTATATTTCTGTATTATCCATACTAAAATAAGTGAGAATATCTAATGTATCAAAGGGAATTTTGCAAATATTTATCTGAGAATTGACCTTTTTAATAGTAATAGAACGGAATGTACTTCTTTACTTTTGGATGTCTGAAATCTACAGCTGGTCCATTTCCAAAATATATTTCAAAGACAATGTTATTTGGTTAATTAATGGTTAATTATAGGTTTTTCCATAATAAGAGTATGAGGAATGTACTTCTGAAGCTGGAAATTTCCAACATAGGAATCCTAGTTTATAAAAAGGACATTGCATTGCAATAATGAAGTTACTGAAAGATAATCTATATCAAAAGTATAAGGAACTTGACTTCTGGGTGCTAAAAATAACTGGCTAAACTATTTCCAAAATAAGAGATCTAACTGAAGATGGCACATTCCAGCAGAGGAATATAACTTATCAAAGTATTTTGTGAGTACTAAATTTAATATTAGCTTTTAGATAGTGATAATATGAGAAATTTCTTCTAGATATTTAAAATCACCTTCTGACCTATTTCTAAAATAGGTATCCCAACTGAGAAGGCTATTAAACGATATTGCAATGAATCAATATTTTAAAATTATTATTTTAAATATTAATGACAAAACAGATATCCTAACCAATAAACCATTACGTCATTAAATTAGAAGAAATGATGAAAACAAAAAGTATTGCGTCAAAACTAATTTTACTATTACGGTTTTTTTGCAATGTAATTGAGGAATAAACATATATAATTTATAAGAACTACGAACTTTTTGCTCATCCATCACTTGGTGAAACTAAATTGTCAATTTCTCTTAACGTAGATATTTTAAGTTCTTATATTTTTCTAACATTTATTATGACCTACTCTAATAATTAAACCAGTAGTGAAGAATTATTTTTATGGTTCAGCTTGTAAACATTAAATTCGCACGAATAATTAATCGTGACGTTTATTGTCCTCGACTGCCTACACAAGTACTAAGATATTCTAAGATAATCAATACTCTTTTGCTTTATAAATAACACATTTCGCTCTTTATGTATGCATGTGACAAATTGTCACTCCTTTAACCTAAAAGGGTATATTGTCTAAAATTGAAAGAACTCTTCTAAATCAGTTCCATTATATCTTTATTTTCACATTGTTGCAGATATACATTAAGTAATTGTTTATTAATAAAAACCAATTAAAAAGTACATTTTTGGCCTTTGTCTGTACATATACGATTTTTCTCTGCGTAAAGTTAAAATAAAAAGTATTTTGAAATAACAAATATAAAAAGAGGGTAGATAAACCATATGATATCTCATTCGTATCTTGCTACAACTAAGATGTCATATAATAATATTAACCAGTCTATTATATTTAATATTTGATAAAAATTTAAATAAACACATTACAGATGGCAAAGAAACTAATTTCTTTTAAAAAAGGGTAGAAACACAATAGTTATAAATTAGATATTTATCCTACATGACTTTTCTTCCTGAAAATAAGCCTAAATTTGAAGCAATAAAAACTTTTTAGTTAGAATGAAAAAAATTAAAATATTACATATATTCCACTGTGTCGCAGTTTTTATACTGTTGTAGGAAAATCTATCATTGGTGACTATGGTTTAATTTTTGAATATAGCATCGAAGATTGCATCAAAATTAAAATAAGATTTCAAATAACTTCATCATATTTTTTGGTATTTTTGTACTAAATGAATGAGACCTATAAGGCTCCATAAAAATATATACAAAAATAACTCCATCTAGAAAAGCAGCTTTATGATTTATATTTCATTTAGTAACTAGAGTAACTAGAATTGAGATCTAGGTACATTTTCGCTAGAACGCTAAAGAAAATGTATCTAAGATATTTGAAGATTTATTTTGGTTTATACAGGGTGACTGACGAAAAACCTTTGGTGCTGTATCTCGCTTATTTTTGATCCGATTTGAATAAATAAAACATCAAATTAAATGATTTTTAAAAGACTTTAATATGAACTGTACTGATATTTTTTCTTGCATCCAGTTTTTGACAAAAGACGATCAACTTTTTTTTTCAAATTGCACTGTATATATATTTTGTACTGATCCGCAAGGAGATTTTTTTCTGAATCTAAATTTGTAAACGATTTTATCCATTCATCAAACCAGAATCGAGAAATTGAGGATTAAAAAAAAAAATCAAATACCCATAGTAAACAATATACAGAGCCTATTCCAAATGTCAAAAGTGACAGTGTCAGTCATTGGTACAATACTGCAATGATTTTTAATAATTTCATAATAAAAATGTTGCAAGATTTCAAAAACTGAAAAACGATTTCTGTAGAAGCACAAAATTCTAGTAGAGTGTTTGAAATATTGCAACATTTTAATTATGAAATAATTAAAAATCGTTGCAGTATTGTATCAATGGCTGTCACTGTCACTTTTGACATTTAAAATAGGGTCTGTATATTGTTTACAATGGATACTTGACTTTTTATTTATTTTTTTAATCCTCAATTTCTCGACTTAAGTTTGATGTATGGATAAATTTGTCTACAATTTTATATTCAGAAAAAAATCTCCTTGCGAATCAATAAAAAAAAACTCATATAAATATATAACCAACCAGGCAGAAAGACATTTGGTCAAGGTTAAAATAAGATGTCAAATAACTTCATCATATTACTTGGTATTTTTGAATGAAATTAGTAAGAACAAATAAGGCTTCATAAAAATAAATGCAAAAATAACTCCATCTAGAAAAGCAGCTTTATGATTTATATTTTATTTAGTAACCAGAGTACCTAGAATTAAGATCTAGGTACAATTTTGCTAAAAGGCTAAATAAAATGTATCTAAGATATTTGAAGATGTATTTTAACTCGTCAATATGGCTAAAACAGATCAAAAATAAAACTGTATAAGCATTAGACAAACAAAAGAAATCATAATTATCGTTGAATTTTTGTTTTGTTTATGATTTAAGTAGTTGATTTATTTTATTTATAATACAAGGAATTATATTTCAACTTAAGGAGAGCAGTTTGTGCTTCAAAATTTAATTTTGATCTATTTATGATTGTTTTAAACTCATATAAATAGGTACACCCTTAAAACTTGTTAACTACTAACCAAGCGCCACAAGATTCATATTTTAGTAACTAAAGAAGTTTTATGTTTTTAGATATCAAAAAAGTTATTTGTGTTAGATCAAAATTCGTTTTGTATAATATTTTTTTAATATGGCTTATGCCTGTTAATACATTTAACTACATTTGATTATTATTTTGATACTTTTATCCTTGCATTATTAATCTTTTGGTACTTATTTATTTACATACCTAAGAAGAAATGTTTACTTTCAATTAATTTTAATTAAAGTACTAAAGGAGTTTTAATCTAAAATAAAGGCATTCAACGAAAACTGAAGAAGGCATTGTGGTATGGGAAAGTAACAAAGATGGGGAATTTAGAGTTGTGATTTTGATGCTCTATTTTGCAATGCAGAATTGAAGAGAGTCAATTGAAGAAATTGGAGGAGAGTGTAAGGGAATTAGTTTAATATTCAAATGCTAGTAGATATTTAGCGCAATCAAATTAAAATATGAAATAGTTGGTGTGTGAATGAAGAGCTTTGAGAAATTGCTTCTCCTCGAGTATAAGGAGTGAAGAAACAGTTTTTGATTTTGATTTTAAAGGATCTGTTAAAAAGAAATTGTTGAATACGACATTTAAACAGGGTCGAAAGTTAGAAATGAAATTTTAAAGTAAAGTATTTATCAATTTATTATGTATAAAAGTAAAACTGTTAAATTATGATCGACACCAATAAGCCGATAGAAGTATTTGATTTTGTTTTCTTTCTGAGCAAAAGAAACTGTAGTTAATTGACATTTTTTCTAGCTTACGAAGCTGTTGTAGACCTCATTGATTTGTCATTTGCTTCAAATATTAACCAGCTAGTGTTTAGTGTTCTTTGGTTTCTTCATTTTGGAGTAGTTCTTTCCAAAGTTTCGAAGTCTTGACATACTGTAATTGTAAGTTCGGAAACTTAATAATATAATCAGGTTTTTAATTATTAAGATCGTATCTACCTAGAGGCATTCTGGGTAGTAACTTATGGCTGATCTACTGGCAACGTACACATGACACGAACAGAAATCTGTGATTTGATTTTTGAGAAGTAATTCGTAGAGTGATTTCAACTGCTTTCGCACAATGCGATGATTACCAACGCCACACCGAATTTTAGGCAGTATTCCTGCAGGTATTGTTGTTGCAAGCAAGTTACATCATACTGAACAATATTATGATGAAACTTGTACACACAGCAACACTTAAAATTCTGTTTAAGTGTTGGTAATCAAGGACACATCGCGTTGTGCTGACAGAAATTATTGAAGCAGTTGGAACCACTGGAACAGAAGACCGCTAAGTGACATTGTAACCGCTGTAATAATTTTGGCATGAAGTGCTCTACTTTCATATGATAAAAGCCCTGATAACTGACCCCAAAATTGAAATAGCAGTGTGTTGATGTGTGCAAAAAAATATTTGGGTCTACTAAAATAAGCCGAAAAAACAGGTCATAAAACCAAATATTTTGAAGGAAGTTTGAGTTTTTTTTTTGTTTAACAAAGCGCTGCCTTAGAGGACTATATATCTGAAATAATCGGTCCTCTTCAAAAATTATCTCCAATGGGCTATTGAAGCAATGCAATCCAAATATTTCGAACACAGCCATCGACAGAGAAGGTATGCCTCTTTTATGATAAAAATGGTGTCATCTTAGAGAATTGACATAATCTGTGCTTTCATTAATTATTTTCGGCCTGCTATTAAACAAAATGTTGTGTATTGCTGCCGGTGAGTGTTCTGCTACACCACGAAAATGCACGGGCGCATATATGTTCTTCAATTGGTTCGATCATTACAGACCTCAGATTGCCTCTTACGTCTACCTTACTTTGTAGGTCTTGGTCAGCAATTTTTAAAGCTTTTGGACGTTTTAAGCAACATTGGATGGCATGATGTCTTATTGTCCACTCGATAAACATGTTCCATCTCTATTATTTTTCTGAATATATTCAAGCACTTGATAGCGTTGGAGGACATGCATAGCACTTGAAAGAAAATATGTTATAAAGTATTCACCATAAATAATATTTAAAATATTATTACTGTTTTATTTGACCCTTCCTCGTACATATTAAAATCTCTTTTTGTTCTTCATTTTCTTGCATGAAAGTACAATTTTAAACATGAACTAAATCTCAAAGTAAAATCTTTTATCTTTCAATAATAGGTCGACAATTGCTAATGTGCTAAACTTCTTCAGATTTGTTTTTAATATGGTTAATATTTATTATTTCTTAAGGACTTTTTGTACAAGTTGGTTATCTTTAAACTAATTTAATTTGTTCTCAATGTCATCTGTACATTAACTTTTTTTCTAAAACTAATATAATTGAAGCAAAGCAATCCAAATATTTCGAACACAGCCATCGACAGAGAATAGTATTCTAAACCTCTTTTATGATAAAAATTGTGTCATCTTAGAAAATTGACATAATCGGATCTTTCATTAATTATCTTCGGCCTGTTATTAAAACAAAGCATTGTATATTCCAACCAGTAGGTTTTCTGCTACAGCACCAAAATGCACGGTCACATATCGCTTCTTCGATTGGTTTGATCATTCCAGACCTGAGATTTAAATGCCTCTTACATCTACCTTACGTTATCTCGTTCTCTGTATTTTTAAGCAACATTGGACGGTAAGATGTCTTACTCTCTACTCGATGCACATGTGCCATCTCTATTATTTTCCTACCATAATTCAAGCACTTTGAGAGCGTTGGAGGACATGCATAGCACTTGAAATAAAAGTATTCACCATGTACATGCAATAAATCGTATTTAAAATATTATTACTGTTTTATTTGAAATCTATGTTTGTTTTTCATTTTTTCTTGCATGAAAGTATTATTTTAAAAATGAACTAAGTCTCAATCAAAGTAAAATCTTTTATCTTTAAATAACAGCTTGCCAATTATGCTAATCCAACTTCTTCAGCTTTGTTTTTAATATGGTTAATATTTATTATTTATTGAGGACTTTTTGTATAGGTTGGTTACCTTTAAACTAATTTAATTTTTTTTTAAATTATCAATTATACAACTTGATGAGGCATTCTATCGTATAAAAACATTTTAATCACTTCTAATATTTCTACCTAGGCCAGGAAGCACAATTTTAAGGAAGGAAGAAATTCTAACGTGCTTAATTAAATATTTTTTAAACAGCAAGAGATTTCAGTTTGTTTTTCTCTTCCCATCTACACTATATACTCCCATACAAATATTTCTTCAAAAGCCTCATTTTTTTACACTAATAATATTCTCCTAACTAGTCTAATTCACCAGCTTGAAGACCACACTGCTTTTATTTGACAAGTAGGTTTTAAACATATTACATTATCTTTATTGTATAACTTCAGTCATTATTGTATTTGTCAAAATAATTATTATACTTGAAATATTATATCTTGATAATACCACTCTAAACATATTTCTCATTTGTATCAAGACGTATGAAATCAATCATGCAACATGCAAATATTATTCTTGTTGGCTTTTTTAAAATTGTAATAAAGCTGTTTTTACGTTGAATCATTTTTATTATAAATTATTATTATAATTATATCATTTTATTTAATTATTCTCTAATATTTTATAACCTCTTAATAAATGCTCAATTACATCAATCTCCACCTTCTACGAGCGCACAACATAATTAATAACACTTTTTCCTATACCACTAAGGGTTAAGTAAGGACACTGCACGACATATGTACCTTCACTTTATGAGGGGAGTTTTCCTATGGTTAAAGAATCGGAACCGCAATCGCAGTGTTAAGTCTTTGCGAACTATGGGGAAACAGAACAAGTCAATAATGGGAAAAATGATTATAACGGGAACAAAAAAAATTACATAACATCGTGAATGTAAAATGGAGGGAGTTGTATACTAGGGGGAGAGAGAACTAAAAGTTCATCCATCAACCACCGGATTCAATGAAAAACATAAAAAAAAACGAAAACTCCGCAAAGGAACGGTCGCTAGTCGGTTGTTGCAAACTTTCAAGACTCTCTTCTTCTTGTAAAACAATCGGAATTTTGTGTGACGCGAATGCCCGCGCGTACTTCTCTTTTACTTCGTCTAGATTATGATGTGTTTAATTGTCCATAAAGATGGTGTTGCAGAAAAAAGAATTAACAGCGCGTTAATTTCGCCAGTATTCGCAATAAACACAAAATGCAAAAGAAAAAATAATTAGATTCGGGAACACTATTTATATACAAAACTCTTATTTATTTTTTGGACCAGCAAGGTCCCTATTTGCTGGTAATCTTCCCATTAATTAAAAAACTCGTTAAAAAGCGTTGAGTGGAATTTTTACAAGGGTGGAAACCTTAAATTAAAAAAAAATTATTATAAATTAAATAATGACGCTGTTTATAGATGTTCGTCACTGTTCACACATATGTTTGATTTTTAATTAAATTTGCAGACTATAGAATATAAATAAAATACATTAAAACATGAATTAAATATAGTAATATTGCTAAATTCCTTGTTCGACCCACATCAGATTTAATAATATGATTTTTATTATCTGCTACATGATTTAATTAAATATAATAAACATGCTACTAGTGTATATGCAAATACGCATTCGTTTTAGTAAAATATTTTTTTTTAATTACTAGAGTAAAGAAAAAAAATATTTAACAAACTTATTTATGAAATATTAATATTAATGATTGAAATAAAACTACACAGTTGAGAGGGTTTCACATTTATTGTTGAACACTGCAACATGTTTCGCCACACAGTAGCTTCATCAAGCAGATGAACATGTTGTAGTGTTCAAAAATAAATGTGAAACCCTCTCAACTGTGTAGTTTTATTTTAATCATTAATATTAATATTTCATAAATAAGTTTGTTAAATATATTTTTATTATGTATAATTTTAGTGATTATTTGAATTAAGAAATAATTCACATATAGTTTTTATATTACATATATCAGAAAAAATCATACTCATATCGCTATTGTAAACTTTCAAATAATAGATTTGAGTTGTCTTTCCACTTCAATTCTTAAGAAAACTTATAACGATGAATCGAGTGTGTATTTTACAAAAGCTTAAAAATAATATAAACTACTAAGAATCGATAAAAAGACAGAACAAAGAACGTAAAAGTTTAGTGCACATGAAAATAACACATAATTCAGCTAATTCTCAAGTTATGATTTGTAAAAAAAAGTTTTTAATACAGGTACAATAGATTGATGTAAACAGATATTTAGTTTTTGACTCAAAGCTGAGATCAATAATAATAGAGCACGAAATATATAGTGCATACCCAACTAGCAAGGTATGACTACCAGAAAGAAAAATTAAATAGTTGCTAATGGTGTCAAATCTTAACTTCAATAGCTTGCGTTAACTTCTAATGAAGTTTGGATAAATAGATCTTCAGATTTTTATTTTACTACTTACAAAAACAGTTGATGAAACTACAGAGTTTACTTTAGAATTGCCCAATTAAGAAAAACAATATGTAAAGGGCAGAGTAAAATTAAAAGGTTGCTGATGGTTTCAAATGTACTTTTCTATACTTCAATAGCTTATGTGAGGTTTTATTGAAGTTTACAAAAATACATTTTAAAGATTTTACTTACAAAAACAGTTACAATACGCATTTGGGAAAATTCAAATCATTTGCAAGGCAAAATTTAAAAGTTGCTACAGGCTTCAAGTGTATGTTTCTATACTTCAGTAGCTTATGTTAAAGTTTATTGATGTTTAGAAAAATACTTTGATGTTTTTTACTAGACTACTTATAGAAAAAGTTGAAGAAACCACCGATTCCATTTTGGAATTACTTAATTAAGAAAATCATTGTGGAAAAAAAAACTGTAAAGATTCTCAACGAAAGTGTTTTATTATGGAATTTAACTTAGTAACAGCGTCATAAATGCAACATTTGAGAAATAGAATAAAGTAAAACAATATTTGATGAGACTAAAGATTTTACTAAAAAAAATGAGGAAAATACTGGAATTTGAAAAATGGTTTTCTTTGTTCTAATTATACAAAATATTGACATAATTTCTTCACCAAAATTAGTAAGCCTAACGAATTGTGTCTATTGAATTCAGAAATGTTGTCACAATTTTTTGTCCATTGAGTAGAATACTAAGGTAAAGATGAAGTATTAGTTCTTCAGTATACCTATAAAAATTTGTCTTACAAAATATATCCATGGGGTAAAATTTTGAAAACCTGATGAATTTTGTCGACTGAATTCAGAAGTGTCATAATTATTGTCACAGTAAGTTTTGAAATTTTGATTTTAGCTGTCTATTGACATACCAAGAAGATTAACCTACCTTGCCAATATTGAGCTGTGCTCTCTCGAAAAGAACTTCAGATAGATGACCTTATATGAAGCGATTTTATTCAAGCTGTCTTTAAGGAAAATGTTTGAAAAGTGTTGCTGATGCAATTTGTTTAAATGCTCAGACCTATTAATTGATATTTTGATACATCGATATTGAGCAGAGCTCTACATCTTTTGGAAAGGACTTCAGATAGTAGACAAATTAAAAACAAAAAGTATTTTCTGGCTAAAACTTTTTGTTGCAACTCCCAGAAAAGACTTACAATCACAAATTATTAAAACTTTGAATATTTTAGATTGTTTGTAGACCACTTAAAATGCTATTGATATTCCTCTGTGATCTTTTGAACAAGAAAAAAATAAGCTCTTCAACTATCAGGAAAGCCTTCAAATTAATAATGTTTTGTATAATTTAGATTGGTAAGAATATAAAAATATAGAAAGGCAGAAAATTAATTTTTGAAATGATTGACGTGTGCGATAGATATTGGAGTTCTAAGAATGAAAACCAAAATACTTAACTTGAGAATGTTTCATAGGAAATTGAAATTGACTGTTATGTTACTCACTGTACCAATTGACAACACCTTAATTTTAATTTCCAGAGGCGGAAATCTTCTTAAAAAATGTAAGAATCTGAACTTTTCCTAGTTGACACTGATTTCAAAGATTAGTTTTCTGCAGAAAGTAATATAGTGCTTATGTGAGAAACATATTTTATATCATTTAAAGGCTATAACTGCAGTGTTTCGTGAAACAGAACAAAAGAAGAATAACAAATAAAACAATTATATTATTTGTTTTATTCAAAATGCATCACGGAGTTAAAGCTTCTACACGCAATAATATTGGGTTTTTTTCAGTAAAACTGAATAACCATATAAATGTAAATGAAAAATTACCTTCGATTTCTAGGACTTCCAAAGAAAATTCTAAAAAATTGGAAGCGAAATTGCTGGTAAATTCAATAAATCTGGAAGAGTAATTGCTGAAAATACCTAAAAATCTATAAGAGAATTCACTGGGAAAATATGAAACCCATAAAGGATTTTCTAAAAAAAATCCTGAAATCTGGGAAAGAAATACTGAAATTGCTAAAAATTTTGATTATATTTTTAAAAATGTATAATAAAAAACTTACATGAATGTAAATGAAAAATTTTTGGCGGCTTCTACAACTTCCTAACAAAATTCTCTCAATTTAAAAGATAGATATCTCAAAAATTATCTGAAAAAGGTAGCTAGATTACGAGAACATTAAAAAAAGAAAACTTCTAAAAATCTGAAAGATAAATTTATGGGAAATAATAAATGTTTAAGAGAACTTACAACAACTTACAACTTCCGTATAATATTCTCACAATTTAAAAGATAGATTCCTCAAAAATTATGTGAAAAAAGTGGCTAGAAAATATTCTAAGAAAATCAAAAAAAAAACATTCAAAACTTCTAATAATCTAGAAAAGTAATTACTGGAAAATGGGCATTTTTTGATAAATTGAAACAAATCAGGAAAACTTTGTTAGAGAATGCTAAATGATCTCTAAACATTCTAGAAATCTAGAAGAGAAATTGTTGAGAAAATATTTTTAGATTTCTAAAAAAAAGGTGAAATCTTGAAATTGTTTCCAACAAATTTCAAATTAAAAAAATAACAACTTTTAAGACTAAGAGCTTAAACACGGATGATCGCCATTTGACAAGTTTTGGAATATTGAAATAGGTAAGGTAAGTAATTCCAAACATAACCTTTGATACTTAAACCACTCGGTAACTAAAGATGCCACATAATGACCCCAAACATCACGCAAAATGTGAATATTTTGTGAAGGCAATAAATTGGAAAACTAGTTTGATTTTGACTTCCCTGTTAGTAAATTTGTTGTATCATTCAATTCTTTATAATTTAAACAGCTTATTTTAACACAGATATCCTTCTGTTTTATCTACTATAATCGACTAGCTTCTTACTCCTTTCAGAGCTAAGATTAGATCACTAACTTCCTGTACTAAACTCGGCTTAAGAATAGTCTGTAACATGTTAAGAACTCAGTTGAGCATTGCACTCAACCAACTCCCTTATCCATGTTCCAAAGATTCCAATAGATAACTAATTAGTAAACAGATTTGATATGGTTTTCTATAATTAACTACTACTTTCTTACTCGTTTCATAAATAAGAATAGATAACTAAACTCCGGAACAAAATTCGGTCCAGGAATTTAATGCTACTAGTGGCGCCCTCTCAGAAAGATATTAAGAACTAACTTGTCTTCACTTATCCCCTTATCAATTAAGTGTTATTTAATGAAAACGTACGTGCGTAATGTATTTAAAAATTAATTAATTAATTGTAATGTGGCTAATATTTTCAAGGAAACGATTGTCTTAACAATTTTGGAAGCGTCTAAACTAATTTGCATTTAATAAAAAACCATGCAACAACAGCCGAATTAGAATTTGCGAATGTTTAAAGGCTTCAACAAAATTGGCCACTGTATGCAGTAATATTTATAACATGCTGAATATTAAAAAGCATAAAACATTAATCTGGCCATTAATAAAATCCATGAAAATTATTGGCCAAACATCCCAGAATTACATTTGATTTCCACTATGAATCCGAGAGTTATTGTCATAGGTAGTTTCAAATTGCAATCAGATACTGGTAATAACTGGCCATAAAACAATTTATACATGCAATCATAGTCATAACGACTATTCATTCACTTACATGAATTACGACATTCACCCATTGGCACGTGAACATAACATCACGCGCAAACTTAATAGCATTAATAAGCTGAATATATAACATTGTACTATTTGTATTATGAGTATTTCTACAATATTAATACACATGTAGCTATAATCTAACTGTAATAATGTGTGAACAGTGAAGTATATGATATACAATTGTAATAAGTAATAATGTTGATAAAATATATAGGTTTCCGCTCTTGTTTTCCCACTCAACGTTAAAAAAGGAGGGGCGGTTCGCATGATTATACTTCTGCGCTCAAAAAGTAAAACTACAAGTGAACTGCGATGTTCGTTTTGAGGGACCACTACTCACGCCATCTGCCGCTCGATCAGAACGTTTGCTCAATCTTAATCGCGGCGCCCATAGCGCCGAGAGTAATCTTGTAATTTGCTTTCATTACACGACCATCTACAAGCGAAATTAACAGCTAACAGAAAGGAACAAAAGAACGAATTGGGCATTGGTTTTAATCCAGTAAAATGAGAAACGTGATATGATCAACAAACGTGTTTAATAAGACTTACTACAAACGTAATTAATCAAAGAGATGTTGCTACAGGAATTATCAAGCGATATAAGACTTGTAAACATATTATTTATTTTAAAATACATATCAAAAGAAATTAATTACAAAAACCATACGTAAAATTATTAACAAAGTATTTTTTTATAGTTATCTAAATTATTACAGTTTTGGTTTAAGCAATCCAAAATAATAAAAAATATTCGAACAATCTGACTTTTATCTATTAAATGAAATACAAGTCTAAATTTCTTCACAAATTTTGACGTTTATCTGTTGAATATTTTGAATATTTAATCTGTGAAAATTTAATTTTTACATGACTGATTAATTTCTCACTTAAACTGCTTACTAACAAAAATAGTAATATATTTTTTGAATGTGAATTATTATTATTTCAGTTGATATAATATAAAAAAATCTTTGAAGGTACAGATTTTTCTCAATTATGCACTTTTTCGCTTAAGTAAGAAAAAAGCCAAAGTAGCTAAGGCTTTTATACTCTATATTAATTATCTCATATATTATATTATACTATCGGTTGTGGAGAAGTAGTTAAATTAATTATTATACAACTAAATTAACTTATTAAGCTTTTCTTATTAAAATATCACTTTAATAATTCCCACAACATTTCAAAAATATTATTTAATTTAACAACGTTGCTACATTTTACCGGATCATGAACAGAGTGAGAGTGAAAATGCATGCGAGCACTGAAAAACAAATGAAAAAACACATCCAATTGGTAGCCAATTTAGAAACCCAAAAAAAGTATAAAAATAAAAATAATTATCTTTTCTCCATCGTTTTTTTCATACAATTTGTTTTTCTAATGACATAACACGGTGATGGGGGGTTAAACACCCGTTACCTTTTTTTATATTCAAGCTAAATGGATATGCGGAGAAGCGGTTAAAAATGAAACCTACAATAAAATTAAAAATAAAAAGAAACAAAAAAATCAATAAATAAAACGTCCGCAAAATGCAATACGATCGGCGTATTTCATTTTAGGAACCGGTGACCGAAAAAGTAAAAAAATAAAAATAATAATAAACAGGAAAATAAATAACATTTGCAAATTGTAATATAATATGACGTATCATAGTTTTTAATCTTAAAAATTTAAAAACATCATTATCAAAAATTAATTTTTTTATTGTTTGTCTTTTCTATAGTATTATTATCAATTTAGCTTTGCTAATGTTTTATGAATGTTGTATTTTATCGGTTCTATTAACTTTTTACAAAAGAAATATTTACAATAAAATAAAGCTGACTGTGTCTCCTTATTCATTATGTTATTTAAGTCTAAATTCTGTATAATATTTCCAATAAATATGTATAATATTAAAGCTTACAATAATTGAACCTAAAGGAATAAGCAGCTTTTTTTCAAAAATTTTCTCACTCTAACACAGGAAATGAATGATTCACATCTTTAATCAATATTTTTTAACAAGTTTATTTATTTTTTCTACTTGAAGGTATTTTCCTGCATTAGAGTTTCTGATTGAATAGTTTCTGCTGTTTAAAAAATGAATATTATTCTTGTAATGACAAATAAAATAATAATATAGATTGTAAAATATTAAGGATTTTTGTTTTCGCTCCACCTACTATTTTTTAATAAATTAAATATAGCTTTTAAATGATTTAAAGCATGTGTCTAATGTAACCAGAAGCGTACACGTGCCACTTTCAAACACCTGTACACAAAATTCTAGAATATATAAACGTATACACCCACCACACAGCCTAAAATAAGACAAAATCGAAATATCCACACTTAATTAATCAAATTTACTATTTTATTTTCATGTTACTTAAATAATTGAAAATATTATAAATATAAATCCTTATTAACTTAAAAGCTTTTAAAGATATTAAACATAGCATTTGCTCGTTCAATAAATCAAAAATTGTATATAAGAAGTTTGTTAAATATAAAAGATTAATGAAGTATTTTATAGAGTAAAAACTGTAATACACAACAAATATATTACAATTTGCAATGTGATGACCACAAAATGTGTTTTCGGTGATTGTGAAACTATCCGTGTTCCTGGAAGTAAGGCAATTGATTAGAGATTCATGAAATGGCGCAATGTGTTTCCTCCTGCTGTGACATAGTAGTGACTTACTTGTGTCAATGTTGCGTTGTAAATGTGTGGCGATACGGTGGCGGGCATCGTTGTACTCTAAATGCAACCCCAACCTCAGCAAAGTTGGATTCTTCTCCACGAGGGATGTGATTTCCATTTCTATTTTGTTGCCCAGTACACTTGACCGCTGGAAAATTAAACACAGAAGGATATAAGAGACATGGTGTGCTTATATTAGTACAATAAACAATACTTGTAATAATGCTTAAGTAGATAATATTAATAACACTGTAGAAGTTTTACAACCGGTTTTTCCAACATAACTTAAGAGACAAAATTATCAAACTCGGCTTAAATTGAAGGAAAGCCTTTTACTGTGTATTAATACTCGTAACTTCGCATTTGGCATTATCGCCGTTATTCATATCACTCTATTCTAATTTGTCGATTTAAATAAATCCGGATTTTATATAATAAACAACCAAGCAGCCGCTATGATATAACCTCATTTGCAGATAAACGTGTATCTGCAATTATAAAGAACAGTAATGCATGGTATACTCGATAGATGTCGTTACGTAATGTGAAAAGCAGATAACGATGCTTGTGTACACACGGTGTATCAAAGATCATTTGTCAATTTTTATCACAATTAATATTATTTTAATTATTATGCCCAGTATATATCCTATCCGGTCGCCATAAATAAATTAATCTTTAGTGTTAAAATTTTCACCGTTTCTTTATTTCAATAAAATTCGCGACATCTAAAATTTGCATAAAAATACACCAGTCTTTACTGTGTTTAATGACGATCGGCATATTAAAGAAAGCGAGCATTAGTTCTTAAGTGTCAAATTGCAAAATAATCTAGTGATTGAAATTTTATATTGTTTGGTAATCTTGTACTTTTATATGTAATTGAATTTATGAATACCTGGTTTGTTGCTCTGAATTCCTCGATTGACTTTGTTTTGAGCAAAGATTTGACAAGGCGCACGATGACAGTTGGCGTGATGAAGTTCGTCTCCACATTAAGAACCCTGAGCGTGTTGTTCTTCTCTATCGCGTCCGCCAATTTGATTGCGTGCCTGTCCGTCAATCCCACGTTCACTAATGACAACGTCTCCAGGTGTGAATTCTGGCCGAGGGCGTCCATCAAACGGTCGAACTTGTCATCAGAGATGTTCTGAAAGTAAAAAAAAAAAAGAAAATTATATTACATGTTCAAGTTTTCAAAATATTATTACAGCTCTTAAATTAACTTCTTGATACAAACCAACGTGTAATACTTCATTGAACTATTATCGTTTTCTTTTCTTTAATACTATGTCTTCACAAATAGCTAAATGCAATTCTAATTTTTATCACTACTGATCTAAGAGATTTAAGAATCTATTTTTAGAAAAATACTTAAAAATAATAAACTCTAATAAAAAGGGTTCGTGGGGTACGTTCCAGTAGTTCACAACGTAACTACCACAGAAAAAAAGAAGACCTCCCACTATGCAGACTTTTAACCTTTTAACTTCACTCTTAGCAATGTCCCACAGGCTCTCTGTTTTAACTGCTGCGCCCCCTTGTGGGGTCAGAGTACGTAACCAACGTATGCTGATAACTCCGCCCCTTTGCCTTCTCAGAGAAGCTAGCTCACCTCCATGCTTGCTGCGCCAAAGAGTTAGTAGATATTGGAATTGTATGATATTCAAGACAAACAAATCCAAATAGTTGATTTAAGTATAAACAATAATGAAAATTTGATTCCATCAAGAATTTAGCAGAACAAGTATGGGATTTAAGAATAGGAATGAGAAGCGCTTTAATGACTAAAATTTTTTCTGTAAAAAGATGTAAAAGGATGAACAAGCTACACCAAATTACGCCAAACACAGCGTCCACTTTAAAAACACGAACCCAATGAAGCGTTGAACTCAGCGTGCACTCTGTCGGCATTTCATGTAAACATCTGCTAAGTCCATAATTTATGTTGATATAGACGATCTAATACACGAAACTGAATCAATTTCTGGATTATGTCCACTTTCATTTGATTTATTCTTTATCAAGCAGATACGAGCAAGTGTAATGCTCATTATTTAAAGAAATCATAACATGCTTCCTATACTTGTTACTCATTAATCATTTGGTGAAACGTTATGTTATCAAGAATTCTTTACAATAGCATTAAGGGGTCGAAAATAAAGGAATGATTAGTGAAACTGAAGTGAATTTTAATTATAAAACCTATATATTAATATGTTTCCTTCTGCAAACCTAACCTTAAATTACAGAGAGTTTAGATTTATGTGTACCGATCTAGAAGGCACATGACATTAAAAATATACTATTTATAGCAAAAGGTTTTATTATCTGCGACTTCTTTTATTGTATAAATTTTATAGAACAAATGATTGTTTGATTCCTATTTAATTAATTTATTAGCCATGCTGGTAAACCCCTGGATGTAAAGATAGTTTGTTTAAAAAAATCATAACCATACCGATATCTTATTTTGGTCCCATAATAATACAGAAAGGCAACAGAAAAATTAAGGTTTGACACAGTTGTTGAAAGTAATTTTATGATGTAAAATTACTGTTATATTATAATTACAGCGCCCTCTCTAAAACATAAAACCACCTACTGGAGTTCTACTCAAAACGCCCTCTGTCAATGATTCATAGAAACACAATTTGTATCGATAATAAAGACCTAATGTATGAAACTGACACTAGAACTGCATTTGATTCATTCATTCATCAAGCAGAATGATAAGAAAGCACTTTATTATTAAAAATATGTCTTTTTTAGAAAGTTACGCTTGAATTATATAGAATTTTATTTGAATTGTACAGGAGTAAAAGGCTTAAGGACATGAAGAAGATTCTATTCATAGCAGAAGGGTTTATTGTCTGCTACTTCAACAGCAAAAAATATTGTTTGTAGTGGTTGTTAAAGATTTAATTTAATAACCTTAGATTTGCATACCAATAAACTTCTCAAGAGGAATTTGATTAAAATAATAATAACCATTCTGGTATCATATTTAGTGTAAATAATAAAAAAGAAGTTTGACTCATTTACTGGAAGTCATATTGTGTTCTAATATTCTTATCTTTAGAAAAAACGATTTTCGTCTGGAATGTCGACAGATGTCGCTACGTGAATTGAAGCTTATGGCACATGCGTGCACATGGTTGTTGCCTTCTTTCTTCCTGCCGACAGAGTGATTATTATAGTTGATACTTGTTGAGTTGAGTTGAGAATAATGAGTGTCTGAAGTTTGGCCTAACACCAAATTTCATGCAAGATTAAATGGAACAATAAATCAATTGAAGCCAAACTATCAGTTATGAAAGCGACAAAATATTGGTTAGAATTAGAAAACAGAAAATGATACTCAAGACGATTTCACCTAGGAGTGATCAATATGGAACTTACTAAACGATTGGACAACGTAACATTGGATTCTTTTTATCGGATACAATAGAATACATAAACAAAGTCGTACATGAACATTACAAAACCCAGATGAAGAAATTAAGTTTTATATGACAAAGTTGTAAACCACAACAACTGTACACTAAAACTGTAGTACATGAATTCTATCCGCGAGTCAAAAACTTTTCCACTACGTCATTTAACCCGAATGAGATGGATTTATTACAAAAGGGCCTAAAATATTCACCTGTTCCAACTACACTGAAC
The DNA here is from genome assembly GCA_963969525.1 of Ontholestes murinus. Lineage (NCBI taxonomy): Eukaryota > Metazoa > Arthropoda > Insecta > Coleoptera > Staphylinidae > Ontholestes > Ontholestes murinus. The sequence goes on from OZ018396.1 coordinate 49,991,180, forward strand.
CATCACTTTGAGGAACTAGCAATAGAGACAGAAATTGCTTTAAACAAAGCCGGCGTGGTTAAAGCTCCATTCACGAACATTTTAATAAATGATCATGGGAAAGTAAAATATTCCAAAAACATGCAGAATAAAGATGAGAAAATTATAAAACAAATTCAGAAAAAGTGCAGAGACAATAATCTGATAATTTGTAAAGCTGATAAAGGGGATACAATCACAATCTTGAAAAAATCACAATATATTTCCAAACGAGTTGATTATTATTAGGATAAATCTTCATAGGAAAGCTAACCCAATATGCATCTGTCATACAGGAATTGAAATGTACGGCCACCCAGAAACAAGGCATTTCTAACCATGCGTTTCTATTTAAATTCCCGTTATCCCTGTCCTAACCTAAACTGATTCTATTTATTTTTCTTTAATTCAAATTAAAAATTACTACGTTAAAATACCTTAATGTTGTTCCAGTTCAAGTCAATCAATTTTGGATCGTCATCTTGAACCTGCTTTATGGTGTTATCGGGATCGGTATTGTTTGGAGGTTCTGCTGGGTATATCTTCTGTTTCGAGGCTTTAGTGATGCCGTCCCAACCCAATCCAACTGGCTGGCCTTTGTTGAGCAATGAGGCGTGGTATTGGTCCTGGTTCATCATCGAATGGAAACCCAAAATAGCTACAAAAAAAAAATAAAAATATTAATAGTATGATCATCTGAATACAATTACATAAAATTTATATCTAAAAAGCAGGTTAAATTATTAGAAGTACCAAAGTTATGAGTAATATTTAATTAAGTAAAAAAATAAACTATTAAGTTTAATTAACTTCTAATTAATATAAAAATGTTTCACCATGGGTTAAGTGAGAAGTTAATTCATGCATTAAATTTAAGACTGGTTAAAAAAACAGTTCATATTGTACTTCATATACTTGTTTCTCATTAATCACTTGGTGAAACATTATGTTGAAAAAAACATAAAACATGTTTGCATTAAAATGTTTGTTGTCTAAATTTAAGGTATTTAAAGTAAAGTGCAAACCAATCACGTATTAAAAATCGTGTGTGATATCAACAAGTATATTTTATTAATAGTTGTTGTTATCACACACGATTTTTGATCAGTTTGCACCTTTACGAGTTCATTATTATTTTGAAAATCACCTTATCACTAATAACAAAATCGTGTGTGATAACCAAGTATATTTTATTAATCTACCTTATTTATAATGGATCACAAAGTAATGGCCTCAAGCATAAATCATATAAAACATTTAATTTATAGTTTGAATTTTCTCAAAACTATGTATTTAATTAAATTAGATCCTAGACAATCAGAAAAATATCAGGTGTTTATTAAACATTGAAAATTTATTTATATTTATAGTTATTGGAAAATTGAGATACATAAATTTATAAATCGTAGCAACACTGAAAAGTCTCTTATTTTTCCATGAAAATGGACAACCATGTGGTCACCACCATCACCTATTTATAGTTATTTATGTTTGAAATAAAAAATATTACGATATAAGGAATAATTTAATTAACATTTGACTCTATATTTTTAAACAAACAAAATGCTCAGTTGATAAAACACAATCTTAAATAAATATAATCTAACATTGACGCAAAAATCTTCAACATAATTCCCAAATAATTAGCATGTATCATATTCAAGGTATCAACAAAACTTATTACATAATACATACAATATAATAGACATAAACTTTACAGTACAAACCCATTATATAATATAAACAAAATTATGTGTGTTTGAAATATAAAACTGCTGTATAAGATAAGTGATCAACCATTTATGCGCACACAATAACTTTATTATAACATTGTAAATATTTTTTTATGTTCAATTGTGTAATCTATGCAGATAGGATAATATCCAATTATTTAACCTTGGACAACCTTGAATGCTGGTAATAAACAATGGAGAAGAAATAAATATGGTAAACTGAAATATCCTTTAAGGGGGAAGTATGAAAGCAAACAATTATGACTCACTGATTGGAGAGTTGTTAATAGTATTATTTTAATATGTAATTACAGGAAGAATTGTATATAGCTACAAGTTTATACAAATGATAATTCAGTGAAAATTCATAAATACATTTTTAAATAAAATTAGAACTGAAATATTCATTTTATATTGATATTTAAACATTAAATTTGTACTAATAGTTTTTTGATCCTTGTAAGAAGTATTTATCATATTTTTTTTATTAAATATAAAATAAATATACTTGATACAACACTAGTAAGAAACTAGTAGGAAACTTATGCATGTTTATGAGTCCAAATATCTTTCATATTCTAAGGGTGGAACAGTAGTCACTTTAATAATTTAAAAATAAATTTACATTTTCTTCACCTGGCATCTTTTTGAGAAATGTAATTGTATTTGTATTTCATTATATAAAATAACATGTAGACACCCTTTTTTATTTGTTAAAAAAAATCAATTAATTCTAAGTATTTCCAATGATGATTAATTTTATTATGAATCGGTTTAGATTATCTAATCTTATCTTGTACAATTATCTTATAAAAACAAATATTTATTATTATATATACATATTTATTTCAGTACGTGTCTACAATTTAATATATTTGCATTTGTTTTAGTACCATTAGATATTTCTGTCAAAATATATATTATTTAAATTATCTTTCGTTTTATTTTATACTTTGTAAAAATAAAAATATCTGAAAAATTATGTTAATAAAAATAACAGTTAGTTCAATTTACAAAATGAAAATAAAGCTCTAATAAAAGGTTTATAATTAAAATACATCTGGTTTGTTTGACTTATATATTGCTTAAAACTAGTTAAAAATAAAACAATATATAAGTGAAACAAACTAAGTAAATTACAAACCTTTTATTTGAGTTGTTTTTATAAGTCATATAATCAGCGAAGCAATAAAATAATAATAAATAGAAAAAACACGAAAATATATTCGTAAAATCTACAACAAATGAGTCTTATTAAGACTACAAGAACAAATCACTTTTGAAACAACTACTTCTCTAGCTAATACTTCGACAGACATTGAATAATACAAAAGTAATTTGCGTGTTACAAAATACTTTTGTATTATTCAATGTCTGTCGAAGTATTAGCTAGAGAAGTAGTTGTTTCAAAAGTGATTTGTTCTTGTAGTCTTAATAAGACTCATTTGTTGTAGATTTTACGAATATATTTTCGTGTTTTTTCTATTTATTAGTGAATTATCTACAACGTAAAGGACTTATATATTTTATTAATAAAATAATAGTATTTGATAATAATCTAATTTAAAAAACCAACATATACTCCGATACTGTGGAGCAATATCATTTATTATGAAAAAAGTGGTTTATTGAGAATTGACATATTTGGACATCCACTCTCATACAACTAATAAACAAGCGTACTTTAAATTCACTTTTGATTGCACAATTTAAATGCCTTGTGTCACTTAGCCGAATAAATAAGGCCATGATCTCACCTTTTTTAAAAAGATTCCACACTAAATTATCACAGTAGGCTAATGCAAATTAGTATGAATTTTAATGACGTCAGTCGAATATTGAGGTAAACGATGATTCATTCGTGATAGTGTTGAAAACATATATTGATAACCTAGTTTGAAATATAACGAGATTAAGCCTTACCAGCCAAATCAATAATTTCTTCTTGTGTGGCATCACTGAGGGCCGCCTCGTATTCATCACCTAAGTCTATGGCTATTTGTTCCCCGGCCTCTTGCTCTTTTGCGGGTGGTGGTGGTGGTATCCACTAGAAAAAAAAAACATTTATAATTTTTAAAAATAATAAAATATAATCTAAATAAATTACTTTCCGAAGTTAATTAAGTTACTAATAATTAGAAAACACACGAAAATATTTCGTAAAATCTACAACAAATGAGTCTTATTAAGACATATTTTATTATTAATTAAGTTAGTTTAAAGATTTCAAAATTAGATAGTATGTAATATCTTTGTAGTTATTGAAATTTGTATAATGGATACTCTGTTAATAAATATTATTACTATTATTATCATTAGTAAAACATTGATATAGTTTAAATTAATTTTTATGTGTTCTTGAGTTATGTGAGGATTATATTAATAATAAAAACGAGACTGTTTAAACAGTGAAGAAAGGAATTTAACCAAGTTTCAATTATTAAATGAATTTTGTTATGTGTGTTATGTTGCTTTTTTAATATATATTATTAAAATAATTATTATATCAATTCCAGTAGACATAACCTATAAACTTTTTATTTCTTTTAAATATTGTGATTAATTATAGATGATTTAGAAATAAAGTAAATTCACACATTACTGTAATTTTTATGGAAACTAAAGCAGAAACAATATTGCAATATTTACATTGTATATGTAGGGTAAGTATGTGGCACCCACAATCTCACCCTCCAATTAGTAAAATAAACATAAGAGTTTTAATGAAGGCAAATTAAACTATTAAAAATTCTTTGCACATTTTAAGTAGCCATTTTGTCATTTTAAACATTTTATTTTAAAACCTCCCCTCCCAAATGTTTCACTAATTAGAGGGTGTGAAGATGAAGATATAAATGTATATATAGGGTAGGTGTGTGGCGACTATTCCCTTCAATCAGTAGAACATTCAAGAGAATGAAGGCAAATTTAAATATTAAAATCTTTTTGCACAATTTAATTAGCATTTTTGTTCACTTAAAACTTTCTATTATAAAAACCTCGCATTTATTTTGGTATGAAATAAGTCATTATTAACTATTACTTACTTTCTTCCCCCTAATTGTGCCAGGTACGTATGGTTTGTGCTCTGGTTGATCTGGTGTCTCCATAGCTTGCTTGTTGATATGATCTATCAACTGTTTACGGTTGAGTGGACCGGTGGGTTCTTTTTCACAGTCATAACTGCATCTTTGTGACGGAGGTAGAAAACTGTCCTGCAATTTAAAGTACATTCATGTTTAAAACAATAAACATCTTCATTGTTGAGTAAACAATATTTCATACAACATTCATTAATACAGCTGAAATAACGTAAATGATATACATTCTCCTAAAATTAATATATGCATCAATTGAAATAATAACTACTTATATAGATTAAATTTTTTCATTAAATTTTATTGCATAGCAACTAAGTTTTAAATGTATTTTAAAATAATAGTTATTTAAGGTACTAGTGTTAAAAGTGAAACTTTATTGCACGAACTGGCGTTTAAAAACACAAGCGAGGAAAAAAGATTCGCTCTACTGTAATCGCTTCGACTTGTATTAAATTATATCTTCAGAGTTCCAAAATCTGCCATTTCGTTTATGTTATCAAGTTTAATAGTTATTTGTATAAATTAATCAAAATTTAAGTTTTTCGTGCTATAATATATTCATCTGTCAGATTTGACAGTTCTGTACAATAAAAACAATTTGACATTTCCGTGCAATAAAAACGAAAAAAGCACTAGTGCCTAAAAGAGCCACTTTTACAATGAAAGATGATGCAAAAAGCGTCAACTTTCTGTATGATCGTAGATAAATATAGATTTAAAGAAAAAACCATGACAAAACATTCATAGCGTGAGTTATAATTCATAATGCAGCTTGTTTGCTCCGAGCAGTCTGAGTGGAAAGACGTGTCTTCGCGTGTGTTTTCGACTTTGTAACACGGCATAATGGAGTGTTGGCTTGAACAGCGATACGCAATCATGTTTTGTATGCGATTACGACCTAGAATCGAAAAGCTCCCTCTCTCCAGCAGCGAGTCTCACATCAAAACGATGCACATTGTCTTTTTTGACGTCCGGGGAATCATCTATTTTGAGTTTATACCACAGAGAGAAAATGTCACTCAGTCTTTTTTGCCGGTGCTCTGGCGATTGAAACGTCGAGTCGCGCGCTTGTGTGCTGACATCCAAGATATGGTCAGGCTCCACCAAGACAAGGCCCCAGACATTCAACTTTCATCGTTATCAATTTCCTGACCCTGAGCAGCTCTTTAGAGTCCCGACTTGTCTCTGTATGGCCCTTTTTTGTTTCCCTGACTGAAAAAAATCTGAATGGTAAGGTAAGCATTGGGAGTCCGTGAAAAAGCACGTTACAACGTTCCTAAGATACATTCCAGTCGAGGAGTTTCAGGGTGCCTTCCAAACATGGCAGACGCGTTTCCGCAAATGCTGGGGGAGAGTATATTGAAGAATTTTAAGCATTTTTACTGGTACAATCAATAAATATATATTTCCCAGAAAATGCGCATTACTTTTATAATGAACCCTACATATAAATCCGTAACCTATTCTATAAATTCAATAATTAAGTACATTAAGTGATTTTTACTAGCTATTTTTAAACTATATACAATTACACAGTAGTATTGTGCATAAACTTTAAAAGAATTATTTTTTTACGCATTAATGACAGATGGTGAACAGCAGTTTTCTAAATACAAATTACTAAATAAAAATAATGACACCTTTCCATAAAAATACATGCCTTTTTGTTCAAATTCAAAATCTAAGATTGTTAAATGGTTTATTTGCTCTATAAAATATCGCGTACTAGTTTTTTTTGTATATGTTAAATTATTTTTAAAGTAGTAGTCAACTCTTTCACCTTGGAATTTCTTCTTTTAATGATACAATTTGTCTGTAACTTAAAGAACCATGCCAACAATGCATTATTATTATTATTATTAACTGTCAAATATGTCATAATATTAAAAAAAAATTAGAAAATTTCGGCAAAATAATGGTGTAACCTAATCATAGAGGCCTATGAACTGTCTTTCAACGTAAAATCAAAATATTTGTAAGAATTTATTTTTTATATGTGTACTTTAGATTTTTATGTAAGCATAATGGATCAATAAATAAATAAATTAATGAAGTTAGGCAATCTGCAACACATTAATGTATTTAAATGCCACTGCTATATTGCATTTTTCTTAAAAATCAACAAATTTGTAATAATTGGTCTGATGTTTGTAGCGATTGGTATAATTGACGTATGTTTTCTGATTATCTATACTTGGTGACGAACAAAAAAGTAGTGTTGTACAATGGGTTGCATATTTTCACCAATTGGTTGACTGTTATATACCAGGCATAGAGAAATTGCAATGTTTATAATAGAAAAAATGTAGGAGGAAGGATCACGTGTTATATTGCTAAAAACTACAACTAAATAAAAAAATTTAAAAAACATAAGTGGTTGCAGCCGAACTAGCGATATTGACAGTGGAGGATCGTTATCCAGACCTACAATCTAAAAGGCGGTCGGTACCAGTCGCCATTGGATTTCAATGTAAAGTAGTAACCTCATGTACAGACACACATAAATATACAAATTTTTACAGTGGGGAAGCACCACATGATCGATGGCCAATATTACCAATATAAAACTAAATTGAAAAGTAAGTATTGCAACTATGTTTGTTAGAGTTTAAATAAAGGTAAAAATAAAGTTATAAAAAAGAATCAAGTCGTACCTTGATAAATATCATCGTATTAGTACCGAGCTGTCAAAAAAATCGACGAAATGAAAATCTAAAATCATGTCTGACCTAAAGACACACGCGTGCACAGTAATGTACTGGTTCTCATGTTGACATGACAGATGTTACTATTTAATCTCAAGGCCAGGGAAATACTTGTTTGAACAATGATTTATTAGTATAATAAGTAATACGCTCTATATGACAGCGACATAAAATGTCACCATAAATACGAAATCATACAAAATGAGCATATTTACAATCTTCCATTTTATAGTTTTGAGTGGAACAAAACTACTTAAACTCTACCCATATATCCTCTGCTCTGAATTGTTAAGTAATTGGTATATTTATTTAAATTGTTAGAGTAGAAGTGGACATATAAAGCAAAACAAAATAAAATAAGAGTACCTATATGATTATCCAACAATTCATAGATATATTCTATCAGATGTATATGACTGCTTAAAATCTTTAAATCTGAACGCTTCAAAATGCATTTGTAATCAGTAATATCAAAGCAAAGTTATATTTAATTTACCTTGCACCCGCGTTAGGTATGTTAACCTCCGTCAAATCTTCTGTCTATGGTTTGATCAATGAACCGAACCCTAGCGTGTACGTTATTACTTGTCACGTGTCGATACTCGTAAACATGTTATTACTGCGGTTAAGTTTTGGCTTCCCATGACGTGCACAAGTATATTGATTTAGGCGTGACAATTTATCAATCGGTCAGTCGTTAGAATACTATATCAGATACACTAACATAATTAAAATTGATTAATGATGAATGAACAAAATACACATTTTTATTTTAAATGCAGTGTATATTTTGAAATACTTATAAAAATAATAATAGAATGGATGGGTGGGCGGTACCATTCACCATTGGGATACAATTAATGGTGGTTTAGTTGGAGTGACGGAGACAATCCTTTAAAGTAACAAGCTCATTTACACACACACAAATCACACGGCGGAAGTACCACGTGGTCGATAGTCAAACACTACTACTACTAATAATAATAGACTGATTATCTAAAAATGTTAGGGACGATCATAGCTAAAAATCCATTTCATATTTTGGAAACAATTTTACGTCACAATTTTTTAAATTTTTTGAATACTTATAGTAGTAATAGTAGTATTTGGCTATCCTTTCGCTGTGTTATTTGTGTATTTATGAATGTGTAAATGGGCTTGTTACTTTGAAGGATCGCCCCCGTCACTTTGCATCCAATGGCAAATGGTATCGGTCACCCATCCAATTGCTGACCCGAACTAACGCTGCTGCACTCTCGCTAACGCTAGTTCGGCCACAACAGTACGTGCCCACTACCGGCGTTTTTGAATACTATTTTCTATAAAACTGAAAAAAGTTGTTAAAGTGCTCTTGTAGTCTTGCAAAGAAAAACAGATTGAATAATACATTTGCCATGTATATTTAATTCAATCTGGCAAAGATATTTTAAAAAAGGCACTAAAAAAGTTATGTTCTTAAGAGCAATTTGATCGTGTGTTTTAATAGGAAATATCTGTAACATATTACACGCGCATGCGTAAAAGAATTCGCGAGTGTTAAGAAGTGCTGAAATGCATAACTTTAGTTTAAATTTTTAACATACAATTGTATCGATGTTACTGTATCAAAGAAAAAACCTGTTAATATTGTTTCTAATGCTAATGATTTCAAAGTAGAGAAATAGATTTGTGCCTTTGTTGAAAAAACCTATTAATATTGTTTCTAATGCTTAAACAAAGGCACAAACCTATTTCTCTACTTTGAAATCAGTTTTGCTAACAATGACCTACTCAGATTTATTATTACTTCTTTTTTCCAGAAAAATCACATCAAGAAACTGATACTGTTGCTATTTTTCGTTTTAATTTCCACATTTCTTAGCAATCACTTGAGTTTCAGACTAGGAACAACAGTTTGGTTCTGGACTAGTCACAACAATCTCTGAGGAGTGGTTTTGGTCAGTAGGAGTCTGACATTACCCCACTACAAAGATGTCCATGATGAATTTCCTCTCTCCTTATTTATAAAAAAAAAGTGTGTTTTGAAGTTTTTCTGCAGATATAGTGTCAGAGACTATAGGGGCATTTTCAGGCATCTATCTTTGATCTAGAGTTATAAAGTCGAAAATTATTCATTTTACTACTGACTATAATTTAGTACATTTGATACAAGTAAAGAGGAAAATTTTTCACTGAGGTATAGAAGGCGTTTTGATGGATATAACAGAGGTAGAGTCATATAGGAGTTGGTTAGAGGGATTGTGCAGAGGATTATTAGGATGGCGGATTTTGGTTAAGATTCTTAAGGAGGATTGCTCGCTAACGTGGATATTATGGAGAGTAGGATTGCAGGAGTGGGTGAAAAGGACATTACCATAGTCGAGTAGAGGGTGGCAAATCATTTTATAGATTTTAACAGCTGATTTGGTGGAAATTCCCTTGTTTTTGTACATTAAATTTCTAAATAATTTGGCCCTGGTGATGATTTTAATTTTGTTTAGAGCTGTGTGATTTTTAAAATTAACTTTTTGATCTATGGTAATGCCTAGGTCTTTTATGGATGTAGAGGGGGAAACGGTTGTATGGGAGATATGAATATTGTGAGTAGGGTTATTGTTACGGTGGTAGGAATTTTCCATATTTAGAAAGAAAATGGAAAAAACAAAACCTCCTTATTGGCATTACAGCATAACCACTTCAGTTCTTGGGGAATTCAAGAAAAACTTGCTATTTACTTATTTAAAATAGTTCTCCATACAAGGAAAGTAAAAGAATAATTCTGAATAGGCCAATAAGGCTACACTGCTTATGATGGTTATAAAATAGCAATGAATTATAGTAAATCATTTCAATTCAATGTCAATTCAACTAATTATTTAAAAAATCTTAATCATGAATTCATTAGTGGTATTATTGAATGTAGATGCTTGTTACAGGAACTAAGTTGCCAAACAGTTGGAATGTATTCCTGTAGATCGAACAATATTTAACTAATCATTTTTAGAAAACAAATTTTGCTATAAATTATCATGTGAATTGTTTTATGTTGTATGGAAATTCTTTAACAGTATGTCATGGTTTGATTTATGTAATTCCTCTGTGACAACCTTTAAATTATATAATATTGGATGGAATAATAGATATATTTTTAGATATGTATTGTGTATTAATTTGTTTGTGCTCCTGTAGAATATATTGAATTATTTTTTACATGTAATGGAAATTCCATAAATAAGAATTATTTGTTGTATTGATGTTGCTGTTATAACATTTTAAAGAATGTTAGCTTTTAGTTTTTTTTTTTTAAATAAATACTATTCCTATTGGATGTTTCTTCTTTTAATTAATCAGATAACCTCAAACCTACTTCTCCACTTTAAAATCAGCCTTGCCAACCATGAAATTACCATTTTTTAAAAATGAAAATATAATATTACAGATGAACATCTACTCTAAATTGAATACCTAATTAATTTTAATTTTTAGTTTATTTCTTAAATAAATAATATTTAGTATTGGACATTTACTGATTCTAATCACATAACCTCAAACCTACTTCTTCAGTTTTCCAATGACCAACTCAAACTTATTAATTTTTTATAACATAATGATAAAATACTTTAATGAGTATTTATTTTAGTTCTTAGGTTATTTATTAAGTAAATACTATTTTGTATTGGATATTACAGATTTTAATCAATCAGATAACCTCAAACCTACTTCTCCAGTTTGAAATCACTATTACGAACAAAGACCTGCTCATTTATTTGATTTCTTTAAATTTTCTCAGCAAAACACATTTATTGAAGTTTACCATGAAATCACTGTATCTGTGAATTCAATAAATTTTAATTGATTAGATTCTTACATTAATTTTTATTTAAATAAGGCTTCGGAAAATAGTCACGTAGATCAATTTAATTAATTTAATATCACTGTAAATATCAAGATATTTTTCTAAATAATAAATTTTAGTTAATTTAATAGTATTATTAGTGAATTATTAACTTTAAACTTATTTGTTTTATACACAATGTGATAAAGCCGAAACAAAACAAATATTATCATAGTGTGATATGCATACTGATAATGAATGTTTAATTAAAGCTTGCTGATAAATAAATATTAATTTTCTGCATAAATAGCATGAAGCACAGTTAAGTCTGCCGTGAACTTTACCACACGTCTCAATTAGTGACAATATGTGCAATTAAAATAAATGGTTGAAACATTCTCATTAATTTTACTATACATGTTCAATAGTAAATTGGTTATTTATTTATAAACACAATGGAAAAATTAAAAGGAAAGTTTCATATAATTTCCATAAAATAAAAAAAAATTAAAATGAAGACAATTATAGGATTATTCATCAATTTTTTTAACTATTTAAAATTCAATGTACATTTTAATACAGTTGTATTGAGAAGCTTAGTAAAATAATAATAATTTGTTACAAAATATTTCAGACATATTAGGTAGAAATATAACAATTTATTAATTTTGTTTTGGAAGAAAAACAAGTTGTGTTTGATCTCGTTAATTGTTAAGGCACTTATTTTGAAAATCCATTATCACTTAATATAATAATAATAGTAAACCATTGATGATTTTCAACTTCTTATTTTACTCACTACAATTGTATTGTAGTTTACTAATATTATTATTATTATAAGTTGTGTTTGATTGTATTGGCTGTTAATTGTTAAAAGTTCATTTAAATGCACTGTCAGGTTTGTAACGTAAACACAAATTTTTAAACAGTATGGTAGCGATAAATAAAAGCAACAATACACTTTGAAAGTTTGTGTTTAGGTTACAAAAACTAACTGTGCACATGTTGTGTTATTAAATAAAAACTAATTTTAAAAAATGTGGAGGAATTTCTTTGTAGTACTACTTGAATGTGATGAATTTAAACTCTACCACTAGAATTACAAGTGTTAATAGCCTCTACTAATAGGCAGACGTTGTTAGACTTAAATTTTGGTAGTAAAACAAAGTTATCGAGTTTAATTTAATCATAATTTTAAAAAAATCTCTACAACGGATGTAAAGAAAGAAAAAAACTATATAATAAAAATCCATTTAAGTTACATTGCTATGCATTTGCTCTTATAAATTCTGTGTATTTGACTTTAATCTAATTCACTGTGTAATTTACCAAATGTAGTGTAAAATATTACAAATAATAAATAAATGAATTTTCTGAAGTATTATTTTAAACTGAATTTTTGTTCTTATGCCACCAAACATAATTTGTTAGAGAATTTTTCAGACGGGTTAAGTATAAAATCAAAAGTTTATAAAATTTGTTTCATTAAAAATACAATTGAAGTTGTGCTATTAAATAATAACAAATTTTAAAGAATATTCAATTGTGGATATGTTTATTTTATGGTACACCTTGAATATAATTAAATTAAATACGATAACTTTATTTTATACAGGGTTATTCACGCTAAATATACAGGGTGTCTATATAACAAAAGACAGGCTTTTTAAACTAAAGTGGCATACTAAATTAATTATCTGACGTTTTTAAATACCATAGAAAACTAGATACATTAAAATTTTTACTTAAAAAGTACTAAAACGGTGCAATAAACAATATTTTGGCGTTTTCTGTAAAAACGAGAAGACTTAACATTTAAGATATAAATACCATTCGATAGGTAATTAAAACGTGCATTTGCTGATAAATTAATAAATATAGCGTTCCATTTAAATAAATGAAGTTGTAGCCATTTAAAGTTCTCATTTGTTTAATTCCAATTTTTTTACACCCAGTATAAGATGTCAAATTTATTATACTTCGAAAATAAAATATAATCTATTGTTACATGTCAGTGTAAATTTGGTATGCATAACTTAATTACTTTTTAAGTATTTGAAACATGAAAATTAGGTTAAATTTTTACAAAGTTCAAATTATTTCAAAAACCTTAAGGTTTAAGTAATAAAAACCTTATTAAAAGACACACTTATTTTGATCGAAGAATCCAAAAATGCAATAAAATATAGGGTGTTTCATTTAAAAAAACACAACTTTGATACTTTTAGGGTTTTTGGGACACCCTGTATATTATGAAAGTAATTTTAAAAAGTAGCCCTAATAGACCCCCATATATCCCCAAAGTGAAACTTTTTGAAAGTCACGTATTTTGGCCACAATATTCCGTGCCGTATAGCGTGAATAACCCTGTATATACAAACATCTTTATTTGAAGATAGTATTCATCTGATAATAAGACAATTAGTATGCTGTTTTCTTCATTGGCTATTGACCGGTGGTCTTTCAGCCACCTTTATTTTATTTAACAATATATTTGTAGAAATATGAGTGACTATAGTTTCAACTAATAGATAGTCATTGTCAAAGATTAGGTAGAACGAAGTTATCATGCCTAATTTCTTCATAATTTTCTGTATTAAATTCTTTGACTTTTCGATTAACACTTAATTTTTATATAACTTTCATTTTCAATTATTTTCTTATAAATTTATATATCTATTATATTATATATATTTATAGTCTGTAGAATGTATATAAAGAAAGAATTAATAATAATAACTATATAATAAAAATGCACATAACATTACAATTCATTTGCTTCTATCAATTCCGTGTATGTGACTTTAATCTGATTCCCTGAATAATTTATGGAATATAAAACAAAGTTTCACGTTTTATATCCAAATGTACATTGATTAGAGTTTATTACTTTATTTATTTGTTTGTTCAATACAATAAACAGTATTTACTATCGATTATTTTTTCTAAATGCTTAAATGTGTTAACTTCATTCATTATATTCTTGTTAGCAAGTGACGTAACTGAGTTTTATATATATAGATGTACCAATAAATGCTTTAATATGTTATTAATTTCATTTATTAGAACCACCTTCTAAACAAGTGAATTTAATCTAACCTGAAAAACAAGCATCGTCCATCTATGTAAACATAAAGGAATAAAACTTACATCTGGGTCGACTTCCTTAGCGAGGATATTAATCTCCTCCGGGGACAACTTCGCCAGGAGCTCCTCGACGTCGATCTCATCGTACTCGCTGAGATCCTTGCCGTACAGCTTGGCAGGCGTCGTCATCGTGGTGGTCTTGGTCGTCGAAGAGGTCTGCAAAACGAAACACACGGCTCTGTAGCACTCTAACCTCGGCCACCTGTTCGTTGCAACTAACAAATCACTGCACACGAACACATGAGCAACAATAAGTGATGATTATGTTACGGTGGTATTATAAATGTGTGATTGTCGAGTGGGGTAATTGTACCTTTTTGATAATAGGAACGTTTCGCGATTGTGTGCGCTACTCCACACCCAAATAGATAATAACACGCAACAAGCCGCACCAACTCTCTTTGACCCTAATTTTTCTGAATCATCTGTCAGATCGATAGTGCGAGTGCGAGCAAGACACCTTTTCAGTGTCGTTCGGTTGGCATTACATGTAAACACTGGCCGAAGATGGACGAGGATGAGGAGGTGACGGCCGAATGGTGGGACGGTGGAATGGAGGGAGATTTTGAAATTTGAATAATTTATACGGCGCGCACGTTCAAGGTATGAAATATTTGACAAACAAATTTTTAATTTCCAATTTCTATAAATCTTCAGATTTTAATAAAATCTATACATTAACCTATTTTCTCCTACTTTCAAACGTGTTTTTAATCAAATAGCTTAATTAATTTTGATAAGTTTAACATAGTAAAGTTTAAACAAAATATATGATAAATAGAAGGTTAATTAAAAACTAAATTATGTGTAATTTTGAAGGTATAACTGTTTTAATCATAAGGATTGTGGCGACCGTTACTACGTGGTAATTCATGATAAACACTGTAAGATTCGAATTAATATTTTTATGATTTTTAAACGTTTTCTTCAGAGTTTGTGACGTGTATAGATTCAACGTAATTCTTTTTTGAAAGTAATTTTCAATTATTGTCTTACACACCCTCACATCCCACATATTTACTTTAAGTTTAATTATTGAACGTTATTAACGTTACATTTTAACTAATAATGGTTAATAGTTTACTCTATTTATAAGGTTACTTAAATCTAAAACAACATTTTAGATTATATTGTATAATTAGGTTGGTTGGGTTGGTTTGAAACTTACCTATCAATTGGGAATAATAGAGTTCCAGATTTTGCTAGTACACATTATCAACTTTGTAATTGAATTCTTTTCTGAGAATTTTTACATTTTTAACAATTTTGAATTAAGGTAGGATGTGAGTAAGAAAATATCGTTTTCTGATGTTTTCTTATTTAAAACGCTGCCAAAAGTCTACCGTTTTCAGTAATTTCTAATTGTTTTCGAATAAAATTTAAAACGGAATTTATGATGATTTTCAAATATTTGGTAAGCTTTTATCACCGCCGTTTTCTGTTAGATTTTCTGACATGTTTTTTATAAATTACTTATAAATATCAACATTTTGTTCTTCCTGTTGATTTTCAATCTTCCACCAATTACTATATTTTCTTAAAAATTTCTGTTTAACATCGTTTTAAATAATATTTTTGCAACCATTTTTCTGATTATTTTTACTTGTTTTAGTTACAAAAACTATTGCCCGTACCTTTTTGGCGTCAACTGAGCGTACTCTTGACCTAGGTTAATATGCGGATTATTGAGGCAGGTCAGGGTAACGCTAGGTCAATATACTCCGTATTATGGTATGTCAGGGTTAACATAGAATTTATTGGGTAAGGTCAAGAGTACGCTAGTTTAACACAAAAGGGATTGAGATAGGTCAAGAGTACGCAAGGTTTATTTATAAAATTTGTAACGATTGGCCGGAAATATACAACACTAATAAACAATAGAGAATTTATTGAATTAATGGAAGATTAGAGGCAAAATAAAATTATTAGAAATACTTTTAAAGAACATGTAGGAAATAATAGTCGATACCAATGGAATATTAATACTTGACAATTACTAAAAATGTCAGTAGTAAATATATAATAATTGTAAACTCTTGTTT
The DNA here is from genome assembly GCA_963969525.1 of Ontholestes murinus. NCBI lineage: Eukaryota > Metazoa > Arthropoda > Insecta > Coleoptera > Staphylinidae > Ontholestes > Ontholestes murinus. Next base: position 50,007,740 of record OZ018396.1, read on the forward strand.
AGTTTTAAATCGTTTAAATTTGGTTAAATTTTCTCAGAAAACAATCATAAATAGTAGCAGTACAAATGAATAATCAAATTTTTTAGCTACATTCAAGGTTTATTTTAAAGGAAAGTAAGTTAAATTGTTCAATCAAAATATTGTTTCTATAACTTTGGGCCATCTTTCAGGGAGCTGATGAATTCCATCTCGCAAAAATGTTACGTTTTTGGATGCGATAAAGTCATCAAGCCATTTTCGGATTTCGTCCTTTGATTGGAAATGCATATCGAACAAGTAGTTTAGCTTCAACCGAAATAAGTGGTAATCAGATAAAGCAACATTGGCGAATATGTTGCGTAACGCGAGACATCCCAGCGAAGATTCATTATGATTTTTTTGTAGTGGAATCAATGTGTGGCTTGGTAAACCATTTCCCTTGATGTTCTCCTTTGCCAGTATACGGCTGTTTTTGTTCCAATTCTTGACTCAAGAGGATTAATTGATATTGATTTGATAATAGTTTCACCCGCTTGCAACAAATTCTAGTACAGCCTTCATATCCCACCAAATGCAGAGAAGAACCGTCTTTTCGAAGCGATTGGGTTTTGCGACCAATTGTGATGATTCGCCGGGATTTACCCATGACTTTCTACGTTTCGAATTGGCATAGAGATCTTATCGCCCGTAATAATTTTCCACAAAAAAAAAACACTTTCGACGCTGTTTTTTGACCAAAGAATATTTTTGTTAGTTTCAGTGAGTTATTCTTCTATCAGGATCTTTCCCATCTCATGTAGGTGTTTGTAAATTAATAGTTGGGCTACTTCCAGCTGCTCTGCAAGCTCTTTTTTGCGTTTGCTCTGAATTTTTAACGAGCATCTTCTCCAACTCATCGTTGTTGCATTTTCTAGGGCATCCAAGACGTTGGATGCCATAGAATGGAACTGAATACTTTTAAAGTTTATGTTAGGCTTTCCGGAGCGGGTAAATCAATTGATTTTCAAATTCATTTCTTGGCTGATTAAAATAATTTGGATTCTTTATTTCTACACTTAATAATAGTAAACAATTCAATGATTACGTGACTATAAATGTTATCAGACAAGGTGGCTCATCACCTTGGTGATTGCTTAGATGTAGAAAAAAATATAGGTTTTAGAGGCCTTAAACTATCGAATAAAAAAGGACAACCGTATTAATAGGACCTAAATATTAAAAAAAAATCGATGAATCTAACAAGATCTTTAGTAATGTTCATCTGAGCAAAGGATAGAGATGGAAAAACACGATGGTTGTAGGCAGAATTGAAGATCGTGTCATCATGCCACTAGTGTCTGCGATAAATCCAAAAATTCAAAATGCTAGCATTAGTGAAAAATAAGGAACAACAAAATGGCTGGGCATCAAATCTAATAAAAAGACAATATCATTGAGGTGCAGGTAACAATACTTCAAGATAATAGATCAAATGAGGGAAGCAAGCATTAGACCAGCATAATTTTATGATTGATAGCGGGGGTTAGTATAAAAGAAGGATATAGTTTGAAAAAGTGGACAGTAAACAAGAAAATAAAGTGCGAGCAATGTAATAGGAATAAAATAAGATAATAGGTAAGCAAACAAACATAGCATTGAAGAAAGGATATTTGCCGGTAACAAGAAACCTTAAAACCAAGTGAGAACAGTTTTAAAGTGCACAAGTGGCAGAAGAATGTGGAGAAAATGATATATACAGATTTTAAATAATTGCAATGTGATAAAAAATATACATAACAAATAATTTTTTTGTATATGAAAGTTACAACTTAAAAATTATATGAAGAAGGATGCAGGTAATATAGAAGGGTATGAAAATATGAATGTACACTGCTCAAAACAATTAGCGGATCACTAATTTGTGCCTCCATAAAATTAAAACGGGAAATTACATGCAAATAATATTAAAGCCATCTGAAAAACGCTCTATTTAATTATTTTAATTGATAGATATGGAATTATCAGCATCGCAAACCTCCGCAGTATCCGTAATAATTAACAAGAACTACTAAAAACTAAAGTGGAATAATGTATCCCAAATTTGATTCAAATGGCTAGGAAGGACCTGCTGATATCAATAAACAGACGAAAATGTTTACAACTGACAGTTAAATTTAAGTTAAGTGAAAATGAGGCATCTCAACGAAGTTGAAGTTGTTCGTGCATTAATTGAAAATGACGAAAGCCTTCGACAAGTTTCAAGAAACTTCAACTTCAACGTCTGTTATTCAGCGATTGTGGAACAGGTACTTAGAGACAGATCAATATACCAGGCGCGGCGGGAAATGTCGCAAAAGAAAAACAACTCAAACCAAGACAGATTTTTACTAATTTCGAGTCTTCGCAATAGAGTTTCTACGACAAAATACCTCTACCTAATTTGAGGGCAAGGTCCGAAAACCTTCTTGACACGACGCCACAGGATAGCTAAGATTAATTTTGCTCGTAATCTAGTCACATGGCCACTTCGACAATGGAAGTCTGTGCTCTTCACGGATGAATCAAGGGTTCCGTATTACTCGTTGCGATGGCCGAGTACGTATTTACAGACGCCTAGAAGAACGCTAAGCAGCTGCTAACGCCCAGGAAGTCGAAAGATTTGGAGGTGGTTCAGTTATGGTTTGGGGCGGGATTAGTTTCGACAGTAGAACCGACCTTGTTGTAATTCAAGAAAACCTTAACGCTAATTAATCTCTATGAGAATGATGGTAGCGACCGTTACTATGTGGTAGTTCATTTAAAAAAGGGTAAATGAAAATAATTTTTAAGGTTTTATACCATTATTTATTGTATAATATACACGAACAAAGTTTACAATATATTATCAATTTTGACACAACTATAGTTTCGACCTTTGCAGGTCATTATGAAGTGTTGAATTCAACACTTGATAATGACCTGTGGTTCGAGTAAACACCCAATTCCGGTGCATGCATTTTTACCAAAAGCTTTCCGGATCTTCCGATAAGAATAAGAGCTTAATAAAATCTTTAGAAGTTCTTCAGATACAGGTCGAACTTGACTTCTGGTAACTCAATATTTCTGTTGAATAATACTTTCTCATCTTTGTAAAAACAAAACAAGATTTAACAGTGAAATTAGTGAAGAAAGTGTTATTGCTTTTATTTCAAGTTTATTAAGATTTGAAAGGATAAATAAGGAGTATGAAAGCCCAATTCAGAGTAATACTCATAAAATAAATAAAGAAGTTTAATATATTGTTTATACTAGCGGCTGTTACTTCGTTATACATTTTGTATAATTTTTATAATAGTTAAAGAATTGATAAATACTTGGTTTCACTGAAAATCAGTAAATTGTAAATTATTATATCAAATAAAGAAGTACAGGAGTTATTATGTAAAGGTACGAGGGCTCCCTTTTAAAATTTGGAAATTGTTGGTGCTACCATCTGATGACTGATGTCCCTAACGTAAAGATGGACGTTTTATCAGTAGAGTTACTCAGAAAGTTTTGAATATCCATGCCATTTGTGTTGTTTACAATGATATGAAAAATTGATATCGAAGAAATCGAAAAAGTCGTGGACTTTTCTAATCGCACGGAATTACATTTTTACAACTTTCGACGTGAATTATCTCAAAAACAGTGCATCGTTTAACTTAATTCGACATTTAGCGATGCTGTACCATCAAAAACCAGTATATATCGATAGTGTAAGGAATTCAATCGTGGCTTAGTGATGAATTTCATGAAGGTCGTCCAAAATCGGCCGTTGATATTACAAGATAATCACGTGACTTTCGTTATGATTGCACAAGAATGGGCATTAGTAGGACCAGTATATATTCAATATTGCATAAACATTTGCCTGTCAAAAATGTTTGGCGTTGTATCCCATAATTTAACAATCGGTCAAAAAGGCTCGTGTCGATTGGTCCAAAGAACTGATCAATAAATACGATTGCGATACTTTAAAACACGCCACAGATAGCTAATCATGGATATATGCATTAAGCCATAAAATAAACAGCAGTCGACTGTATGGACCTTTCAGGATGAGCCAAATCTAACAAAGGTTGTTCGCACACGAAGCATTTCGAAGCAAATGGCCACGGGACATGTGGCAACTGTCAAAAGTCTTCGAAAAATAAGGGAAACCAACCGCCGAAGATTCATCATTCTCCGCCAGGACAATCGGCTCATACAAGAGATTTTTTGGGAGTTGAAAATGATGGGTCATACGCTGTAAAGCCCCAATTTAGGCACCCAATGACATCTCTTTATTCCTGTAAAAAAAATTACGAGGTCGAAGATTTTTCGACGCCCAAAGAAGCGGTTGGTGCGTACAAAAGGCAAGTTTTGATTACCTTAATCAGAGTGGAAAAAGTGTTTCGAAAATTGGCTCAAGCGCATGCAGTAGTGTATTGATCTTAATGGGGAATATTTAGAAAAACAATAAATCCATGTAAGATAATTCATTCCTTTTTTGTTCTCTAATCCCGATTTATAAAAGGCAACCCTCGCAAGTATGTGTGAATATAAATACGAATAAAAATAACTAATAGTATAGAGATAGTTATAAATACTGTTAATGAAAGGAAAGTGGTGAAAATATGCACAAAAGCGTCACAATTGTTCGAAATAAAATGAAATGGTTAACATCTTCATAGCAATAATTAATTCCCGTACATTCTAATCTGAACTTTCATTTGTAATAATTCTTTTGATCAACAATACGCTGACAGTTAACAGATGTTGCTTATACATTAACGAACGGTGTACAAGCACCTGTTATTGCCTTTTTATATAAGCATAATATGAATGCTAAGGTGAATAAAGTCTACAGTAATCATATTTTTTGCCCTTTGCAAAGCAATTTTGTGTAATAAGATATCGATATAATAGAAAGGAAATTACATTGCGTAGGTAGACACTGCAACAATGGCTATCTTTTTTCGCAACATTTAAATAACAAAAATTCAATTAAGGATGTTCGAATTTGAACAGCCTTGGCATTTCGTGCGTAACCAAACTGGCGGGTGTGAATTAAGCCATCGCTCTCCCTTTCACCCATCGCGTTACATCTTCACCACAATTACGCCGCTCTATTACAAAATTACAGAAACGCAGTAATTGTAACAATCGATTACACAAACGTATAAATTGCTAGTCAAAATATATGCAAATAATCATACGTGCTGGCTCAAGAACACTTTCTTTAATTATCTTCGGTCGATGAACTCTCCTTAATTATTTTGCAGTCAGTTACCAAATCTGATGGTAGTAAAAATTTACAACTCTTATTTTTGAAGCAAAAAGAGATTTGTCGCAAATGATTTTAAATTGAATGAAACGTGGCTGAAGGTCTATGTAATCACTACTATGACCACTAGTAAGATAATATCAATCACACTCTAACACATTCTGAATTCGCTATTATGTACCAATTTCTTGAAAATTCAGAATGAAAAAATGTTTTTATTATTCTACATTTGTTTCGCCACACGGTGACTTTATAATGTAGATGACAAATATCATTGTTTTAATAAGTGATACCATGGAGTTTCAACAAGTTGCACTCTCATCAATCCAATTCAGAATGAGTTAGATTTTAATTAATTTTGACTTAGTAGTGGTAGTAGTAGTGACTACGTGGTTCTTCCGCCGCCTTATGTTTGTGTAAATAAGCTTGTTACTTACTAGAGGATCACCCCGCCACTCTAAATCGCCTATAACTACTCTAAATCTCTCTCATTAGACCACGAAAAAGTGACTATTTGAATATAGTATTCTTTGAAATAAAACAACACAGTTGGGAGGGTTTCACATTTATTGTTGAACACTGGCTTCATCAGGCAGATGAATAATGTATGTATCCGCCTCGTCAATTCAATATCTTAGTATTCATCTGCCTAATGAAGCCACTGTGTGGTGAAACATGTTGTAGTTTCGAAAATAAATGTGGAACCCTCTCAACTGTGTAGTTTTATTTCAATGTTACAAAGATTCATTATAAATCCACCTCGTCAATTCAATATCTATATTTGAAATTAATATGAATCTCATATTTTTATTTTTATGAAAGAAATTCGTTCATTTTAATTTAGAAAATGCATTAAAGACCCTTAGATCGTTGTAGAAATTAATTAATAATTTAAAAATTCATTAATTTTTGTACACCAATGTAGTTAATTAACAGTTAAATACATATTTAAAATATCATGCCACCTTAAGAGGTAATGAGTACGACATGATTTGCCTATTTTGCGGGATTCAATAAAATTGAAAATTTTCTTAACGAGAGAATACCCGACATTCCATTACCACTCTTGAATACTAATGAAATGTGCGACGCACATTTTTCCATTAAAATTAGGAGTGCGCGACATAAACTTTCACAGAAAGTAATTGCGAATATCGATCTAGTTTAAAGTGGATAAATGGGACGCTTGTTTGCAATTTTAACTAAATTGATAAGAATTACCTCGACATTACAATATCTGTAACGGTTGTGACTAATAGTATGTTGTGATAATTATTAAGGTAGGTGTGTTGTTTTATTATCTTTAATGTAACGGGAAATTATAGAATTATAGAAATTAACTTTGTGTGTATAAACTGGGACTTTATTAAGTGTCTATAGTTTCGACAATGTTTACTTCTCGTTTGGAAATGCCAAGTTAAAATTGTTGAAACTATAGTGACTTAATAAGTCCCAGTTATACAGTTATATAAGTTATAGGTTAGGATAGGTATGGATTGTGATAATAGTCTTGAATTAATTGTTGTTGATGTTGATTTTATTTAATAATCCTAATTGGATGGTTAAAATATACGATCTAGTATATTTATTATTTAGGTTCTTAAGTTATTTTGGATGGTCCATCAAATCCTATCCAAGCTCCAGAAACTTTTGGTAGGCCACTAATCATGGTGGAAGACAACACCCCTACGATTTGATAATTCTGACCAATTTTCGTTGATGGTTTCATTCAATTTGTTTAATTGCACAGCCGTATTGACGGTTTGGTTGTGTGGTGGTAGCTCAAAATACACGACGTCTTTGTAAGCCCAGTAAATTGAGAGCATAATCTTCTTTTCGTGGATTGAGAAAAATATATGTTCAAGTGAATCCAGAAAGGTCTTCAACAGATGATATGACGAGAGACGTGGCTCAAGGATCGACTCTTAGCCCTTTGTGTTCGTCTTATTCATAAATGACCTTGTACTTTATACAAGAGAGAGATTTACACGGATCTACGGTATCCGTTGATAGTTTGTTAAAGAATTTAATGCCATAATAATTTCCTCCAGTTCTTGACTTTTGCAGCCTTAGTTGACATTGCAATAAATCATTTTTAACCCTTGTATTAATTGATTATGCGACTATTGTTTCTTCTAAAATAAAAAAAAACGAGTTATCTGAAAAAGCCCAAAGAGCAAATGAGGAACTTACTGCTTCTTACAACAAAAATAAGTTACTGTTAAGTGCAGTTAGTTAAGACTGTATGAGTACAGTTTTATAATAGACAACGTTCTGGCATACCAATAGAAAATACGACAGTACCAAATTCCTAGGAACATTTGCGGATGAAAGATCAAATTAATTATATTTATGTAGACTTAGCAAGACTCATTGTTGCAGTATTGTTAATTTATCATTTAATTATATTTCTTAGCTAAGTAGTGCGTATTTTGTTACGTTAAAGCTAAGAAGTTGTTTCTTTAGAGATCCATTGATTAATATTTATTACGTTCGAGAATGCACTTCGCCCTTCTACATGCAGTCAAAATTATTTGTATAATATATATATTTTTTCTTACATCGTTTATACAATTATATATTTATTTATGCAATGCATGTTAGATTAAATACAACACAATACAATATTCCAGTTTGGGGAAGAGAGGATATTCAAAGGGTTTTTATCTCCCAAAAGCGAATAATCAGACCAATTTTTAGGTTAGAAACATGTAAAAATACATGCAAGAGCTAAAGGGTGGGCTATCGCAAGGAAATACGCCGAAGATGCCGTCGGTCCATAATCCGCACCATACATTCACTCGTTCGGGTTGCATTGGCTGCTTAACGATCACGTGTAGGTTTTCCGATGCCCAAATCCTGCAGTTTTGCTTGTTTACATAGCCCCCGAGATAAAAATGCGCTTAATCGGAAAAGATAATTTTTCGCCAAAATTCACCATCGGCTTCCAGTTGCTCTAAGGCCCAATTAGCAAAGTTGTATCGAAGTGGATGGTCAACTCTCTTCAATTGCTGTGATATTTGGACCTTATAGGCGAATAAACCGATGTCTTTATGCAAAATACGCCTCATGGTAGTGCGACTAATGTTCAATTGCTGAGAGCGATGACAAGTCGACGTTCTCGGGTTGGCTTGCACACTATGGGCTTCAGCAGCAATATTTTCGGGTATACGAACCGGACGAGCGTGTGGAGCCTCAGTAAAGACCACCAGCATACCAGTTTCATGAACTTTGTATACCAATTTCTTCAGAACACTTGCATTTGGTGCATATTCGCGACTGAATTTTCGCACTGATTCTGCAATACACGAATTACATTCAAAGTAAATATTTAACATTTCCCAACGTTCATCAAGCATATATCGTGCCATTTCGTTAACCGGGTGTTGTATACTGAAGAACTGTCATACATCATATGTCAAATATCATGACAGTAAAAATAAACTGGTAGTTCAAACAGATTCCAAGAGATGGCCCACCCTTTATAAGATTGTGAATCTAGGTTATATTTACATTTACAAATGCGATGTATAAGTTTTTAATAATATTGTAAAAAACCTATTCTTAAAAACAACAGCTCCATATATACACATTATATCTTTATTATATCTTTGCACTCCTTTCAAATAAAATATCATAAAAAATATATTACAAAATAAAAAAATACACTCAAAAGTTTAGCTGAAGGAAGGACGGGTGGAGTTCACTTTTTTGAAGGATCTTCCACTCAAACTCATATAGATCATCAATGCTGCTTCAATACAAGGCATTCGGAAGTAGCCAATACTACCCTTTATGAAAAGTCGGCTATTTATTCATCAGCGTTATTAATATTTAATAAACTGCCTCAAACTATTAAATCCAATACGCAATTAATTAAATTTAAACGTCATTTGCGGTTATTTCTTATAAACATATGCTACTACTCTGTAAATGGCTATCTATAAGATAGATTTTAGAACATTAATTAATTTAAATTTTAAATTTTATTGTATATTTACATTAGTCGAAAACTTGTATAGTAATAACCAGTTTAATTAATTAATTTTAAACGTTTTGTTTATGTTATCCACCATTTTTTTTTATCTAACACTCACATCTGCTATCCCAATGCATATTTTTATTGTATATATACAGGGTGTATCTGTGACTCGGGGAATAAAATTAACCACATATACTAGAGGGAAAGAGATTCATGTTAAAAATTATTATAGAAGTCTTGAAATAACCAAGATACATCAAAGTTAAGAGATTTAAACACATATTTCTAAGTATTTTCAGTGGGAACCATGCTATACAGGGTGTTACTAAAATGTGTTTTTCGTAAATCTACCTTTATTCTTCCATATTTTAATACAACATTTATTTTAGACACTTTTATCACTCTTTGAAAGTTTTGATGACAGTGTTAGTCTCTGATTTCAATCGTAATAAACAAAAAAACAAAAATCCTTTTAAAAAATGGTCAATTGTTTTTTGTAGAAAATTGGTGATATTTCAATGTTTTTTTAAATATTTTTTTAAAGTTACAATTTTGGGCATATGTTATTTTTTATGTTGTAGAGGTTGAGTTTTTATTTCCATAAAACTATTATTGTCGAAAATTTGAAATTGTTCTTTTCTGTTCACAGAGGTTGGTGGATTTTAATGGTTTCTATTTTTAATTTATTTTACAAATACTTATTTAATAAAAATATTTTGATTGTTTGATTGCGGTTCTGTAAAATTTAAGTATTTTGTTTTTTCTTTGCAAAATAGGTTTCTGGTTTTTTAAATTACTATTTTTTTTTTAAATTTCAATTGTTTTCTGTGAACTGAACCGTTAGTGATTTTTTAAAAATTTTCAATTGTTTTCTTGTGGACGGGACTTAATATATTTTTTAATTCTTTTTATTTAGTTGCTAAATGTTTTTTTTGTGAAAAAGGTTCATTTTTTGTTTTTATATAACTAATATTTTAAGAAAATGATTCCTTTTTTCGGTTGTGATTTTTAATCGTTTTTAAATTTATTTTACAAAACAACTATATTAGAAAATTACTAATTCTTTTTTAATTGTCAAAGGTTTTTTTAAATGGTTTTTTAGTTTTTATTTTTTACATTTAAAATATGTTTTTGTAAACGGGTGTTGGTGATTTTTAGTTATTTCTCCTTCTAAATTTTTATAAAATCACTTGTTTATAAATTAATAATTGTCTTTTTTTGTTGAGGGTTGAATGGTAATTATTATTTTGTTACTGAATTAGGAGAATTGCCAACTTTTTTGTAGCTGAGGTTCATTTCTTGCATTTTATAAAACTAATATTTTGTAATCTAACAATTAAGTTAGCTTCAGACACGTGTTTCGATCTCTCAATCTCATCTGTATAAAATTAATTTTTAAATACATTTAAATTATCATTTTTTAATAATATTTTGTAATTATAAAATCACTTTGATGGATTGTCAATTGTTTTTTGGTAGAAGTTAATTATTTCTTTATTTTTTTCACACAATTGCTAATTTGTTTGTAGATGAGGTACATTTTTAAAAACATAAAATTAATATATTGTAATCGCTTTTTAATGATGATTTTTAATTGATTCTTTATTTCATTTATTTTATAACAAAAAAACTTTTATTTTGAAAATTGGTTAATTGGTTTTTTCTTAAATATTTTTTTAAATCTATAATTCTAAACAGTTGGCTAATGTATTTTTGTTTATATAAAAGTATTATTTTGGAAACTTTTCAATTATATTTTGTGAACGTAGGTTAGTGATTTATTAAATTTATTTTTCAAAACAGCTATTTTTAGACGTTATCAATTGTTTTCTGTAGAACAGTTGGTACTTTTTAATTTTTATAATTGTTTATTATATTTTTTTTACAACAGTACAATTGTCAAATGTTTTTTTTTGTTTCTAGCTAAATCAAGATAATTCTTGTGGTGTTGCTTTGTTTATGTATAGCGTTTGATACTGTATTGTTTCTACATGTGTTTTAGTTATTTCAGTTTTTTAGTTATTTATTTTTTTTAATTTCAAAGTTGTCAAAATTTTATATTTTTATTAACTTTTCTAAAATATACATAATAAACCCCGCTAACAAAGGTATTATTATTAACTTTAAAAGAATTTCAATTGCCTTTTTTGAGCGAAGGTTGATCATCTCAATTATTTCTGTTTTAATTCATTTAATACAAATTTTTTTAAAATTGTTAATTGTTTTAGTTTTGTTTTGAAAATATTAATAATGTAAATGTTTTAAAAAATATTTTCAATACAATTCAACTACTAATTGCTAAATGTTTTAGTAGTAGAGTTTGACTTTTAGTTTTCATAAAATTAATATTTTTGGAAATTTTCAATTGTCTTTTTTTATGAACGGAGGTTGGTGATTTTTAATCGTTTCTTTTTAAAAATTTATTTACCAAATCAAGTATTTTTGAAAATTATTAACTGTTTCTTGAGTGGTTGGTAATTTTGAATTATTTAAATTTTTTGTAAAAGCGTTGATTTTACTTTTTAAAAATTTTCAATTGTTTTTTGTGAACGGGGTTTTTGTTGTATGAAGAAGATTGGCATATTTAAATATTTATTAATTTTTTTATAAATAAGATTTTGGATAATTGCCACATGTATTTTTGTAGATATTGATATTTTGTTTTTATAAAACTAATATTTTAAAAACATTTCAATTGTTGTTTTTTTGTTAATGCAGGTTGGTGGCTTTTAATCATTTATGTTTTTACAATTTTCAATTGCTTTGTTCAATAATATTCATTCTTTAACAAGATTATTTTCTTTCTTTTTTTGTAAACAATTAATTGTTTTCTTAATTTATAAGTGTGTTCTTACAAATTTTTACTGCTTTTTGGAAATCGTAAAATTTTTCTTCTGGAATTTGTAGAAGTTTCTTTTCAAAAATTTTAAAAAATGTTTTTCATAAATTTTTTAACTACAATTTAATTTGGTCTTGTTTTGACAATCAATCTTTCGGAAATTTGTTTTTTTTCAATTTCTGCGTTCTTTGGAAATTTTATTAAATCTCTATTACATAGTTTCTCAGCATGGGGGTAGAAGACCCGGACAAAATTAGATTTGCGAAAAATGGTAAGTAAAATTGAAAGAAGAAGATAATTGATTGATGAGGCTGATAAATGTTGAAAGTTCATCTTCACTATGAATAAAACTATATAATTACTTTCAAAAATATATTGTAAGGCGCTACAATTGTTTCGCCACACTGTGGCTTCTTCAGGCGAACCATTTCTTCGTAACTCAATCAACCAATTTAAGATAAAATCTGTTCTTCAAAACGCTGTCAACATATTTTATACATCTTAAATCTATTTTGTGTTTCCTAAGTAAGTTTGTCAAAGAATAAATAACAATAATGATTAATATTATATTATTACACATATTACCCTAGTGAAGTTAGAGCAAAATCTCCAATGTTTTGACATCACCTCTTTTGGCTCGCCACTAAGTTGACGCCCTTAATAATTATTTTTCGCTCTAGACATATAAATAGCTCTTTCAGACCTGTAGAAAAAATATGTGCCCGTTTTGATGGGCAAGATAACGAAAAAGAAAGCGGTTTCGAGGAATTTCTAATTAAGGATCGGATTCTGAGAAGTGTATTTCAAAAGCGACGTCCAGAAATAAGGCGGTTATAATTGAAAGAAAGGAAGAGTGGGCGTAAGTGATTTTGAGAATTTTAATGTAGGAAAATGTTTTAATTATTAAATATAATAATTTACCAAACGCAAGTTTTTTGTCCCTAGATTTTATACAACTACATAGTAATATTTATAAACAATTTCTAATTAAGGATCAATTTTTATTGGATTGTTTTAAAGTTGTTTATTTTAAAATTCAATTTAATTACATCTAAATGTAATCATTTAATAAAATAGATAAAGGCATGTGAAAAACAAAAGAAATATTTGGGGCTGTTTTGGATATAAAAAACAAAAATTTTTTGATCACGACCTAAGATGGTAACGAGTTTCTAGAATGTGATAACTGAAGTAAATATTCTCTAAGCATTTAAAATACATCTAGGAAGTAGCTTCTTGTTTTGTTTTGAAAGACATACCTATCTATTTCAAAGAAGCTATCAAATTTATTGTTGTTTATCATTATATTTTAGTTGAAATACCGTATGTTACGAAATAAATATCGTGGTTTTAACGCTTTGTAGAACTTATTAAGTAAAACATAAAATCATAATTAATACATGAAATGAAATAGCAACCCAAGCAGTTCTGTTTGTAGGTACGCGCTTGCACTAGAGGGCGTTAGTAGCAAAAATAGCAACTAGTGAAAAGAAAGCTTTTTTGTTCTGTCGCAAAGGGCTCAATGACAGAGCTTGTTTCGCATAGCCTCCACCCTCACCCGATCTTACGCCATATGATTTATACCTGTGGGGGTTCATAAAGGATCGTGTATATCTGGCTCTAGTACCACTATTAATTATGATTTTTAGTTTTACGTAATAAATGTTACAAAGCGTTAAAACCCTGATATTCATTTAGAAACACCCGTGTATTATTATGAACTACACTATCTAACACTAATCATTTTTACTAAATTTAATTTTGGAACTAGTGGATTATAAACATTCCGCTTCCCTGTTTTTAACTGTGCTGCGTTGACGACGCCCAAAATAGGTCGAAACTGGTCCATACCTCGTGTTGACAGGGAAACAATAATTTAATGTTTATAATTCTTTCAATAATGATTCGATTATGAGGCTACTTTTTATTAACTTTAGGTTTAAAGTTTTTAGTCTTAATATTTGGTCAAAATACTCATTAAATAATTGTTTTCTTTTGAAAAATAACAACGTTTCGATTTCGATCCCTTGTCATCATGACACAATGGAGATTTTAATTAAAGACAAGAAACTGAAGCTATTATTTAAATAATAATTAGATAATTGCTTTCCTGTCAACAAGAGCTACGGACAGATCGGTAAAATTGATTATTTATTGAGGTAGGTCAAGAGTACATTTGGTACAATGAATTAATGCTACAATGAATTAATACTACTCTTTAAAAAAATAGATTTGAAAGGCCATATCTTAATTGATTGCAGGTTTTGAGGCTTTATCTCGAAAAATATATTATCTAGGTTTATGTCAAACTTAATTATATTACATAAAAAAATATACAAACATTATAATATATAAATAAATAATCAATTAATGAATTAATGAATTGCATTATTAAAATATTAGTTTTGAAATACACTGAGACCAATAGATTAATATTTTCCTTAAATTTATAATTGTAGGCTACTAGTACGATATCCCAAGAACTTATTTTTGGGGTAGGTCAAGATTACACCAAGCTAATGTATATAGTTTATTGACATAGGTCAAGGGTGCGCTAAATTAAGTAACGGTCTATTGTGGTATGTAAATAATACGCTAGCCCAAACAAATATTTCTTATGGTAGGTCATGAGTATGTTAGGTTGATGCATAATTTATTGAGATAGGTCAATAGTACGCTAATTTAAATAATATTGAAGAGTACGCTAGGTCAAACAAATATTCCTTGTGGTATCAAAAATATGCGAGATTAAGTTAAGTAAAGTATACATTAACAAAAATAGTTGCCTATTGTAGCGAGCCGAGAATAATCAATAATTTATTGAGATAAGCCAAGAGTACGCGACATGGATATCCTCAAAACGACAGTCGAAGAGAGGACCACGAAAGTGTCCACTTGGCTCAGTAGTGTGGGGCTGGAGGTGGCGGCACATGAGACGGGGAGTTTGGCTGTTTACCAGAAGAGCTGGGCGGAGTAAGGGTGAGAAGATCCAGCTCATAGGCCACGAGGTGCCGATCTCTCACAGCTTAAAGTATCTCGGCATCATGGGCGACTCAACTAGATACTCCAGTCGTTACATTAAATATGTCAAATACATGTAGTGTCAAATAAATCTTTAGTATTAGGGAAAAAAGACCATATTTGGCAAAGTATTTTATGAATCATCAATAGTGTCTTCATAAAGCAACGGTCACCAGAAGAATAGAGGACGGGAATGTAAGAACACATATTTTATGAGATCAAGCTTTTCCAAATGCGATCAAAATTTCTGTGAAAAATTATTATGTAAGAATATTAGAAACTTTTTGTTAGCATGTTGGATAAAATAAATAATACCAAATACCTAATATCAGGCTAATGGCTAACTTCGGAGGTCCTCAGAACGTAAGAGAAGGATTTTACTTGAGGTGGCCAGATCAAGGCTCCTTTATGCGGCTGCGGCCTAGGTTAATTGCGTTGGAGCTAGACGTAAGGCCGCGCGGTTAAACCTGGTGTCATGACAATGGCCAAAGCCTACAGGATAGTATCTACAGACGCGGCTGAGGTTCCGGCAGCTACAATACCTTCGGATGAGGAGATCGTTGCCAGGTCCTATAAGCCTATAAGACGATAAGGGCTGGTATGGAGAAGGCTTGAACCAGGAGGGAGCAGCAAGATAGAACGTTGAAAAGCTAGTCAGCTATGTGTGTTACGGGCATTCAGTTTACCTGAACGTCGTAATAAATGCGTAATTATATTTTAATCAATTTTATGAGCTACCCATTGCTCATATTAACAATTTGAATAAATTCCAAATTATTGAAATATTCCAAACAAAAACATTTTTGAAAAGGGGCAGCTGCCAGTGCATACTACCATCAGCAGCAGCGGCCAGCTTGGTCGGTTCCACCGAATCAAGTCTCTTGCCCTTTTACCTCTATATATTGTTTGTTTTCTGCCTTTCTTTTGTAATATATCTTCTTCTTCTTCTGACCTCATGTTTAATTTACACATTCTTCCATTGCTTCTTTAATTTTTTTAATAGTTAGCCGGTGCCCATACGTTGACGTGGCGTGGAAGCTCAAGCAAGTAGCACTTGTGGGAAACTACCTATCTAGAATAGAATAGGAAAGACTACTGCGGTGAGGGCATGGACTCTCCTGAACACTCCTTCGTGGAGTGCAGTGCATAGTGCACTAACAGGGAGGCTTTGGAGGCACCACTAGACGCCAAAGTAAGCGTTGACAAAGTGGCGGGGGGGGGGGAGAAGTGGACTGCGATGGAGTCGTTCGCCAACGCTGTGCTTCGCAGCACGAGGACGATAGCGGCGACTGACGATTGACGATAGCAGTAGCGGACACCAGGTGTGAAATGCGCAAGCGAGCCACTGGTTATCGAAAACAACAGTGAGAAGAGATTTAGTGTGTAGAGTCTATTCAGAAGGAATTGGAGAAGTCCCACAAATCTCTGTTGGAAGAGACGTGCGTAAAGTATTTCTCCTCTAAAAAAAAACAAAGGGTACGTTAACTCATATAATAGTTATAATAATTGTGGTAGGTTAAGAGTACGCTAGCTCCAATAATTATTCCTTGTAGTAGGTAGTTCAACAGTACGCTAGATTTATGCAGATTTATTGATTTATTGATTTAGATCAAGGGTACGTTAACTTAAATACTGGTTTACTGAAGTAGGTTCTTTCTTGCGTTAGGTCAAAAGTGTACTAAATTAATTTATTACAACAAAACCAAGTGTTTAGTTAATCTTCTAATTAACATAAAAATGTTTCACCACGGGTTAAGTGAGAATTTAATCCATCCTTTATACATTAAGTAAAATGTATACGAACTCTCGTAATTGTTTATTGTGCTCTTGCTAAATTCGTTAATAATTTCTTGATATTAACAATAAATTAAAACACTTATTATGTTTCTACCGCGAAACTTTTTTATTTTACAAAAAACGCGTTTGAATTTTTTAATGTTATTATTAAGAAACAATTAGTAAGTGTTTTAGTGTTTAGTATGTGTTTAGTATTCTTATGATTTATCGGATTGATGAGGCTGATACTTGGTGAAACTCCATTATGCAATTATTAAATTAAATTGCTTGGAGCTTTGCAGTCGTGTTTTTGTTTAATAATTCAAAATAATTTTATTGTGATAGGTTAAGGGTACGCTAACTCAAACAATAATTTCTGGTGGTATGTTAGGAATACGCTAGATTATTAGGTAAATTTTTGAGATAGGTCAAGAGTACGCTAACTCAAATAATTATTTTTAATGCTAGGTCAAGATTATGCAAAGTGCTGCATAATTCATTAAGTTAGGTCGACTGTACGCTAACTGAAATAATGGTTTATTGAAATGGGTCAAATGATTCTTTGTGTTAGATTAAAAGTATGCTAGATATTATGTAATGGGTACATTAACTTAAGTAATAGTATATTGTGGTGGATCAAGAGTACACTAGATTAATTAATAACTTATTGTAATAAGACAACGGTACGGTAACTCAAATAGTAGAGCATTATGACAAGTTAAGGTACGCTAATTCAAACAATTACTCAGGGTAGGTATAATAATTGAGATAAGACAAGAGTACGCTAGGTTAAGGCATAATTTCTTGAGCTGGGTCAGTAGTGCGCTAAGTTTAATAGTAAGTAGGTAGATTAATGTATAATTAATATTGTTGGTTTGAGTTTACGTGTAAATGAAAATAACACACAATTTATTCGTTACTTCACGTGTTTATTATTAAGTGCTAAATGTACATTTCGTTCACAAGGTGAATATTATCAATAACAGATTGTTATTGATTGACAAGTGAAGTAAGGAATAAACTGTGTGTTATTTTCATTTAATGTATAATTACTTCAAATTATGTACTTATATTAATAAAACACCGATGTGTCAAGAGGTTTGCTTTAATATGTGGAGCTACTGCTACAATTTTTTCATTTTCTCAACTGTCTGATAAAGGCAGATGGTGAAACAAATGTAGCAGTGTCTCTACATAACAGAGCAAAACACTTTAAACTTCCGTGCATAATGGAGTTTTAGCAAGTAACAGTTTACAGAAGTAAAATCAATAAATAAACCTACCCTAGGAAATCATTACAATTAACCTAACACCTGTAGATTAGCGTACTCTTTACAAATCTCAAAAAATAATAGTTTGAAGTATTGTATTAATATTGTATTGAAGTATAGTATTAAAACTTCAAACTATCAAACTATTATTTTTTGAGATATGCAAAGAGTACCATAGGCAAATGTATAGGTGCTAGGTTAATTGTAATTTTGGAAATTACTGGCCTATTTTTGCTCATTTTGTATGATACTATTTTATGACGTTTCATGTCATTTTGACGTAATAATCACAAATTTTCCCAAACATTTTTCGTGCAGATGAGTTTTACATGTTGTACATAAAATTTTTCAATACTTAAGTTGCGATGATCGAATTTTCTGATCTTTTTCTTATTTAATGATGAGTTTAATGCGGTAGGTCCAGGGTACACTAACTCAAACGATTTCTCCTTGTGATAGGTCAAAAATACGCTAGATTAATACATAATTTAGGTAAATAGGCCAAGGGTACGCTAGGTTGATGCATAATTTATTAAGTTAGGTTGTATTGTGATGGGTCAAGAATACGCTAATATAATTTTTGTGGTAAAATAAGAAAATTTTTTTATCTGGATCAGTAGTATTCTAATTAAAATAGTGATTTATTGAGGTAGATCAAAATTAAGCTAGAGGAATATATAGAGAATTGACATAGTTTAGGAAATATGATTTTTTTAAGACTACTTACAGTTATTATTATTTTAGGATACATAAAGAGCAAGACAGGGTATAGGTGATTACGATAGGCTGTGAGTATTGATTTCCTAGTGGGTTAAAGGTAGGTCAGGGTAATAAATATTAAATTTTCAAAATATTGATCTCTACAGCTGTTTTTACATTTTAGAATTTGCACATAATTGCGTTTGAGCTAGACGTACCGCCGAGCTGTTAAACCTGGTGTCCTCAGTGTGGTCAGAGCCTACAGGGCTGTATCTACAGACGCGGCTGAGGTTCTGGCAGCTACAGTACCTTTATATCAGGAGATTGTTGCCATATGCTCCGCTTAAAAAGCGTTAGAGCTGGTGGGGACAAGGCTCAGTCCAGGAGGGAGCAGGAAGATAGGACGTTAGCAAGCTGATAGGCCAGGTGGGAAGGGGATTGGACAAGGAGGTTGATACCGGCCGTAGGTGCGGCGCGAATATATCCAGCTGGACCACATCTTGGTCCAGCTACTGTCGGGTCACTGTTGCTTCGGGTCCTACCTACAATTGTGAAGGTACCATAGCCTACGTGCAACCACTGCGGTGGGGACGTGGACTATCGTGGAATACAATGCATGGTCGGCGAAGTGAACTGCAGGTTGAGAGTAAAGATTTCCTGGGGTGGGTTAAGAGCAGGTCAGGGTAGCAAACATTAAATTTTCAAAACATTGAACTCTACAGAGATTTTTACATTTTAAAATTTGCACATAAAAGTTTTGAAAAATTTTTGTTTCCCTAAAAGAAACTTCATAAAAGCAAAAAGACGGTTTCGAATTTTCACCAAAAGCTTTTTTAGATCTTCCAATAAAGAATATTAAGCTTCTATTTTTTATTGGAAGATCTAAAAAGCTCTTGGTTCAAAATCAGGTCAAAATCTTTTGTGGTTCTTGATATACAGCACCCACGAACAGACAAATATATACAGACAATTTTTCTTCTCTAAAAATTTTTGATATGGTATAAGGGAACTAAAAACAGATAATTTTCTTTACTTCAAAAAATTTTCACGATTATAATATTTTACTTAAGCATATAAAAACTATTTATGCGAGAATGATTAATATCTATTTAAAAACCAAATAATCTTGCTGATGTCAAAACAATAAACTACGCAGTTTTAAATATATCTAATGCATTAAAGTCAACACAAATTACATACAAAAAAAATGTGCAGACTATAAATCCAAGTGTTATTGTAAAATCGCCCTCGGTTATTATTAAAAGCCGTCCTTAACAGTTGCGCAATCTAAATTGGAACCGCGGTTTTCTAGAAAAGAAAAAACCCGCTCCGCTGGGTAATTACGGGCATTAGATCGCAATCGGAGGGACATGTTTATTGCCATCGCCATTTACGTACAAGACGACTTTCCATTTCATCTACATTGTCCGTGTGTAAACGACCGCCGTCGCGGGTTTAATGGGTTTTTAATCATCGCGCATTGACAAGGTCATGGTTCGGCGGAGTGTGCGAAAAGTTCGCGTGCTCCGGGTGTTTTGGTCGGGCGGCTTTGTAGTCTGGGGCTCTGGGGGGGCCGGAACAAGCCGTTCTGGCAACGGCCCAAAACGCTATACTTGGAGATTCGCTAGAAAACGATTATTTATAGTTCGCCTAGCGGCCAGTGGCCTTCCTAATACAACATGGATGATGCCCGTGACCTACAGCTTCATTCACACCTTACATCGAGCTGCACGCAGGTGGAGGCACGCGCCCGGCGGTCCCGATGGCGATACCTGCAGCACACCTTGCACTCCCGTTACGCGTCATTTTTTTCTTTCTCATCATTGGCGATAAACGGTTCGCGTTATGTCATCGTGCCTAGTGAGTGTTTGGCCGGCCAACAATAAAAATACACATCACAGAAATAGATTATTTGCATCTTTACGCAGACACTTGTGTCCCGCAATGTTTTTGGTTTGCCACAAAAATCTTTCAACTTTGAATAATAATTCTAATCGTAGTCTTTATAGCTATGGTTAGACGTTATAATCAAAATAATAGGTACTAAATAAAATACTGCAAAACAATCATCCTAATCCATTTTTGGTCTTTGTCAGAAGATATATTTACAATATGCATATTTTTACTTTGATAGCTACAGTACTGTCCTAAAGATATTTTTTGGTTATGTACGTATGTTATTTTATTATCTATATTTTAATTAGTTTTGATTGAATTAGTCTTCTGTTAATTTATCTTGTATCCCTTTCGTTCTTTAAAAGTGTTTGATAGGTTAGAAAAAGATAACTTTTGTGATCGTCATTATTTTTACATAGATACCATATTAACAATCTTTTTCTAAAGTCTTATTTCGGTTTTGTGATTAATAAACATCGCTAATAAAGCCATTATTTTCGAAACTCGTACAGCGTACAGAATTTGTGTCTTGAATGTCGCGCGTTGTTCGCCAGCATATATTTTGGACGTGGTGCATGTGAAAGGTAAATGCGATATTAAATTTGATTGATGCGCGTGTATAAGTAAATGCGCGCATTAATTCCGTTAAGTTATTTTGAAGAGATCGTAGATTTGCCGAAAGCCCAACATGCGCCTGCAATATTCTTAATATATTCCAATAACGCGCCAAAAACATGTTTGTGTTTATTTTCGGATTAACCTTCGCGCAAAAATTTTCTCGCGGGAAATATTTATTTCGAACATAATCGAATTCGCAGGAATTCGGAAACACGACCGAATTCACGGCTGTGGCTTTGAATTTTGTATTTCGCATGACGGATTTAGAAGTTTATTGCAGACATATGTGAGAATGTGTATGGATTTTAATGCTGATAGAATTTTTGAGATATTTTATTAATATTTTATTTTTTATCAATAATTTCAGCAATATTTCTTCTATACTATTAAAATTTTTATTTATAATTTTTCTTTGAGATTTCTAAAATTTTCTGGAATTTTCTCTTCTATATTCTTTTAAACTTCTTCAATAGTTTTTCTTCCAGATCTCTAGAAATTTCCCTTCTAGATTTATAAAATTATTCTCGAGGGTTTTCAAATGTTGCAAACATTTTTCTCAAATATTCCAAAAATGTATCTTCTAAATAGTTGAAGAAAGAAAACACGATCACTTTGATCCTGTTTTCTTTCTTCAGTATATTCAAGATGTACTACAAAGCAAACGCCTCCACAATTAAACATTCTAAATAGTTGTTAGATTACAGAAGGATGTTATGATGAACATGTTTTTTTAAATCAAGTGTTTAAACAATAGTTGTTACTACCTCACACTTGTCCCTACATATTTGAATGATGGGGCATGTGTAGGATAAATACAATTTTTTTTTCTAGAATATTCCAAAAATGTATCTTCTAGATGGTAGTTAAATTATAGAAGGATGGTTCGAAACATTTTTTTTATTAAATCACTTATTTTAACAATAGTTGTTACTACATTACATTTGCCACTACAAATTTGAATGATAGGCCAAGTGTAGAATAAATGGGAGGGGGAGAATATAGTACCGTACACTTATCCCATTTTCCTTGCTTTCAGCATCACGATTAAGACCATTTGAAGTAAAAGCACTACAGAATAACGCGGACGTATATATGAAAATCGGACCATGCTACCAAATACACAAACACAGCTCTTGCTGAAGCAAGTGAAGATGCGAATACAGGTTTATCGACAACGAGTGAAAAGTATAATAAAGATAATCACAAACGGTGAAGTTCTGACTCGACTCAATGAGAAATCGACAAATTAGGTCAAAAAATCTTCCAAGCCCAAAAAACCCAACAACACAAATTTATTGATTCTGATGAAGTTCTGACCCGTCTCAATGAGAAATCGAACAAAGTCTATGAAATATTAGGTAATTTCAAATTAAAACACTTGTTTAGTTTAACATTGTAATATTCAGTCAATGACGACCATTCTCAAAGGAATTACAAAAATAACATTGACCGAAACACGTGTCTGGAAACTGAATATTACAATATGAAACTAAACAAATGTTTTAATATGAAATTACCTAATATTATAATTTCGTTTCATCAAGAGTGCAGTGAAGAAGTATATACCGTAAAGTCTATGAAGTCCAAAAACCTAACAACACAAATTTATTGATTCTGATGAAGAGAAAGACGATATAGAGGTGCCAGGATTTTATAGAAGGCAGTGATGACGATTTTGAAGTCGACAAACAAGAAGAATAACGCTACAGAAATCAATTCGGATGACTGAGTTCTTATGAAATTCACCCCTAAGAAGTCCAGATGATATTATATCGGTCAAGGAATAACCTCTGCTGATGTTGATTTGGAAGCGAAGTTTGTACGAAAAGTGAAGTCCTTTGATGCTACAGCATTTGTGATTATACTTGAGGGAAAAAACTCCACAATTCATTATATTTTTGATACAATTATGGAACAGAGTGCTACTATCGTTTTTTTACTGTACAATAATTGTTTCCAGATTTCCCTTCTAGATTCTAAAATTATCTTGAATGGTTATGAGATTTCTGAACAGTTTTTTTAGGATTTTAGAAATTTCTTTTGTATATTTCTTAATTTAGCTTAGGGGTTTTTTAAAGATTTGCTATTAAATTGGTAGATTTTTTTTGGAGATTGTGTGACATTAGCTTAAAACCGTGAAAACTTTCTTCAGATTTTTATAAATTTCTCTTGTAGATCCTAAAATTATCTTGGATGGTTATGAGATTTCTGAACAGTTTGTTTAGAATTTTAGAAATTTCTTTTGTATATTTCTTAATTTAAGGGTTTTTTAAAGTTTTGCTTTTAAATTGGTAGAATTTTGTTTTGGAGATTGTGTGACATTATCTTAAAACCGTAAAAACTTGTTTTATTCTTTATTAGCTTCGTGATGATTGCTACCATATTTAAGCAAATATACACAAAAAACAAACAACACAAACATTTTTGCCGCAGGAATCAAAGGCTAGGTTCACTGCTTTTCAATGATCTTCCACTCGACCTGTCCTTCCACAGATAAGTGATAGTCCTTTTTTGCTTCTAGATTCATTGTTGATTTGTTAATTCAGCTAATATTCTATATTTTGTCACTTTTTAAAGGAAATCATGACATTTTCATTTTATTTAGTATACAACGGATTTGATTAGTTTCTTTATAGATTTTTAGAATTTTCAATAAATATTTCTAAAATATTCCAAGAAATTATCTTTGATTGATGTATTTTCCTAGAACGATCTTTTACGATTTAAAAATTTTGCAACAATTTTCTTCCAGACTTCTAAAATTCCTCTTTTATTTCTTTCTTCTCCTTTTGAATATTTGTTTTGTAACAAAACTTTAAAATAATAGGTTTTCAAGTCATTGATTTGTTAATTGGGCTAATATTCTATATTTAGTCCCTTTTTAAACGAAATATTCTAGAAATTAATCTATAATGTCATCATGACATTAATTTTATTAATTATGGATATGGTTATTTTCTTTCTAGATTTTAAAATTTTCCAAAAACCTTTCTTACAGATTTTTACAATTTTCAATTAATATTTTCATTTCCAATTGAGTTTTTCTCGAAATTTCTAAAAATATCCTTTTTATTTTTCTAAAATTACTTTGCAGGGTTTTAAAATTTACCAACAATGTTTTTCCAAGTTTCTAAAATATTCCAAAAATTTATCTTTGATTGATGATTTTTCCTAGAACAATCTTTTACAGTTTAAAAATTTTGCAACAATTTTCTTCCAGATTTATAAAATTCCTTTTTTATTTATTTATTCTCCTTTTTAATATTTGTTTTGTAACAAAACTTTCCTTTAAAATAATAGGTTTTTAAGTCATTGATTTGTTAATTCAGCTAATATTCTATATTTAGTTCCTTTTTAAAAGAAATTCTAGACACTAATCTATAATATCATCATGACATTTTCATTTTACTAATTATACATTGGATTTGGTTAGATTCTTTATGGATTTTAAAATTTTCGGAAAACCTTTTTTACAGATTTTTAGAATTTTCAATAAATATTTTCAATTTCAATTAAGTTTTTCTTGAAATTTATAGAAATGTTCCTTTTATTGTCTTAAAATTACTTTGCAGGGTTTTAAAATTTACAAACAATTTTTCTTCCAATTTTGAAACGTATTCCAAACATGTATGGTTGATTTTCCTAAATCGATCTTTTACGGTTTAAATTCAAAGCCCAATTCAATAAATTTAACAGAATCTTGTGTGTGTTCAAATTAACATCCAAATATAGAGTTCCTAACGCTCTAAATACAATCCATAATTAATTTTCACTATCTAAAAGTACTATTAACTTTGAAAACGTAAAATAGAATTTCCTTTAAACAAATGGTGTACTAACTTGACACTGTAACAACATTGTAATAGAAAGTTTTGATAATGTTATGATAAATGCGGAATATTACTATAAATTCTGATAATTTTGAGAAATAGTTCAATTGAATTTCAAAAGTAAAACAATGTTGAAATGTGAAATTTAAAAAATTCATACAATATTTATATGGGTTTAATAAAAATATTTCATAATCAGAAAAATATTCTATTAAAGAAACATTTAAAAGTTTTCTTTGATTGATATTTAGCAAAAACTTTTCATTTGTTAATGTACACCCCCGTTTTAAAACAGATGACTCAAAATATTGAAAATGAGTATTTGCTACAATTTTCTTCTAAATTTCTAAAAATTTCTTTTCTATATCTTTCTTCTCCTGTTTAATATTTCCTTTGTAACAAAACTGTCCTATAAAATAATAGTTTTTTAAAAATTTTGGATGGTTTTCATTTTTCTTTAGAGATTTCTTTGTTTTGAGCAATTTATTTTCTATATTCCCAAAATTTTCAAATATGTTTTTCCAAAAAAGTTCTTACCTTATTGAAATTTTTCAAAAAAATCTTTTCCCAATTCCTAATATTATCTTGAAGGGTTTTAAAATTTTTCCAAAATTTATCTTCTATTTTTCTAAATATATTGGCACGCAGTGTCAAACAATAATCAGCCCTTAGGGCATAATGGTCATATTTCGCAAATCATTCTATGAAGTGTCACTAGAAGAATAAAAGGTGAGAATGGAAGAACACATATTTTGTGATAAAAAAATTTGTAAAAAAATGTTTTGTATAATATTAGAATATTTTTGTTAGCAAATTGGATAGAATAAATAATACCCAATAATTAAAAACCAGTTTTTAATAGTTCAAAACAGACATATACACACATTTCACATATTGAATAAGACTTACGTTACAATACTACTCATTAAATCATTAAAACATCTAAATATTTGCTGTTTTTGTTTTAGGCACCTAAAAACAGTTACGGTAATGAAATTAATATTGTACATATACGGTGGGTGGTGATTTGGACATCTATTAGATTGCAGATAGATTTATATTCGATTTAGCACGTAAACTTTTTCCTTGTTTATTCGATTTTAGGAAAAACGTGTTGTTTTATGATTTAAAACTGTTAAAACTGGAGGGTACGATAGTTGGATAATAAATAGTTATTTTTTTGAAAGTGTTTTTGTGCGGCTGTAACCAGTCCATCTATTGCACTTTTGGGTTTTCGATGAAAATACCATAAATGCGAATAATCTATGAAATTGAGTATTTTGAGAACTAAAAAGTGTTAAAATTAAATTGAGGCTATATTTAGAATTTTGAGAAACGTATTGACAAATACATCTATAAATATATTATGTATTAGGGTGCCACAGGGTTCACAATTAGGCCGGTTTGAATAATTTTTTTAATAAATTCTTTCACATATCATTTTGTCATGATCTCGTAGTAATTATGTGATTAGTAATCATTTGTTGATTTAACATATACAAACGAAAATGTGTCGTTTGTTTCTTTATATTAGTTTTTTTGGTTTTGCTTACTAAATGATTTAAATTGGAAGAAGAAAAACTCTTGTTATGTTTTATTTCTTAATTCTCAGGTAATTGCCATGTGTTTCGGTCATGTAATGATCCATAAGGACCAAAACACGTGTCAGTTACCTGAAACTAAAGAAATTAAACATAAAAAAGTTTCACTTCTACCAATTTGAAAATTTGGTTCCATCAAGAGAGTAGCAGAACAAATATCAATTATAAATAATTTAATTTAAATATTAAATTTACACGTTTATTCCGAGTTTAATTAATAATTACATTAATTTCAATTACTAAGCACAACTTAACATTCGAACTTTGATCATAATTACACTCAAATTACAGCCAACAAAGGTCAAACCGTCAACGCTATTAGTTTTTAATATTGATTACAAACAGCTTCAATGCTTTTTGATTACATTTTGTACTTAATAACATACAAGAATATGAGTTATTTGTTATAAACAATATCTTATTTCTGATGTATACCATAGAACCCGCAAAAGTGTTTAATTAAGTTGGTGTTAATGACGTCACCAAATTTTAAATTCGTCATGCGTACACCAAAATTAAAATTCATATTGTTCGCAGCCAAGCGAATCGCACACACAATAGATAATTATCCAAGAACATCAACAACAACAACAAAAAAATCTTACTTTCTCCAGAAATCACTTTTTCCCCAAAACAATTGTTCGCACAGACACAATACCCAAGTACACGCACTCACGGAACGACCGAAGGAGCACGTGCCACCGAACAGTACTTTCAGAAAACTGTTCCCGTAGCGTTACAGACACTTCATTTATTTACCTATTGTCGTAATTAACGAATGAATTATGCATGGGAGCGCTCTCTCGCCACTACCAACGGTATTTTTCTATAAGCAAACTAGTAATATTGCTCGCATGCAACCACAACCACCGACTAACCATCAAACCAGTTCTGAGGAATTGCGAAAAAGGAGACAGACAGAGAGCGAAGTAAGTAAATCAGATCTCTCGAGGATGCACTTTGGCACACGAAGGAGCAGCAACTGGTGCGGATTACGTAATCGCCTCGTAATTGGCCGAATTGCGGTCATTATCGGTGATGTAATTGTGTAATTCGATTCACGGCCGTGGTAGCAACGCTGTTGTCCGGTTAAGAATGGTTTCGATCGGATGCGGAATCGAATGGGTTTGTAATTGGATTCGATGCGATCTATTCAATTACTTACAATAGGTTTATTTAGATGAATAATCGATGTACGTATGAAAACAAACTAATGAATTGTATGTTTGAATACACTATTATAATGCAATTATAGGAAAATAAAAAAAATCTGCAAAAATACCTTAATTAATAATTCCAAATGAAGTAATTAATGAATGAAGACAAAGTATCAGAACAAAGATGATTCTAAAAATAATAATTCTTGTCTATTACTACCTAGTGTAAACAATCTTTCTGTGATTTAGAAAAATAGAAATGTAATGTTATAAAAGATAAAAAAACTTGCCATAAGATTAAATTTTATCAGCCAATATCTTCTTTGATCAAAGCATCAATAGCTTGCACAACATATCTCATATTTATTGCTATCTTTGGAATTAAAATATCATAGGAAGAGGATGATAAGGAAGGTAAGGAAGAAAAGGAAAGGAAATAAAGAAGGGGAATAAATAAATAAGGAAGTGATCTCAGGCATTTGATAACTCAGTATAAAAGCTATCATAATCTTTATGTAATGAAAATATTTCGAGTGTTCATAAATATATATTAACAATCAAGAAGTTATATAATATATTGTCAACGTAGAGGTCATGTACTTGAGTCTTTAAATAATCCATGGTTTACCTTCTTTGGGGTTAAGGGTGAAGATTATTGCTATAAGCCATATGTGGGTAACACTAGACCCATGCAAGGGAAGTGTTAAGAACTATCCTTATCATAAATTTCGCAAAACGGGCTTTGCTTGATTTTAAACGAATAAGGGTGTTTTCACAAGAAGCAAATGTCGGTTTATACCACTTCTTTCTATGTATACCAGGAATTTCCCCATCTTTTGATTAACTGAACCTCAATGTGACCATCTTAAATAAATTCGCCATTGATGTACATGTGCTGTCTCATCCTACTTTTAATACCAAATAGCTTATCTTTAATTTAACAAACTAATGATTTAAAATAAACTCATAAAAAAGGTAATCGGACCTCCTTCTTCATTATATTCAAGATGTAGCACAAAGTAAACGCCTCCACAATTAAATACCGAATTTTTTTTTTTGGTATAGAACAACTACGGTTTTCTTGAATATATTAAATCTGTCATTCTTACCTATCCAAGATATTTAATTAAACGCTTTACTACGAAGGCTGAAGGAATTTTTAAGTGTATCCATGTTATCCAATTTTTGATTATTAAGAAATGAGAAGTAGAAAATACTTTGGCGTAGACTTCAATTTATTAAATTAATTTTAGAATAGAGACAAAGGAATACCTTTTCATTTTTTTATATCTGAAAGTCTAAAGTCTAAAAACCCGTTTTCTAGCTTTTTTAATGAATAAATAACTCAGTATTCTATAAAGTCTATCTGTGGTACATAAAATTCTCCATATATGAAAATATATGATTTTCTTATTATTTCTGCTTTTTTTGAGAATTTATCCGAAATATATTTTGATATATGCTTATAATTCATTTCTGAAGATGTATTAATCTAGGCTAAATAATTGTTTTAGTAAAATTCGTCTATAAAACAACGGGAAATGGAAGAACACGAAAAACGCAAAGAAATAAAATATATGTTATTGAATATAGAAAACAAAGTCGTTTCATTACTTGTTCTTTAAAGTTTAAAGATCTTCTTCATACTGAATAAGTCTAAATATACAGAATACATAATTTGAAATAACATTATTTAAGTTTTAAAGTATTGAGCAACTTTTATAATCAAGGGACAAGCATGAAGGCACTTTTACAATCCAAATGCAACAAGCACTGAACATCATCAATAATTGGTGTCTTCGGGAAGGACTAAGTATCAACCCGAATAAAACGATCAAAGTTCCATTCACGCGGAAGCGGAAGTTGTATATAAAGGTTTCCTCGATGAATGGAATGGATTATGAATGCCAAACTGACATGGAATCAGCATGTCGACAAAATCAAGCAACGGCGTCGCTCTGGGCCTGTCGGCGGCTAATGGGAAACACCTGGGAATTAAAGCCCAAAATTACGAATTTACCAACTTGTTGACCCTCATGTGGGTTCCAGGGCACGGAGGTACTAAGGCAACGAAGTGGCAGATGAACTCGCGAAAAGAGACGCAAATTACACTCTCATAGGAACAGAGCCGTTTTGCAGTCTCCTCATTGCGCACAGAAGAGAGGTGATGCCAAAATTGGAAGACGGAAACTGAAACATTGTCCAGGCCTACGTCAATCAAAATGACTCATCAAACTCGTTCACAGCCATAAGGTGCTTGAACTCGCAACTAACGAGCTGAGAACACTCACCGGACTCATAACAGGGCATTGTGCCATCCGGTACCATTTGTGGAAAAGAGGAAAGCCGAAATTCGTAGGATGAAACAACCGAGCATATACTATGCACTTATCAGTTAATAAAATACTGGCAGAGTATAGGGTTTCAAAAGTGTTTTTATTATTCTACCACAATGTTTCACCGCACAGTGACTTCGTCAGGTAGTTGAAAAAAAAATAACCAGGTTAATGGAAGACGTGATATTGCTTGGGAAGTGATTGGTTAAGGGTAGAGAAATAGATCTGTTAGGCCGCAGTTTACGAGGGGCTAACATACCTCATAATGACCTTATATAACCTGTAGCCTGTAACCTGTATTGAGCAACTCAGTATGTTTTGATGTATTCTTATATTAGTTTTTATAGATCTACTAAAATCAGCGAAATATTTGCTTTGTTCAACATTTTTTAAATAAAAACGGAGAAAAACCAAACAGGAAATTTTTTGGGTCTCAGATATCTATGGACGTATATATTAAATTTTATTCAGTGTTAAATAATAAACATTAACACGCCGGTGGTGGCGCATCGGTTACGGCCCCGAACTGACGTGCAGCAACGTTGATTCGGGTCAGTAGTCGGATGGGTGACCGGTACCATTCACCATTGGGATACAATTAATGGTGCTTTAGAGTGACGGGGGCGATCCTTTAAAGTAACAAGCTCATTTACACACACACAAATACACAAATGACACATGGCGGAAGGACCACGTGGTCGATAGCCTAACACTACTACTACTACTAATAAACATTATGAAAATCTGTTAGATATACAAAATCTGAAAATTTTTGCGGCTACCGCATAGTACCAGAGCGCAATACAAGAGGCTTTCGCCATTATGTGGGCTACCCGGTAATACCGAGGCTATATAGAAAAGACCTCAATAATCGTCATTATGTACCACCAATCACTAAGATGGCTGATGACGCTAAAATCACAATTGGGGCGCCTAGCTCGTAAGGCACTGTTGCAGCCTTATAACCTGCAGATCGAATACATTCCCGGTAGAGCTATCGTCGTAGTTGATGCACACTCCTATCTACCTATGAAAGCGCAAGACATCGCGCTGGCAACAAAAGCACCCCATACAAGCAAAACATTCCCGAGCTTCGGAAGATAATCGATCGAATCCATCACAAGGATGTCTCTACCGCTACAGCCTAAGCGACGATTATGAAGAGCATCGTCTAGATTCCCTTGCTGGCGAGCGTGACGCTGTCCTGAAAAGTTACTATGATGACCCTCAAGGCCACTACGGAGCCGAACAAACACTGCATATAATTACCAGAAGGTTTACGCCGCGATATAATAGCTCACATCAAATTTTGTCCAGAATGCTTGAAATATAAAGCTTCGAACTTGAAACCCGCCTGCCCCGTACAAACACCGAATGCAACAACGTTTCAAGGTGGATCTACTTGGACCTCTTCCCCCCGGCCCGAATGATGATCGATTTGTATTCATCATCGAGGACACCGTAACCCGTTGAGTCGAACTATTTACCATGCAGCGCTCTACCGCCCAGAATTCAGCTTGGTCTCTAATCCACCAGGTCTGCTTACGTTATGATTACCACATCGAACAGAACTCAATTTACCAGCTTCGTGATGAAGCAAATCACGCACAGTCTAGTAATAAAGCACTGCCTAACGTCTGTATACCATCCAGCAGCTAACCCGGTGGAATGACGAAATTGCGAACTCAAATTCCAATTAGCTTGAGGAACTTCCAGCTATTAGATTAACCATCAACACCGCCCTCTGCCAAGGAACCGGATACTTTCCGGCCTATCCAACATTTGGAAGGAACCTTAGAAGAGGTTGGCACCGATCTAAGGACGATTATTGAGTCCGACACTTTCTTCTCCGAGATTACTCCACAACTATTGAGAATCATTGACTGTTTCTCCGCTGTACGAGAACTCAGAAAAAGGAGCAGGACCGATAAAAGGCTTACATCGACGAAAATCCCAAGTTATGTGTTTAATGTATTAATGACATAGTGACAGAAATTTCATCCAATATATTGAAATATTTTGTAGCATTAAGAACCTGCACCAATTTACAAAGGGATCTTGTTAGTTCTTGGATCTTAAAGACAATCACTTCATGGTACATTTCGATATTAAGAATAAATAAAACAATTTTACTACTAGTTTTGACTATATTAGTCGAAACTAGACACTGCAAATAAAGTTTAAAGTGGTATAAAAAAGTAAAAGTGTTTTCTTTATTCTTAATAAGTATCTTGATAATTGGTGTTGTGAAAACCTGTTAATGTTAAACAGTAAAAAATGTAAACGTATGACCTTCACTTGGAAGAAATCTCCAATAATATACGATTATAACTTGATAGGTATCCCTCAAGAGATGTGCGTAAATATCAAGGATCTTAGAGTCACTTTCGATTGCGAGTTAATATTCACAAATCACATCAAATCTATATGTTCCGAGTCGTACAAGATGTTAGGTTTTATTAAACGTTCCTGTGGTACTTTTGAAAACCCAGGTATACTTAAACTGCATTTGATCGTTTCAAACTGAAACTAATGGAATGGAATATTGTAGTCTAATTTGGTCGCCATATTATCAAATACATGTTGCCTCACTAGTGAAAATTCAAATGATTTTTTACGTTATTTGTACTACAATAGATGGATTCATAAACCAACGACAAATGCAAAAAGCACTAAAACAAGGATATTCAAGTCAATATATAGACCGGTGCTTACCTATGGATGCGAATCGTGGACGCCAACCAAGAGACAGGAAAGCAGGATACAAGCAGCTAAAATGAAATATCTAAGAAGAGCCAGAGGAGTGACCAAAAGTGATAGATTGAAGAACATAGGAATAAGAAACGACCTAGTAATACACTAGACTTCATAAAAGAGAGCAGTTGCACTGGAGGGGACAGAGAATGAAATAGCACGACAAGTGAAAGAGTATGGGGAAAAATGAAACGATGTAGACCCAGATTATCATGGGAGCAAGTGATGACAATAGCAACAGAGAAGAGGAATAACATGAATGGAAGCAAAAAAAGATATCGGAAAATAGTCAAAAGTAAAAAATATTTGTGAAGAAATAGGGAAAATGGGTATTAGATTATATATATGTATATATACAAATGTGAGTGTTCCGCATCAAAGATCATTGCGGTACTTCGTGCTTTATATTCAGTTTTGCGTTTTACGTTTTTTACCATCATCCTACTGCATAAATTTTGTTTGTAAATAAAAAATTACCGCATTAACACATGCACTTTTTAATTGTGCAATAAGATTTTAGGTTAAAAATGATATTCAGTGAGCTCTATAACAAGTTTATTATTGAAGCATTCGAAAAACATGCAAAGTAGAAGGAAATTAGAATTATTCCTATCAACAATGTGAAGAACATTTTCATGAGCAATTTCTTGATCTTGAGTTCTGTCACACCTAACGGGTGGTAGGTCGATTCTTACATGTTGCAAATAAATGAACTGACATTTTTAATGCACATTTAGGTTATGTTTGACAATTAACATGTCAGTTCATTTATTTGGCACATGAAAGAATTGACCTACGTTTTTGATTCCAACGCCACTCGGGACTGCAATAATTGTTGGACACCCGTTACTTTGTACAACATATTCGCCGTATTGTTAAAAGATTCCATGAAACCGGCAGAGTTTCCAAAAGAAAATCTACAGGCCGACCTATTGTCCTTACGAAAGCAGTCATTGCAGATATTCAGCAAAGAATATATGTGAGTCCGAAGAAATCGCTCCGATGTTTATTTGGCTTAATGAATTTATAAGCAATGACAATTTGTTAGACTTGTGAAGAAGCTGGGTTTCACCATAGCGGCTATGTGAACTCACAAAACTAGAGAATGTGGGCTGCAGAGAACCAACATATTTGTGTTGAGGCTCCGTTACATCCTCAGAAAGTGGACGTATGGGTGGCAATGTTAGATGGCTCTATTTTTTTATGACAATATTAACTCAGCTAACTTATCAATAATTACTCTTAAATCCTTTTATTTATCTTGATGGTGAGCTGCAGCAAGGATACTTTCAACATAACGGAGCAACTGCGCATACTGCCCATGTAACATTAAATCACCTACGGTAGTTCTTCGAACATAGGATAATCAGCAAAGATCTATGGCCTCCAGACTTGACATCACTGGATTATTTTTTATTCTTTTATTTAAAAAATAAAGTGTATGCTAAACGACTCCGTACTTGACAAGATCTACGAGATACAATAACAGAAGCGGTTCACAATGTATCACTTGAAATTCTGATAAATGTCTTCAACAATATGAAACGCCGGGTATATTCATGTTTGGACCAAAATGTGCAACAATTTTTCATTTTTTTCAACAATCAATATTACTTTTTTTTATTAAATAAAAAGTTACATTTATTTCTTTAGGCAATCCTTAAGAACACCTAAGGCCTGGGATTTCTCACCATAATCTTTGATAACAACACAAGAGCAACCAACCACCTTCTTGGCCTTGCTAGTAATTTTTTTTTTTTTGCAAAGTCCAGTCTACTCGTCCAACTTCTTGTTAATATCTACCTTGATCAGAGAGACTTCATGCTTCGAACATAAAACAGACACGAGTTTTTTGTACATTGGTTCACCGCAGCTTTCAGCCAGAATGTATAGTTCAGCTTATCTTTTGTCCAATCTTTAAGAGAACATCAAAATAATTGTTTTTTCAAAGGTGGAAACAAAGTGGCGACTCTTAAAACTTGAGTTTTAAATTAAATTACAATTCGGCGGTAATAATAATTATAAAAATGATGACCTTCAATATTTCAAAATGATTCAATAAATAATGTATCTCGAGAAATTGAGTTAAAACTATTTTGACGACAGCCTTCTGCAATTTAAAGAGAGGTGAAAGATATTGGAGAAGTTTACCTACAGAATTATTCAATTATCCATTAAAATAAGAGATGAGATGCAGGTCCAGGATAAAGACTGACAGTTGATGAAGATTAAGACAACAAACTTTAACATGGGAAGTGTTTATCACTTACGTCTAAGAGATAAGGGTTTTAATGCTGTGATTACATGTCAACTAAATCAACAATTCCAAAGGAAGTTGAAGATACAAAGACCTCAGACCATACCTCTTTTTGTGGAATTATGCCTATAAAAATATGAAGTATGGGAGTAGCGACCCCACGTACCCGAGCCAGTACACTGCACACACACTCACATCACACACACACAATGCATACACACTCACATCACACCACACATCAAAGACCCTACACCCCGTGAAGTAATGCCAGGCAACGGTTCCGCGGGGTGGCAGGGCGACTTGGGGAGGTGGTTTTTAGTGGGTATACCTGTTCCAGGGAGTCCTACACTCTGCCTATAAAATATGTTCTGGGGAATCCCAACCTCCGTCTATAAAAGATTTTCCACCTCCCAGCTACAAAAAAAGGTTCTATAAGGTTAGATCAGATAGGTTTAGCTAAATTAAAAAGTCCTAA
Source organism: Ontholestes murinus (assembly GCA_963969525.1). Classification (NCBI taxonomy): domain Eukaryota; kingdom Metazoa; phylum Arthropoda; class Insecta; order Coleoptera; family Staphylinidae; genus Ontholestes; species Ontholestes murinus. The sequence goes on from OZ018396.1 coordinate 50,043,497, forward strand.
GTGGTTCAAACAGAAATCCAAAACACTACGATTGCTTTATTTACACAAAAATGAATCTTGAAATGTAGGTATATATACTCCGATATCGAAAATCCAATGAATAGGTTATGTTAGTTTAGTTAGTGTATAGCTTCACTAAGATTAAAAATCCGAAAACTTATTTGCGTTTATTTTTTTAACACACTATATTATTATTATTATTATTAGACCTGTTGCTCCTTGAAGAGCATAAGATGATGATTCCTCAGCTGGTTTGTGGACAAGGTCGCTAGTCTGGTATATTATATAATCTAGTATTAATTAAAGTAAGATTTTATCACCAACATATAATAAACACTTTAATGCAGGAAATGCAACCGCATTGTCCCATTAATTTTTCAGAAAATTTATAGTCTAGTTTGTAGTCGGGCCGGCAAATAACGGTCCCAATTTTTTTAATTTTCAGAGCCAAAAGTTGTTCAAAATATAAATAGTTTTTCGGTTTAATCTTGGATAAAGTGCACCCGAATCAATTTATGCCGAAATACGCTGCCAGTAGATTTCAACACCAACATCTGCTGAATGTTCTTGTTTGGCAAGGAATTGATGATAATAATTTTAAAAGATTTCCTTGAATTTTCAGCACACCGACAGAGGTTACATTTATTTCGATGTCCGACATTTATAGGTGCTATTATAACATTACGTATAAGTCGTAAGGTAATAAAACTAAAAAGCTGCAATAAAATAATAATAAGTGAAATATGAATTAAAATTTGTTCGCAAATATAATTCAAAAAGATAAAATGATAATCTAATTTAATGAATAATTTAAAGTTTTTTTCCTCATTACTGTTTGACGTATGTTTTAAAATTGTTGTAAATTAAAAGATACCCTGCATAAAATGGGGAGAAGGCCGAAAACAAATGTCATGGTTGCGAAATATCAAATAATGGGTCTGACATGAGGATAATTCAAAAACTTTTTGAGACAGCAAGAAAGAGCGATGAAATGAAACATGTTATCGCGAACATTCATCATTAGTGGATAAGAAGAAGAAGGATAAAATATGCCCATATAATCTCTCTCGCATTTTAACTAAGATTATTTGAAAAACAACTTTAAGATAATGTTAAATTTATTCGTTTTTATAATTTCCATTATATTTTGTAAGCATCAAGATTATCTATCCATAATTCCACAAATTAATCTAAAAAAACCTCCCCTTTTCCTTTCCAAAAACCGAAAATCCCGGTGATCATTAACTGCACTCGCATCGCCCCCCTTTATAATGGCTGACCGCAATGTAAATCCGGCCCAAGCCCCAAACAGGAGCTTTATTTCTATATAGCGGGACGCATTCCCAACACAACAACGAATTTAGTAGCTTAATAAGAACAAAATGGGAATGAGGTAACCTATAAATAGGGACCTGATTCATTTCAGTTGTCTTCTTCGCGAGCGAATAACTCAAGGTGCATTAAACTATGGGCACATGTGATTCCAACACCTTCAAGAATGCAAAGTGGTAAAGGGGGATCTATTAATACGTCCGGACGTGATGTGGACGTGCGAATCGACGTGGTTATCCATAAAAATAATTTTGGCATTGAAAGGTAATAAATAATGATCCAAAAATTATTGATCAATTGATCAATTTCATTTAGGATATTTTTTTTCCAATGAGTGCAATAACCTTTGAGTGCTTTAAATAAAGCAGTGCCATTTTTAATCTTCGATTATTGGCAATTAAACGAGTTATTTATGAGTTGGCATCACAACTGGACATTAAGCTCTTGTTAGTTTTCAACATTTATACATGTAATCTCATGGGCTTTGATGATGCCATTCTTATTTACTGAAAGAAAGTTAAACAAGAATATTTCTGTTAGTTCAAAGAAACTATTACATCGTCTATAGGATTAATAAGGATTAAGATTTTTGCTATATATAAAATTAGATTGGTGTAATGAACTCAATTTAAATACTTGATGATTTTATTTTAAACCTTATGTTCGTTTCAGTTAAAAGTCAGAATTATAGATATTTATTATGTTTCAATAAAAAACAAACCTTAATGTAAGTTTTTAATTAATTTGGGCGTGCACTTGAATGTTTATTTTTCATTTTGAATACTAGTGTTTGGGTGGACGTTATTTTCGGTCAACAATGACGTCTTTAAATTTCATAAAAAAAAATACATAAGTAATTTCGTTGTGCAATGGTTGGACTAACGTTGGCTTGTAACCAATTAATGGAGATCGGCTTGCTTGAAAGGATGGTTAGTTTGAAAAAACGTTCGAAAACATGTTACTTGAAACGCGAGCCAAGAATTCGGAAATACAATGAAACTGTTAACGTATTTATATTCGTTTATTTAAATTATAAGAAAAAGGAGTACGATAAAAAATGTATGTATGTTTTAATCTTGAATTTCTAATAAAAAATGTGTGTACATTTTCAATCTTAAATTGGACCGTTAATAGAAGCTCATATTGAATTAATATTTCTTAATCTTACCAAATACACAGTATAACCTTCTTAGACTTTTTTCTTAGCTTGGTGATCATTTAAGCTAGCTTACTACAACGAAATTTTTTGAAACATTTTTTAAATCGCTGGATAGTATGACATGATGGTATGGCGGAAACTCTCAGAAATTGTTACTTCACTCAATATATTAGGTATTGGGGTATTAACATTTGCTCTAAATTTATTAAATAATAAGTTGATGTTACTTTGGATGTTTCATAGAATATAATGAATAATTAGTATATTAAGTGATTTATTTAATTAATAATAATAATAAATGTCTTTATTCACATTTTTCCCTTTTACAATAATAGTAATTACATTTTATGATCTATTTGTTAAGGGGCTATCGGCCATTGGTCTTTCGGCCCTTCATATCTTCATTTATAATAAGTAAAAAATATATAGATTTGACTTTAACAATTGTTTAGCCACACTATTGCTTCTTCTGACGAAGAAATGTTGCGAGTCTTAGTAGTAAAAGTTCTTTAAAAGTTATAAGTATTTTCAGAGCAACATTAAAGTGGCATCTATTGTCCAAAACGTTGCACTAAGTTTGCGTAGTTGGGAAGATAACCACCGACAATTATAGAGAACTGTCAACAGCGACAATTTTACAAGGACAATGTAGAAACATTGAATTATTGTTTCTCTGCCAACAACAGCCATAGACCGGTTTCCATCGAAGACAGGGAAGAGAAAAACCCTGTTTTCCTTCTTACAACTTCTGAGATCCAAAATAAAACGAAACCAGTCTGTAGCAGTTATCGACAGGGAAACAATAATTCATCAATTTTTCAGCGTTTTTTACTTAGTAAATTTCTATACGATTAATTTTAATTTCTTTACCTTCTTACTTAAATTTTCTTATTAATAGAGATTGAAAGAACGTTTCTTGTTATCTGCTGCCTTGAATAACTTAGCGTAAATGCATCCAAACCAGTTCCTCAGGTTAGAAAGTCACGACATTCTCCTGTTTTTCAATTGATCCTTAAAGCTTCCTTGAATTTGTAATTTAATCACCTTACATCTGTTTTAAATTTTGTCGCAAAGATATTCAAGTTTATTTTTTGTATTATGATATGATGACTAATGAGGTGTAACTTTTCTATGAGAACATTATGATACTAATGAAGTCAATCAAGAAGGAAGAGTTGAACATCATAATGGGAGACTTTAACGCCAAAATTGGAAATAAAAAAATCCATGATATTATAGGCGAGTTCGGATTGGGCCAACGAAATGAGCCAGGAGAACATCTGATACAATTATGTACCGAAGAAGACTTGGTCGTCGTGAATACCTGGTACAAAGTCCTTCAAATAAGACTGTATACCTGGAAGTTTCCCCAGGACAACTCAGAAAATATAGATCGATTTCATTCTAGTTAGCAAAAGATGTCATAACAGTGTCCACAACTTTTGCACATATCCAGGTGCAGACATGGGAAGCGATCGTTATTCTGTAGTGGCAAACATTAGACTAATATTAAAACGAACAAAGAAGAAAATACGTCACAAAAGAATAAATATGCAAATGCTAAAAGACCAATCCACAAAATTGCTAGTCCAAATAGAACTAAATAATGTTCTGAAAAATATACGCTTAGGAATTATGAAAATATAGAAGCAACCTGGACATCAATAAAGAAAGTCGTTAATACATCGACTGAGAAATATTTACAAGCAAAGAAAACGACGAAAAAGCAAATATTGATATTGAAGTGACGAGGCTAATATTTGGTAAAATTCCATTATATTTGCAAGGTGAATAATACACTTTTTTTGTAATTTCACTACTTTTAATGTCGCAGTTCCAACACTACAAAACAAGTGTTTTATTTACCTTGCAAATATTGATGACTGAAAACATCCTTGAACTTATGGAAAGAAGAAGGCTTGAAGAATAGAAATCATCGAAAGGTTATAGGCACTTGAATATGATAATTCAAAAGGAGATGGGGAGAGCAAAAGAAAACTGGACACGAGAACTATGTGTCGAAATCAAGAGCTTTACACAAAATAATGGGTACGCAGAGAAGATCTCAAACATGGTCATACAAAACCTATGTTTAAACCATAGAAGAGCCAATAAGTATGGAAAAGTAACGTTCAAGAATTATTTTACGAAAATAATCCTGAATTGGAACAACGGAGTCGATCAACCAATCAACTCCTAAGCATTCTAAAAAGTGAAGTCGAATATGCCATCAGGAGAACAAAATCAGGAAAGGCCTGTCAAACAGACGACATTCCATCAGAATTCTTGAAACTGAACTAGTATATCTCTTAATGTAAATAAACACATTTTCCACAGAATAGTTAAAATCCACTTTTGAACCGATGCCTAAGAAGCCAAAAAGCAAAAAAAGTTCAGACTTATCAGCATAATGAACCGTACTTTAAAAATATTTTAGAGTTATACATACTCGAATCCTCAGAAAATGCAAAGATAATAAACGAGAGACACAATTTAGTTTTTGGAATGATTTGGGTACCAGAGATGCAGTGACTAGACTAAACGTTCTCACACAGAACTGCTCGAATCAAAGAAAGGACTTATGCTTCATAGACTTTACCAAAGCGTTCGATACTATAAATCATTTAAACTAATTAGACTGCTACGGGAGTACGGAGTACATGAACAGGAACTACAGGTTGTAGATAATCTCTATTTGAAACAAACAAGAGAGGTAATTCAACACCAAGAAATAGAGAGTGGCAAATTTACAATAGCTAAATGCATGAATGCCTACTCTCTTCGCTATTATTTAATATATACAATGTCAATGGATTATTAGTAAATAAAATTCGCTTCGCCGACGACACAGTACTAGCGGCTTGTGAAGAGGACCTCCAGAACCTACTGAATAAAGTAAACAGTATTAAAATCAAAATGGAAAAAACAAAGATAATGGTAATAACAGAAAACCTTGCCCAAAACATGTAATATTGGCCATGCTAGAACCCAGCAAGTCGCAAAGTTCAAATATTTCGGTTATTGAGACTATGGATTCCGATAAAGATCTAAAAAGTAAAATCGAGATCGCGAGAGAGGGATTCATGAAAATGAGAAAACTGTTAACTAATAAAGACCTACTATTTAGTATGAGATACTGAATGGCGAAATGCTACATGTGGCCCTTGCAGCTATGCTGCTATATGGCATAGAAGCTTGGATGCTAAAATCATCCACTATGAAGAAGATAGAGGCCTTCGAAATGTAGATGCTGCGTCGTATGCAAAAAATATCACATCGAATGAAGAAGTCCTTCGAAGAGTGGGCTTAGAGTGGAAATCCTACTCAATATCAAAAAGCGAAAATGATTGAGGCACGAACGCTGCGAACTACTATGCCTGATAATCCAGGGGAAGATAGGCATTGGAATGAAGAGAATGTATTGGATCTTTTTATTTTTCTACAATTGTTTTGCCACACATTTTCTTAAAAAAATATAGTGGCTTCCTTGGTTACTATGCCAGTCAATGAAATTCTGAGAACGCTCCTGTAGTACCACATTAAGCATTCTTCTTTTCTTTTAAGTTCTATTTACGTTCTGCCTTCATTTTTCTAGATGAACTAGAGCCATATAAAATGCTTCGAAATGTATAACACTTCAATACTCTAGTTCTAAGATGTAGTATTACCAACCATGCATTGCTATCCGATTTACCGTCATGTTAACTGAAAGTTTGTAACTACTGTACTGATACACCCTTTATAATTTAGTTATTAAAAATGTATGTTTGGTCTAGATTGAGAGTTTTGTCGTGGTTATAATTTTAGTTTTCTTCATGTTAGTGTCTAATTCATATTTTTAGTGGGTAGGTAATTAATGTTTCATTAGCTGTTAAAAATCTTCTATGTTATTAGCTATGATATGCTTATGTCATACGCCAGCAAATGCCAAAATATTGTTTGTATGGCAAAAAAAAACGTCGGTGAAAAATAATTCCGTCATCTGAAGCAAAAGAAGGTCAGATTGGAAGAACACATAGTGAACTCCGTCTGAAAGTCTTATGACCCAAATTTTAGTAATTACTAATGTATATTTTATAATTTTTATTTTTCTAACATAAACAGGATATTGTAAAGTATAAGTATAAATATATAAATAAATAAATAGTATGCGGTTGGTAATTATCCTTTTATATTGCTTCTTCCAAGAGGCTTTCACGAATTCAGATAGCAGAGCAGACTTATCTAACTTTTCACTATATATTAACTTGACTCAGGTCTCTTCCTTCTTTAAATACTTGATTGTAGAGGCCTTTACTTTTTTGTACATATTTTATAACTTTAAATAACAAAAAATAAACTAATCCTCTTTTGAATTTCGCTATTTTTCTATGTTTCTTCTTTAGTATCAATAGCAGTTTCGAGTGTTAGATTTTGTCAAAAGGTTTTTGGAAGACGATATCTTAATACATTACAAAATTTGCTCTGTTCTCATACCCCTTCTAAATTCAGAACTTCAGTCTTCTTAACACTAGTACTTCTTCTAGTTGTATATAGATACGTTTGTGTATTATTCTAAGGATTAAAATTATAAGGATAATAATTTTGTAGCTTAAGTATTTGCTCTTATTTTGTCACAAATATTGATGTTGGATCTGGATCTGGATTTATTAGATGGTATTGAATAGCGTTCTGCTGCACGTAGGCCCCAATGGACTTTTTGTACATCTTCCCATCCTAGTCTTCATATCTTGCTATGGTCAAGCCAATAAAAGACATTAGTAAAAGCCAGGAAGAGAGGCTCTTAAGATGTCTGATGACTGTAGGTATCCCTTTTCCATTGTGGATAAAAACGCGCAGTCTAGAAGCACATGCTCACCACTTTCCTCTTCCTCTTCACACCCTCTGCAGGCAGGAGTAGATTGTAGTTTTAGTCTGTTCAGGTACGATCTTAATTTGCCATGTCTTGTTAGGAGCTCTACAACCTTCCCTATGTTTTCTCTGTACAATTGCATACAATATCTGGCACTTTTAGTATTCATTGTAATGAAGTTTTTTGAGACCTTAGAGCCAGATGTGTTATCCCATCGTTCCTTGTGGCATCTGATTGATGCATTTTTTAGTAGCGTAATCAAGTTTAGCACGGAGTGCGGCAGAGTGGGGTCCGGTCTACATATTGTCCGTCCGGATGCCTCTCTCGCCAAACCATCTGCTATTATGTTACCTCTGCTGTTTTTGTGTCCTTCTACCCAGCATAGGGTTACCTTGCTTTCACGAGCTACTTCTTCCAATGCTTCACAACATTTCAGCGTTAATGCTGAGGTAATTTTATAACTACTAATGGACGAAGTTGTTGCTCTGCTTTCCGTTATGATGATGATGATGTATATGTTTTTCCCTTGATCTTCATGTCAAGTATACCCACGAATTCTACCGTTGTTTGTGCTCATTATCTTACCTAGTGAAGTACTATTTTTCAGGGACAAGTTTAAGCAGAAAAAATCCAACAGCTGTCTCTGTTTTCGTTGACGACCAGTGTATATATGAATGTCTTTTTAGAGAATATATATTCTACAGAATATATATTTTTGAGGGATATTGTCCACCGGAATCATAATCTCGGGATTTCTTTTCCTAAAATCCTCTAAGATTTTGTGGAATTCACCTCTTCCGTTGCTTACAAGTCATCCCTTTGTTGCTCAAAGCCTTATAGCCGCCGCTGCTTCCTGTTCTCTAATAAATATGTGCAAGGGTGGCAGGTGCAGCACGGCTTCCATAGTCGCTGTTGGTATTGATCTCATGGCTCCTGGCGCGCTCAAAAGAACGCATTAATTCTTGTTGTTATCCAGCTTTTATTCTTAATTTATAAGTGCTGTTAGTTCCATTAAGATATAATTGGGCCGAACATATTAAAAATGTTTAATGTCTCATTAGAATCTGAAAGTGTCTTCTAATAGTTAGATACACGTGTATTTCTGGTTGGTGGGTGCTTGGCTGCTCAGGATATAACTGGCTTCACAGGTTAAGTACCTGGTAGTTATCCTAAATCCTAAACTGAATTGGAGTAATCTTTAAACCAAGGTACAGAACGCGGTATCGGAGAGTCGTTAGGAGATTATGGAAACTATCACCCAGAATCACTAAGTGGCTGCACGCACATTGCCGTTGTAAGACCGACTCTAGCACATGCAGTAGTTGTATGGTGGCTTAGGGTTAAACTCAAAACTATAATAAGTAAAACAGCATTAAGTCTAGCACCGACGTCAGTAATGGAGGCGTTATTTTAACTTTTTTACTCTGTATTTATTTATACAGCGCTAAGACTAGGAGATAACGGCCTGGGGTGTCCAAAGACGGACCAAATTAGGTATAGGACAATCCTTGGAAGAGTGATTCAGAGGTACGCTCTTCTAGAGAAGTGTCAGGACCATGCTACTCCGACCTCCGTCTTCGAAAGACAATACACGATACAAAACTGTAAGGCTTCTGAAGCTACCGTACACATATTCATAGATGGAGCAAAACAAGAATATTTAAGCATTAAGACTAGCAACAGGTGCAGACGTATATTGTACCGAATTGAATCTGGAACTAAAAATACCTCTGGAGGAACACTCTACGATCATCTAGGCGGAACTCACAGGAATACATGTTAGTGCCCAAAAAATAAATGAACTGAGAATAAAAAGAGAAAACATCTGTATTCATATAGATAGTAAAACCAATCTTCTTAACACATCCCAAGGCCTCATCAAGAAAACAATATTAACAACTTGTTATTAACTCGACTTCTGGCGATGAAGCACAATCAAAAGCCACTATATATCAATGGTATAAGGAATTTAATTGTGGCCGTAGTTTGCTTAGTGATTGATTTCGTAAAGGTCGTAAAAACGACTGCAGATCCAAAAAATATTGATACTGTACATGAACTGATTTTGGAATATTGTTATATGACTTACGGTCGTCTGTTTCTTCGAATGAAACCGGACATTTGGCAACTGTACCATTAATTCAATTTTGGACGTTCAATTCTGAATGGTACATAATCATTTGTTTATCAGAAATCTTTGAAAAAAATTAAGGAAACCAACCGCGGGTGACACATTATTCCACACATTTTTTACTTTGTTTGTATAACTGAAATTTTATTTTGGGGCTGTAGTTTCAATACATTAGCGTAAAATTTTCAAACCGTAAGTAAAAATGCTTCAATTAATGCGGTGTACTGGCGTTAAAGATGGCGGTGTATAACGGAAGTAGAAGCTTCTATAGTAAATGAGCATTATTCTCCACCAGGATAATGTGAGAGCTCGTAGATCGCCGGTAACACTCTGATAAGAAACTTTGTAAGAAGTGAAAAAGTTGAATTGATAAGTAATCCACCGTAAAGCTCACATTTGATTCCCGAAAATCAAAAATAAATTACGAGGTTAACGTTTTTCGACACCTAAAGAAGCAGTTGATGCGTTCAAAATGCATGTTTAAAGGTACCTCAATTAGAGTGGAAGAAGTGCTTTGAAAATCGGTTCAAGCGCATGTAAAAGTGTAATAATCTTTATAGAATATACAAGAATATTTGAAACAAACAATAAACAAATGTACGAAGATTTTTTTTTGTTATTCATTCCCAAAATATAAGAGGAATCCCTCGTATATTAATATTTTAAGCTTGCAAAAATATATGCACAGAATATGAATACATGGATTTGTAAATAAGACTTTTTTGTTCCATAATTAATTTATCAGTTTCCTGACATATATTTTGACAATTACTTGTCATTTTCAAAGGTGTCTTTCAGTTACAAATCCACCCCTATTATTATATACTTGATTGTAGAGGCTTTAACTTTGTGATACATATTTTATAACTTTAAATAAAATAAAATAAACTTTGTTTATATCACACACTTTATTATTCTTAGTGACTATAGTTTCGACACAATTTAGCTGGTCATTATCAAACTAAATGATTATATTCCATCAAGAATATAGCAGCGAAAGAATAATTTTTAATATCATTATTGTAACTATTAATAATTTTCATGTTCAAAGTAGCCAGTGGCTATCCTCTTGATTACGACGATAACAACGTTTACTATTACCATAAATACTCCCTTATCAATACGAAAATCAAACACACTATCTGATCGTACTACAAGTACCATAAAACGCATTAACATTAAGTGTCTTTCTCTCTCGTAAAAACAAAAAAAAAACGAAACACTATACTGGTAATGAACAGGGGCATGCTTTTATGGCCGTTACACTTTATGATTTTCTCGACGAAATTGGCCTATAAAATCCGAGAGATACGTAATCCGATATAGATGCCATTTTACCTCGTTATTATTCCTGTTTGAGTAATAGGGATCAAGTAGCTGTAACGCAATTTTCCGTTGCTTAAACAAAACTAAATGCTAATCCGGACGCACAGTTAGATTTCCTCTATTTTTTTTTTAAATGGAAATCGGTGAAGTCGGTCATTTAAATGCGCGTTTACCGCAAATACAGGAAGTTGGCAGATTTCTTCTATCTCGGGTGCATTCGAAAATCGATTGATCGTAGTAGATTTAAATGTGTGTAGATATACATAGAAATAAAATACTTCTGAACATTGGAAAAGTGTTATTATAAGAATATATGTAATAAAATAGTTTATTAACATGTGAACATGAATACTTATGCTGCGATCAAAAATTGAAAATATCTTTTTAGCCGTGCTATTTTCGCTGCAGCAATTCCTGCCAAATTGTGCCAAATTCAGATGTTGAGTTTATTGGAGATCATGTGTACACCCGCCTACGTCCTTTTTTAAAACGTAGTTGTAATAAATACGGTATTTATTGTCGTGATATATAACGCATCGGCTTTTTGGCAATTTGTATGATTCACCTTAGTAAAAGTTAGTTGTTGCTCATAAATATTACTACAATTATTCATCTTAGAAACTCACATGTATTACATTTAAAACATAGAAACTAAAGATTTAACTTTATTGGTTATTAGTCGATTCGGATATATTATTGTTTCCCTCTAAAATATTGTTCATTTGTTTGTTTGTCAGCATCTTATTGAAGATAGGGAAAAGGAATTTTACTTTGGAGTTTTAAAACTATAATTGTTTACTGAGTAATAAAGAGAGAATTTGTGGTTAAAACATGGTGAATTTCTTAATTCAATGTGCTTAGTATTTTGCTTCTCTCAATTTCATGAAATCATCAGAAAAAGAACAAACGCTAAATTTTAATTTTAAGGTCTGATTAAAAGAACACAAAATCCGAAAACTGCTTTCTAAAGCGTTGTATCAATAACAACCATATTATTAATTCGTCTCAGTTTAGATGAAAAAAAAAATTATTTGGAAAGTTTCCATATAAGAAGGCTCTAGTAATGGTAAAACTAATGATATCCTGAAAATTTTAAACTTTACCCTCATAAATACCTTTATTGTACTATCTTCGAAATAATTCAAATTGAACTAATATTTTCCTGTCAGCAATAGCTACAGACAATTTTAATCTGTTTTTGATATCATTATCTCCGATGGCTGATGATGATAGGGAAACATAATTTTAATACGGAGTTTCAAACTTCCAACTTTAAAATATAATTATTTCCGAAGGATCTTCAGAATATTTTGCTTCTCTCTGCTTCATGAAATCACCAGAAAGAGATGAGCTAAACACTAAACATATATTTTAAGGCTTGATAATAAGAACAAAAAATACAAAAACGTTGTTTGCAAAACATTATATCGATAACAAGCATATTTTTGCGCAGTTTCAGTTGCGATTTATGATCAAACATAGCCAATTATGTACTCAATGTTGAACAGCTGTGGGTCTAAAATATTCCTAACTAAAGGTAAAATATCGCCGAGAGGAAGCAGGATACAGATACGGTATGTCAACGGATCTTTTTCTAGTAAGCACGTTTCTGACATATACAGGGTCCTCCTAACAGTCTCAGAGTATTGGGCAACGTATATTTTGTAGTCTGACAATTCAGGCACAGAAGTTTCACTGTATTTTCCAAACCTCAGCCACTGGGTTATTGTTTTCTGGTTGATCAACACGAAGATAGAGAGTCCTAAATTTAATATGGCACTCTCTTTTACTTGATATCTTTCACTTCATCGGATTGAAAAAAGTGCAGCCTCCCAAATCCACCACAGACTACGTCTAAGCTTATAATCTGAAACCATACAAATTCCTTCGAAATCCAAAATAACTGGAAGTCTAATCTTCGTGATGATTATTATCTTGATACCTTAGAGAATTCGGTTTGTCAGTGAAAATATACCTGAATTTAAGGGCCTCGGTCATGAGGTTAGCTCGGTGTTCAGTGGACAACTTCATGTTGTTTCTTCATCATGATTTAGAGCTCATTTGAGATTTTTCATCGGGTGTGACCGAATTTGAATCACAGATACAATTGAATTATTGGGAAAGTTTCCACGTTAAGAAAACTGAATAATAGCAAAACTTTAACCAATGAAAACCTGGAAATTTCGAACTACAAATACAAATATATTTATTGTATCATCCCTAAAATAATTCACAGGACAAAACAGATAAATAAGAGAGCCGATTAATGTAAATTTGGAAATAGTTTTTAAAATCACTTCTGAATAGATGGTGCGAACAAAATAATTAGAAAAGTTGTATAAACGTGTAAAATTAATTGCGAGATAAGTAAAACCAAGTAATTCAAATTGTTAATTTTGTTCTACTGGTGAATAAAGACAAGTATTCTATTAAATATTAATTGTGAATAATTGTAAATATTGAATTGAAGTTAAATGGTTAAAACTTCTAACAAACCTTTCTATTCAATGTACAACAACATGCCAACAACATAAGTGGTTCGAAAGGTTGGAATTTATATTACAAACATGCAATATACAATATTTGTATTCTGTGGAAAATATGTAAAATTTTATTCACGATTTTTTGCAATTTATTACAAACACAATAGTGTTTATATTTAGAATTCTTTCTTCTTCTTCTTCTAAGGCACTACAGCCTATCTCTGGCCCTGGCCTCCTGGATGTTTTGCCTCTAACGTTCAAAGTAATTAACTGACCTTGTCTGGGTCCTTATTTTTAGCAATTCTTGAGGGTCTTTGAATACGTTATTCACCCATTTTACTATTGGTCTCTTAGCTCGTCGTTTTTTCTCCTGGTTGTCCTAGGTGTTTCTTTTTTTGTAGCACATGCTTCTAGCATGCGTTGTACATGCCCAGCCCACATGAGCCGCATTAGTTCTATTTGTTTTGTAATGGCCACCCATTTTGTATAATTAGTATAATTCGTGATTGTATCTTTATTCTCCACTTTTCATTATCGTTACATATATTATTTTTAGTACCTTAAAGTTCAGTGAACTTCTCAGTGATTATCCACAATTGATTTTCGTAGCATACTACTGTTCGGATGAGCGTTTTATATAAGCGGGTTTTTATGTCTTTATGGATGTTTCTATACTATTCGCACACAACTAACCAGAAACTGGACACACACTTTCAGTACAAATATTAAACTTTTAAAACAGTCAAGTCATCGTAGATTAAATATGCTAGAATCCATTGAAATAAAAATGTTTTGCTAAATTTTATTGATCTTAGTTCCTTAGTTAATCCATTAATAGATTTATTACCCAAAAAAACTCTGCAGATAATGTAATCCCACCTACAACCACTCCGAACCCTAATCCGCCTTCATACCTAACTTAATTACTTTCTGTTTTTTTCTATAATCCCTTTAACTATATATACCATCCTAATAGTTGTAAGAATTCAGTTTGTTATTATTAATTACCTTGTGTCTCGAAATGTACATCTAACGTAATAAATAAATAAGTGAAGTAAGGAGTAAGAGTGTATATATTTGTAGTTTCTAGAGTTTAGAATACTTTACGCAAAGAAATTTCAAAATGTATACTTTACCCATAAATGTAGCCACCATGTTCTTGGTTTATATTGGTGAAAATGTGATAATCATGAATAGATGAATAGATCGTCTTCGTATTATGATTTTGTCAAATATGGTTGAATGCTTACCTGCAATAAAGAAAAACAAGTAATTAGTATTACACAAATAGGTCAAAACATTAGAAATAATAAATTTCAACGTTTCAGTTTTTATTATTTTAGATTTAATGGCTAGATGAAAGCTGTTCTTTACAATACTTGCAAAAATGTTTTAATATACAAATTTTACCTTAAATTCGAGGTTGTAGGTGTTGGTAGTAAGTATACATGAATAAGTCGGTAAGTGCAAAATTGTGATTATTATTATTATTATTATTATATTATATTCTTAATGAATTAAGTTAAGTTTTTCAAAAAGAATACTTTATTTTGCACACTAATTGCAAACTTCACTTATACTAAGCACCCTTACTGTGATTCCCTTAGTTTTTGCTTATTAAAAAGGTAAGATAAAGTTTATACAAATTTATTTAATTATAAAATTTTATTCTTACTTAGAAAATGGTTTTTTAATTGAGATAAAGTATTAAATTAATTTTTAGTAGAGTTGATTTTGTTTTTTGTAATTAGAAAAATTATAGTATGAAAATATTTAGTATCGATTTTGCCCCCCAAAGAAGCATTTGTTTTGCAATCGATAATTTCATTTGTGAAGAGTTTTCAGTTAGAGAAAATAGTAGTTTTTGCATGTTTGCTCATTTATTGTCCCTTTTGATTAATGTTTGTCCGTTTAAGATCATTTTTTGCCATTGTTGTTTCCTTTTCCTAGTTTTTGAATTTTTTTGTCATTTCAATCCCTTTTGACCTCATCTTGGCTCATTTTGGTTACTTTTTGTCCCAGAAACCAAAAATGACCATAAATGATTGATCAATTTTGATTCCGCTTTGAATACGTTTGCCCATTTTGATTATTTTTTATTTATAGTTGTTTAGGGTTTGTATACTTATAATTTTAGGTAGTCTTTTGAGATCACTAATTTTATAAGAAAATTTGATATGAATGAATTAGTTTTATATTCTTGACACAAATGTAAATTGTTCCCAAAATCAAGTGAATGATAAAACATTTTAGGTGTTTAGATAATAATATTTTCAGCTTAACTAATGAGAATAGATACTTGAAGTTTGACAGATAGTCACAGATATTTTTCAAAAATCAGACAAAAAAATTATCTAAATTCTAATATGGCATATATTTTTCTTTAACTTCCTATATGTCTAAAGTATTGGGTCTAATCTTAAGTCATTTCGGTTCCGACCAATATATGTCTACACTTGTATTTTTGAGCCAGAGGAGTAGTTGTTTGAACAAGTACTTTGCTTTGTAGTCTTTGTAAGACTTATTGTTGTAAATTCACTAAATGTTTCGTATTTTTTAATTATTAATTATCTTCAGTCCAATCATTTAACCTAAATACCATTTGACAGGAGATACTTCAATTTTTTTTTTAAAAGTAAGTAAATCATTTTAGCATTCGTATGCTGTGTGCGGTAAAGATTGCGTAACGGAAACTCAGTGCAAGAATAGGTTTATCAAATTTCGTTCCGATAATTTCAATGTCAACGATGCGCCAATATAATTTTATTCGTAAACCAAATAAATGAGTAAAATATTAATTACATAAACAAACTAAAGTTAAATGTTAATAATTATTGATAGTGTGAAACTTTTCAAAGCTTCTTGGTAGATGCAAAGGTACTTTATATGGTAGTTTATTTTCTTTGTTATTTTATATTAAGCTTCATGTTTAGCTACATAATTAGTGCAAAACATTTAAAAATTAAATTAAATCTTATTATCTTTCCATTCTAGGGCTAATACACGATGAGATAACACCTTCAATTCCCCTTTTATAGTTTTGTCAAACCAAGCTCTTTTGGTATATATTTTCTGTGCATTTGGACAGTTCCAATCACAATCGTGTTTTCCTGAAATAAATTTAGACATGAATACCAATTGTCTAAATTCAAGGTATAATGTTTGTTTAGAATTCATTGAACTACTTCAATGATAACACTTTCCGAAGCAGGTTTAGTTCTTTGTACTTTATCCTTGCCAACATTAATTTTGAAACGAATGCAATAACCTGAAAACGACTCAAAGAGTTTATAGAATTTTATGTTGGTATAAAAGGTTCAATCCTTTCAAACGTAATTCAATCGTCCCTTGAACTTCATCAGAGATTTATAAATTCTGGGAAGTAAATATAACGTAATTTATTATTGAAATAATCCACATATTTTCTAATTTTTCTAGTTCCGTCATCTTTATTTAAGTTTTTATTATCGTTAAAGTGTAATAATCTTGAAATATCAAAACACATATCTGTCAGTATTTCCTAATATTATCAATATTTTTAATTATTTCTGTTGTAATATTGTGTTCTCCGGAAGCTTTCATCAAGGTTTTTATTGGATTTTTGAGTTCCTCTAAGCTTATTTCTAATTTTTCCTCTTCCCCCTCTTTCTGCGTTTCTCTGTTTGTATCCACTACTCTTGCTGTTTTTTTGTGTATCTCCTCTGTCTTCAGATGTTTTTCAAAATATTATTTCCATTTCTGTATATTTATTTTCTCATTTTCACTATTTTCCCGTCCTTCTCTTTTATCCTAATTGCTCTTTCACTTTTTAAAATTGTTGTAAAACAATTTCTGATTGCCTCTACTGTCTCTTTCAAGTTTTTCTCCACTCTCCTCAGGTTTTTTGTTTTGCCCTTATATTTTTTCTTTTATTCTTTGTCCGTTGTTCTTAATATTATTTGTAGCTTGTTATTGTTTTGTTTTCCAAGTGTTTTTGCCATAGCTCCTTTTTTATTTTTATTTTCTCTTTTATTTCTTCATTCCACAAACTGTTTGTTTTTTACTTTTTATCACTTTAGTTGTTCCGCGTACTGATTTAGCCGTTTTGATTATAGCTTACTTAAATGTTTTCCACATGTCTTCTATTACACCATTCATTTCTTTTCTATCGTTCTCTCCTCATTTCCAGTTTAGTTCTTGTCTACATTTATTAGCCATTTTCTAATTTTTTAACATATATGCTTTTATGTTTTGATATTTATTTTATGCTTGGCCTCTTTTAGTTTTGTCTCTGTCTTTTTCTATTTTTTTCCGTATTCTTGTAACTACTAAGTAAGGGTCGCTATATATTTCTATTTTCCATTTCAACCAACTCAAGGTCTATCTTGACTTTTCATTTTTGCTTGGTTCTTCTCTTGTATACGTATGTATGTATGTATGCAGAGTTCAAATATTTTCTCTCCGTTTTTATTTCTTCTTTCCACTTTATGTTTTCCTATTACTATCGTATATATGTTGTCCCTTTTGCCTACCATTTTATCGAAGTCGCCTAATATGTACAGGTTTTCCTTTGTTTTTCCATTGTTGGTGTTAGTTCTTTCCAAAAACTATTCTTTTTCTTAACTGTCATTTTCATTCGGTGCATATGAACCTATTATTGTCTCTATGTTATCTTTATCTTTTAGTTTTATTAGTATTATTCTTTCCGACAGAACTTTCTATTTGTTAACCTTATTCTTTAAATTTCTGGGTACTATACCTCCCACTCCTATTGCTGCTCTTTGTTCCTCTCCTGCTTCGCTCCAGTATAGTTCAAATCAATTGTCTATTTCTTTTGATCCTTTTCCCTTTCTTGTTGTCTCTCATATTATAAGAACATCTAATCGTGATGATAATCAATCATTTACCTGATGAAGCCACTTTGTGGCGAAACAATTGTCGCAGTCCATCGACATTAAATTTTGTAAATTCTCAAAACCGAAGAGTTTTATTTATCACCTATATAATAAAAATTCACCAAGTTTTCTTTTTGTTTGTTGTATTTCCATTCTTACTATTGCTGGGTCCTTCTTTGTTAATATTCTACTGTTTTGTCTCCTCATCGTTATCATTTGCTTTTGCTCCGTTATGGTGTTGCCTGTACTCGTTATTTGCTCTACCATTTTATTGTCTTTCTTTTATTTCTTGCCTCTGTGGGTCCTCTCTCTTTGCTATCCCACTTGTATTCTTCGTCGTTTATTATTAACTTTTGGTATGCTATCCTGATTTTGTTACCCTTACTTAATTGTACTCTTGCAATACTTCTAATTTCCAGTTGAATTACTCTCTCCTCTTTAACGAAGTAGTCCTTGTTACTCCTACAATAATACTCCAAAATTCTTTAGTAAGAATTTTCAAAGGTGTACAATTGCTGCTTAATTTCCGTAGGCATAAATGATTGATACTTCAGAAAACTTTTTATATCAGGCATATTTTCTTTTCTCTCCCAAATTAAGTCCTCTTGGATTTCTTTGTCAGAAGATTCGTCATTACTGCTCATATTTCATGTTATTTATTGATTTTATAAAAAACAGTCAGTCAATTTTTTTTGTAGTAGGTCAAATAAGCGTACATTTGACCTGCTGGATTAATTCTAATTGAAATATTTATTAAAACATTAAATATCAATCAGAACAAGTATAGATTCAAAACGTAAACATTTGGATATAGAGAAGTTGAGTTCAATCACCATATTTTGATCCCAGGAATCTATGGTTGATCCATTTCCTCATATTAACCGACACTCTATATTTCTGGTAGGTAGATATATTTTGCGTGATAGGTAGATACTAATTATGTGAGTATTTTCACGTAAATATTACAAATAAAATACATTTGTCAAAATTAGGACTTGCTTTTCTCATCAATGTTTAAAGTTATGCAATTTAATTAAATAACTTCCTCATTTCAGTTCGTGTTTTTGTTTCTTTTAAACTTCAGTATACGACTTTGTAATAATATTTATCAAAAATATTTTTACAATCCGCGGCATGTCTAAGCAAACAAATACAGACTTGAATTTGTATATAAGATGCAATAATATTTGTATCTAAAAATAGCTTCATCGTACTTTCATAAAAATATTATCCACAATTATGGTGAATTTCAAATAAATTTAAATCAGCTGAGAAAGTGTTATCTACTTAATGTAAATAGATTATATCAATACAATATAAAAGTAAAGATGCATTTTATTTTTCTTGTTGTGTAAAATCTGCTAATAATGATTGCCCACAATGGTACGGTAAATACTCCGTAATGTATTTCGAAACGAATTGAGAGATGCGGTCACGTTACCTTAAATGAAAAACTATTCAGTTCAGCAATTAGCTGTGGACATAATAACACGGTTAAAAGACATGTCAATACAACCGCATATGTACACTTACATCAATTCGAGTATCGGTACTTTCCTATAAAACGTACTTGCTTTTCACTACAAATTAGAAAAACTATTATACGAGGGCTTTCCAAAAAGTAGTACCCTTTTGAGAATTTAAAAAATTCTATATTAGTATTAAGGTTTTATTTGTAAAAAAAAACATACTCTACATAGTCACCTCGTAAACTTAAGCATTTGTCAAAATGTGTGACAAGTTGTGAACTCCTCCTTCAAGATTTAAAGTGATTATTCGGTGTATTTATGTATTTTTTTAAAATAAATCTTGTATAAATTAAACTAAATCAAACATAAAATCCTTGAGATTTGTAAACAGATGATAAACTGAAGGAGCTAATTATAGGGTGAATGGTTGATGATTGACGGCCATTACGAACGCTCGTCATCATGAGGTTTCTCTTTTCCTAACAGATAACTCATTCATAACATTTTCTCCATACACACCCTACTATTAACGATGAATATCACACACACAAATCCAAAATTGAGCAAATTATTAAGTATAGCCTTTTTGCGTAAACTTCATAGTTTTCGAGATAAATCTAGGGAAATATTATGTTGGCCACATCACCATTCTTTTTTTGAACATTATAAACACGCATATAAACAGCATAGTAAATGCCAGCTAAATATAACTTTCGACAAAGACAGCTGAACTGCAACTAGACATGTTAGCACACATCCAGCAACTAATTTGTTCGCCAGCGCTCCGCACAGTGTAAACGAGTTTCCTACTATCCCTCATAACATATTTAAACATGCAACTAACAATTGTTTCCCCAAAGCCTATTAATGTTTATTTTGCTAACTATTATTATTACAAAACTACTAGAAACATTAAATCTTTAATATTTTTAAAATAACATTCGCCCAGCAAAAAAATCTGCGCCAATGTTGGTTATTGCTGTAAGCTGATATTACGTTAGCTGCTGCGTGTAATTAATTACGAGATATCCTTGCCAGCGATCATGACTAAACGGATACATCTGTAAGTTACGAACGTGAAATGATTAATAGTTTCAAAAATATTATTTTTTAATCTCCGCAGAAAATAAACGGCTGGCTTGTTACGACAGCCTTCTGGGCGTCTTTTTTTTTAATAAAGTGATTGATTTCCAGTAGGTGTACGGCACGAAAATAGTCAAGCTCTAAACAAAATCCGAACTTCATTCATTATATCTTTAAGAACTGTATTAATCATCGCTGTGTTTGGGTCATTTATTAAAATTCTTAACGTAAAACTTTAAGTAGTTGTTTTGTTATTTCCGAACTGCATTTTCAATTTTAATTAGATTACATAATAAACCGGATAATTAAAATTATTATATAAAGAAAAATGATAAATTAATTTATTTTATGATTTGCTATGAAATACATTAGAAAAATTAATTTCATTGAAATAATTGACTATGTTCTATAAAAAGTTCAACCCTTTAACACCTGAACGCTCGCGTCGCTGGGTGTCGCTCAGCAGCTCTTCTTTTTTCTTTCTTGCCGTCATCTTTGGATCAATGTTGACCGTTTCTTTGGTTGCAACAATTACTTCAGGGAGTCCTCTGTGGATCCTCGAAGTTCCTGGTTCTCAGGTCCAGTATAAGGAGTTGATACTCGCCAATGGAATCAATTCTCGATGAATTTATTGATTCTTTATTGATAGCGGATCCTACCGACTGCGCCAATTAGGTTGATCGATTTTGGTATAGGGTTTTAAAAAATAATTGTATTTTTCTTTACCGTTACAAGGTTCAAACAAGACTGCCGAGATTTACAAATCATGAAATGAAAATAATTAGCGCAGAGCGCAAAACGTGATCATATGCGGATTCCGTTTGATCGTTGTCGCGATAAAATGTTTTTACGTGAAGATGCGTTTCCTCCATGTAACATACTTCTATGCTGGTCGAAACTTTTAAGATACCGAAGAGTCCATCTGTTATATGGCAAACCTCGCTTTTTGATTCAAAGAGCGGACAAGGTGTAATCGATAGCCGAAAAGAGTATTGAGTTTTTTCTTCATTCTGTCTTGAATTAAAGTCAAAAGTGTTTCGTCCTCAATAATCTTTAATAAAATATAATTTAAGTTTGACTTAAGCCAAATCGCTTTTTAAGTTTTAAGTTAAAGGCAAATATTAAATAGATTTGTTTTTCTTACTTTAGCCTTTAATTAGCCTTCTGAAGCTATCAACACAGAAGAGATTAAACAGATTGGAACATTTTAAGTAAATATTCATTTTGTAACATCTTGGAAATGGAGCATAGAATGGTATGACATCCTAATTGCTGATGTTTCACTTTCTACAAATAAACCCAATTATATCATCCTAACAAATATTAAGAAAATAAACATGCACGTATAAATTCACACTAACTAAAGATAGCATATCAATATTTCTCCACAACTGTAGCGGAAACGTGCGTAACACGCATTTATTTCGCAAGTTATATGCAAGAGTTATTTCAGGTAATAACCAATTGGACGCTAATAGCATCTATCCTCTATCATCGATTAGGCGCCGGAGAAGTTGCCAGAGTGCGTCGGGCATCGGAAAAATCCTCTTGGAAACGCTGCCAGCATCTCGTTACGCCCGCTTGCAAATCCAGCCACATTAAAACGGCTAATTATTTCTATTTCGGTTTTTGAATATAAATCTCCCGGAATTAAAATAAATTAGCGACAACAAACCGATGGCGGGGAACCGCGATACGCCGCCTGCATTGTCGTCGCGTATTAATGTTTCTACTTCGTTAGCTTCATACATCTTATATTTAGTACCCCCTTAATTAGGACCTTCGCGAAGACGTCATCTTTAATCTCTATAATTAGCCAGCGACTTTATCACGCATTGGTGCTAAGAAAGCCAATAAAATGTAATTATGTGGTGTTGAAGAAAAATGTCCATCTAGATTGTTCTCTTTGGATTTCGTAAATATACACTGGTGAGATTTATGTACTTTGCACTTGTCACATATAAATTTATATAGTTGTTCCTTTAATCAATTCATAGGTTATATATTGAAATAGGTCATCATGCATCAAAAACTATTTATTTAGTTTTATGCGTATGAAATTTATAAAGTAATTGGTTATAATAGTTTTAGATTTATTCACCTAGGTTGCTTTTCAAGAGTGCCAACTTTTAGAAAGACATGGAATTACCTCTATGGCTGCACATTGCAATGCGAGGTTTGCTATTTATGTATTAACAACTGAAACACTGCTATTGCCAGGTAAAATCTGACATTGTCATCGTAAAGTTTGACATTTTTGACGTTATACGTATTTGTTTTGTTGACAGTAACTTAAAAATTTCAACTCCGCCAAAAGATCGAATTACTTTCGATGTGGTCTAACTCAAGAGCAGTGAATCAATTAACTGAATTCAACTTTTGGCAATGAAGCGCCATCCATAGCCACTCTAAATCGTTGGTACAATTCAAACGTGGACGTAATTCGCTCTTCGATGAAACTAAAGACGGTCATTCAAAATCGGTCGTTGTGCCGGAAAATATCGATTTTATGCGAAAACTAATTAAAGAAGATCGTCATGTGTCATATCACGAAATCAAGAGATGTTTAAGCATTAGACCAGCATGCATAAGATTTTACACGAACATTTGGTTGTTTGGAAGTTGTGTGCGCTTTGGATTCTACATTTGTTGACAGATTACCAAAAATTCCTCTTGTCGATTGGTGCCGCAAAATGATTTCAAAATATAACTGTAGTGCATCCAAAGCCGTATACAGCTTCGCCCAGGTGTCGAGGAGTCATTCGTGGATATATGCGTATGAGCCAAAATGAAAAGACAAATCGGTAGTCTGAATATTTCAATGTGAATCAAAGCCAACAAAAGTTGTTCGATCTTGAAGCGTTAGGAAGAAAATTCTTCACGAAAACCAGTTATGTGGAAACTATGGCTATCAAAAATAAAAAAGATCGTTAAGTTTGCGAGATATTCGACCAGTTGTTTGCTTGAAGTTTTCAGTAAATTGAGAAAAACGAGCCGAAAACGAAGAATCATTTTGCACCATAACAATGCAAGCTCACACACAGATACTTTTTCTTCTTCCCAATAATTAATTGAGGCTTTAAAATCTAATGTTTTAGAGCTACCATCTTCTGCCTAGGCAAAGTGCTTTGAAGGGTGGTTCAATCGCATGCAAAAGTATATAGATTTTAAAGGCGATTATCTTAATTTGTTTATTCTTTCTATTCTCAATACGTAGCAACCATCGTAGTGTTTTCTATAATGTAATTTGATTTATTGATTTATTATTGATTTATTTAAACTTTACAATGCCCTGTTAGAACTGTAGATAAAGTTGTTTAATAATACACAAAGTAATCACAAAAATTTTGCTCACAGGACTTGCAGGCGGAGTTCACATTTCACAGTGTTCTTCCACTCAGACCCCATAACTTCAGGTGTTGGAAATTCATATCCAAAGTACATATTTAGAGTATTTGTATGATTTCAAAAGATAAATTAAAAACTACAGTAGGTGAGCTTAAATATATTCAATGTTAAGCATGCATGGAGAAAACTGACCCCATGTACCTCAACTTTCCCACGATTTTAAGATTACCTTTAAATGTATATATTTGATTGTCAAATTGTATTGCATTGTATTGTAATTTATTTTATTCGATTGACTTACATAATATAAATATAAAGTTCTCCATTCTACAGAATTCCAGTTGCACATAAAAGGGCTGGAGTTCACGTCTTGTGTTCTTGCAGTCCCACTAACTTTAAAAAGACCTGAGATGCTGACTTTATGATCCTACACTCCTATTTTTAGCTACTTAATCAGCGTTTTTACTAAAAACTAGAAGTAATTTTTACTGAACTTGTCAGTTTAGCTAGTTATAATTCTAAATTATTGTTTTATTTTCTAAGTATTCGAACTTATACAGCTGACATATCAGGATTTTAATGATGATAAGAACGTTTATTTTGTTACTGTTAAACAAAATATTTAATATGGTTTTGGTTTTTTGAAGCCATAACTTTGTGATACATCTTGAATCAGGAACTTTATCAAATGATAAATAAAACATACTTTGTTAATATCACACACGGGTGTGTTTTATGGCTGTGTTTTGTAGAGATGTACTCTTTTTATCCTTTTTGGATTACCTATTAATGGTCTAGGTATATATAACCATCAATCACTCTTTGATTGATAAATCATGCGATTATGTTTCTTACTTATCAAATGACTCAATTTGTTTTAGTCATGGCCTTATTCTTTAACCTTCTATTATGCTTTAACTTGAAATATTCAATATTTTACCTACGGTTAAAATCTAATTTTATATTTCAAGGTTATGGTAAATACTTGTATTTCTTGCAAATGATCTTTGAGATTCATTTGGCGATTATAAAATTGAAATTACATAATATATGTAGTAAATGAAACCCATCTCTATATTTTTAAATTTTAATGTTCAAAACTGTAACAATTTTTGCTTACTATAACTAGAGATAATCTTTCAACGAAACTCCTAATATTTATAAAGCTTTTCAAAGATTGCGTAACGATTTTGTCCAAAATTGTATCATTATACTAAACTACAACTCCTCTTTCTGCTTTTGTAAATATATAATTCAATTTTTTTGAATTTCTCTAATTGCTCCTCATGCTTCATCCTCAATTGAAATCACTTCAACTCAAAATTTTGCTTTTGCTTTATTCGCATATTTATCGATACCTGTACAAAAATGAAAACATTTCCATTTGTGTTTTAGATTTCTAAAATTTTTGTTCTGCTTTTTTCTTCATTAACAGTTTAAAGTAACTATTTTCTATCGTTAAATCACCTTATCGAATGAGAAGTAAACATTCAGACCAAATATAGATTAAAAAGAATCAAGTAGAACTAAGTGCGAAGCGTAGTTGTGGATGAAAGGAATAGTTGGATTTGGATTTGTCCGATGGAAGGGCAGTTAGGTTCGCTGATCGTTAGCCCCAGTGAACTCTTTGTTCGTCCTTAAAAATAGAGGTCTTCAAAAATTAGACTTAAATATAGCAGAAATAGCCAAATCATAGCCGCTAATGAGTGGAAGAACACGAAAAACTCTGAACTCCGCCTTCAAGATCTATGCTCCAAATTTCAATGTGAATAATTATGTATATTTTTGTAATATTTTAATAGATCTTGAAAAGTAAATAGACCTGACTTCTATCTGATCATTATTCCTTGCTACAGTCGATCCAACCGAAGCCATTGGCAAACAGCAGGTTCGCAACAAGAAGGACTCTGAGGATGTCTGATGACTGTAGACATCCCTAAGGAATAGTATTTTGCTAAAAAACAATTAGAAATAGTATTATTATTTATTTATTTATTTATATATCTTTGGACTTATTTCTTAAAAAATTATGTATACAACAAATCAATAAAAAAAACGTACTTCAAATTAAGCCAGAGACTAGAGAAAGAGGTATTAAAAATTAAAAACATGCATGGCTATAGGGGAATCGAAGTAGAAATAGAGCGAATGAAATTGTATCAAAGAATGTAGTGAACGGATGATTAGAGCCTGGAGTAAACGTAGATGCTTCGGTGAAAGAGAAAGGGAAGGAAGTGGAATTTCTTTAAAGTGAATGCAATGACATATTTGAAAGATAGGAAGTACCTGGGAACTTGCCAAGGTACTTGAGTAACAATCAGCTGTGTGTGGAGATAATGGTCAACTTGGCTAGAGCTAGAAGTAGGTCAGGAGAGAGAAAGAAAGATGAAAAACTAAATAGGAGAAAGTTGTTGAAAATATGTGTATTTCATGTATATAATTAGAAACGCCGTCAACTTTTATTAGAAGAAGAAAAGGAGGCAGAAGAGACTGAAAGATTGGGTTGGAAGAAACAAATATATGACCAAATGGATAAGGGAAGGTGGTACTAGAATAAAGACTTATAAAATTGGTGTAGAAAAAGGAGAAAGAAGAAAATCATGATA
Organism: Ontholestes murinus; assembly: GCA_963969525.1. Lineage (NCBI taxonomy): Eukaryota > Metazoa > Arthropoda > Insecta > Coleoptera > Staphylinidae > Ontholestes > Ontholestes murinus. The sequence continues at coordinate 50,070,160 of OZ018396.1, forward strand.
TTATTATTGTATAATTACATGTCAATTACGACCTTTATTTCACTAAGTAAATTCATACTCAACCTATGACACAAGAAGTTCATTTGATTATCGGAAATAAGGTTTTTATTTATTTATTTATTAATCTTTGGTCTCTTTTCTTAAAAATTACAAATATTACAAATCATTAAAATTAAATAAAACACGTCAAATTTTGGGTGAAAGCAGCACGGGCGAAGTTTACAATTGCAAATCGTACACTCAAACCCTTCCTCTTCTATGAAGAAGAGAAAGGGTTTGAGTGGAAGAACACGATTTGCAATTGTGAACTCAGCTTCATAACTGAGGAAGCATATTCTGTTGATCATCTGGAATCCTTTTATATATGCCTTTACTTGCTTTTTATCCCATATTTAGGGCAGATATTTGAGCTGTTTATGTCACCTTTTTGGACAAGAACTATGCCCAAAAAGGTACTAACTTATCTTGTTAGTTAGATACTCTAATGAATAGCAGAAAGTTAATAGATATACAAACAAGAGGTTTTGGATGAAAAACGGCGAGTACCGGTTAAATACATCACGATGACCTTCAGGAAAGAAGAAATACAATTAATGATTATGCTGAATCTGTAGAAATCAAAATTTGGCTTCACAATTACTAGTTAAAAGTGATCCCACAATGGCTAAACTATAAGATAACTCTCGTTTTTATCAAATATACAAGAAAGTCTATTTAAAATTTCAACTATTAGTTAATTTACTACAACGACCTAAAGGTCTTTAATACATTTTATTAGAATTAGTGATGAATTGCATTAGTCCAAGTAAATTGCAATGTAAAAGATTATGAGTGTTATTTTAATCTATCTAAATGTAAATATATATTGAAACACTTACTATGTATTTAAATATGGATTACCACCTAGTAACCACAACCATCCTGAAGTTATCTAAATGTGAAATTCATGTTTTGATCGCTGAAGACAATAAGAATAGGACTATGAGAAATTATTTCCGAACGCATATGTTTGTATAGAATCAGATTTTAGTAGCAGTACAACTCTACTGTAGAATATTTCGCAATCACGATTGTTTAATCAACCAAATATTTTCCATTTTGTTCAATGACCCGTCGTCGTCTGTCTTGCAACTTCATGATTTCGCGCTCCTAGAATTTCTGGTCCTTATCAGCAAAAATCTGAGCCAATTGAGATTTTAGGTCTTCGTTATTTGTAAAGATTTTACAATTAAAAAAATCTCTAAACTGCAGAACAAATGGTAATCCGATGATGTCAGGTCAAGGAGAGATGTAACAACACTTCCCAACTAAGCACAAGTAATTTCCCACGAGTTGCCAAAGATGTATGAGGTCTCGAGTTGTCATGGTGGAACATTACTTCTTTGCGATTTACCAATTCAGGCGTTTTTCTTTGATTGCTTAGCCTAGTTTTGTGAGTTGTTGGTAGTACACATCTCAATTACTCATTTAGTTCTTTGGAAGCAGCTCAAAATATATTATACGTTTGTAATCCCATCAGATTGACATAATTTTTTTCTGAAGCAATTCAGTTTTCGATGTGCTCTGAGCTGGTTCATTTTTCTTACACCACTATCTTTTACGGATAATGTTGCTATACATTATCCATTTTTCGTCACCAGTGATGATTCTTTTCAGAAAACGATCTGTTACATTGCGTTTAAGGTGCATATCACAAATGTTGATTTGCTATGTTGAGTGAATCTCTTTCAATTCATGCGGTATGCAAATATCGAGCTTTTTAACAAAGCCAAGGGGTTTTAAATGTTTTTCTATCGCAGTATGCAATACATTTAACCTCTATGCTACCTCACAAACAATTATGTGATGTTTCTGTTCGATTATGGTTTTGATTTGGTCGTCATCAAGTTCGTTGTTCGTCTTTAAATGAAAAATATCCAGAACGGATTTTTTTAAACCCATTCTGGAATATTCAGTAATCATGATCAAAAATTTTACATACCTTTTTATGAGCTTGAGGGGCTATCTTTCCTGTACGGAAATAAAAAAGTAGAATACGCCGAAAATGCTCGATTCTTCCGTCATTTTAAAAATGTATCAAAACTAACAGCAACAAAATAATCACAGATCACCTGTTTCTAAATAAACCTCAATGTGGCTGATATCCAATGATATCGAGCAAAATAGACCACTAACACAGGTCATTTATAAAATTAAAGCAAGGCTATATATGAGCGATTACCGAAATTACTTAGTTTGTAAAAAAACAAAAAACGATTTTATTTTATTTCACTTTAATCAAAATCAATATTCTTTCATTATCTTCGATGTAATATTCATTCCATTCAAGGTATTTTTCCTAACAAGGTATGAGTTTAATAACATTCTAATCATAAATGTGTACTGCTTCCCTATTTTGTTACTGTTGACCATATCTTTTACGTTATTATTAGGTCTATAAATATGAAACCGGAATTACAATACAAGTTTCATATAACAGTATAGTTTGTAATAGCTTTGAACATGTCTAATTTTGTGCCTGAAAACCAATTGAAGAAAACTGCTGCAGAATCGCATCGAATGCTTGTCGAAGCTTACGGTGAGCATGCTCTAGGTAAATCACAGTGCTTTGAATGGTTTAAAAAATTCAAAAGTGACGATTTTTATGTGAGAAACGAACAACGTGGAAGACCACCAAAAAAGTTTGAAGACTGCGAATTGCAAGCATTGTTGGATGAGGATGACGCTCAAACGCAACAACAACTCGCAGATCAATTAAATGTGACACAAGAAGCCGTCTCCATACGTTTGAAAGTTATGGGCAAGATCGAAAAGATTTTGCTTCATGATAATGCACTATCACACACAGCAAAGTGGTCAAGGAAACGATTTAGGCGTTTAGTTGGAAAATGCTTTCGCGTGAGGCTTACTCACCAGACTGGGCTCCGTCCAATTACTACTTATTTGCATCGAAGGGACACGCACTTGCTAATCAGCGCTTTACTTCTTACGAAAATGTTCGAAAATGGCTCGATGACTGGTTTGCCTCAAAAGAGCAACAGTTTTTTTGACGTGGTATCCACAAATTGTCAGACAGGTAGGAACATTGTATAGCTAGCGATGGGTAATACAACAATTACAATTCTGTGTAAGTAAAGATTGTCACGTAGAAACAGTCGTAACTATTTTTTACTCTATCAATGCTTGTATTCTGACAGTACAATATCTCAGAGTAAACATACTCGCATACTCCACTAGTGAGTAAGTCTGTATTGCAAATATGTAAAAGCTTCAAACTTCACAATACCGATTAGTTTTGATTATTTTACCTCGAAGCACAAACTCTACGAATAATATGACTATAATCTGTCCCAGAAGATTACAGTCATTAATTGCAAAGTGAAAATTGTCTGTTTAAATTTTCTTGGACTTTTACTCTTTGGAGTATAAAGCAAATTCTATGTCTGTCAAAATTTGGTCTAAAAAAGCCTATTATTCCTTATTGCTAGGCTCCACGGAAGAAACCATGCATTTCATTTTTTTCCTGCGTTAGTATTTTTAGAACTCGCCTGGTATAAATTTTGCATAATATGAGTTCATGTTGACAATATCATAGAAAACAGACCTGGTAACAAGCAAAATTGATAGTAAAGTTAGTTTCTTCATTGTTATTTTCACATTTTTTTGGCACATTTTTGCCATTGCAATTCTTCAAATTATTTATGGATTTCAGTTGGGTGAATGTTTTTTCGATCTAAAAATCGAAACACGGAAAATATTGGATCATATTTCTTGCTTTAAGTTGCTATTGAAAATAACTAACAATGATATCTACTGACCAGAAACGACATTTCTAGGTTAAATGATGTGCTTATTAATATATCTTATTTTAAAAATTACCCTCATATTTAAACTAAAGTTTCTCTAGAGAAAGAAAGTTTCTCTTCAGTGAGAGAGTCTCCATTTCACTATCTCCAACTGTGCTACACTGATGAAGTCCAAAATAGATCGAAACCGGTCCTTGGCTATTGTTAACAGGGAGCAATATTATTAATACTTTATCTTATTTTAATCTCTGTGAAAATTATGAAAGTAGTATTAACTTTCTGATATTATTGTTGTTTACGCGAAAGCCTAATGCTTCGTTACAAGCAATGAATAACGGCATGCCATATGCAAAAACTTTGTCTTTTCGGTTATATAACGATGACTTGGAAATAGAACTAATTTAAGTGGGTGTTTAAGATTTCCACGAATCACCGATTTGTCACATACGGGAGACACGTTTTGTGTCCTGAATATCTACCTATGCATAAACATTGGCCAGAAACCAAAAAAAGTGGTATGATGTCATCATGAAAACAACGGATTATCTATGTCTGCGATGATGTTCTCTAGAATTATGCATTCTGTCTTAAATATCACATTGTTATAGAAATATATGCATACTCTAAAACAAATAAAAATTTGTTTATGATACAAAGAACAAACAGCGATTTGTTAAACAAGGTTTTTTCCTTATTAAATTGTTTATAAAGTAAATGTTAAGATAATAATCACCAAAAATTGATTGATTGGTTGAGGCGTTCACTTCGTGATACATTTTGAATATTTAGAAAAATACTTTCTTTGTTGTTAATGATGAAAGAAACAGAGCTAATCCCAAGATTGAATGTAATTGATTACTTTCTTTATTGATATCACACTATATCAACAAAGAAAGTGTTCTATTTAAAAACAAATAACTTTCGTTAGCAAATATTTTTCGATTGATGCTTTTAGGCATTAATTTGTGATATATTTTTTGAATAATATAGATTAGCAACTACTTTTTTTATTTTTCTTGATAAAAGTTTTCGAAGAACGTCAAAAATATTTACATCTGGTTTTTAAATTGATGTTTAAAAATTAACTTGCATCAATCAAATCCTGACCGACGTCGGGAACACAAATCCGATACCCTATTATTTTTGGCAAACCATCGCCTGATTACAGAAACAAATTCGCGAATTCGGCACATGTCATAAGGCCAATATTTTCAGCCATCGCTTCCGACGGCGCCGGCCAAGTCAATTCAGCCAATGGCTATATTTACCACGTGGGGATTGATGAATAAACCCGGATAAAAATCCGTTCCACCACGCAACGTTGGCTGAATGAAAAATCTGTTTAGTTTCGAACACCGAATTTAAACTGGCCATTGGCACCTCGTTAATTCCACGGCTGTGTCAACGTATAACACGCTCCAACAAATTATTCCTTTACGTTTACGGAAGTGCCCGAAATTGCTACATCTATTTGTAATACACACCCGTATCTTAATTTATGGTATAAATAAAACTTTTGCGGTATTGATTTATCCCCAAGTTAACAACCTTGATGTATTGTATATTTTCATTACTTCAAATCTTAAAACAAAATTATTAATATATTCACCTCAGCAACCAAAACCAAAATTATTATCGCACATATTTTATATGTTAATAATAAGCAGTTCATTTACACTGTTAAATATTTTTTCAAGGAATCGCATTTATCAATACCGATAATAATAATCAAGTACAATTCTTATCTTTGTCAATTCAATTGATTAGTTCACAATTTAAACAAATCACTCCAGTTTATAGTTATGAGTATTGTAGTAAACAGTAAAATGATTTCCAAGTGCTTCGCGCTACTCCTACTAATAACCTTTTGCAAGGCCTCAAGGATTTTAGTAGTAAGCCCAACACCATCGTACAGCCACCAAGTAATATTCCAGCCAATTTGGCGAGAATTAGCTAAACGAGGACACGATGTAGTAGTCCTAACCACCGATCCGATACGTGACCCTACACTAACCACCTTAAAGGAAATAGATTTGAGCTCCGCTTACGAAGTCCGAAGAAAAAACCTGATGCGTATAGTAAATAATGCTAAAGATGATTTATTCAAAATGTTTTCAATGATACAAATGCAATACGATCTGATGGAAGAGGAATTGAATCATCCCGAAGTGCAAGCCATCATAAAGAACGAAACCGAACATTTTGATCTGGTGATGATTGAATACCACATGTCACCAATGCTCGCCTTCAAGCATCGATTCAACTGCTCGTTCATAGCCATATCTTCGGTCGACCTGGTAGGATCCTACCATGAAAACGTCGGCAATCCCAATCACGCAGTGCAGTATCCAGAATATATTTTCGGATTTCCAAAGGAGTTGAATTTCTTCCAGAGGCTCGTTAGCGTTTTCGCGATGCACGCTTTGGTATTCTTGTGGAGTTTTACTTACGGTTTAACTGAGATTAAAATTGTGGAAAAGTATTTCGGGCCTAATTATCCGGAACCTCAAGCATTAGCCAGATCTGTGGATATGGTGTTTATTAATTCAAATCCGGTGTTTTATCAAATTAGACCTGTTACACCGGCTACTGTTATTATCGGTGGAGGGATTCATATCAAGGAGAAAAAACCGTTACCAAAGGTAAATTTTCTGAATTATTACTTTCATTAATTCTAATTAAAATTATGAAGATTATTAAATAATCTTATAATAGTTGTATTTTAATACAACAAACATTCTTAGTTAATATATTTAATAACTTTTTTCAAAAATCCTAAATGTGTTAAATATTCATATTTATCACAGATAATAACTTTATTATTCAGATGCCATATAGAATTAAACTTCATACAACAATTAATTAACATAATTTGCATACAGGCGTTAAAGTATTTCTGCAATTTTCCATAGGATGACTGAAGTTGTACGAAAATATTTTGGGCCAAAATACCCGAAATCATAAGAAATATCTAAATCTGTGAGCATGGTGTTTACAAATACAAACCTTGTGCTTAATCAAATTAGATATTTATCGCCATATACTGTTTTAATTAGTGGTGGCATTCATATCAAGGAAAAATAACAGTTATCAACAGTAAATTTTCAATAAACACAAATATTTATTGAATTATACATTATCAAAATATTACAAATAATTTATTCCATAGTCATCTTTCTAATGCACACAAAATAAATGTGCCACTTTATTATCAGATAAAACATAACTAAAGTAATCAAGTGGTATCGTAAACAATGATTTTATAGAAATACGATACTTATCTCCTTATCGAATGAATTGATTATTACACAATTTGCAAACTCGTGCCAGTTGACGAGAAAATGTTACACAAATACATTATACTAACCCTACTCATCACATTTTGTGAATCATCAAGGATTTTATTGGTCAGCCCAACACCTTCCTACAGTCACCAAGCAATATTCCAACCAATTTGGCGGGAATTAGCCCTACAAGGTCACGATGTAGTCGCCATAACCACGGATCCAATCCGCGATCCTTCACTAACCAACCTGAAAGAAATCGATTTAAGCTTCGCTTACGAAGTCCGAAAGCAGAGGCTGATGAAAATACTGAATACTGGCAACGACCATATATTCACGTTATTGTCAATAATGAAACTGCAGTACGATCTTTTGGAAGAAGAATTAAAGCATCCCGACGTACAAGCTCTGATAAGAAACGAAACTGAGCACTTCGATCTGGTAATGATAGAATATCACATGTTTCCGATGCTGGCCTTTAAGCATCGATTCAACTGTCCGTTTATAGCGTTGCAGTCGGTGGATTTAATAGGACCATTTCATGAATTTGTTGGAAACCCAAACCACGGTGTTCAGTATCCGGAATTTATAATAGGAGCTTCGCAGGATATGAATTTTTTCCAAAGACTCTTTAACGTTTTGGTGATGAATGCTTTCATGTCCTACTGGAGATTTGCTTACCGGACTAGAGAAAATGAAATAATAGAAACATACTTCGGACCTGATTATCCAGAAGCGCTTGACTTGGCCAAATCTGTGGATGTGGCGTTAATTAATTCGAACCCTGCATTCTCTCAAATTAGACCGGTAACGCCAGCAACTATTAATATCTGTTGTGGAATTCATATTAAGGAACAAAAACCGTTACCAAAGGTAAAATTTGAAAATTAAAAATTGCAGAATAGCCCTGTGTGCAAATTATGTTTGTGGTGTAAGTTATTAGAAAAAAATAAGGAAAAACTCACTATATGATGAATTAAATTCTCACTTAAGCCATGGTGAAACATTTAAATATTAATTAGAGGTTAATTAAACTCTTAGTGTTGTTTTACAATTTTTATATATTTCCCCGACTAGTTTCGACCATTGGTCATTCTTAAGGAGATATATCCTTGAGAATAACCAACGGTTGAAACTAGTCGGAAACATATATAAAAATTGAAATAAAACAACACAGTTGGGAGGGTTTCACATTTATTGTTGAACACTGCAACAAATTGAAGTAAAACAACACAATTGGGAGGGTGTTCAACAATAAATGTGAAACCATCCCAACTGTGTTGTTTCATTCCAATTTGTTATGGAGTTTCATCATGTATCCGCCTCGTCAATTCAATATATAAACACTAAGAGTTTCATTAACCTCTAATTAAGGCAAAACTCTTAACATATATTTTTGAAAGGAAATAAAATTAATCCAAAAGGTTATTATTATAAACCGTCGATATATCTATTGAATGGCTTCATAATTAAATCTTCTTTTTTCTAGGAACTGGAGGCATTTTTCAACAACTCGAAACACGGAGTCGTCTACATGAGTTTAGGAGGCAACGTGAAGAGCAAGGATTTATTGAACAATACAAGGGACACGTTTATCAAAGTTTTTTCAGAATTGCAGTACGACGTTCTGTGGAAATTCGAAGCCGACGACATGCCCGGAAAACCGGACAACGTGAAGATTATTAATTGGGCACCACAACAAGATGTACTTCGTATGTTTTGATTTTATATTTTCGTTAAATATCTCTATAAATCTTAAAATTACATTGAAAAATAATAAACCAAATGACGATTGAAATTTGTTTAGGTCATCCGAAGACAAAGCTCTTCATCACACAAGGAGGAATGCAATCTCTCGAAGAGGCTCTGTTCAGTCACGTTCCCATGTTGGCCATTCCGTTTTACGGAGATCAAAGTTACAATTCAAAGCAAGTGGTATTGAAAGGCATGGGTTTGATGATTAATTATAAAACGATGACCGACGAGGAACTTAAGACGAAGATTTTGGAAATAATTACCAATCCTAAGTAAGTATCAAGTTGATAAATCTATTTTTTTTTGCTGTGTAGAAATTTAGTGTGCTACTAGCTATTCGTGGAATATATGCATCGGAAATAGAGAGTAAGAAAGAAATAGCTAGAAGATGAGAGAGAGAACACGGTAGGGTGGAGAATTCAAAGAGAAACAAGGCAAGAAAAAATGTGAAACAACACCAAGAGTTTATTTTACCTCTAATAATATAAAAATATTTCACCACGGGTTATGTGAAAATTTAATTCATCGTAAGACAAGAAGGTAATATCTAGAGAATGATAAAGAGATCACGAACTAACGCAGGAAGAAAAAGGGTTAAGAAGTAGTGTGCATAGAAAAAACAAAAGGCGGTTGTGTGGATTTTTTTTCTTTCAGATGATATACGATTATTTGTATTTTAATATTAGGTAAAGAGTAACACTTGCTTTTATTTTCAATTGCCTGACACGTGTTTTGGCCTTCGAGACTGTTATCAATGTTTAAACTAATTAAAATTAAGACATGTACAACCAATAAAGTATAGCAGGTGATAATCACTGATGGACAGCTCCGCGAAAAAGTGTTGTCGGCTTGGATAAGATTCTGTTCATATAAATGCATATTCAACACTTTTGTCTTACTATTTTTTTATAGAACAGAAAGATTTCTTTTGTAAAAATATCATTTAGAAATAGAAAAAAATATTTTCCAAAGGCAAAGGAACTAAAAATAATCTAAAAAATCTTCAACTTGCAAATATCGAAATTTGGAATAACGCACATTTCTCTGATCATAACTTCAAATGTTGGTTATTCAAAATATTAAACCCCTTGTTGATAGCTTTCTCAACTGTATATTGTTGTACATGTCTTATTTTCAATTTGTTTAAACTTTGATAATGGTGCGAAGACCGACACGTATCAGGCAACTGGAAATAAAAACATTATGGAACCAAAAAAGTATTTCTCTTCACCTTATAATACTATCTGTTTCTATTAAGTGTGTTTTTATTCACTATTTTAAATGAGTTGTAATGATTCTTTTAATTCGTCTCAATTTCTTCTCCTTTTTTTACCTCAATAGCTTCAATAAACAATGCGTAATTCTTCTTACAATTCCTTTCGTAAGTACTTGATTTCGTTGAATTTACGCTTTAATATTTTCAATGATTTTCTTGTTATCATTTTATTTATTACATAATTTATTCCAAGCACTGTTTCAGCTATATCTTCCTTTTCACCTAAGAAATAAATTGAGGAAACACTTTTACACAATCTACTATTGATTGTTGAGTTACGTGAAGATGAATAGTAATAATAAAGCACTTGTAATCACATAAAAATAAACTGTGGAGAAAGTGATTACAAGTGTCTTTATTATTCTACACAATCTAACTCAATTTCTTGATTTAATTTTAATTCTTCTATGTCCTTTCCAGTATTTTCACGTATGGCTTTACCAATATCTTCCTCTTCTTTATCTATAGTTTCTGAAAGGTCGACTTCAATCACTGATTAACTTTTTTTATTTAAGATTTCTGCATTAATTTCTTCAATGAAAGTCTTATTACTTAGATCATAACCCTCACTATTCTTTACTCATTAACACATTTTATATGATTATTAATTTCAATGTATTCACCAGAGGATCCCACGCCAGAATCATCATCCATAGATCGAAATCTCTACAACTTCTCATTAACATCAACAACAATATCTTCAAATAACCTTTTCTCATCTAGTTACTTCTTTAACGATCAGGAAATACATAATCTTTACTACGAAACATGGAGAGACACTTAAAAACTCAAACATTGGTAATAAATATTTGTATACTGAACATCTAATCATCACACTTTCATCACTTTCTTAGAAAGGACAGATAATGTAGCAACAATTCTTAAAGCAATATAAGCCATTATGCACAAGTGTGGATTCTATATTTTGAATTCTCTCATGAAGATGTGAATTACCTAGACCGAAACTGGTGATGTATAAGTAAATATTTTTAATGGTCTAGGAATTAAGTCTTTAATAGCAATTAACTATCATTTCAACTGTGTTTAAAATAACTTCAGTAGATTATCACCTTTTTCTGAAAGCAAATTTCTCGTTTCAAGGAATATTTAATAAAGAAATAAAATAATAGATTTTTTAGATATTCTTTATGGGGGATCTCGGAAACTATAAGAGATAGAAAACGGTTAACTAGGGAAAGTTATGTGATTTTAAGATACGAATAAAATTGCACTTTCAAGGTTTACAAAAAAGTCAAGGGTAACTAGATATTTTGAAAAAAGTAAAAAGTGTCAAATTTTTCAAATCAATATATCTCGGTTATTATGGCAGAAAAACAACTGTAAAAAACAAAGTTTAGAGAATATCTAAAAACTCACTCTGTATTTAGCCAAACTGACAACAGCATTTAATTTTGTAAATCATAACCAAAAATGTTTTGATTGTTTGTTGAGGCACTTAGGCGTTGAAAATCCATTTTCAATATTAGGATAACGACAATGTCAGATTTTCAAATTTGGGGTAGGTAAAAACCTGTGGAGGTTAGAACTTTAGATCTTCTTAAAGATATACGATTAAGGTGACATCTTTGGCCTAAAATATTATTCTAAATATTCCTAATTTAATCGCTGAATTAGTGAAATTTAGTGCAACGCTTTAGTCAATGGATAACACCTTAAAGTACTAACTTACTGCTTAAAGTGAGTTTTAAACATAAACTTCCTTCGTTCTGAATATTGTGTAGAATGCTATATAAATAAATACCTAATACCTAATAGCTAATAGGTCATACCTAATACCTAATACCTACTACCTAATACCTAATACCTATGCAAGGTTTTAATTTTCATCCGTCCCTAAAACTGGTATAACTGGCAGATTAGGTAATTCAAATTAATTTTTCTTACTCTGTATATTTCTCTGAAACTGTGAAGATATTTGTAAACATATAATTTCTTACTTAAAGATATTATAAAAAGAGAATACTATTATGGTATAATACCTACATTTTTAAATCTCTCAAAAAGATGTTGAATTAACTAAACCGAAACTACTTGTGTGTAAGTGAATCTTTTGAAAAGACTTAAAAACTAGTCTCTTCGTAGCAATGACCTTTCATTCCATCTACGTTCAAACTAGCTTCAGTTGATGATCAACATTTTCTGAAAGCATATCGCTTATTTCAAGCAAGATTTAAAAAGATGAAACAAAGGGACAGAAAATATTTGCACTAATATATGTTAGTAAACAATAATAATATGCTGATTTTAGAAAAAAAATTGGACGTAAGAATTGCGATTAACTTTCTTTTAATTATAATTTTTTATGCAGAAATCCTTTTAATAGCATAATGTCATCATTCAGGTCAATAATTTGTGATATTTCGACATTCTTATTTTGTACTTATGCATTTAGTTTCCTTATGGATCCTGTATTTAGGGGAGTATTTCTAAAAATTATATGAGGTTTCAATTTTTCAGTGTGTATGGCATAAAAACATTTATCATATTTTACATTTTATAAAACTTTATATATTTAGTATGCATCCCTAGAGACCAGGGTTTTGCCATAGAGCTCTCTTTATGTACGACGTATGATCAATTGGCAAGAGCCGTTGCTCAAAGAGTAGTCACACACCCTTGCCTGCTTCAGTTTTTCAAGAGTTATAAAGACCGCCCGGGAAAACGTTAAAGTGTACCTTCAAGGAAATACTTAAGGATCTGTTAGTGTACTCGTAAGCTAACATGCCTGAAAAGATATTCTACCAACCATTAAGTATAAAGGTAAATGAGCTTGCAAATAAAAAGCAATTCTAGAGTGTACATATCTGGGCCCTAAAATGAAGGAAGAGAATGAATTGATTTGGTATCCCAACAAAGGTGAATCTGTTGCATAAGCTAAGAAACACATTGAGTTTAGTAAAAGAAGTACTGGAAAAATGAGGTTGACTGAAGTTAATTGCAGTAAAGTTTGTTAAGGACCTAAGGAAGATATGTAGTTGGAGATGTTGATGCAGAACGGCTAGAAAATTTACAGGATAGATGAGGTCTCGAAAATGAACTACTTATACCATATGCACATTTTCACAAGGATGTGTTTTCAACGTGTGCACACGGTTCTTGATAAAAATCAAGTGAGAAACATTTGGAAAGATTAATGAAAGAATTCAAAAGAAATTATGTTCAGAGAATGTAGATAAAGAAAATAATGATTGATCTATTGCTAAGTGAAGCACTTCAAATATTGGAACATTTAAATAGGTTATTGAGAAGTTCTCTTTTCTCGATAAAGCACATCAAATCTGAATACATTTAAAAATAGCATTAAGAAGCCTGTCTTCTCATAATAGTTCTTCTGGATTGCATAGAAAAGCTCTATCTTGTTTTGTTGTATAGTCTCAATTATTTATCATTGGATATTGGTGGTCATAATGTTCAAAATTGATCCTTAATTATTACATCCACCATTTAATTAAGATTAAATTTAAAGTTTTTAATATCTGCTGATTTATTTAAGATTTTTAAGATTTTTATCAGCGGATTAGAGTAAAAATATGTGATAATTAGCTTTGGCCAATTATAAAATAAGAGTTATGAATATACATTGATTTCTTTATGATAAAGAAAAATTTAACAAATAAATATATATTTGCAATCAATTCATACTCTTCCTGATATGTTGGGAAATATTGCTGTCTTATCTACAAACATATTTTACAAATAGCTACTAGCGTACTGTTCTACAAATAACTCCTAGCTTCAAGTTTTGCGAAAGGTCGATATCTAGCTTTAAAAATTTAACAAGTTTTTTTTTAAGTCTTTTCTTTACATTGGAACTGAATTTACTGATCAACGAGGATAGATTTTTAATGAATTTAGTGCAAACATCAAAATCTTGCTTGGTTATTCCATAAATTAGAGGTTATATGATTTTAATGATGTTACTTTACATTGTTTATTTCAAGGAAGATATAAGAAGGTTAGCCAAAGAGACAGAAAATATTTAAAATATATGTTACCAAACTTGCTACTGGAAAAATAGTATAATAGTTTTAGAAAAATCTTTAGACGTAAGAATTGTTACCAACTTTCTTTTTTTTCCAACTTTTATCAAGAAATCTGTATAATGGCATAATAACCTTATTATTCTTCTTCTATTGATACATTTATCCATTGATGGATGTTTGCGACAATATCACTCACTTCTTCTCGGCTTCTGAGTAGGTGAACCATTCTCGTTTTCCTTTAATCTTGCTTTCTGTGATTAGGGTAAATAATTTGTAACGTTTCGGCATTCTTATTTGTTTAATTTATGGTATAAATTTTACTTGTCAATCTTTTTATACTATATAGTCCTAATTCTTCATCATTGGCTGATTGGTGGTTATAATGTTTAAAATTTATTCTTCCATTATCCTTAATATTTGGATATCTACTGATTTCTTTAAGATATCCTCTTTTATAAGCGGATATTGGAGTAAAAAATATGTGATTCTATTCTTTGGTCAATCATAAATTAAACATATATTTGAAATCAATTAGATTTCATATTCTTGCTGCGAAATATTATTGTGTTGTGTCTTAAAGCTGGTCTTTGAAGCTGATTTTCTTTTTTGAATGTCAAAAACACCCTCGGATTTAAGTCCTTTTTTTACATCAGGACTGGATTTACTGATGGACGATGGTAGATTTTAGAGTTCGGTATAAAAAACAATATCTTGCTTGCTTACTCTATAGATTAAAGGTTCTATGATATTAATTACGTCCATTTTATCTTTACAACAAACATCAATGAAATAAGTATGCCTGTTTTGCAACAATTTCAATGCAGACTATTGCAGTTTTAATTAAAGATTTTCAAAAGCACATTTTTACTTGGTACAAATCGAATTTTATATTTTCAATCAGTTTATTCTGTTCGTAGATGTATTTAATTAGTAACTATATGTAGCCATTTATGTTAATCATCAGCAGTTGATTAAAATTACTGATAATCTTTCAACTGTTTGGTTTCCCTTACAGTTGTTGCCGACTTTTTAGAGCTAGATATCGACCTTTCGCAAAACTTTGAAGCTAGTAGCTATTTGTAGAATATGTACATAGATACGAGAGCAAATAGCTGGAAGAATATAGAGAGATTGCAAGAGGGTGGAGAAGAGAATTGAAAAGAATTCAGAGATATTCTCTAGTAACCATAACCCATTTCTCAGATTTATGAATTAACTTGTGATTACCTTCATAAAAAATGATTTAGTTTTCTCTGAAAAATACGATGAAACTGCATCCTTCACTTAATCATCGGTAGAAAATTTCTTTCCTTCAAGTAGTCTTTTCAAATTTGGAGAGAGTTAATAGTCGCTAGAAGCTTATCCAGGCTTATCTTATGCAAAGCAGCTAACCCAACTCGACTTTTGCGAAGAGGGGCATTTCGTTCAAGAACAGAAATAATTTTGGTTTTTAACTGCTCTAAAATTGAAGCGTAGTATTCTCCGGTTATAGAAACACCTTTTTTATTTGTAATCAATCAACAAAATTCCTTTTGTATCCAAAAAACTGTCGCCATGAGCTTTTTCGCTGACTGCAACACCTTGAATTTCTTAGGCGGTGGTGCACCCTTGTTATACTACTGCCTGGAATCTTACTTAGACTTAAGTCCATAGTGATGAACTCAAGTTTCATCCCCAGTAACAATTCGCTCTAAAAAACATTTTTGTCTTCATTACGTTGGTTCAAAAACGCAATCTAGTATCCTTTTTGCTCTGACTTTTGGCATGTCGTGATAATTATGGAGGATCTTAAAAATGGTTGTTTCAGATACTGTAGACATTTCTGCAAGGTGTTTTTTCTTCAAACGTGCATCCTCCGATATTAATGTTTCGGTTTTGTTGATGAGATCTGAAGTGGAGACTTCAACAGACCACCCAAGTCGGGAATTCCTGCTTGCTTAAAGAGGTCGTTCCATTTGTATATCATGGTTTTTCCTGGACAAAAGTCCACGTAAACAGATGTCATCTCTTGCAATATGGTTTGGACACTTTTTCCTTGCTGGGTAAGGAACCGTATAATGGCGCGGAACTATATTTTCTCCATACATCACAATTTCTTCCGAATTGAGTTGCTTGATTGACGATAGTTCAAAGACTACTGACCTCGTTATGATAATATTCAGTATAAATACTGATTATTATGATTATTTATTCTTTATCATACTCGCTTAAAAAACTATAGTTATTACAAAAGACATAAAAAAATATGGAAAATATGCAAATAAAATTTTGACAGCAAACGGGGTTCATCTTGTATATATCTCCACTAATTGATAAAACTGGGAATTAGTTTCGAAGATACTTTTTATGCATTAAAATTCTTGTATTTGATTAGTCACCTTCGCGAGCGCCCCCACCACTCTCCAACCCCGCCATTCCGCGAACGTATAAACACACCCTCGTATCGTTACTCTTAGATGAAAATAACACTCAGTTTCTTCCTTACTTCACTTGTAAAATGAACTTACGTCACTTGTGAAGTGAACAAGTGAAGTAAGGAATAAGCTTAGTGTTATTTCATTTACAAAATACTTCACGTAAACTCAAACCAACAATAGTGATTACTCTTAGATTTTGTCCAATGAATTGCATAAATTATTTCAAATAAATTGTGGTTATTATATTCATTTTTCTCTAATTGATCTTCATTTCTTAACTCCTGTTTTATGCTTTGCTACTTTCTTTTTAAACATAACTTCATTGAAGAAGAATTTATTTTTATACTATGTTATTTCTCTCATACACTTTTTTTCATGACACACATCAAATGTATTATTTTCAATCTTTTTACTCTCTTCTTAAATGTATTCAATTAGTAACTGCATGTAGCAATTTGTGTTAACCACCAGAAGTTTTTTTAAGATTACTGATTCTGATTCATTTGCTTGGTTTCACTTACACTAGATATCTACTTTTGCTAAACTTTGGAGCTACTTGTTTTATTATAGTTTCCAGCAAAGGCATCTCTAGAGGTGATTTGTACGAGTATTTTTTAATGCAGCAAAACTTTTTCTTTCTTTTATACAGAAGCTCGATTAGAACTTGTTTATAATCTCTTAAGATCAGAATTAAAAAAGTATGTGATTGTACCATTTGAACAACCATGAATTTAAAATTCTAAATGTATACTCATTTGTTTAAAACTATCTTTCAAGATTTGTGGGAAACAATTATTTGATTTACTGATTTAATAAGGAAATATTTTCAGGTATAAAAATCGAGTTACAGAATTGGCGAATTTGGTTAGAGATGAACCAATGACGGCGCTGGAAAAGGCCGTATGGTGGACGGAATACGTGCTCAGACATGGAGGTGCCCAACATTTGAAGGGAAGGACCATTCCAACTTATCAGTTCCTGTATTTGGACATAGCCGCGTTTGTAGTTGTGGTTTCTGTTGTCACCGCATATATTTTCTACGCGGTTTTCAAAAAATGTTTCTCCATGTGCTGCCGAAGGAAACAAAAACATGATTAATCTACTAAATATTGTAGAGTATTGTAAAATATTTTTATTGGAATAAAGTTAATGTATTTATTAATTATTAAAATATGAACGATCAAAAAGTCGATGAAGTAGTTGGTGCTGGATTACGCTACTCTGTTAAATGATGGCGTTTGACATCAATATGACAACAATTACAAAACATTTTAGCTTAGACATGACTTTATATATCCAGTGCTAACTTCTTCGTCAATTTTTTTGAACGGTTTCTAAAATTCTCTAGAAAAATCTCGCTTATAGTTTATAGATGCCTATGGGTTTAAATGTACAATTAAAATATAGTATTTACATCTTTGTAATTGTTGGATTAACTTTAATAACTTGAGTAAATTATATATTAAATATAATTTACTCGTGTTATTAAAGTAGGATGTAAAGATGTAAATAATAAATATTATGATTAATTTAATGACGAAACGATTCACGTTTACTCCATTTGCAGGGCAGATCTTTTTACATGCTGTTCAAATTACAGACCGGTTTTATGTTTTAGTTTTAAGTCATCGGTATAGTACTATTGATGAGGAGGATATAAGAGGCAAACATCTAAAAACTGCAGTAGATATCGAAGGTCGAACTGTAATAATAAATGTTTTGTTAAAGACTATTTGTAATACTGTGAGAGCATTGAATTATTATTTCCCTGAAGACAAGGGAACGGAGACAATAGATGTCGCCCTAATAGTTTCTTCATATATGATTTAATGTTATGGATGAGCCGTCTGTTCAATGCTGGTGACATAATTTCAACTTAGGAAGAGAAAAAAACCCAAAATTTGAAGGCAGGAAAGAATTATTTGATTTGAATAATTCACTGTTTTAACCACAAATTTCACCATTAACTCCATTATCTTCATAAAGACATCACATTTTAGCAGCACATTTTAAAAATTAATCAAAATATAACTCACCAAGTATTATTTCCAATAAACTAATTTATTATTACATAATATTAATGTTAATTCTAATAAGTACTTTATTTTTCTAATGCAATTTATTACCATGTAATATATTTTTATTGTTAATAATAAATTCACGCCAAACTGATATTTTACATGCAATTCCGTTTTAAACTGCAAAATTCTTCGTAAAATTCGTGTTCTTCTTATTAGTTGATTTATGGCGGTGGATATAAAATTTCTAAAAATAATTTTACATGTATAAATCTTGACCCACAAACATGCGTTATTTCTGTACTTTATTATAAAATAATGCGTGACGCAAAATTTCGGATATGTAAACAATCCCACGGAATGAAATGTACATGTAAATCTTGCAAAACCAAAAGTGTGACACATTGGATGTAATTTTTTAAAACTCCAAATTTCATCCATTACGCCTAGATAGTTGGACAGCGTAAAATTGCATTGGTCACGTATCCAAATGTTATCATTAATAAAATAACTTATTACATACATATAATATTTATTTAAAACGAATATACAGGGTGTATCAATATAGTGGTTACAAATTTTCAGCACAGGTAGTGTATACCTATACACATGCCAACGCGATAGATGTTGTAGGAAATGATTGCGCATGCTCACTCTGATATTGACAATCTTAATGTTCTTCATTATTAGTTTCTTTGCTGTATTGAAGAAAATAAAAACTCCTCTTATTTGTTTTCTTTCTTCATTGCCTTTTTTGTCAATACAGCAGTTACGAACTTTCAGCAGAGGTAGTGTACACCAACACTGTAGATATAGTTGGAGATGATTGCGCATGCGCACTCTGATATTGATAACTTAATGTTCTTCATTATTAGTTCTTTTGCTGTATTAGTAATAATAAAAACTCCTCTTATTCGTTTCCTTTCTCCATTGATTTTTCTGTACCATAGGAGTATTTCCAAACATACACTTTTATGTGATTTCCTAAATATGGTCTATATATCATGAATACTTGTAACCATAATGTTGATATACTCTGTATTGTATTGATAAGTCAAAATACCGTTATGCTCTAATATATTTACAGTATTGATAAATCAAATTAAGTTATTATTGGTTGAAACAGCTGTAGTATAGAAGGGAAAAGTTTAGATTTATGATTTTCCAATACAAAAATATTGAATTATTTAATTTCAGCAACTGATTACTTTTCATGTAAGTTTAAAAAGAAAACATTAAAACAACTATTTCTCATACTACCTACAAACGTCTGGGAAGTTACTGTTTTAATGCTTTTTTTTATAATTTGTATTCTTTATGATGTAATATTCGTAAAGTTTATATAAATTGATGCATAAATCTAAAAATAAAAATAACGCCTTTCAGAATGTTTACAAATGGCAAATAAACGCCATAGCCGTTTGATGCTCGTAGTAAAATGTTCCGCTTCCGTAATGCGAGCTCATAATAGGGTACACTTCTATTATTATCCGAGCAATTAGTACGGGGCAAACACTATGAAATCGTTTCGACTCGCGACCTAATGTCTTCATCTGCACTTTCTGAAGCGATTAAAACAGGCAAACTGTTACACTAACGGACATAACTGAATATTCCGTGGGATCCTTGATGGCAGAGGAATAATAAATAATTTTCTATTTCCGTGCGTCGGGGAACGCGTGGGACGCCCGTAATATTTTGGGGAAAGGACGGCGCGCGGAGTTATGTATCTGTCAAAACTTCCTCGATCTTTTGTCCGTTCCGATGTGTTCGGTTTGGTTTAAAATTATTTTCGAATTGTTTAGATTATTATCATTTATTAACTCAATTTTATATGTATAATATAACCTTAAGGAACGCAAAAGAGGGTGTAAGGAGTGAGTACAAAAATAATCTTAACTAAAGATATCTGTGATAGGCAACCAAGAGTTATCCTATGAAAAAACCCAAAGTACCCAAACCGAAGAGTCAGCTATGAAAACTGTCACAAAGAAACCAAAAAACAAGTAGTCAACAACCACCATTATTTTTGATAGTTTTTGACAATGGTAGAACTTGGGGTGATGTCGCTCCCAAAAAATAGTCATATATTAATTGGATGTATTCAACTAAAAAGCTCCAAAATAGATCGAAATCACTGTTCTTGATAGGAAAACAATTAATTCAAGGTTTTGATGCAGTAAAGATTAAAATATAAAAAGTAGGTCTTCGCCAGTTTCGATGTATTGAAGCACATCACAATAGAACAGTTAAAACAGAAAATAGAAATACTACAAGCTAGTTATAAATTAGCAGGATTCTTAATCCCTCGTTGTTTACGAATCACAGCAGCCGAAAGCTATAGGTTGTGGTATTATTTGTGTAATCTAAAAATGGATTTTTAGACATTCGAAATGTTACAAATTGTTAAAAAAAAATTATAGATATTTCGGGGATTAATTGACATAGAACTTTTGCAAAATAGTACGCTTCTACTAAGTATTTTGATAAAAATAGTTATTTCAAAAAATATGGCGCTCCCACAAGATTTTTTCTATTGAAGTTCATTACAACAGACCACCGGAAAACAGGGAAAAGGAGTGCTACTAAATATAAAAACAATGTCTTCTCTTTCTTAAGTTTCACCAATAAAAATGGCTTCTATAATCATATAGCCTCCATTATTTATAGTCGAGCAGCCGAAAGCTGACTGTGACTTATCGCTCTTTATTGGAGGAATCAGACACATGTTCCGTCTTTCATTTCATTCTGTCCCGGTTATCCTAGGATGATGATAGAATGAGATAGACTGAATTGAAAAACTCACTATGTTTTAACCACAAATAATTTTATTTGTGGTTAAAACATACTGAGTTTTTCAATTCAGTGTAAGTATGGATTACCACGTAGTAACGGTCGCAACCATTCTCTTTATTGAATGAGATAGATATTAATTGCTCTACGATTATTTTTTTGAATATTCGATATCCTCTCAGAAATCCATTTTTTTTTCTTTGAAACCAAAATTAAAGAAACAATTGTATAAACATTTTTTTAGAATATATCTGGAATTTCAGTAGGTCTAGCATATATTGTATTTATTGCGGTTTAACAAATAAAGGGCTAGAAACGGAAAAAATCGTCAAACCAAAAGAAAAAATTTCTATTATTGACAGCTTACTTGAAGCGGGATCAATGACAAGAAGCCGAACAAAACAAGAAATTATATAAATACCACACACAGTGTTCGTACCACCAGTTAATTTTTAAAATTAAATCTCCTGATGATGGTGATTGAAATGTAGAGATTCACAAAATCCAATATGAAGAATAAGAAGAAACCCGATAACACACCAAAACAGATAACACCAACATAATGCTATTACTAATGAAGGTTTAAGTTAAATTAACCTTCATCAGTAACAGTTCAAAATGTTTCATTAAGTGATAAATGAGAAAGTCATTCGAGAAACACAATGCTATTCAAAAAATTTAGAAACAAATGGCTGGAAACTAAGAAAGCTATCCCAAGAAATATACTGCACAAGTAAGGAAGAAACCCTCCCAAGAAACAGAATTCATAAAAGCTCATTTTGGAGTTTAGTATTAAACCGAATTACTATTACATATAATAATATGTTTGCGAGAATATATTTACCTTTCATTCATTTAAAATAAATTGAATAAAATAAGTTCAATGTGTAAAGTCTGAATTTGATACATTGGTTATAAGGTGAGATAATTAATGAATGATATCATGCAAGCTTACATTTTGTCTACTATTAAAAAGAATAAGGCTTGACCATACAAAATACTTTTAAAAATATTGTTATGAGTATTATGTGACTCTTTCAGAAACTAACTGAAGTATTTATTAATATTCGTATACAAACACTTATTTTCTTGTCTGATTGACTATAGAATAAGTAAAATAAGATAATCACCATATATTTGTTTCTCATTAATCACTTGGTGAAATATTATGTTAATAATATGAATAACAAACCAAGTGAATCAACTCCATATTATTATTCATAGCTCTTCTAGAAAAAATGGAGATATAGTTTATACTGTCGTATATTCTTCAACATTTCATTACCCTGTTTACAAAAATACGGCATTTATGTATGCTCCTAAAATGAAGAAAGATCAAATTAATAAATCCAAAAATGTTTTAAATTATGTAAACAAATCGCAAATACTTTATAAAGAAATTTTTGGAAACTGTTTGCAATTAATACATCAAAATTTTTTGTCTAAACCAGACCGAATGCTCTACATAATCAGCAGTCTAGTATATGATTATATTAATATGTTGGATGCTTGAAGCCATAACTTTGTAATACATCTTGAATCAGGTACTTTATCAGACGATAAATAAAATTAAACTTTATATAACAAAGTATAGTTTTATTTATCGTTTGATAATGTTCCAGATTATATCATGATAGTAAGTATTTGCAAATAAAATATTTATCAATTGTACAAAATATTCTAAAATTTTTATAGGCAAATTTATTCTACAACACCAGATGAAATGATGAAAAGTTCTCAAGATATTACCATAAAGGTGCCATCTAATATCTAAAACGTTACACTAGGTCCCTGTTTGAGTGCATAATCACCGATAAATCAAGGGGACTGTCAACAGCGATAATTATAACAATAATGTCGGCGGTTATTCAATCAAACAGGCATCTAATCCAAAGCTTAGACAATAGATGGCGCATTTATGGTAATATCTTGATCGACGGTTTACTCAGTGAATTAAATACTCGAAACTAAAACGTTTCCCTTTCTCTTGTCGATCATTTCACTTGAGACCCGACTGGAGAAGACCTTTTGGTCTTACACTAGTCAAACAACAGTGATCGCAGAGGTGAGGTTATATTCGGTAGGAGTCGGACACTACCCTACTATAAGGGTGTCCTTCCAGGATTTCCTCTCCTCTTACCAAAAACAAAAACGTTCCCCTTTCTTCTACTGCGCTACGCCGATGAGATCCAAAATAGATCGTAACCGGTCTGTGGCTATTGTTGACAGGGAATAATAATGAAAAGTTATCTCTGACCAAACATAACAACTTGATTTAATAAAAAATATGTTGGAATTTGCACTCATAATCTTATAAAGTTACGTTTCTTAAAATTCTTGAGACAGCATATATCACAGTAATTTATTCACATTTTATTATCTTATTTACAATATATACACCCCTTTAATTAAAAAGATCAAGCTAAAATCACTATAATAATCCTATTTTAGTTAGACAAATATGTCACAAATCATTTCTGAAAGAAATTTTTAGTGAAGATTTACAATTAATACATTATGAAGCGAATATATTTTTATCAAAACAACTCCGAACATTCAACACAAACGGCAGCTATATGATTAGTCTCAGAAAGGAGATGAGGAAATATTGGCAAAATAATATCTAGGTCAATCCAATCTAATCTAATTCTTCAAACATTTTGGCATTTCCTGTAAAAGCTTACAGGTAATTACATTTCTATCATAAATCATCAACTGCTGAAAACATATCCGGACCAATTGTAACTGAAAAAGCCCTGCCGCTTTGAAAGAAGTTTTAATTTAAAATTGAATTGATATTCAGTTTGAAGATCACAGAAATTTCTTTTGAATGCATTAGGTATGTTTTATTAAAGCTCATAATTCCGTTTGCAAATTGTGAATAGATTAGATAGGCACAGAGTTAAAATGTGGCTCAAATATCTAGAAAAAGAAAGGTCTAGGGGATTTACTAAGTGTTCAATTTCCTCTTAAAGCTCATGATTTTATTTGCAATTAGTGAATAGATTATACAGATACTGAGTAAAAATATGCCTTAAATATCAAGAAAAGGTAAAGTCTCGAGGTTTTACTTAGAGATGTGTTTAGTTTCCTCTTAAAGCTCATATTTTTTTGCAATTAGAGAATAAATACTGAGTAAAATCATGCCCCAAATATCAGGAGAAAGTAAAGTCTCGGATATTTACTTAAAAATATGTTTAATTGCCTCAGAAATAAGTTAATGATTTATTTTAAATGGATAAGACATGCTATAGTAAAGTTTATCATTCCATTTGCAATTAGTGAATAGATTGGATAGTAATAGGATAGATCAAATATTAAAGGATAATAAAAGTTTGAAGATGTATGAGATTCCTAAAATCTTTCGGGTTAATTACTCAAAAAATAAAGTTGTTTTAAGGATAGAAAATAGTTACATTAAAGAATTTAATGAAAAGAAAGCAGGGCAACAATTTTAGAAATCTAAAACTTAAATAGAAATGTTTTATTATTATTTTATTTGTCTTTATTATACATGGTTTTATAATAGAATATTAAGAAAAAATGACACAAAAAAGAATATACATCTAAAAGAAATTTTCAGCATGCTAAAGGGATATTCATTTGCTTTAAATGTTTGTCCATTCAAATCCATATCTCTTTTACTCCAAATGATTAAGCATTTGATACATCTTTTATTATAATTAGTGTATTTAGATGCTTATTTTTCCCTTGATTTCGAGATGTGTTTTACAAATTTTTTACAATGTTTTGTTCAGTTATCAATAAATACGCAAATAAAATGAAGACCAATTTTGAAGTGATTTCAATTGAGTATGAAGCATGAAGAGCAAGTAGATAGAGTCAGAAAAGAATCGAATATATTTACAAAAGCAGACAGGTGGGTTGTAGTTAAGCATAATGATAAATTTTAAACAAAATCATTAGGCAATATTTGAAAAGTTTTATAAAAATTAGGAGTTTCGTTGAAAGAAAACCAAAGAGTAATTTATGTTTATAGATACTTAGACCAGTAACAGGAAATCCAAAAATGATAAAAATTGTAATGAATCTCGGTAAAAAATATTATTAGGTTGAGAGTAACACTTGTGTTGTTCCACAATGTTTTTATTTTCAGTTGCCTGACATATGTTTCGATCTTCGGAGACCATAATCAAAGTTTATCAGACCATTATCAAAGTTTAACTTTATTATGGAGCAAAACAAGTGTTACTCTCAACCTAATATTAATATCTGTTTCCATCAAGAGTGTAGCGCAACAAGCATTAACTTTATGCAAAATATTGTGTTCAACAGTAACAAAATAAAATATTCATCATTAAAATCCAGAGATGTCATGTGTATAAGTTCAAATAATATGAAAGCAAAATATCAATTTAAAATATAGAGTAATTTTTATTACTCCAAGTTTTGAGTAAAAACGCTGCTATAATAGCCAAAAATAGCTTTAAGTGATAATGAGGTAAGCATCCCACGTCTGTTTAAAAATGAGTATGGCTGGAAGAATACAAGAAGTGAACTCTAGCCTTTTTATGTGCAGCTGAAATTTCAGTAGAGTTGAGAACTTTACATTTAAATATATTATGTAAGCATATTGAATAAAATAAATTTCAATACAATAAAATACAACTAAAAAATCAAATGTGTATATTTGAAGGTATTCTCAAAATTGTGGGAAATTTTACAAATTATATTTCATGATAGTTTTTGTCAACTTATACTTTAGAACAGAACATCATGAGGATGGTGGCGAGTGTAATCCATACTTTCAAAGCAAATTAAACACTTACTACTAGTAAGATGTGAAATCTTTACAATATATTTTCTATTGTATGGAATTATATTTTCCAGACTATATATTTTTGGTATAATTCATATTTGGATTAAAAAGTAAGGGAAGACGAATTAAAATCGCTGCTTAGAAAGTTTTTATATTAGCTTTATATACTTTACATACACCTTTAATTTGTTTGAAATGAATATTCGCTTTTGATAAATTTTATAATGTTTTGGCCTCTGTGGATACATTGAAACCCTTTTTCACTAGCTCTGTTTACTCATTTGGGATATGAAATCTTTTGAGACTTTTTATTTTTCTATTTATTCCTTTTATTTTTATAATATGTTAAGTAATCTTTTGAATGGAATATAGTATCAATTACAAATTTTGGTATGCAAAAATATTATATTTTCATTTTGAAATACCGTTTTCAGGATGGCTCTTGCTAGCAACGCCATATCTCTTCAGTTCTGTACTTGTAATTGGAAGTTGAGGTACATGGTTTCAATTTTCTGCAAGCATGCTTATCATTAAATATGTTGAAGCTTATCTACAGATAAATGTTTTATTAGCTACTTTGTGAAGCATACCTTCAAAGATTTTTCAAAGAAAAGTAATTATTAATTAAGTGTAATTACCTACAATCTAAGCTAAAGGCGAGTGTAGAATTCTATCAGTATCGTAGAACCATGAGGTCTATTGTCTATCAAAGCTATAGGATATTAAAGTTTGAGAATATATGGGAATTTTTATAATTGTGCACAACTCTTTAACAGCAATCATAAATACTATTAATAAACCGCCCAAGGTTAATACAGATTATTCTTTGGTTTTCAGTCTACAAGTATAGCCAATTAAGAATAAAGGGGATCTGTGATGTCATTGGTTGGTTTGAAGTAAGCTCAACGAAAGCTTTGATGCGAAAACTTAAAAGAACATTCTTCTTAAATGATAGAAATTTCTGATGTTCTGTAAGATAATATGTAAATACTAACTGGTTAAGCAACAACTAAGAAAGAACCAAGTTGTTATATATTGATGTTTGATTTTCGGGTTTCTTGAAGAGTATATCAAAATAGTTAAAACTGTTGCATCCATTGTTCACACTGTATTTCTATGCTTATCAGTTACAACTGATTTGTTATTAATAAGGATCACCTAGCACTCGAAATATAGATTTAAACATATAAATGAAGTGTGAACAAACAACAGTTTTATTGGTATATATTGTACCAAACTGAATTTTGGAAATCAAAATATCTTGAATGTAACTCAGGCGACAGTTTTACAGATATTTGTTAGTTCCGAAAATAGCAAAATTTGTTATTATGGTATAATACATTAACTTTTCAGTTAGTAAAATTTGCATTGTGGTTTTAATAATTCCAAATTGCATTAGAAGTCTCATCTGCAATATATTCAATAAAGAAGTAGAATTGATAACTTATATTCTATATTGCGGTCTTTAAGAACGATTTTGAGAGCAATTTCTTATTTCTCCAGTTTGAAAGAAAATTGTGTCATCTTAAGTTTCGTTCCTATTAATTACATTAATAATAATAATTTTGGTTGCGATTTAATTACAAATTTCTTCGTTTAATTAGCCTTATTATATTTCTACCAATTATATGTTTCTTGGATTTATGGTTACTTAATTTGCACAGGGTTTTGTCTCCGATCTAGAGGTATCACCTACGCTATTAAAGTGTGATTTAGCAAAAATTTCAAGATTGAAAAACAGCGCCACTCAGATATTTTTTAACAAGAGCTGATAGAATATTCACGAATATAACAAATGACAATAAAGAAAGAACAGAGTTGGCATATATAGTGCCAAGCTAAATCTAAGAAGAAAGGTCATTTGAAGGTTATTCATTTGGAAATTATTGTAGTATATGGTATGTCTAAAAACCTTTATTATTGAGGTAGAAAATGTCTGCAAGTTTTTAGAGTTGTTGTTTTTTTTTAGAGATTACATCCACATGGGCATGCTGTAAGACCATCGTCAACTGAATAATCATGGCTATGTATTCGGAATTTAGGTTCTATTTCAAGAAAGTACAATGAAGAACCAGAGTCTGTTTTATCAAAACAGAAATGTTATTGAAGAGCCAATATCTTAAGATGTAATAATATCAACAACAATTTTAAGAAACCTACAAAATATCTGAAAAAAAATATTTTTTGTTTGTTAATTTTTTATCTACATAGGTGGTTGAGTAATTCCTACATTCTGCAAAATTCTATTACTATTTAAATGAATTTTGATTTCTTCTTCACATAGTTGACACAAAAATATGGCTAAAACGAGGATCGAATACTTTTTAAATAATGTTTTAATTAAGCAATCAATATAATATTATATTTCGTTTTATAAAAGCAATTTTGTTGTTGTTTAGTATTCTATAATAATACTATATTTTTTTATTAAGAAATTTTCTGATATTGAAGAAAACAATAATTTAATATCAAAACTTTTTTATTTATTTATATATATATATATTTAAATTTAAATTTGAATTTGAATCTAAGTAACTCTATTAAACATTACTTATTTACATATAAGAAAAAAAAAGTAGATGCCAAATTTTAGAAAACCAATTTTGCTATTTAGCAAGCAATATTTTTAAGAAAAAATGTCTGTCCAATGCTATTATGAAAAGTGGGTTTTAATGATCGATTTGAAAATAGTATGTTTAAGCATAATATAAAAAGAAAAAGTCTTTAAAAAAATAATTATAAACAGAGCTATTGCCAAAACGTGTACACTTTTAAACGGATTCAAAAAGATTCTTGCTTCAGTACATAAAATCAACTCGTTTCATTCGTTACATATACCTGGTAAATATTTACGTTCCTGAATATTAACTGTTGTTTGTAACAAACAGCTTGACAAATATATTCATTCACATGAATTTACTGACTAATCAACAATGGCTTAATCTAATTTAATAGGTATTGTTTCAAATTACAAATAAGTAAATTTAAATTAGTCTAAATTCTTATTTTAAATAATTAGTGACAAAAAACAGAGCCTTAAGAATGACAATGCCAAGTTGACAAGTAAAAATCTGAAATATTTATACCTCAAGTTGAACCTTATAAAATCAGTGAAGGATATATACAGTTTCTGGTAAAATATAGTTTACAGAAGTAAACTTCGTACTTCCACATGTAATCAAAATTATTTTTCATTAAGTTGTCATCTATTATCCAAAGCATTGTACTAGGTTTCCCTAGTCTATTAGCTCAACTAGGAAATCCTAGTAGAATGGTTCAGAAAATATACCTTAATCACCTTAATGAAAAATAATTTTGACTTCATGTGGAGTTTACTCTTGTGAACTATCTTTCACTAGAAATTGTTGATCTTCTTTACTGGTTGTAGACGGTTAATATAATGTAGTTAATATTAATTTGGTAGAATACACCTATAAAATATATTATATATGCAAAAAGCATCTAAATATTTATTATATCCGTTGTGTAGTATATTTTTCTAATGAATCTACTCCTATTGACGGACTAATTGTTGAATTGTTGAGGCTGAGAGCAATTGAAAATTCATATTCTGATGATTTTTATTCGTAAATAATAGTGGATGTGTCAAGAAACGATTTGAAAGTGTCATCGAGTATTATTTAGGAATATAAAAGTAATCAAGATGTAATTGTATTCGCCCTTGATTTTGTGATGTGGTAAATTGGATAAGGAATTAATCAATCAGTAATCAATGCCAATTATTTTGCTAATTGATGAAATTGTTTGGTGGTGGTGTTTATTATAGTCGGCGTATGTACCGTTTTGCAAAATCGCTACAAATTTCGTAACGGTTGCCAAGTTTTCACGTGATTCACTTGATATATAAACATTCCACTAAAAGGTTTTAATATAGACGCACCGATTGCTCAGTTTTATTACTTTATTTTCGTGAAAGATACAGTAAATTCATAATCACCCTCATGATGCACGCATGCGCTCCTCAATTATAATTCAGGATAGGCAACATTAAGCAGCTTATATTTATTATCTGAACGTTTCAAAGTTAAGGCAATAGATGTCACCTTAATGGTACCTCTATCATTAACCGAAAACTGGAGGCTTACAAACTGTGGTATCAGAGAACAACATCTTTATTTGGACAAACAAAAATACATTTAGAACAATAGATCCGTTTGGGATATCGACCCTCGGTTTTTATGCCCTGTCTTGATTCTAATTTATGTAAAAAACAAAGAAAAAAAATGCTGTCCAGCTTAACGGTCCGGATGAATTGATGAAGAGTGATTGATGGATGTTTGTGTTTGGGGGGGATATTTGGGTTTCGGAGAGTGCAGAATTTATTGAGAAGGGTTAAATTGAAGGGATTGTTGAAAAATTTTACACTAAGGTTATTTATTCGTTGGGATATGGGAGTGACTTGACTGTAGTATCATTTATCAATAATTAACACTTTGTTCCCATGTCTTCAATTGTGGTGCGCTAGCGAGGCCCAAAATAGGTCGGAAACTGTTGTTGACAGGGAAAAATAATTCAATAAAAACTATTTATAATAAGACATATATTATCAAAATTATCTTTTGTTGATTGTCATTTTCCGAAGAGTAACTGTTTTCTAATTTTGCGTAAATTATGGTGCACAAGGAAACACTTTGTATGCGCAATAACGACGGAGTTACTTTATTTTAGATGTGTGCATTTCGCATGACAGTAGTGATAAAATGTTTGAAATTATGATTCACACAGTTTGAATATAGAAGCAAGTCGAATCGGGCGACTGTCCGAAATAACTGAAATTGATGGCCTGCAATGTACCAAAACTGTCATCGGATGAGCGGCATTTACGTATTAGTCGTTATATTGCGCTGCGCCGGCTCCATAATTACGCTAATTTATTACATCAAATTGTCGGCGACATACCTCAGACGTTTATAATTGATAATTAGTATTAATTAACGGTAATGGGGAAAATTTTGCAAATGACCGCGTGGAAAGATTTTGTCTCGTGTTTATTATTGGATTGTTGATAAATAAGATTATACCATTTATACATTAAAAATATAACCATTAAAAGCTGAAGAACTATTGCAATTAATGTTTGATACTATTACAATTATTTTGCTAATGCTTAAATTGCTTATTTAAAATCTTCGTTATCAAAATTACTAGATTATTAAGATATCTAAATCACAGTGAAATTAGAGAAATTCTGCAAATTCGACAAGCAAAATATGGTACGTTGCGAATTTTCACTAGCACAGTTAATATGCCCTAAAGAAGGAAAACAATAATTACAATAGAACTAGGATTGTCAGAGGGCATTCCAAAAATTTTGAATTTTAAATGTTATTCATTACCAGTAAAAGTATTCATCATTGATGCCGATGCTAGTATTAGGGAATTGAAGTTGTCTTATTACAAATTCAGAATGGAAACGATAAGGTAATCAGATACTTCAGTAAGACCTACTTAAAACCAGCAAAAAACTATTTGCAGTAGTACTCATAGATCATTTATATAAATATCTATACACAAGAAAACTCTTATCAGGATCTGATTATACTGCTATTTATTGCCTCCTGCAGTTCTAAGATTAATGACATGCCGCCAAATATCTGAAAAGGCTATGGGAGTTTTATTTTGATAGTAAATACACTGGGCCGAATCACAGAAACGCAGATGTATTATTACAGAATAATTTCCTGAATATTGTAAGAACTTTAAAAACATGGAACCTGCAGATAGTCAAGTAGAAAGAAACTGAAATACCACAGAGATTTGAAAGAATAAGGAGAGTGATTTCATCCCAAAACTCTCAATAAAATAGAAGAAAGAGAATTGAAGAATTGACTCACAAGGATTCCCTTGTATTTGACAACTAGCTTACTAACTACTACTTACATGTTATGTCAACATCAAAACGACAAAGCTATATTATATCGCCCAAAGGAAGGGAAAATAAGCTTATACATCCTAATATATGTATCTAAAGCTGATGTAATGCGAATCAATTAGGGAGTGATTAGAGGATTGAGTGGAAGATCATCTACAAGAGTGAACTCCACCCTTCGACATAGGGTTACAACTATACCTATATTTTTCTTCAATTTTGTAAATATTACTTTATTTATATTTTATATACTCGTGTCCGACAAAGCTTCAATATCAAAATTTAATGAATAAAAAAGAGCACGGACAGCTTGTCAACTCTAAAAGCAAAATATTAGATGTTATGATAGAAATTCACAATGCAGAAGATTTAAAAATGTGTGAAAAAATTGTATCCGCCTTCAGAAAGAAGTTTAGGAGGACAAATAATTTATTCACCTAAGGTCATATTGCAGAAAGTATCTTTCAATTAGATATTAGTGTTCCTAGCACAGGTTTCAAAAATTTCAAAAAATGTGAAACATTAAGATTGCTACTATAATATTGGGAGTACAAATTAGTTCTGTTCATTATCAAAAAAATGCTTCTGGAGAATGCTTCTGAATCAATAATATTCAATTTATATTGTTTTGAGTTTCATAAAAGAAACTGTGTTTTATATATTGCATTGATAAGGCTGTTACTTGGAGAAACTCCATAATGAACTTATAATGAAAAAAAAACACGATCGTTTTTAGTTTAGCTTTATTTTGTAGATACTGCTACAATTATTCATCTGGCTGATGAAGTCATTGTATGGTGAAACAATTGTAACAGTATCTACAAAATAAAGCGAAACTCAAAACGATCGTGTGTGGTTTGTATGTTTAACACATTTAACATACAAAACACACATTGTATCTTAACTAAGCAATAATTTTAAGAGGTTTCAAGTTTACTTTAATTGGAAGAAAAGTGCAGCTAGACCGTATCAATGTGCATGTGAAAGTTTATAGTGCCCCATTTGATAAATCATGTAGGTAATCGTTACGAAATTTCAAGAACGTCGATTTCAGCCTCGCCACTACTTGATGGAGATTTGAAAAAACAATAGTAGCTTATAAATCTTAACTCATTCAACAAGCAGTTTTCATACGTGAGTTCATGGGAATAATTCAAAAGCAAGACCATTTGGTGCCTTAGGAAGAGACGTTGAGATTTTTCATTTGCGAGCAGCGGAGTCAAAGACAAAAAAGGATTAAAACTGGGGATGGAGATGGATATTCTACGACCACCTCAATCGCTGCCTTTGGCCTCAACATATACACACATAAAAATGTGTATTCACAAATGGTTACAAAACAGAAAAACGTGACTATACAATTAAAATCTGGAGTACAATACATGAACTGACATTCGCTGATATTGCTTCTTGTGACTTTTAGGAGATTTCACTTCTTTCACAAAAATCTAAAATAAATTCAAAACTTCGATCACCTTAACAGATGAGACAATTTTTCTAGATGTAATTCAAACATTGCCTAAGAGATGAGGAGAAGTTGTAACTAACGATAAACAATAAATACTTTAATTAATTAACCACAAGTAATTATAGACATAATCATTTGTATTCCCAATAGTTTAGCACACATTAATTTTATAGATACGTTCTGGTTAAAAATTTACACAGTTTATAATGTCAGAACACTGCGACCATTGATTTGCCGCACATCAGGCAGATGGCAAGTGGTTTTAAATATAATTGATGGTGTTTGTGTCAAATCTAACCTAGTTTTATATTATTTATATATTTATAATCACTCTTGTTAAAGTTGTAACAAGGAAACTAATCGAGTAAATATAAAAAATCATTGAAACAAACAAAGGTTTATAAATTCCCTACCTATTCTAACCTAGTTAATTTTTATACTAATTTGTGTTTCTTCTTAAGATTATGATCAATTAAAGGCATTATTGTCCTAGTAAAGGTTATAAGACTCTAACTATAGACAATTAGACTTAGATCAGAAATACCGAAGTATATACAATATTCTTCCACAATTTAATTTCTAGAGATTATGATTTTTAAACCAACTAGAAATGATGATATTCTCAGGGATGATAAAACATGGTTAACTAACCACCAAGAGAAGAAGATTTTTTTATAAACGCTCAAATATGTAAATAAAAGTTTCTTCACTTTCAGATTGTAATTATCTCAATATGATCAAAAGGATTTTTGAAGTTTAAAGATTTATTTTAGTAACAATAATGTTTTACAAAAAATACAATATTTTTTTACTTTTTTAGGTTGTAATTTTTTAGCAAGCTGGAAATAATGAAATTTTTTTTTTAAAGTTGTTTAGAAATGTGGTTTAAGAGGATGGTTTTTAAAAATTTTAATATTATCGCACTAAAAAATCACTCAAAAATAGAACTTCAACACAGACTGAAAGGCCTACGGTCGATAGCCATAAAGACAAAGACAAGGACAAATAATGAATGTATAAATGTTATGTCGGCAAAAATTTATTATTATATCCTTAAATAAAGATCTCTATCTCTCTCAATATCTATAATTTTCTTCTCGTATTTTCAATTTCCAAAGATTGTAACTTTTAAACATATGTAAATAAGCAAATGTTAAAGATTGGTCAAGATTGGTGAACAGTTTTCGAAATTTTGAAACTAATGCTCAAAAATAAAAATAATTTGTTTAATGCTTGAAGCCATCACTTTGTGATACATCTTGAATCAGGAACTTTAAATGAAAGTTCCTAAAAGTAATTTTCTCTTATCCTACAATTAGATTTCCTAATAATATAATTTATAACCATGATAAAATATTTCTGAATGAAGTTGTAAAATGTTGCTTTAAAGAAATAAACATCTTTATTGAAAATAGTTTTATATTTGATAATACGACAACAATTACTATGCTGTTTTTCTTCTCTTTTCCATTGGCTATTGACAGATGGTTTTTCAGCCCTGTTTTGTTTATTTGTTTATAAATGCTTAAGTTTTCTTACATACATGATATTCCAAAAAGGTAATTATAAAATTTAAAAAGAAACGTATAATTAAGGTTATAAGAATTCACAAAGAACATTTTTTTGTTCAATATTAGACATACATGTCAATTTCTCAAGATTGTATTTATTTCACAAGCTGAATCTGTTCAAATTTTACTGATGGATGTTAATCTTGAGAGGTTTTTTCGCATTTTTAAAGTGTTTTAACTGAAAATTATTTTTTATAAACAATTATAAAAAGAAATATAATGTTTTACTTCAATTTCCAAGGATTTATATAATCTAGTCAACTATAAATTATTAATTTTTTTTAATATTAAAATAATTTTATACGGTTTATCAAAATTTATTTAAAAAAAATCACTAAGAATTATTTATATATACACTCGAAAGTAGAATTACAGTTTTCTTTTCCTGAATTTAAATTTCTTAAAGTTGTATTTTTTAACCAACCAGAAACAGTAAAATATTTTTAAAGGAATGCTGTTGTTGTAAAGCGATTAATTTTGGATTGTTATCGGTACTTTTTTAAAATTCTTTCATAAAGATGTATTTTTTTTTACAAATGCTTAAAATATATTTTTTGCAACATCAGTTCAATTTCTATTTGCAATTGTAATTTTTTTATTCAGACGTAGATAATAATCTTTTCCTGAAGGATCTTAAAATGGCTTAGTTTTTGAAATTGTTAATACTTTTTCTAAAAATGATTAAAAATAAAAATACCATTTTCTTCTCATACAGTTCAATTTTTAAATAAAATATTTTTTATCAGCTATTAATGAACACATTTTCAGAGGAATTTTAAAATTAATTGTGGTGGATTTTTTCACTAGAAATTATTTTATTATTTTGCTCAAGCATAGAAATGCAATTTTCTTCTCATACAGTTCAATTTTCAAAGGTTATAACCTTTCACACAGATGAAAATAATCAATTTTTTTCTAGGGTCTGTTAAAGATTGGTTTGTTTTGAACAGTTTTCAATTTTTTCTTTGAAATAATCATTTTTTATCGTAACAAACGCTTAAAAACAATTACCATTTTCTTCTTCTACAATTCAATTCTAATCAGCTATTAATGTTCAAATTTTTATGAATTTTAATGAGAAGTTAATTGTGGATGATTTTGAACATTTTTGAAGTTTTTCTACTAAGAATTTATTTGCTCAAAAATAGAAACCCAATTTTTTCCCTCTACAGTTCAATATCTAAAGATTGTATTTATTTAACAAGTTGGAAATAATGGATGTTACAAAGTGGTTAATTTTGAGTAGTTTTCGAAATTTTTAAAGTATTTCAACTAAAAATGTTTTTTTTTTTACAAAAGGTTTATTATAGAAATACAATTTTCAATTTCTAAAGATTGTAATTTGTTAGTCAAATAGAAATCATTAATTTATTGAAGAGAGTTTTTTAAATCATGGACAGTTTAAGATAGTTTTTAGAAAATTTTGAACATTTCCATTAAGAATGATTCTTTTTACATACACATAAAAATAGAAATACAATACAATTTCTTAAAGATGTAATTCTATAACTAACTAAAAATGGTCATATAAGTTTAAGGAATGATAAAAAGCTTTTTTTGAATTTTTTAAATTTTTTCTATTAAGATATATTTTGTTTACAAACCCTTAACTATTTTCTTTTCTTACGGTTAAATTTATTAAGGTTGTAATGTGTTAACCCTAGAAGTGGTTAGAGAGTCAAAAAGGGCTTATTGTTGGATTGTTTTAGATTTTTTTAATTTTTTCACTAAGATTTATCTTTTTATAAACCCTTAAATATAGAAATACAATTTGTACAATAACAGTTCTATTTCCAGAGGTTGTAATTTTTAAAGGATGTTGAAATAATGAAATGGTTTATTTTGGATGGTTTTCAAAATTTTAATATGTTTCTCTAAGAATTTTTTAACAAACGCTCAAATAGAGATCTACAATTTTCTTTTCATAGAATTCAATTTTGAAATGAAATAATCAATTTTTTCTAAGGTACACAACAGTTCAATGTCCAAATAACCTATTTTTTAGAAAGATAAACATCTTTACTGAAGGTAGAAATGTAGTCTCACTACTTACTAATACTACACAACAATTTTTATTCTGCTTTCCTTCTTTTTAATTGGCCATCGACCGTTGGTCATTCAGCCCCCTATTTTTCATTTTAATTGTTAATTATCAAATTTATATATAATTTATATTTAATCTTAAGTGATTCATTATTATATGTACTTTTTATATTATCCTGTTATTGGATGTACTCTGTTGGGTTATAAACTATTATTATTGTTATTATTATTATTAAATTTTTCTGAGGAATTATTAAAAATGGTTATTTGCTAATGATTTTCAAATGTTTGGTAGCTTTACCACAAGGAATTATTCTTCCTCTGCAGTTTAATTTCCAAAGATTATATTTATTTAACAAGTTGTAAATGTTCAAATTTTACTGATGGATAATAATTATTTTTTACAAATGGTCAAAAACAGAAATACAATGTTCTTCTCTTATATCTAGGTCAATTTCCAAAGATTGCAATTTTTCAGCCAAATAAAAATGATTACATTTTTCTAGGGGATATTTAAAAGTGGATAATTTTATATGGCTTTTCAAAATTTTAAAAGATATTCCACTAAAATGTTGTTTACATACACTCAAAAGTAAAAATACAATTATCTTTCCCCATAATTAAATTACTTAAGGTTATAATGTTTTAAACAAACTAAAACTGATCAAAATATTTTTAATGGAGGTTAAATATTGGATTTTCAAATATTTAATTTTTTTAAATTTTATACAATCCGTTAGAAATAAAAAACACTTTAATTTCCAAATGTTGTATTTTTTTAACCAATTAAAAGAAAATTATCAATTTTTTCTAAAGAATATTAAAAAGTTGTTTATTTTGGATGGTTTTCAAAATTTACAATATTTTCCCACAAAGAATTAATTCTTACAAACGTTTAAGATCACATCTAAAATTTTCTTCTCGCAGAATTAAATTTATAAAGTTTGTAACTTTTGAACCAGATGGAAATAATCTATTTTTTCTAAGGAATGTTGAATTTGAAATTTACTCGTTTTTTTTGGTAGAATTTAAGCAATGTTTTCTGTTTCCAACTGTTTGTAATTTTTTTCTAATAATGTTTGTTTTATTGAAATATTATGAATTGTTTTTAATGATACTGTATATTACACTATATTTATTATTATTATTATTATTATTATTATTTATTAATAATAATAAATTATAAGTCACCGTGTCTTCTTCTCGTCTACAATTAAACATTCAATTGTTTTTGTAAAATATCAAATTATTGTTTTAAACTACTTCTTAAATTATTAGCTATTATTCTTCAATCAATTATTTAGTTTTCAATGTTTCTTTTGCAAAGAAATTTTTAATTTAGTTGTTTGCATAACACTTGAATTTATTAAATTTGACTGCAGTTTTGATAACTAGACTCGCCATTATCAAAAACCTAAGGTTATTTTAGGTTTTGAAAATGCCAGGCTAATTTTCTGTAAATGCAACGTATAATTAATAAATTTAAACAAAGTTAAAGTCTTTTGATTGATACAGAGAACATAAATATGATGTTTCATGTAAAATTTCTAGAAGCTCCTATAGTATTCTATAGAAAGTATAACAAATATTAGTTAGTTATCTGAATATTATTGTGTGAGAGAATAACATATTTATTTAGACAAAAATAAATAGACAAAATCGGTTTGTCAATCTTTTGACATCGGCCTTTATGTTTATGTTATGACTCTAATTTATTTGTAAGTACAAAAATAAATAATATTGCTGACTGATTCGGGCTAGTGAACTGATGTAGTGCGATTGAAGGCTGTTGATCCTTGGGTGAGGTTTCGATGAATGCACATCTTATTAAGAAGAGTAAGATTTAAGGTTTAAATTTTACACTTAGGTTGTTAATAAACTGCTAGATTGGGATAACTTGGGTGATTTCACAAATAATCTTGGGTAATTTCGGTGTTTTTTTTTTAAAGAGCTCATTAAAAGTATTGTGGAGGGGGTGTTGTGTGATAAATATCTATCGAAGCATAAATTAATTCAATTAATTAACACAAACGAAAATTAATCGTAGATTTGTTTTATTTAAATTGTAATAAATTATACAGGATCAAATTAATAAACCAAATGTCTACATTACTAAACCGAAACCACCTCTCTTATTGAGAAACCATCGTTTATTAAATCTGCCAAGTGAGTTTTCAGCCAAATGAAAATAGAACTAATAATCTTGCTACTTTCTAAATTTAATAAATTAAATATACATGGTATATTGTATTTTCTGGATGATTTATATTAAGTCAGTGCCAAAAAAATGATCAAACCTACTTTATTCCTTAATTATATTCATATACTAATTATAAAACACAATTTTATACAAAAGAACTAAAAATATACATTAAACTATTCTTCCTTGTTTTCTTAATACTTTATCCAACACAGAAGAGACTGTTTTTTCTTTCCTACTTTATTCTGAATTAATTTCTGTCAGTATGAAGTTATATAGAAATGAATAAGCAAACAAAAATTGCTATATTACTATTGTTTTCACTAATTATTTTACGTTCAAGACAGATAAAAAATGATGATAAATTTATATATCTATACGATGAATTAAATTCTCACTTAACCTGAGGTGAAACATTTTTATGTTAATTAGAGGATTAATTTAAATACTTGGATTTATTTAATATTCTAATTATATATTTATCTTGTCGTTGTGATTTTCGTAGCTATTTAACATTATTCATAGGATTGCTTAGTAATGTGGTTATTTAAATTTATTTTAGAGTCTTAGTAATGCTTATTTTTATATATTTGTGAGAAGATTTATTGTTTATACAACTGAACTAATTTTCTCGTTATGTAATATAATTTAATTCTGTATATTAAAATGTCAACTAAATTATCATGAAATTAACTAAAGTTCGCTTATTTCATGTATAAGTAAAGTAAACGTATAAAAAGGTAAAATAAGTAAACTAAGTGAGTTTTGATATATTTTATCATAATATAAAAAAACTCAAACTAAAGATTAGGTCAACTAAAACTCAATTGTATTGTTTAAAATTACATCTTAGACTGCAATAAATTAATTTCTCACTTAACCCGTGGTAATTTTTGGATTATTTAGATTGTTGATTAATTCATCTACTGTCTATTATTGATGCATCAGTAAAAATATTTTCAGTCTATATTTTTATTTTCATCTAATGAAAATATTACTACAACTAAGGTATTACTCCAGATTCATAAATTATATAAATAATTGCTTCATTTATTATATAAATAAATATTATTGGTTTTAAATTTCGCTTAGTCACTCGAGCTTACTCTTGTTATGGTTGTGGTGGTGGTTTCTGTTTCCTTGGACCAATCTTGGAAGTACTCCATTTTCCATAATGTTCGAAAAACACCAGTAGAAAAAAGAAAACTGCGCCTCACTGTTCGATAGAAAATGCGAAAGTTTCTGTATGCGTAATCCGCGGATATTTATATGAAAATGTGTAATATTTGCATGCGCCGCGATGCTTCACGCACGAGATCTAACATCGACTAAAGTGGATTCCAAGATTTCGGAGACGCATTTTCTGGTAGTAACAGTAATCACCAGCGCTCTCTGGATTTCGGGATGTCGTATCGATATAGTTTCCGGATGAACAACACCTGGCTTTATTATATCTCCGCCGTCCAGACGGTAACATCCAAACATTACGTAACCAAACAATGGACCCGGTAGCATTCCTGGAGATCTCTGGGTAAGATTCTGCTTCTGCTTCATCCTTCCTCCTCCGACATTCCGCAGCTTTCACGCAATTAATTTCAATAACAACAATTTACCACACGTTACGAACCAATTAATACGCATCCGTATTTTTGGCTTCGTGATCCGTAGATTCCTACACAATTTTATTATTACCACGCGCTGTAATTGCATGTCTTTTTTTATATTTAAACCTTTAATAATTCGTATCAAGGCTGCGGTGATTTTCAACCTTTCAGCAAGTATGAACGGTTGTGTTTACAAGCCTTGGCCCCGCAAGGATTTATTCAAGTATAAAAGTGTCTCTGATTTATTTGATAGACTTTGGATGTTACCGTCGGGTATTT
Source organism: Ontholestes murinus (assembly GCA_963969525.1). Classification (NCBI taxonomy): domain Eukaryota; kingdom Metazoa; phylum Arthropoda; class Insecta; order Coleoptera; family Staphylinidae; genus Ontholestes; species Ontholestes murinus. The sequence continues at coordinate 50,111,348 of OZ018396.1, forward strand.
GGAGCAAATTCGATTCATGCGTTTATAAATATTTTTTTTATTACTTACTCGTACATAAGGTGTGTGACGTGTGGTAGTACAAATAATGCAAAGCAAATTCGATTCATTCATTTATAAATACTTTTTTTTATTATTCATTCGTACATGATGTATGTGACGTTTGGTAGTACAAATAATGCATAAATTCCAAAATTTAAACTAAGTGAGATAGGGTAATCCTTAAATTTATTATTGGATATTTGGCACGTTCTGAAATGTTTGCAATACATTGTTTTGCTTAAAAGAGAAATGTTAGCTTTCTTACTCATTAGTTGCCTTTGTGTGTGTGTTTTTTTTTCATTTGTACGCTTGCCTAAATAAACGACATTAAAATATATTTTACAATTGTATTACTATCAAAAAAGTCCACGCTTTTTCTTCTTTACTTACTATAAATATAGCAAAAATCTGATGGGATGCTTACCTGAAAATAAAAATAAAATACAAATAAGTATAACAAACATATTAGAAGATAATTTAAAGAATACGAGTATGTTTAATTGTTTAATAAAAGTAAATGTATAAAAGTGAATACCAATACATTTGTAGTTATCTTAAAAATTCCCTTTAGTAAGTTGGAGAAATTATTGTGAACACAATTTCTTTCGAACTTGAAATCATGCCTCCTTGATTCCAAGCTCTTTTAAATTGGTGAATGGAGTCTGTTTGCAAGCGCTGTTTCTTAAAATTCGAAAAGATTTTGAAATAAAATTTCATTGATTATCAAAGGAGCTGAAAAGCTTTTGGAATAGGTAGGTGAGTTTTTACAGATCACGAAAATATTCTTTCTTGTGACAGATTTTCTTTTAATTATCGAATCAATAATCTTAAAATTAAACTTTAAACACAAAGCTTAAAGTTTCATTTTTCTTCGGAAGATCTGAAAGTTATTTTTAAAGCTGAACACGTAATATCTTTGTATAAACAAACTTGACAGTAAGTAATGTTATTCGTGCAGTGCCATTCTTCCCCTGAAGAAGCCACAGTGTAGCACAATTGTTGCGAAAATAAAAGTAAACAAAATACTTTGAAAGTCGTGTGTTTTAGGTCTTACATACGTCACACACAATTTAAAACGATCAAAATATAATAAATAGGTTTTTATGTGTTTTTCTGACGATTGTAGCTTCCATTAAATTTTGTATGCCTTCATAGTTTGTGTAATCTTCCCTCTTCCTATTGTGTCTCTCGTTTCGTCATTGTTTTGTATGACCTGAAAGGCCTCTTCATGTAATCTGGATAAAAAATAAGAAATCTGTATTTAGTACATCCTGGCATATACTAAATGGTAAAGTTGAAGGTACGTAGCTAATGTACTTTTCTTATGAGGCGTTTAATGAATAATTTCATCGTATAGAGCAGTGATCCGTAAGGACGATTCTGGGGCTATCCTCTATGTAATCTTTAAACTAGCCATACAACAGCATTGATATCGTCTTTTATTAGGATTACCCCTGCATTACAGTTGCCTCTATGGCATATGAGCTTGGACCAGCCCCTAGTACTTCTCTTGCTGAATAATTTGTGCTGTAATGAGGATTTGCTTTAGCACCCTAATTTTTTCAAGTTGCAGAACGAATGGTTAAGCAAAGTATTTGATGAATTTTTTATACCAGTTGCACCCTGTAATATGCTCTGCAACCGCTTTATGTTTTTTTAGCAGAGCGGATACTAACAGTGGTGTTACTATCAGTTCCCTATGTATAATTTCTTTAGCAGAGTCACAAATCATTGTGACATACACATCCCCATCAAGGTGGGTAACATTATGTTTTGGCACAGATGATTACTTTTACTTTATGTGAAGCAGTCTCTCAAGAGGACCAAATTTTATTTTTAAAATGAATGGTTAATCCTGCAGCCTAAATAAAATCAATCCAAAACAATGTTTTAGAGTTTGGTGTGGGCACTTTACTGGTTTCGTTCGTGAAGGTAAAATACATGCTTTTCTTCAACACAGTAGCTCCTTGTACATCTCTTCGCTGGCGAGATTAACGCCGGTTTCGGTATCCATATACACATTTCCGGGTATGTAACCATTTTTTATGGATCTTAAACTGAAAACCCCATCAATTGAACGGCAATTTGAGCAAAGTATTATGATCAATTCCTCTTTATATAACTGAACGTGTGGCATCCACAATAGCTAATATATTTTCTTTTTAGTGCTGTTGTGTCTATAGTCTGTTCGTTGGATCTTCCGTCGTACGTCACAAACTATCGCTTCGAGAAACGACACAAAAACATTCACTCTGATAAAGTAAAGTAAAGTAATGCGTTAGAAAAAGAACGCACTGTAAAACTTTCATCGTTTTTTGAAGCGATAGTTTTTGGCGTACGACGGAAGATCCAACGAACAGACTATATTTACTTTTCTTATCCCTCTTTCAGCACTCCTTGATAAAAATATCGCAACTCTGACCTTTTCTGCTTCCTGGCGAATCTGCGGTTGTTTTTAATTGCGCTTGTAGCTAATTACCAATCTCTCATACTTTAGGAGTCCATAAATCACATCCAACTGGGTTTCTAGAAATGTTACCAACTCCAAAATCAAAATCACAGATAGCTTCTTCTTGATATTGCGATGTAACGAAAATTTTCTTACTAATCTTGTAGGCTGATTATCTCGATGTATAATTATCATATCCTTTGCTTGGCCCGTAGCCAAGTGTGAATTTATTCTTGCCTCTTGAGAAATATTGTTAACCCTTGAACCGCATTTTCATCCTAAATGTTCTAGCTCTGTTTAAATAAGTCTATGTTACCCAGAAAGTCTTCTGGGAAGTGGAACATGCAGTAAGTGAAGTGCTTCTCTTGCGGTTAGATGGCATCAATAAGCTTGTTTGTAACAGGTAGTGGAATCAAAATTCATTGGTTCGCTTCACTTTATTTTTATGTTATTATCCGACTAGTTTTACCCATTACCAGTGCCGAAACTAGTCGGATAATATTTCACCAAGTGATAAATGAGAAACAAATACAAACTTGTTTGGGTAAGGGTGCCATACTTTCAATGATCATCTACTATTTGTAGTTAGAATTTCTTCTGGTTGTTCTAAATAGTTTAGGTCAACTCTTTAGGTGAGATAACCCCTTGTATTCTATCAGAGAATGCTTTTCGGATTGGGAAACGTGTTCACCAGAAGGAGAGAGAGGTTGTTCTCGATGAGAGCAGGTTCTCCTAGGACACCTAGGTCGAATTCTTGATAGCACTAAATAATTCAGAGCGCCTGATCGTCCAGAGTTTCTATCGCAAATCATACAGCGTAAAGGTAGATTTCGATTCCTTTTTCTTCTTGTGGTGCTGCAGTTTTTATTATCTAGTGCGGTGAGCCCTCGTCCCACAGGGGGGCAATTTGATTGTTAAGGGGAAGAATTTAAAAATAGACTCTTTCAAATCCGATTTTTCATCTGAATCATATTGCGATGGGTAAAACCTAATCTAAAATGTACAATTGTCAAAACAGTAAAATGAGTGGTGCAAGCAAGAAAAAAATTCATCAATAATCGGAGATATATTTAAAATTCGGGTTAATACCCACTGTTCAAGATGAGCGGTTTCCTTTTTGTTTTTTATACCAGCAAATCAATAAAACGAGATCGTCTTGATGCGCATTTGAAGGCGAAACATAGTGCTCATATTAATTTAGATTTGAATAACTTTCAAATTTTAAAGAAAATTTTTCAAAAGATAACAACAATTAAGTCTTTATTTACTGCTCACACTTCAACTCATAATCGTATTCTTGAGGCTAGTTAATAAATTTCTTTATTCATCGTTAAATCTGGAAAAAATATGAGAGAGAATTTAATACGGTTCTTGAAAAAGATGACAAAGATGTAAAAGCTTTGTCGCTCAGTAACAATACTGTTAGCAAAAGAATAGATGAAATGAGTTAAAATCTTGAAAGATAATTTGCTGAAAAGATGGAAACAAGAAAATTCTCAGTGCAAATAGATGAATCAACTTTGTGAGATAGTGAGGCAGTATTGACAACTTACGTAAGATATATTGGTAAAGGGCATTTTGCTGAAAAAAAACCTCTAAAGATCCATATAATAAGCTAAAAAAACTACGTAGATGCCAATAATATACCTATAAAAAATATAACATCTTGTCCTGCAGATGGTGCTCTTAATAAAATGGACAAAAAATATCTGCTTAAAATTGATGAAAGATGAGAATCCAGAAAAGATTCGTATGCATTGTGGTAGCTAAAATCACCTTGCCTGTTCTAAATAAAGTACTACATTTAGTAATAAAGTGTATCATGGCTATTACAGTTAGTGCCAAATGTGAGCGTCTATATTGTGATAAACCAAATGCTGACCATGTGAGTCTTTTACTTCACACTGAAGTAAGATGGCTCTCTAAAGGGAACTTGAAAAGATTTATTAAGGTGACAAATCTGAAATGAATTTGTAAGGTATTTAGCCGATATCGTTGAAAAACTAAATATATTAAATAAACAACTTCAAGGAACAAATAAAACTCTTGTTTGCAAAGGCGAAGATATTTGTGGTTTTATTAACCTTATTGAGTTTTATCAGAAATATATTAACAACAAAAAAAATCTGGAAAAAATCTAAGAAGGTCTTACAATTTTTAATAGTGAAAGTAAAATTAATGCAAAATTTATTTTAGAAAAATGAAAGAAAATTGCTGAAATAATGTAGAAATTTTGAAACAAAGTTATTAAAATCTCTCACAATTTCAAGGATATAGTTTCAAAAATAAAACAAAAATCACACTAAAAATCGTCCTTAAAATAGAAAGACAAACATTAAATTTATCTCATGAAACAATTTAATACTAATTCCAATTCTGGAAAATTTAAGAAATCTATAAATTCTTCGAACAAAATTTGTACAATTTAGAACAAGAACTCATGAAAAATTCTGGTAACGTAAAAATAAAAATCTTGGAATCAGATAAATTTCTGGAGAATCTGCAATTCACAATGGAGATTCTAAGAAAATTCTGATAAGAAAAATAATGAGGAAGTGTTAAAATATAAAGCCTAAAAACATTTCTTGCTTTAATAACAATCTTTTATAAAAGAAAAAAAGAAAATTTAATAACTTTTGAAGAAAAAACGAAAATCTGAAGATATTATGCTGAAAAAATAGGAATCAAAATCGGAACACAATTAAAAATTGATGGAAAAATTTAAAAACATTGAAGGAACAAAAGCATAGAACATTCTTATAAGATAAAGAAATAAAATTTAGAAATATGAAAAAAGAAAACATGTAAATAAAACTAAAATCCTTGAAAAAATGTTAGCAATTCAGAAGTAAAATTAATGTAAAAGATAGATTAGAAAAATTGATGAAAAAGTGCTGAAATATTCTAGAAATATTGAAAAAAGTTATTAAAAATTTTAACAATATAAAATTGAAAATGACACAAAAATCAAATTAAAAACTTCCTTAAAATAGAAAGATAAATATAAAATAGAAGACACAAAAAAATATGTAATATGCAATCAGAAAAAAATCTGGAGACCTAGAAATTCTCCGAACAAAATTTTTGCAATTTGGAACAGAGATCCATGAAAAATTCTGATAACGAAAAGAGTTAAAGAAATTTTAAGTAGAAAATTGATTCAAAAATCAAATAAGAGAAAGTACGAAATTTTAACAACTTTTTTTTAACCAATATAAGGTAATATGATAAATATTCTAAATATCTTGAAGACAAATTGTTTGATACATTTTAAACGTCTAAATCAAGAAGAGAGTTGCTAGAAAATGATTTGAATAGTTTGGTTTTAGAGCTAACCAACTCTAAACATGTAGTTAAGGGATGTAATGTTCAGAAAGGACATGAGTTAATTTGACTCGAAATTTTATTGCAAAACATTCTTTCTAAGAAAAAAACAAGATTAAAGTTAAAAAAGAAACGAATAACAGAAAAACGTTTAACTTTTTTATACTACTTTTTATAATAATAATAAAAAGTAGTATAAAAAAGTTAAACGTTTTTCTGTTCTTCGTTAAAAATGTACTACGAAGTGAACGCCTCCAAAATTCAAGATATAAAAAAGAAATGTGCAAAAACTGAAGGAGTGACTTAAAGGAAATGACTACAGAACGATCTGCAAAGAGAACTGATTGAACGATGTTGTTGGTAAAGCAGCAGCAGATGTGTAAACTGCAACGCTCAGCCCGGGACAAGTTTCTGTGATATCGTGGATATACATAGGATGAAATTCAGGTATATCCTTCTAGGACACATGAGTTCACACCTATATAACTTACCTAGCTTAAGCAGCATCCCCAAAGAACATCACTGTCTCGAAAAGTCACAACACAACCTACTATTTAAAGCCTAGATGCTCCTAATGTTCGGATTTCAGCAAGGAGGCTGGATTTATGATTACACTTAGACGAAGCTGACGCCATTAATTCATTTGAACGGTTTCATTGGCTCCAAAAATGTGAAGTAAATGAAACGCTAAACTTGTTATTTTCGATCATCTGAAAATTCCATAGGCTGATTTAAAATTAATATTTTCTGTTGATTTAAAACAAATTGATTTTCCAACGTAGATGATGCAGCCAATGTTAGTGGATTTATCTCATATATCAAATATGCAATATCAAGAAGAACTAACAGAAATGCAAAATGATGAATCAGTTAAAACCTTATTTAAAATAAAAGGAGCGATGGCGGCTTTTTGAGGAAATAGAAATCAAATACCTAAATTCAACCAAATGTGCAAGAAAGCTATTGTTACGATTTCCATCTTCATATTTAGCTGAATGTGGATTTTGTGCTCTAAATGAGCAGAAATAAATACATTCAAACTTTACTGATTTGTAACAAGCAAGTTGCTTTTTTTTCTATTTGGTATTATCAAGGGAAATAGCTATTTCAATAAGAGATTTTGGATTTGTGTAGTCTTAATAATATTTACTGTTGTATATTTATGAAATGTTTCGTATTTTTAAATTTGCTATATTTGTTGTCTGTTCATATTTTGAGACTTGATTATATTACAATTAATATTTTTGTTTATAATATAATTGTTCTAGTGAAAAACAAGATTGCACTTTTTCAGTGATTGCTTTAGGCAATAGCCCATCGCCTTAACTGGCTTGGGACAGTTGCCAAGCAATACAACTTACTTTTCAAAGGCATTCAAACGAATATTTTTTAGCGGACCTGTAAAATTATTCCTTAAAATTTACATCACAAATTGATAAACAGACCTTTCATAAGTGCAATCGATTATGTAGTCGTCTGTAGTCCAAAGATGGAAAACATAAACATAAGTTTGAAAATAATGTTTAGTATTTAATCGAAGCCTTCTTTTCTTTTTGTTCTTGTAAATTTGGAAATAACTTTTTAATATTATTCATACAGTTTTGGATTTACTCAAAGCCTTTTTTTATTTATTATGTTTTAATATATAAATCACCTTTTAGTTGTACAAATTTATATATTCAATAATAATTCAATTTGAACTTAATAGGATCTATATATGTTTAAATGTTCAGCATAATTATCTAATTATAGCATTTGTTTGGCAATAATAGCAAGGGCACATCTTCATTAAGAACATTAATTGGCAACACGCTACTACAGTGAAAGTGAATAACGAATGTCTCGTATAGACATACTTAACATCAAGAATTTTCTTTTAATATTGAACACAACACTTATAATAGAATCAAAGCATTTATGTTGATTATGTGACAGATAATAAAATGGTAATCATAAAAGATTAGGCAATAAAATCAAATTTTAACATTAGCAAAGCTCAACTTTTAAAAGCAACGTAATAGTGTACACCGTTATTGTTGAAATAAAATAAAATAACAATAGGATAAAAGAAAAAATAATTTTACTGGATACAAAGTATTATAAAACGCAATAATTATTAAAGGTTATAATACCAGGAATTTTCTCTAGTTTTGATGATTTACACTTTTCCAAAAAGTAATGAAATAAACATAGTTCTTTATTTTCAAAACATTTCAAATAAATTATTTATATAAATTAGATAATAGAGTTTTTTTAACTAGTTTTGAATAATTATAGCAAAAATCTATAAGTTCTTTTATTTCGACTTGGTTATTTTCGATATCTTTCAGAATACTGCAATTTAAAAATTTAAGACATTTAATATGCGACACTGAATATAATTTCAAATTATGAATCATTTGAATTGGCGGTTTATCAGAATACTTTTCCACTTTATATTTTTAGTTTACATTGTTTACATGCGCGATTGGGTCGAGGCCACTCTGTAATAAATGGGAAATGACGGAGATTTCGAGGATGTTCCTAGATTACATTGATATATGGCAATGGTGGCCTCTATTAGTTTCAAGTTCTTTACACTTTTAAGGCTACAACTACCAGAACGCATAATCACACAAATACAGAAGTAGATAATTATCAGCACATGTAGTATAGTCAGGAAATTCTTGAACTCACATAACAATAAAATATATTACAAATATCCTCGGACTTGGTAAAATTCTGTCTGAGGATTCCCTATTCCAAGCTTAAAAGAAAATGTTTGGGAAAAAATAACATAATAATAATAATGTCTATTTTTCTATAAAGGAGAGATCATAAATAATACTAAAAAGTAAGCTGGATACACAAGATTTTAAAATTAAACAGTGCAAGGTAGATTATTAAATATATTTTGTTGCTATAACACTCACTTTTATATTTATATACGGCTTCAACTTTATAAGGTCATTTTCAAAGTTTAAAAATAATCTTGCAAGTTTGAAACAGTCACGAATAAACAGTCATATTAAAAAGTATTTTAATTAAGTTGCCTTATTCATAAGGTCAAACTTAAATCCGGTTTATCCATCCTTAATGACCAGACCGATTTAGTGTATTCTCCTCTCTTTGAGAATATATAAACAACACGTAATTTAAATTTAGATATTTTATATTAAATCAGGTTATAACCGTAACTCTAATCAGAGTTCACATTATCAGTAGATGCTACATTTATGGAGAAGCTAAAAGACCGGAATTACCTTGTTGGGTACCGGTACAGTGAGGTTCAGCAGGGCAAGGCTCATAAACGAAGCAAGAGCCTCAAGCTCCAAAGAGCACCTGGGTCCGGGTGAAACTCCAAAACCTGCAATGCCTTCAGAGGGTAATCTGCCGCAGCAAACCGCAACTGGTTCCTCAGAGGCCAACAAAGCACCAGGGATCAGGAAGGCTCCAAGAGACTTGTCAGCCAAGAGAACATCCAAGAAGCAAGCTGATATGTGTCCAAGGGACAAGAACATGCTCCAGGACAAACTGAAGAATGCCATGGATCATTTTAAGGCCCATAAATGAAGGGAGAATGGAAGTGCCTCCATATCAACCTGCAGCAATCAAAGGCAGCATCAAGTGACTTAGGCAGCAGGCTGGCTAGAAGGCAAGTCCAAGTGGAGCTAATTGAAGAGCCTTGGGTTCATACCGGAGCGATTAAGAGACTTCAGAATCCAGCATACCCTCTGGTATGTAACACATTGTACGGCAGGCCACGGACCACCTTGATTTTCAGAAAAGATATTAACTATGCTCCTATTCCACAGTTCGTCACATAGGACCTAGTGGCAGCGGTTGTGGACGTACCGACGGAAAATTGCAATAAACGAATTGTAATTGCCTCGATCTAGTTTCCGGACGACGAGGACAACCCACCATCAGAGGCAGAAAAAGACCGTATAGACTCTTGTCGCAGAAATGGGAAATAACTTGTCATGGGCTGAGACGCTAATGCGCACTACACCGTATGGAGCAGCTCATATATAAGTAATAGAGGTAAGTACCTCCTTGATTATGTATATACTAGCGGTCTAGACATCTTAAACAGGGAAATAAATCCATATTTATAAAGGCGATAAGGCAAAATCAATTTAATTTGACCTTAGCCACAGCTTACGGCACGCGATTGATAAAAAATTGGCGTGTACTTCTAGAGCCTTCTATGTCGAACTATCATAGTACGGAAATAGCAGAGTCTAAGTGACATGAAGAACGAACTGGGCACTATATAACGAGTCCAGACTGACCGAACCTCAAGGCCTCCAATATAACATTGCGAAGACAGAGGAATTAGAGCAGGCCTCACTACATACTACGACTATATACTATCGTAGCAGTCTATGAGAAAAGCTTCCCTGTAAAGAAGATAAACTTTTCGAGATGAATTCCTTGGTGGAACCAAGAATTGAACTTCCGCTCGGAAATCCTTCAATATAGCCAAAAAAACAGCAACTTGTCGGCCTACAGTCGGGCCCTGACTGAATTCCATAAGCAGCTCAAGGAGTCAATAAATAGACTTCAAAAGGTCTTATCAAAGGATCATAGCATTGCGGTCATTTCTCTTAAAGCCTATGAAGAAAATAATCAACGAGCGCATAAAGAGTGTCTCACTTATAAGAGCACCCTCAAATGCCCTGCAGTTCGCATTTCAAGTAAATCCACTATCGATGCTCTACATTACTTCATCAAAGAGGCAGAATGAGCAATCCTATACTAGGAAATAGTAGACAATAGTTTGACAACATTATCATTCTCTGCAATAAAACAAGCAGCTATAAATAAAGGAATATATTTCAAAGCCGATTAGTAACAGCTTCTCTAGCTGGATCCATAATATATATGACTGTAGCAAAGGGGTGTCCGCAAGGGGGAGTTTTATCTCCCACACTTTACAATAGTGGTGAATGGTCTTCTAGATGAACTGCGCGAAAAGAGCTTCATAATCAGCTAAAGTAGCTGCAGGTACTTCTGAAAACCAAAACAAAATTACTAGTTCCTGAGTGAGAGTGATTCAAAAGAAAATTATTATTACAATCCGATCATATTGCTCTTAGATAACTTCTGTAGTTTGGTAATATACATTGTCAGATGGCAGTATAAGCTTCAGGAATTAGCATTAATACGGTACTGGGTGATTTACAGGAAATTACACGCTTCATAGCGACACAGAGCTGAAAAACTAAGGTAACCATCGACTAAAATACACCCCAGATTCTGGAGAATTACCTAAAATACCTGATAAAATGAAAGAAACATAATTTTAGAACATACGAGAAATAGAAAACATTCAACACAAGTGAATTTTGGACCAGCTGATATTCTACTATATTTGAAAACAGATTACTAAAACGTATCTTCAAAATGTCATAGGGCAGAAGCAAGTGATTTGTTGCATCGGTGTTTTCTTAAATATATATACGGACCAAGGGAGATATTTTTAATCTAATCTCTTCCAAGAGGTATACAGAAGCCTTAAAATTAACAATACAAAAAACATTAATAATTTAAAAAATTTTCACCATGGTTTAAGCGAGAAATTAATTCATCGTACAAAAAAACAAGTATTAAATCTGAAATACGATGATATTGTGGAACATCATCTGACTATCAAATAAAAGAATATTAATATATACCAAACAGATTCCAGCTTCTTCATTGTAATTTGAAATGTGGCTAGTCCGCAAGAAAACAAGTAGCACACAAGAACATGTGCGTAATCAAAGATGCAAAATGGCCGAAATTCTCGACCATGTGTTCTTCAAAATTCAACTGGCGTATGACTGTAGCAAAGGGCTGTCGGCAAGGGGGAGTTTTGTCCCCCACACTTTACAATAGTGATGGACGGTCTCCTTGATGAACTGCGATAACCCAAGGCGCGAAAATTGCATCAAAAAATATTATGAATTAATTATTATTAATCAAGTGTAAAAAATCAATTATCAATTATCAACCAAATTGATTGGTGGTTTTCCCATTGATTTTATAAGTTTGTTGACAATGTAGTACATGGACAGTTCTAGATTAACATTATATATACCAAAGTAAAGTGAGGAATAAGGTCCCATTCATTTATTATCAAAGTGACAAATCTTTATAAACATTTCTCAAAAATTGGGAAATATATATATCATTTTAATGCATAAAAAATACCTTTGAAACAAATTTCCATTAGTGGAGGAATGGACATCCATGGGTTTGAGTGGAAGAACATTGTACAAGTTGAACTGCGCCCTTCAACTTACTGTCAAATTTTATTTGCTTGTTTTTAATATTTTTTATCTATTTTGTAATAAACACAGTTTTTTAAGCAAATATGATAAAGAATAAATAATCATAATCACATAATAATCAAATGAAACTTTATTTTTAAACTCTTATCAAACTTTTAACTATGTAGTTTACGGAAATTGGCTTTTTACTCGTGGCACAAATTATTAAAACCCCTTAAAAGAACAGCTACAGTTGATCATCACTTTTATCATTTTCATAATGTTCTGTGTTTTTCTTCTAAATATTGAATATTATTGATACATATATGAATCAATTGTTTTCGGGGTGGTTTTAATCCGAGTGCTATTTTGTGAGCCCTGAAGAAGGACGTATTCACGACGTTTCGATACAACCGTATGTCATATTCAAGTGAGCTCTTCTAGAAAAATCGTAGAGAACTGATTTTTGGTTGACTAGTTCGTAGTATAATCGGTTTCGTTTCGCTAAACTTCTTATTATTGGACCTTCATTCTGGGGATTATTGTTGGTGATTAAGGGTTCTCCATTCGAGAAATTAAAGGCATATGTGGGACCATGATTATCGGTATTACGGCTTTGGGTTATTAAATGAAAGTAGGACCTGGATTATCGCTAATTGTACAGAGTGGACCAAAAGTTTAAATTTGAATCGGTAGCTGCGACGAGCAGCGACGGCGGGGAAGGGCGGAGGGGTTACAAAGCGCAAGAGCTGCCACTGGGAATTCAGTACCATGGCGTCGTTCAGCGATAAACAACGTGCGTTCTGTGTACGCGAGTACTACCGCAACAACGATTCTTTTACTCTAGCGCAACGAAAATTTTGCGCTCAACATACGGCGTAAAAATGAAGCTCCATCGATTCAATTGATTCGAAATTGGTACAGAAGTTCGAGGAGACGGGTTCAACAATGAATCAACCACGATCTGGCCGACCTAAAACATTAAGAGATATCGAAAACGTCGAGCGTGTAAGAGGGTTTATTCGTGAAAATCATGGACTCTCTACTCGGAAGCGGTCTAATGCCTTAGGTGTGCCCAGAACATCTTTGATTCGTATCTTCACAAATATTTACATTTACGTTCGTACAAAATCCAAATGGTACAGGATTTAAAGCCTCAAGATCATGCTCACAGGCTCCAATATGCAAACGAAATGTTAGAGAGGTTCACCAGCTTTACCAACATTTTTTTCTCAGACGAGGCACACTTCCATCTAAATTGGCATGTGAATATGCAAAATAGCAGGCATTGGTGTGACACTAATCCTAAATTGAAGCATCAAAAACCTCTGCATTCGCTCAAGGTTACTGTATGAGCAGTTTTGCCAGCAAGAGGCATTATTGGTCCATACTTTTTTGAAGATCGCCGAAGAAATTATGTTACAGTGAATACAGAGCGGTATCGATTGGGTAAATGTGTAATTAATTAATTTCACTTAGTTTTATTTAAAACCAAGTGAAATTAATATGTTTCACCAAGTGATAGATGAATCAAAAGTTCGCAGTTTACAGAGCGGTATATTGCCATGCTACAGAACTTTTTTTCACAAGCTCTACAACGATCGTGGTTTCAGCAAGATGGGGCAACATTCCACACTTCCAACGACTCATTAAGTGCTGTTCGCGAAATTTTTGGACAAAAAGTGATCCAAAAGAGGTGCCATTAACTGGCCACCTCGTAGCCCGGACTTATCCCCACTGGACTTCTTTCTTTGGGGATACCTTAAAAGTAAAAGTTTCAACAGCAACCCAGTGACTCTAGAGGAAGTAAAGGAAAATATTCGAGAGGAAATACAAAACATTTCACGAAACACTTGTGAAGCTACCATTGAAAATTTCCGCTCCAGGTTACAGCAGTGTCAAAATAGTCAAGGATCACATATGGATGATGTAATTTCAAAAAAAATAAAATCCCTATTTGTGTACTTTAATAATAAATAGAAAGTATTTATCTCATATAACTAGTTCCTTTTAAATCGTCATTTGAAATTTAAACGAACTTTTGGTCCACCCTATATTTCGTGGGATTGTTGTGAAACATTTTGGAGACGGATGTCTGGTCATTGCGTCTTCAAGAATAATCCGGTGGTTCAGTTTTTGCGGATTACTCAATATTTTTTCCAGGTAGGTTTAAGTTTCTGGGTATCATCTCGTTTACTTAAATTATTGTTGTGTTTTTCTATTTCTATTGTTTCTCTCATTATTCTTTTGTAAAATGTCTCTTCTTTGGTTATGAGTTTAGTTCTGTTGAAATCTATTGTATGACTTGTTGTTTGCATATGTTGTGCTAGGGTTGAGACTGTGTTTTCCTCCACCTATCGTTTTGTATGTTCTTTCATGTGAACACCTGCTAGTCTATTCGTTTGTCCAATATATACCTTTTCGCAGTCTCCACTGGGAGTTAGATATAAACATTGTAATACCATTGTAATGCATGTATTAAATAAATTAGTTTTCACGGGGAATTTCGTAAACTCCTTGGTGTTCGAGGGGAACTCTTTCTTTTGGAGAATTTAAGATGTGGCCAATTTTTTGTAATATAGTGTATATTGTTTTTATTGCATGCTGTTATGTCATTTACGTATTTTGCTGATTTTATTCTTATTACCTTTTATGTAGGGCAGAAATGCTTTTTGAGACTTTTCTTCTTGGTCTTTAGTTTTCATTGAGGTTGCATGCTTCAAAAAAAGTGCCTCCCATAGTTCTTTAAGCTTTCATTAATATGTTCCTTATCTACCAACCGTCTAGAGCGTCTAATTAATGATTTAGCTACAGATTTTATTTCAGCTGGATGGTGGTATGATACACATGACATCATAACACCATTTCTCTTTTCAATATCTCCGAGTGTGCCGTTTTGTTTCTTTGTTGTCATGATATCCAAAAAAATAGCAATGAGTTATTGGATTCAGTTTACATTGTGGACTGGGTTTGAATATGTTGCCTATTTAGATGGCCAAGAATTGGGACTACAGTGGGGCTGTTTTTTAAAAGTATTGTCGACATATCTGAGCCTTAATAGTGGAGCTTATAGCGCTTTTGTTTTAAAATGCTCCATATAAATGTTGGCAATTACTGGCGAAAGGGCTGATCCCGTATGTGTGCCTCCCTCCAATCTCATCTTCTACTAGGAATCAATTACACGTAGAAATCAGGAAGTTAAAGTGTGTTACATTAGGTTCCAAATGAAGAAGAAATGGTCCTTGTCTGTCACTGTAGGGCATATACAATGAAACCATTGACAAGAACATTTTATGATGTCGGCAGCGTGACTATTATATAAAACAATAAAAAATAGCGTGTTCTCTAGGCAGTGTTTGATCTAGTATAGATAGATAGATAGATAGATGTTACATGGGTGGCACCAGCGACCTTTTCAGGTCTATTGTGGATCCCTGTTTATCTCAGATGACCAGCTCTAGCTTTGCCTCTTTGATTAGTCCTATTAGCCCTGCCAGAGGGGCTTGGGTATAGGTCTCCACGCTTGGGTTTGTAGTGTCCAGCTTTTGATATCTAATCCTTGTTAGACTCTCGCAGTAGCATAGGATGTGGAACGAGCCCTCTTTTTCCTCTAGGCAGAACCTGCATGGTGCTTCTTCCACCAGGCCTATTTTGCTCATATGTTTGTTGAGCTTCCAGTGTCCTGTTATCAGGCCTACTATTGTTTTGACCATTTTTCTGTCTTGGTTCAGAATTCACGACCGGAATTTTGGCGAATGTTTCTTAAGCAACTGTTTCGCCTGTCTCTGTCCTGGTGAGTTCGTCCACCAGGTATGAGCCCGTGTCTCCACTCATTTTTTTATGGATCGTTTGACTGCGGTTTTGGAGATTCCGCAGGAGGGTTCCGGGCCAATTACTGCTTTTGACGAGCCTTGTTTGGCCAGTTCGTCTACTTTGTCATTCCCCGGATGTCCTCCGTGTCCTGGTACTCATGTGATTGTTACTTTTTTGT
The DNA here is from genome assembly GCA_963969525.1 of Ontholestes murinus. Taxonomy (NCBI): domain Eukaryota; kingdom Metazoa; phylum Arthropoda; class Insecta; order Coleoptera; family Staphylinidae; genus Ontholestes; species Ontholestes murinus. Next base: position 50,127,387 of record OZ018396.1, read on the forward strand.
GACAGCCAAGTTCATTAAGAGCAGTGCTCTATTGGCGTGAATTTGGTTAAATAAAAGTTTCACGTCGAAACTTACGAGGATATCATTTTCTTGGAAAGTTTGAGTTTTTATAACTATAAGAAAGTGAGTTAAATTTTTGACATGTTTCTGCGGTTGATGTTGTTTGACTAGGTCTTTATGAATCTTTGGTAGCCCATACAGTTTTGGATATTTGGACGATTTTTCTCTTGAGATAATTTGTTTTTTGTGCATCTATGGGAATTGCTTGGATTTTCACTGTAGTAGTTTTATCCAGGTATGTGGTAGGGTTAGATTTGACTATATTATAGGATGGATTTATCAAAGCGAGTTCATTTATGCGGTGTAGTCCGCTTTATTAATTACTACGGTAATCCCTTGATTGCTGGTAGAATATTTTTTTCTTTCTGTTTCTTGATCTTATTTAGTGCGTTTATTTTATCTTCTGTGAGGTTGCATTTCGGTTTTCTAAAATGATTCTAGAAGAGCACACCGGAAGATGGCAAATACGATTACGCCGAAACGTCGTAAACATATAAACGATAAAAAAAATATCGATAAAAAGAAAATAGTATGATGACAACAACCATTTTTTTGATATGTTAAAGCCCAACATCTTTTAACAAAATATAAAATATCCAGAAGCTTACGATTAAACCAGAATTCAAAATTCCAAAAAATATTAGTTTTATTTATTATTTATTTATTTTTGAAACGGATTGAAATTTATTATTGAAGATTATCTTAATAAAACACATCATTTCAGTAGTTATAGCCGTCATTGATTAACAATAATTATAAAAACACTAACTAAAATATTTTTATCTACGATCGTACAGAAAGTAGACGCTTTTTGCATCATTTTTCGTTGTAAAAGTGGCTTTTTAAAGCACTAGTGCTTTTTTACGTTTTTATTGCACGGTAATGTCAAACTGTTTTTATTGCACAGAAATGTCACATTTAAAAGATGAATATATTATAGCACAAATTTTCAACGAAAAACTTTATTTTATGTTAATTGATACAAATAACTAATAAACTAGAAATAAAATATATAATACAAACGAAATGGCAGATTTAGGAACTCTGAAGATTTCATTTAATGCAAGTAGAAGCGATTACAATAAAGCGAACATTTTTTCCATAAATAATAATGGTGGCCGACATTTGTGCAACTTGTTTACTGGTTGCTAAGTAACGCTTTCATTAGTGCACTGCGGGTAAAATATGTTTTCATTAATTGAATTATTGAAATGACATTAAAATATTACTCATAAGAATATATTCTTTGAAATTCTTTACGATCGAAGATAAAATTTTGTAAGGCACACGTGTAAAAAGTTTCTTTATTGCACTCCTGACTTTAAAAAAACTCGCTCGTTCCTCGCTCGTGTTTTTAAACGCCAGTTCGTGCAATAAAGCATCACTTTTTACACTTGTACCTTAAATAACTATTAATTGTACGGTTTCCCCCCCAAAAAAAAAGGAGATACTGGAGGTCAAAATCGGTATGAAGAATTTGGATCTATAGAAGGTTAAGCGTTTTAGTGGACCGCCAAACTTTTTGGTCGTCCAAAACAAGTGAGTATTTTGTAGATCAGTAGTATTGTGATGAATTCAAGGCTAATAACCTACCCACAAAGCTTTGAAGAAGTTTAACAAGAACAAGACACCAATAAAAAAACTAGCCTAGAAGTACGATGCTTTTCTCGCATTCAAATCTCCAGGATTTAGGTCTAAGCTGGTATGTTTCACGGTATCCTCTTCTACCAGGAATCAATTACACGTAAAAATTAGGAAGTTAAAGTGTATTAAATTAGGTTCCAAATGAAGAAGTAATTGTACTTATCTGTCACTATAGGGCATATACAATGAAATCATTGTCAAGAAAATTTTATGAAATAGTTAATGTTTTGTGGTCAATTTTTATACCTTTAATTTATATCCGATTTATTAAAATTACCTTTATTGGCAAAATAACGCATAATACACTACAATTTGCAATATTCCTTCCCTTCTGATCTTCTCCTATTCTCATCTAAACAATGTCTGTACCTAGCACTATCCTCTATCAGTCACTCGCTTATATTATCTCCTGAAATAATTTTAATGGAATGTTGAATTTATGAAAAATCTGTATATATAATGATGATTTCACGATACGACCACGACAAAAACAGTTGATGGATCTGTACGAGTTCCATGGCACGCGCTATTTTTACACCTACTAGCAAAAATTATACGGAAACTAGGTAACTAGAAACAGTTCTCCAGCACATTCATTCTATTTATAACCGCCCACTCACAATTATACGGTAATTAATTAATGATGATATAAACACAATTGACATCAACACCGGGCATGTGTTTAACGACGACATATCAACGGACGATATCCATACGGTCCATAATATATGGCCCCCGGTGTCAGTCCGGTAATGGAAAACAACAGGTGTACCAACTAGCATTAATATCCCAGAATATACATGATGTATAATACATGTATGTATAAATACATTTATAAACGCCTCTAAAACTGTAAGCCCTATTGTGTGCACGAGGCGAAAATTTTCATAATGCAATGCGAATAAAAATCGATGCCCACGGACTAAGATTAAAATAACCGGTAAGAGTAATTTAATTTGAAAATCGAAAATAAACGTGCCTATTTACACAAGCTGACCATGAGATATATCGCTGGTACGTTGACTCCAGTCGGATCGTAGGTGTAGCAATTTGGTAAAAGTGAAATTTTTGTAGAAATCATTAGAATTAATTAAGTTTAATTTGGCTAATAATGTTATAACAGATAATTAATATTTAATGACGTAAGAAAATGGAATTCTTTACATTGCACCATTTAAATTTTTTAGTCAATTAATGTTTTAATTTTTAGTACATCATTTGAAGAATTTTTAAAATCGAGCTCGAAAAAGCTATAGAGAAGCTATTAAGGTGATATCTATTGTCTAAAGCTTTGCACTTAAATGGATAACCACCAACAATTATAGGGAACTATCAACAGCAGCAATAATAATATTAATAACTATATGCTACGCTAATAAGATCCAAAATTGATCAAAACCAGTCAAGACAGAAAAATAATAATTCAATGTAGTAAAAAAAATATTGATTACGAGTTGTAAGATGAGTATAACATTAAATAATTATTAGCTAAAGATTTATATTGAAAAAAGTAAGATTTAGATAATATAGAAAATTATAACATCAATTCTATAAGTTGTAGAACTTGATTTAAACACCCACAGACCTAAATTCGATACTTGTTCTGCTACTTTCTTGATGGAATCAAATTTTCATATTTGGATATGTAATACACTTGTTATGTTCCATTTGTTTAGACTTAGAATTTAAAAAAAATGTAACATAATAAGTGTATTATTTCTCCCAATATTTAGAGACCTTTTTTCATTACTTTATTTGTAACCACATGTACATTTCGGACATAAAGTAATCAGTAACAATGACTTGATACTTGAATTAATTATAAAATCATTGATAATTTTCACTTTGTGTCCGAAATGACCATATCGTTATAAATAAAGTAGCGAAAACAGTTTTCTAAGTGCTTTAATTAAGTTATTATCACTCACTCAATCCAAATAAAATGATTTGATTTAAATAACGCACAATAATTCCTCTCGTGCTAATTATAAACCTACGCAATTTTGCTTTTAATCGCTTTAATTATAGTTTTCTTGAAACGTAAAAACAGAAACATTGTAACTGTTTATTCAATAATAAATATGTGCTCGCCTACATATTGGCATTTAATTATAATGCACGTAGGCTACACCTAAAACCAATCTATGCAAATTAATTACTAAAGAATTGATTTATAAAATAGATTATATTATTATTAAAACCACACAAACAAACTGCAAATAATAAATTATCTTAGCAGAAATTAATATAAAATGTTACAAATTTACAGATTAGGTATTACTGATTAAGGTTTAAATTAAATAACACTTGGTTTGATTCACAAAAAAAAAAACAAGTGTAATTTAATTTAAAACTTCATCAATAATAGTTTAAAATGATTCTCGAAGTCATTAAAAGAAAGATAAGTTTCAAGTTTAGATTTATAGTCAGATGGGTGACGACTAGAATTCGCTAATAAAGATGCTTTAAAATATCATAGACCACTTATTAAAGATAAAGTTAAGCTCTTATTGAATGAATAGAGAGAAATAGAAGTCCAAATTCGAGCAAACAAATTTTTTTTTGAAAAGGTATTATTCCTAAAGTATCTAAATATGCACTTTAATATTTAATTTTTTTAATCTGGTGAATAGATTTCAAGGTATTTTATCACCTTTCGATTAATTAATTAATCTCCAGAAAGTGCTGATTACAGCGCCATCTGTAGAGAAAATAGTTAATTATTTGTTCCTACACTAAATTTTATTTATGTTTTTTTTTTCCATCTAATCCATAGTTAAATATATCGAATATTTGAATGCCTCTATTTAAAAAGAAAAACTTCAGAAGGGGACCTGTTATAAAAAAAATACTTCCTAACTTTTCTTTAGAAAGTTCATATCTGCACTCAATTTTTTAGTTAAAGCCTTATTAATCATGTTTTGGTTGCCGATGTTTGTGTTAATATTTCCAAAATTTATAAAATACATTATAATACATGACTCAATAAGTCTTCGGTTTAACTAAGCAAGACAATTTTTTTTTAGAAATTTCACTTTATTCATCAAAGTGTGATACCTTTATTCTAACGCTCCTCTAGCTTTTCGATACCCTTTATGTGAAAGGATTTGTCTTTGCTCTCAAAATAAGCCTCAGTTTCGGCAATCACTTTATTTGAGCCAAATTTTTTTCCCTAGAGCACCTTTTTCATGTCTGCAAAAGTTAGTAGTCGTTGGGGGTCAAATCGAAGAGTTCGGTGGGTAAAAATCAATTCAAAGCATAATTCATCAAACTTAATCATTGTTTTCAATGCGGGGCATTGTCCTGTTGAAACAGCACTTTTTTCTTTTGCATGCGGGGCCGTATAATCGTGATTCCTTCACTCACTCGATCTATTGATAGTTTTACCTTTTTCAAAATAGTCGATGAACAAAATTCCATATGCATCCTAAAATATGGAAGCCATAATCTAGTCAGCCGACTTTTGAGTTTTTGATCTTTTTGGACGACTTTCACTTCTGCTGTCCGCTCAGCTGACGATATTTTTGATTTAGGTGAGTAGTGGTGGATCCATGTTTTATCCATTATTACATACCGACGCAATAAATCTTTTTTATTTCGCTTGAACAGCTCCAAACAGCGCTCTGAATCTTCAAAGCGGTGTTGTCTCTATTCCAGTATGAGCAAGCGCGGTACCCTCTTCGAAAGCAATTTGCCCAATTTTTTATGAAAAATTGTAAAAATACTACCTTCTGATATCTTCATGATGTCAGCTATATCACATATTGCGACCTTTTAAAACTCTTTTGTGGACATTTTAATGTTTTCCAAAACAACTACCGATTTTGGGCGACCAGAGCGTTCAGCACTGATGGTTGTACGATCGCGTTTAAATTCAGCATACCAGTTATTAATGGATGATTTCCCTGGTGCAGAGTCCCCATAATACTTATTAAGCCACTGTTTGGCTCCAATAGTATACCCCATCAAAAAAAATGTTTTATCAATACACGAAATTCCTTTCTATCCATTTTCTTGAAAATTACAAAACCGTGGTAACTACTTGTCCTTCCAGTCAGTAAATAATTTCTTACACACAAACGGTGTGCAATTATGGCCTATTATTCTCCTAGGGATTCACACTTCTTCCACTAGAAATCTAAAGCTGTTTCAACCGCCAACACCTATCTTAACGCTGAGTACTCTGTTATTAGTATCCACTACTTTTTTCTATTCATTACTGGCGTCTCTGAAACTTCTACTCTTCGCACTCCTTACACTGCTTGACGAATTCGTCGACGCAATAACGTTATCCTGGCCAATAATTATTCTTGAGTATCTCCCTTAAGGTTCGTTCTGCTCTACAGTAACCTACATCTATATCGTTGCTCCTGAGCAACTCTTTCCTTATCTGTTTAGGTGATCAGCTGCGGTTTCTCCGCTTCATCGTCGAGGCATATCGGTACAGAATCCCTTAATTTCTTTTATATTCACGCGCTGTTAAATTTCAAGTTTTTTTCAGACAGTCTGCTTCAAATATTTTCAACATCTCTTCATAGCTGCTCTTGGGTAACTCGACCAAGCTTTGGCGGCAACGTCGATCCTGGCAAGGGAGACATGCATTCATCCAGGTGGCCTGGATAAGAAATCTGAAATAACTTTTCCAAGTCCTTTTGAAATTAATCCGAGCAGGTTAACGACTAATACGTCTAACCGTTTATTCATTACTGGCATCTGGGAAGTCCCTGGAATTTCTTATTTAATGCTTAATACGCCTGACACTCCTAATATTGCATAACGCATTCGGCAGGAATACTGACGTATTCTTGGTCAAAAATTATTCTTAAGTATATTCTTTAAGAGTCGTTCTGCTCTATAGTGACCTGCAGATAGGTCATCGTGGAATATCCATATCAGTACAGAATCCCTTGATTAAAATAATTCAATAAATCCACGTTTTCTTAGGATATTCTGTTTAAACTTCATCATTTGCCAGTTGCTTTTTTTGCAACTTAGTCATGGTTTGGCGGGAAAGTCAATTCTCACAAGGGCAGCCTGGAACTTCTTCGGGTGGCCTGAATAAGAAATTTGATATAAGTTTTTCAGGTTCCTTTAGAAATAATCCGAACAGGTTAACGACTAATATCTGTCGAAATATTAGCCAGAGAAGTAGTTGCTTCAATAAGGGATTTGTTTTGTAGTCTTATTGCATATTTACGTAATGTTTTCGAGTTTTTCTAATTATTAGTTAATTTTCTACAACGTAAAAACTTCAATATATTTGATTGTCTATTCATTACTGGCGTTCCAGTCCCTGGAACGACTGGTTCAATGCTTTATACTCTTGACACTCCTGACATTACTTGACGTTTTTGGCGAAATTACCGCGTATTCCTGTAATAATTTCTAATAATTATTCTTGAGTATCTTCATTTAAATTTCGTTCTGCTCTTATTTGTTTGGATTATGAGCTGTAGTTTCTCCATTTTATCATTGAAGCATGTCAGCACGGAATCGCGCTGTTAAATTGAAAGTTTATTTCAGACAGTCTGCTTCAATGATTTTCATAATCTCCTAAACTTCTTCATCTATCAGCTGCTTTTGTATAACTCGGCCAAGGTTTGGCGACAAAGTCAATGCTGACAAGGGCGGCCTGGATAAGAAATCTGAAATAAAGTTTCCAGGTCCCTCTGGAAATAATTCGAACAGGTTAATGAACAATGCTTCGAACCGTCCAATCATCACTGTCATCTGGGAAATCCCTGGAACTTCTGATTCGACGCTTTATACTCTTGGTACTCTTGACATTGATTATCGTCATCATAAGTATTAGTGGACAATAATTATTCTGGAGTATCTTCTTCAAAGTTCTTTCTGCTCTATAGTAACATGTAGCTAGGTCGTCGTGGAATCCCCTAAATTTGGATGATAAGCTGTAGTTTCTCCGTTTCATCGTCGAGACATATCGAAACAGAATCCCTTCATTTATTGTATATCCACACGCTGTTAAATGGCAGGTTTTCTTTAGACAGTCTGCTTCAAAGATTTTCAAAATCTTGTAAACTTCTTCATCTACCAGCTGTTCTTGTGTAACTCAGTCAAGGTTTGTCGGGAAATTCAATACTGACAAGGGCGGTCAGGAATTCATTCAGATGGCCAGGATAAGTAATCTGAAATAACTTTTCCAGATCCCTCTGGAAATAATCCGATCAGGTTAACGTCTAATAACTCAAACCGTCTATTTATTACTGTCATCTGGGGAATCCCTGGTTCGAAGCTTAATACTTTTGGAAGTTATGACAATAATTGACGTCATAGAGTATTTCTAGAAAATAATTATTCTTGAGTATCTCTTTAAACTAGAGATTAAAGTGGAATCTTATGAGCAACTCTTTTCTTATTTATATCTACGGGCTGCTAATTGGCAGGTCTTAAGTAGAGATTTTCAAAATCTCTTAAATTTATTAATTAACCAGCTGCTTTTTTCTGTAAGTTGGCCAAAGATTGGCGGCAAAGTCAATGCTGACAAGGGCGGCCTAGAATTTCTTAAGGTCGCTTGGATAAGAAATCCAAAATAACGTTTGCCTTTCCTTAGGCGTAGTCAATAGTGAGATTAAAGGGCTATAACTGGAGAGACGTTTATGGTGTTTCTTACAAAACCACATCTGTTGTGGCTCATAAATAAGCTGCAACAATTTAATTATAAATAGCAACTGTGTAAGTATATTGCGGTTCTAATTAAGCTGGCTGTTGGAAATAAATTTTCAAGCAGGTCAAAATTCATCTCCTATTAAAGTGCAAACAGGGCAAAAAATAGTAGTTTGGCGGAAATATACGGGCCAATCACAGCAGTCAAATATTACCACCCAAAAATAATAAACAAGGTAAGCGTGGTGACGCTTGGAAGAAGAAATAATATTCTCACGATAGTCTTAACGCTCAAACAAGGGTATCAGCCTCAGTTTATGATAATACATTTAAGACTAGAGTCAGCATAAGTAAATTGTTAGTTTAATTTTAATTATTTTTGTATATCTTGTTGGTGTAAATAGAGTTGTTTAATGAAGTGTTTATTATATTCAACCACTCCATCGTGAATAACATCACGATGCTTCTAAACACAATATAAATTAGACGAAGAACAATTCAACAAATTCCATCAAGGTAGCAAAAGGTTGTATCATATTTTTTAGTCCTTTGGAACCTAATCCAAAAGCTTTCGGATCGAATCTGGACCTCATTCAGGAGTAAGGCGTCGCCGATATAGTGGTACAACGTGGGAACTGGACCCCCAGGGGAATCCTGGTCCGGAGCGTAGCATCATCCTCAGATGGTCACACCAGCGCGTGAGAACCTTAGACGATGCAAGGAACTACGTCCACTTCATCAAGGATATCGCCGCCGAGGTTGCTGTCCAACACAGATCGAGATTAGAAAACACCAAGGTAGACTCCTCCTTTTTTCTCTTTTTTAGTGTTTCTTATTTCATTTTACACAATAGCTGATAAAATGTCAAAAGAAACTGAGAAAAGTCTTCGTATGTTAAATAGGAAATGATCTTTTATTGAGCAAGGACATCAGACATTATTATAAAGATTCAAGCCTAGAGGCAGCATAAGTAAATTGTTAGTTTTTGTAAATAATCGAAGTGTTTATTAAAGTCAACCAATCCACCGCGAAGATCAGCACGAGGCTGCAAAGTAAAATATAAATTAGGCTAACAATAATTCAACAAATTCAATCGAGGTATCAAAGGATTCCCTCAACATCCTTCTAAAGGTAAGTAGTACACCTTAGTTATTTGTAAGTTTTTGCAAATGAGCTACATTTTCTTCAATTTGTGGAATATTATATAATCTTGAAGATTTCAAACGCTTCAATATACCAATTCTAAATAGAGCAGAAACAACAAAAATACTAATTTATTTATATTGCAACAACTACAAGAACTTTTAAAAGAAACGACCAATAGTTGATCAACGTAAATTATCTTAAATACATCTTTGGAATAGACAGTATCAAAGACTTCTAAATTCCAACCAGCACTTATCGTATTGCAAGAATGCAAGAATAGATAGAAGCCGAACTTAAATATGTAGTAGCCAATTAAATATCTAGTGTAGTCATAGGCCAAATAATGAGCAATCAAGTCAAAGGGTGACTTCTAATCAACCTACCATTTTGAAGTCATCATGTCAAAAATTTATCAAGAATATTCAATATTACCTTTTAAGATATCCTTTCTCCAATTATCTTCAGGAATTAACCGTATAATTTACTATCTGGACGAGTATTATAATCGTCGACAACAAAACAGATGCCATAAACCGGTATAGAAGCATCTATACAATTCAGATTTTAGGAGATTAAAATTTACGTGGTTACAAAAAAGTTTTTTTTTACATCGCACACACTGACGACTTTAAAAGTCGTATAATAAAAACACGTAACCATATACTGGGAAGATATAAGTTCAGTAAGATTCTATTAAAAACTCCGTGTAAGACATTTTGTACTATTCATCACAAATCACTAGAACGAATCTTCAATATGAAATGAAGAGAGAAAATTGTGTATCCTAACAATTTTATTGAATAGCTACAATTATAGTTTCTAAATCGTACATATTGTCCTTACCTTGACGATATTGCACTGTATTTTATTTAACTTTACATATAATTATTTATAGAATTGTACAAACAATCTTAGAAAAAATTAATAAACAAATAATTCTAATTGTATCTAGAATAAAATCATTGTCCTTATCTTAAAATTTAATTAAACATCAATACAAATATTGTAGTTTTTTTCAAAAACACATGTTTTTCTTCTTTAAATGGGTATATAAAATATGCCAACTTCAAATTCTCATTAGATTTAAAAACTATAAATAATTCGAGTAATCCTACTCAAGCATTAATCTTATCAAACGTAAATTGAATTGAAATTAAAAACGCAAGTATATAACAAAAGTCATTTGGCGTTCTTGGCTTCTTTGAGGACTTGAGGACGGTAGCTACAATGCGTAGGACGATCTTTTTCAAATCCGTACGGCATATGTTCTTTCCTATCAAGCGTTATAGTTTGTGAAGGGAAGAATATGGGCCGAACTTTCTTTACAATATTCTTCTGGGGTCTGTATTGGTATTTAGATATTTGTAGGACACAGTAAATCCCTTCTTTTCCAGAGCAGCCGTTTTGGAAAAAGACTTCTTGTAAATCAATCTGTTATACCTCTAGGTGCTTAGATTGGTGAGGTTGTTGCTTTAAATGCTCAAAATAATTATTTATTATTAGTTTCAAAAATATGGTCATAGTTTAGTTCCAGGTTAAAATTAAATAAATAAAAGATTAAATGTATAATTGTGAAGGCGTTTACTTTGTAGTACATATTGAATATGCTGGAGAAAGAAAACAGGATCACTTTATTTTACCACTTTTTACTAGGTCCAGAACTTATAGATCTTGTTCTTTAAACATCCATCATCCGAAAAATGTCAATGTGTGGTGCAAAATTATTGGTAAAAATATCATAGGTTCATTTATCTCTAATAACTCCAGAATAATATTATTCCGAGACTTAAGTAACTCTTCCCACATACAAATGAAGCTGGCTTTATAAATAAAAGCATATAGGTTCAACAGGATGGACTTTCAGTTCGTAACTACTTGGATAAAACTTTTCCAAGATGTTGGTTTAGAAGAAGAGAAACAACTGAATGACCAGATCGATTTCATAAATTCTAAATAGGGAGATAACTTAGTTCAAAATTATTTTGATAGACTTTTGGTTCGTAATTACTTGAATCAAACTTTTACAAAACGTAGGGTCTGAAGAAGAGAATCAATAAGATTGATTTTATAAATTCTAAATAAGAAGGTAACTAAATACGAGGTTAATTCATTCATCATATAGTTTATGCTTGAAGTCATTACTATCTGATACATTTTTGAAAAACAGGACGATAAATGAAATTCAATTTTATCGTCCTGTAATTTATTTATCGTTTGATTATTCAAAGTAAAACATCAAATAATCGTCTCTGCCTTTCAATATCTTTTATTTGCTTACATTATAAAGCTAAATCCACCAACTGGAAGAAATCTTTGCATAATTGTTTTATAATTATCCATAGAAATCTATAATTATTTCCTTCTTCTATTCGAGTAAGCCCCAGTAATCATTTCCAGCATCCTGCCGGGTGGTCTCCTTTGTTAAACAGGTGCCGGTGTTAAATATTAATTTTTCCGCAATTAAATTAATCTCGTAGGCCGAGCGTCCGACTTACGGTGGTTTAACGCCGACGTTGAGAAATCTACGACAGCCGCGCCTATAATATCATATGACAGTTTTATTTCGTCCTGGAGCATATCTGGATATTGATGCTGATCCTTTGGGAACATGCACGTCCAGCACTTTATTGGTGACTTTAATACGTTCCGGCTCTTGGAGCAGCGGGCTGGTTCGCTATTTTCTGTTGCCTGCCTCTATTTCCGTGCGTTTGATTTTAAAACTGCCTAGATTTAGAAAACAAATTGCTGTTTTGTCTACGGTTAAAACTGTACACGTGAATCGGGATCAATTGCTAATAAACACACGCTATTTCGGTTATTTATTACAATGTTGCGCGCTGCATTATTAATGAATCATTGCTCGGTTGGAAAATGTGCGATTGTTGAAGTGTTTACTATGCGTTTGCAGGAAGTGATTAGTCGAAATTAGTTGAAGTTGTTATTGTTGCTTTATCGAAATGTATTTCTAGGAAATGTTGCATGAGTATTTTTGTTTGAAGTTGCAGATATGTTGTAAAGTCAAGGAAAGTTTCATATAAAATTAAGAGTTTAAGGATTATCATTTTTTTAAATATGTGTTAAATTTAGAAATTGAAATGTCGAAAACTTATATATTCAATATTTGGTCTAGGAAAAGAATTATTGCTAGTAAATAGTGCTTCAAATTGATACCATGTTTTGGTGAATGAATAATTAGTCATTTAGGACTTCCGGACAACTTCATCGACTGCCAGAATCAATTTCAGCTTTCAAATCTGTTTGGCTCGTTCAGTTTCTTTACCTCGTAACAATACCAACCACTTTCGGAATCTTCTTTGCTTTGTGTTCATGAAGAAGTACTCTCATGTATTATTAACCAATTCTACTGGTTTTTGAACACAGAGGAAACCATTTAATTCTCTAGATTTTTGTCTTGGAGAATAAACATTACTAATCTTCTCCTCTCATAATAATAATAATAAATTATATTGATTGGCCACATTTGTTTGCATATAATAATGCTTTTGAAACAGGCAAAGTTCAGCTGATGCTGCTCTTCCACTTAACCTGCATAATATTCTTTTTTCGTCAGGAATTGATGATGATGTGTACCTAAAATTATAAATTTCATCATTGCTGAAGAAAAATGGTTCTTTCCTTTCATTATCTTCAGAATTGTAATTTTTATTGCAAGGGCCAAATCTTCTCAAAAGTTCTTGAACAAGGCCCAGTGTTTTTTTTTAATTTCCTAATCACCATCAAAATGATCGAATACATCTGTCTCTTGGCCATTTTTTTATATTGTACTTATTGGTGGTGGTGCAGGCAATGTCGATACTTTAACGGTTTTATAAGTAACGGATTCAAATTTTTGGTGAACCTCTTTTTATAACGAACTGTTTTATTTTCGGTATTTATGATCAAAATATTGACCAAATTTGTGTTTAGTATTTTAACATTATTAATATTACTATTTATTAATTTTTCTTTTATTTGATAGTGAATTTATATATTTAAATCCATTCAACGTTAAACATAAAATTATTAATAGATTACAAAAATTACAATATCACTGCGTTTTCATCTGTCACACAGAATCATCCCTTAAAAATAGACAGTAAACAGTGCGCGCGTTTTACAAATGTCTTTGTTTGACGTGAAATATGAAAGATTTCTTGGCATTCAAAACACGTTACAACAAATGCTGAAATTAAAATTTATTCATATGCCAAATTAAATGGCAGAATTCCCAATCAAGTAATTGCTCGCCACAGGAAAAAAATAGCGTCTCCAATTAAACCAACAGCTGATGAAAGAGCAAACATATCTCTTCGTGCCGTATAATTGTCCAATTAATATGTAAAAGTGTCACGTTCTCCGTCGAATTTTAAGCAGCGCACTTTTTCTTGGTCCTATCGAAGAAAGAAGACGAAGTAGTATCTCAAGATTTTAATTCACGCACCGGAGAAATTTACTTTCTAATTTGATTAATTATTACTTTTTATGAATGATAAATATTCAGATAGCCAAAATCATCGAAACTAAAAACCTAATAAATTTAAAACTTCTTCATTTTTTGTTTGTTCATTCTATTTACATAAATTTATTTTGTACTAATAATATATGTATGTAGGCTTCAAAAAATATGTTTTGAAATCGAATCACGTTAATTTCTCGTAAACGTTGCAGTTATCTTTAATTATATATTTATAGAAGAATAACTGTACACAAATGAAACTATTCACCAGTTTTTTGTTTTAAAGTGTAATTGACTTTTATATATTTGTTTATTTGTCTATTTGTATTTGCATTATGTATAAATCAAGTATTAATTAAAGATACTATATGTAATACATCAAATATTCTCACGCTTGAATGCCGAAAGGCTCGTTCTTCGAACGTGTTTACTGGTAATTAAGTCTGCATAAATAGAAGCGATAAATAATGGAGGTAGTAGTTGCAAAACCAGGAATATATTAATAACATACAATTATGTGTGTGTGAATAAACGTGTTTCTACATCAAACGTAACAAACTTGCACCTTCACTACTACCTTCACCCATGACCTCAATTCGCCGACGTATTGCGAAAATGTGAGATATGATCATTTCCTTGACTACTGGAAGTATGATTACAATCGTTATTGTTGAATTTATTGCGGAAAGAAATAATAATTGCAATTTTAATACGTATTTTTAGTAAATAAAATTTGCTCATTCACATATTTAACAGCGTAACAAAGTATGAGTTCAAGATGTACCATCAAGTAAACGCCTCTACCATCAAATATTCATAATATTTGCACGGACTGATTAAAATATTATTATAATTCAAGTATTAATAATTATCTCTTGTTATTATTTTGGGAGCATAAATAATTTTTATTACAACACCTGAGTGCTTTGATTGGGGTTTGCTACAATTATCACCCCCAGGTGTAATTCATGTTTCCTTCAATTTTTATCTCCTGGCCTAGCAGCGGTATTGTCTCGCCCTTAGTCCAACCAGCCATACCGTCCTGATTTTGTTTGAAGCAGTTTCCAGCCCCGACCTTGCTTGTAATTACAGAAGTCCCTTATCCCAGCGATCACGAGGAGATAATTCGCAAAACCTACAAGATCCACTTCTATCGGCATCTTTATGCACAGCACCACGTCGTAAGCGATGTTCCACAGAAGCGGCCCTAGGACCGACCCCTGTGGGACATCACACGTGTGTTTCCCTATAATCCTCCACTAGAAGTTGTTAATTTTCGAGGTATCTATTTGCCAACTGTATCAGTTGCGCGAGGATTTTTTTCTCAACCAATAGGTCGTGTAAGATGCCATTGGATGCAGTTGAACGCATTTCAAACATCCAGAAATACAGCCGGGCAGTGCCTCCTCCTCCTCCTCAATGAGTTATTATTTGCCTCCTTCGACGCACTCCTCACCATCATAAGAGCGTCCACTATCGATTTGCCTTTTATGAAGCAGAACTCCCTGTCGGAGAAGCCCCCAGACCTGCATTGACTCGACGATTTTGTGGACAAGCAGCTTCTCCAGCAACTTGGCCTCCACGTCCAGCAGACATAGTGGTTGAAATGACTTCGAATCCTTGGCTGACCTTTTTTGATTCGGCAGTAATACTAGCGTGGCCGCTTAGTATTTTTTGGGGATAATACCCTCCGCCAAACATTAGTTTGCACGACCGGTGAAATCCGTTGCGTCCTCACAGGACAGGAACGCCATGACGGCTTCATTTGGGATGACCCCTTACGGTTTGGTATGGTCTTGGCAACCCTCGACACCTCAGCTGCCGAAAAAGGTTTCACCTCCTGATTTATCGTTGGCAGCCTGGTAATATTGATCCTTGCACGTTTCGTAAAAAGGTCCTCCGCTTGGGACACTCGATTCTGAGCTAGGTTGAGGGAACCCTAACTTCTTGACCACGATCTAAGTTTGATAATGATTACTGTGTAGTCGAAACTAGTCACTGCAAATAAAACTTAAAGTGGTATAAAAAAGTAAAAGTGTTTTCTTTATTCTTTTTTTTTTGTGGCCGGGAGGTGGAAAATCTTTTAAAGACTGAGTGTGGGAGTCCCCAGAACTATACTGGTATACCCACTAAAAACCACCTCCCCAAGTCGCCCTGACACCCCGCGGAACCGCCGTCTGGCATTACTTCACGGGGTGTAGGGTGTCGTCTGTGTCGGTGATGTGTGCGTATGTATGATGATGAGTGTGTGTGTGTGTGTGTGTGCCACCCCGCGGAACCGCCATCAGGCATAACATCACGGGGTGTCAGTGTCGTTGTGTGTGTGTGTGAGATGTGCGTGTGTGTGCCATGACGGCTCGGGTACGTGGGGTCGCTACTCCCAAATGGCTGTGCACGTCAACCACCCCTGCTGGAAACCTAACCTAACCTAACCTAACCTAACCTAACCTAACCTACATTAATACAGCTTAATTCATAATAACCTTCAAATTAAGATTACAAGATTTGAAGGCAGAATTCACTGTGCACTGCTCTCCAACTCAACCCATTATATAGTTAAAGATAGGGATCAACTGGTAATTCTGGATATTACACCAATATTTTCACCAGCTTTTCTGGTCCAATCTTCATGGGACTATTTTATGAAGAGAGGTTAATGTTTATGACAATTTTATCGAAATTTTTTGTGTATGTTTTGATAACTGGAAGATGACTTAGAGGCCACCCACCAACCCTACATATACTTTGGACTAAAATTGGGCTTAATTTTCCTGTATTAAAAAAATTGTATATGTGGGATTCGTTTGTGGCCTCTTTGAGTTAAATAAAACTAGAGGGTGAATTAGAGAATACCAAATCTACCCATCATATATAATCTTCTTTACTCTTTAGTGCTTGGTTATTAAAAGAAACTAGGTTAATGTTTATAATTTTATGAAAATTGTTTTCGGATGTTTTAATAACTGTAGGGTAGGTTAATGGCCATCCATCCACCCTACATATACTTTAAACTATCAGCTAAAATTAAGCTTTATTTTCCTGCATCAGAATTATTAACAACCTAGCTGTTTTCGGAAGCAAAAATAGTTTAATGAAATGATAAAAAAGTATATGTAGAATGGGTGGGTGTCCCGGTTGATTTAAATAAACTGGAGGGTGGATTAGTAACATCCACCCACCCATCATATACATGTCTTCTTCACTCCTTACTGTTTGGTAATAACAAAAGGCGAGGTTAGTGTTTATGATAATTGTATGGAAATTGTTTGTGTCTATTTTAATAACTGTATTAACTAAACTTCAGAAAACAATGAAGAAATTAAATGCATTGACGATATTCATGCTGATGTGATACTCTCATCATTGGAAAAAGCAAAGACAGGAAAGAGGAAAATAGGAATATGGAAAAAAACATCTCATCAAAAAGTTCATCTGATTAGGACACATCAATGGAAAAAAAAGTCAAAAATAAAGGTAAAATCCGTTGAAGTACCAAAGGAAAAGAAAAATGTCAAAGCCAAGAAGGAAATGAGAAAATCAGAACTAGATGTTTTATTTGATGAATTGCCCAAGAAAAAAAAAAAGAAGAAAAGCTTGGCATTGTAAAAGAAGGCATCTGTTAATAAAATGAGTAACACAGTTAAAAGGGCAACACTGAATATATTCAGTAACCGTTAGGGGGTGGTAAAAGCAAGCAAAGTGCCGAAAAAAAAACTATTAGGAAGAAATAATTTATTACTCTTAAGTATACATGTACTGTGTTTTATGACTTGACCTTGCATTTTTTAAACATAATATGATTCCATTAAAGAAAAAATATTAATTAATTAGAAGCTACATATACTTTGTACTTTGACTAATTTTCCTGCATCAAAATCACGACAGTGTTTTTTCGGAAATAAAAACACTTTCGTTGATCGATGAAAACCTAAATAAAACAAACTGAATGTAAAAAAACATTAACCAAATTTTAACTAAAATGATTTCTTACATAATATAACCAAGGTCGTATTTTATTATTACAGATGCAAAGTATTCACGTAGGTTTTAGCCTCCTTCAAGTACATGTCGAATTGATTTAACCCAATTTAACATTACTTAAACTATAATTTGACTAAAAAATTAGGGAAAGATAACCAAAGTATAATATTGTTATTATGTTTAAAAGATAGCCAACAGCTTTAGACTCTTTAACACTAAACCTTCTTCCCTTGTAACGCTTTAGTACTTGGCTAGTATTTTTTGTTCGCCCATATTAATACAATCTTCTTTTTTAAGATATTTTTCTGACTTCTTGCCATCTTTCATAATATTTCCCTATATCTTTCGCAGATGTAGAAAACGTACTCTATTGTTTACTCGATTTTTTATTTTATACATTTGTTGTTCATGTATACCTTTCACTCCTTTAAGTTCGCCTTCTTATAACTATGGGCACCCAAAATACGTATGACGAAATGCCGATCCTATATCTCTGGCATGGATACAGATAATAGGGAGGGCAACGAAATAAAAGTGTGCAGGCCCCTGATTGGGCCCACTATACATCTCCAGTGATGGGATGACTAGCGCTCCAGTTACCCTATTCCTTTGACAAAATAGAGGATTTTGCTAGAAACAAGCCTCGCAGGTCGGCCGATTTTGGCCATGAAGTCCCTAGCAGGATCTTCCTTAAAGTTACCAGAGGAGGACAGTACCACAAAATATACTCTACCTCTGCAGTTGAGATCTTCGGCGACTCCCAATACATAGAGGTCTTTCTTTAACTGACAGATTCTAGTTAGGAAACCAGTCAAAGATTTTAGATTCGACCTTGATAGATTAGCACAATATTGGGAAACTTTAGCTTTATATTCGTATTGTGTTTCTGAAATTAGCACAAGTACAGACGTTCTTCCATCTTGCTTTGAGTTCTACTGGAGTCATGTTTTGCAGTATGTTTTTGCTTTTTGCTAGAGTATCCGCCTTATCTTTCCCTCTCGTGTTTGAGTGAGCCTTAGCAAAGAATAAGGCAATTTTGATATCTATAGATGCCGATAACATATTCATTTGCCAGACTTTATAAGACCCTGAGATTTGTTAAGATAACAAGATTGGTTTTATAGTATGTGTGGATGCAAGTGCAAGTTTTCTCCTTTTAACCCCAGTTCAGTTCACTAACCAGTATCCCTGTAAATTCCTCCTGGATGATTATAGAGTGTTTCTCCAAGGGTACTTTTATGATAGTTCCAGATTCAGTTCGGCACAATATATGTCTGCAACTGTTCCTTTCTTGAATTTTTGAGCATATAAATTTGACATTATGTATAGCAGCTTTCGGTGTATTCCTTGTTCTCCCTTGGTATTCCTATAAATAAACTTTGCAAGTGTCAGAATCTTTTCAGCTGCATTAAGGGTGTGTTTATTTTTGTATTCCTTTTGGATATGACTTTTTCAAAACTGTTTTTGATAATCTTGATAAAGATATTTACGGGGTATTTGTTTTCTTGAATTTTGCCTGTTTACAGAAACATTCATCCTTTCAGATTTGCGGTGCATGGCTTCCAGTATTAAGGTATTGTTGTAGCTACTTTCTTTATGATGAGGAGTGGTATGGTACTGGTGCTTTGCGGCTTTTTAAGTCGGCTAAGATTCTTACTAACTATTCTATTTTTATTATTTTATTTTTGGAAAACAGTTTCTAATTGACTTATTTATTTTCTGCATCTGATAATATGATTTTCGGGCTGAAATTTATTTTTTCCTGAGATTATTTTATAACTTAGTTCTTTTATGCTTTGGCACATATTGTCTTTATTTCTTTATTTTAGTTTTGTCGTAATTCCTCCTTATGTGTTGCTTTTGTATACATCGTAACAAACCTTTTTCATATTGCTCCTTTTACTTCGGGAATTCCTTTATGAAATGTTTTCTTTTTTAGTTAAACTTGTTGAAGTTCCTCGAATTCTCTATTCTCTTTTATGCGATCCCTAAATTTTGTTTATAGTTTTGTGTTTATGTTCAAATCTCTTCCAAACTGCTCCTTTTGTTTTGAATATTTGCTTCCGAAAAGTTTCCCTTTCTAGTTTAGACTTTGTTGTAGTTCTTCGGAAACTAAAATTTCTCTATTCTCCTTTATTGTACTTTTGACGAATTTTATTTGTTGCTTTTGTATACATTCTAACAAACCTTTTTTAGACTGCTTCTTTTGCTTTGGGAATTCTCTTTTAAAATGTTTTCTTTTTTAGTTCCTAAATTTCTTTAAGTTCCACGGAATCTGAAATTTCTTTATTCTCTTTTACACGATTCCTCCTAAATTTTTCTTATAGTGTTGTACGTATTTTTTATACGTAGCTATAATAGTAAATTAGAAAAATATCATTACAAACTCTTCGGAAATATAAAAAGCTAAACGTGCAAAATCTATTATAAAAAATAAATCTAGAATTATTTAAAAATCATGCAAGTCAAAAAAATTTGACATTAACTACAAAAAATGTAAAATTATCAGCCCAATAAGTGTTAAAATATATGAGAATTCTACAAAATTTATCTGTTAATTAACATACAATAAATACGAGAAATTACCTAAACCAAAAAATAAAATTCAAAGAAATCAAATGTTAGAAAATTATCCTAATTTCAGAAACTGATGGGTTTCTAAAATTTGAACATTTTAAAATGTTCATAAATTATTATTATTAAAAATTTTATAAAGCAGCATCAAGAAGAAAAATAATTCAAGTCTCAAGAAACACAAAACTCTAGGAACCATAAAAATTAATAATCCAAAAAAACATCTAATATTTATTCCTTAAAAACCGTTCTTCCCGCTTTTAATACATTAACAAAAACAACATAAAATATGTTAATTAAAAAAATAATAAAAGTGGAAACAGTTAATTAAGTAAATAATAGCAAAAAGCTAGTACCATTAGGGTGACATCTATAGTTTAAAGCTTTGCACTAAATTCTATAAACATTTACTAACATGAATATGTTTTATTAACCCGTAAATCCAGCAATAATAATTACGACGACATTTTTGATCAAATTAAATTAAAATTTTTCATAATGATACATTCAAAATCATTATTTTTTATTATCATATTGTATTCACATTTAAACAAAATTATAAATAAATAAACATTACCTTTTTATACATGCTGCAGCATTTAATAATCCCACAAAACGTTTGAACAACTCACAGAACACCTTTAAATTAAACGTTCAATTACCAACTGAGACTAACCTACGTGATTAAACTCCTACTCATAATTTTTTGTAGCCGTCCATGCAAAATTACTTTCAAACTTTCAATCTGCCGATTATTTCAGATCGATACTGTTTTATTTGGATCAAGGATGAGGAACACCCACGCCAGCAGATATATTTAATTCCGCATTGAATTCGAAGCAGTTAACCGAATAATAAAATGTTGCAGCGAAATGCAAACATTTATTGTAGCCGTAAAATTAAAGAGTAATTTATTAGATGTAAAGGAGTAACAAATAGATGCTCCAGTTTTCTATTATGAATGTTTTATTATTTAATAAATCGTACGCTAATAATTATGTTAATTTTTAAATTATTTTTATGGATAAGATAGATTGGTATTAATGTGGAGTTTTATTTATCATTTCATTCCCGATTCAAGATGCGAATCGCCAAGTTATGACTTCAAGCATCCAACATATTAAGATTGATTGGATATCTACAATTGCTCAAAATATCTTTAAAGGGACTAATATGAGTTATCAAAGGAACTCTTCTATTAGGTTATCCTAATATCACAACGCAAACCACGCCCTTGCCAAAATATTTCCGAAAATCAACTTAACCCTTCTTAACAAAAAACATTATTTTGAAGACTTTAACTGATGCATATTGTATAAAGAAATAATACAAATAACTTGTAAATATCTTACATACTATTTTTCTTTAACTGTTTAAAAAAATATAATACAAGTAAGTTTGTTAGTATCATACATATTATATTTTCATCTGCTTGCTGTATTTAGATCTAGATCATCTGAACAATATCGCTTTCATTCGCGAAAGGCCGTGGCGTGAAAATAATTTTCTCGTCATTAAGATGGCGGCACTGATTAGCTCTATTTTTAAAAACGCGCACCGCGGAAGCGCTCCACTCTGACAGAAATGAAGATTAACACCGCCATCGGTCGGAGTTCCTCTATTTTGACGCAGCGGATTATGGCAATATTTTGGCACACGCGGAAACCCAAAGATAATAAAATAAATCAATCGGCGGCGGAGTAACGTTGTACAAATTGGACTTTAAGATATTATCAGAAGCTGTTTTTTTGGCATTCGCCTCACGTCTCGCGAGTTTTCCTGCCAAGGCAGAGGAATGAGAGAAAAAAAGTCACACACACACACAACCAGCAGAAAGAAAGACATAAAGGATGATTTATTGTGAACGTCTATTTATTATGTTGACAAGATACAGGCGTTGTGTGAAGATGAAAGGTATTTTGTACAAAATGTGGCGAACATGATAATAATTGTCCGCTGGCTTTCATATCTTTTGAAGTGCTGTGTTATCAGAACAGTTGCAGCGGAATATAATTGGGTTGGTTGATTTATTGACGTAAATTTGACCAGTGGAGATTTATGACATCTAATTTAGTAAGTTGGTTAAATGGTTTGGAACCAATTTACGATAAGTAATATAAAAATCTCTAAAAATAATGAATTCAAATGTTGAATGCGTTTTAATTAAAATTCCAAATATAATTTTGGAAAAATAAGATCAGTGCAAAGCTTTCTAGCAGACCACCAGATAGTGAAGAAATCAGAACTGTCGTGCTTGCCAAGTCGGTGAGGCGCATAAGGCCTCCCACGAAACAAAATGCAGAAGTATTTGCAGAGTAAAACATTTCTTAGTACAAATTATACTCCATTGATTATGGCCACTTTGTGTACGAAATATACATTTGGTAGTTCAAATAAAAGTGCGAAGAAAGGTTATTAGTGCTTTATTCGTCAAATTATACGAAGTTACTATTTTTTTATAATCAATAAAAGTAGATCAATTGAGTTGGCAATATCTACTCAACATTTTTCAATCAGAAACAATTCACACAAGTTTAAACAATAAATTACTACCATAAAAAATAATTCTTTGCAGTAAATCTCTACAAACATTCTCCATAACTCTCCTGAAAATTGAAATGTTGCATATATTTCACAATTCAAATATCAAGCCGAAATGGTGCAGCTGCCAGGCGTCCGGTGTACGCATCGACATAAACAATGAAATATTGAGAGATGTGAACATAGCATATACGGCAATATCGACACGTCCATACGAATAATAAACACTTTCCGTTATCGGAACTTTCAATCCGCCAAGTGCATTTCAGCTCGTTTGAATATCCGTATTTGGCGTCCATCTTCACGAGGTGACGCATAGACTTTTCCACTTGGCAATCGAACTAACAATGAGTAAATATTTGTCGTATTTGCAATGAAGTGCTTTGAACGATGAAAGAACTCCAACAGCTGATATTTTTTAATGTTTTGCGTCAATTCAGCAATCAAGCTGCGATATTTTTAGATTTTTTTGCAATTAGAATTGCGTGGTACTTGAATTGATTGATTGATTTTATCTGCCTATGTGTGTAGACGAGTGTTAAAAGTGCTTCATTTAATTGAGGTGAAATGTGTTGCGCGACTGACGCACTGTATTTGCAGTAAACTCGAATTTAAAAACCGTTTAATGTTGAATTAGCAAAAAAAAATGATGTAGAAATAAATTTATTTTTAAAATGAATACTTTCGCTGCTACATGTTTGATGGAACATAATTACAGGGGTGGATTTGTTAATGAAAGACTTGTTTTGTTTCATAATTAATTTATCAGTTTCCTGACATATGTTTCGACAAAACAAGTATTTCATTTGCTAATTTATTTTTCACTATTTCTAATGATAAGATAATTTATACTAAAATCAATTTAGCTTGCTTTGCAATTTACAATAAGTAAAAGCAAGTGATTCTAAATTAACTTATCTAACTATGTTTATTGTAATTTCTATTTGCTAATCATGTCGGTGGCACCATCTAGTAACCGACAATCGCAAGTGAATTAACGTTATAATACGGGATATTAAATTAAACAAGACACTTCATTAAAAGGTGCGTCTTGTAAATTCGTAATTCAGCGGGGAGAACATCTCGCGGACTAATTTTAATTCACTCGAAGAAAATAAGTAATGCACGAGGATAATGGAAGGAAGTAGATTATTTGCAAAACGCGCCGGTAACTAATTAAATTTAATGACTATCCCCGTGCCTCGCCACGCTAAACTAAACAATAGATTATCGCACTTGATTAAATTACAAAAGAATCTGATGTGTCGCAACCGAGGACGTGTAATTAGAATTAATTCCAGGAATAAATTATTTCGCCAGTTAGTCTTTTGTCTTTTTAATGGGAGAATTGTAATAAATAAGCGTTCCATGATTTTATTTCGTTAGTATATTTTTAATTAAAGTAATCTATTAGTGTATTTATATATAATAAGTTAATTTATAGAGAAAATTTACAAATAAATATGTAAATATTATTTCTGGTAAAGTTGAATGATCATAAAAGGTATGAAGTAAATATTTAGTAACAATAAGCTATTTGTCATCTATGTCACCTGTATCATATGTCATCTGTGTCATTTATCATCTGTGTCATCCGTCATCTCTGTGATCTGCCATATGTCATCTGTAATTTGTAGCACCTGTGTAATTTACCATATGCGTCAGCTGTCATCTGTGTCATCTGTCATTTATAGCATCTGTTATCTGTAATCTGTGTCATCTGTCATCTGTCATCTGTCACCTGTCATCTGTCATCTGTCATCTGTCATCTTTCAACTGTATCATCTGTCACCTGTCATCTGTGACATCTGTCATCAGTGTCATTTTTGTCATTTGTGATTTGAAGCAAGGGAGTGGTGCAATATGAAAGGAGGGCCAGAGTATATCTATACTACCCAAACGTAGCAGTGGAAAGTAGAGCTAATTATGTTCATGCATAAAGGAGGAGAGCCACAAAATAATAAAAGGTTTAAATAAATTTATTAAAAGAGATTAGGGTCGGGTCATCCGTTTTATCTAAAATGTATGTCATCAGTTATCTTTCATCTGTATCACCTGTGTCATCTGTCATATGTGTCATTTTTGTCGTGTGTCATCTGTCATCAGTTAACTCTGTCATCTACCATATGTGTCATCTGTCATCTGTGTCATCTATCATCTGTGGTATTTAGTGTAACATTTTTTTATATTGTGTATTTTGTTAAATGGCACCCTTAAAAATAAATATTTATTTTATTATCGGTCATCTGTGTCACCTGTATCATCTGTCACCTGCGTCATCTGTTGTTTGTGTTATCTGTGTCATCAATCACTTATGTCATCTGCCATCTACGTCTGTTTGTGTCATCTGTCGTCTGTGTCATCTGTCGTCTGCGTTATCTGTCATCTGTATGATCTGTATCATCTGTGTCATCTGTGGGGTTTAGAATTAATATGTATTATGTTAAATGGCATCCCATCTGTTAACTGTGTCACCTGTCACCTTTGTCACTTGTCATATGTGACATCAGTCTCTGTGTCATCTGTGTCAGGCCAGATTATGTTTATACTACCAAAGTAGAAAGTATAAAATGATTAAATAATTTAATAGGGTTTAGGGTAGGGTCATATCTGTTATCTGTCATCTATGTCATCTGTCATCTATGTCATTTTTACCTTGGGTAATCTATCATATGTGTCATCTATCATCTGTATCATCTGTCAACTAAGTCATCTGCTATCTGTGATATATCAACTGTGGCATTTAGTGTAACAATTTTGTTGTATTTTGTTAAATGGCACCCTTAAAAATAAATATTTATATTATTATCTCTCATCTGTGACATCTGTCATCAGTGTCATCAGTCATCTGTGTCATCAGTGTCATCAGTCATCTGTCATTTATGTCACCCGTATCATCTGTCACCTGTCATCTGTGCCATCTGCCATTTATGTCATCTGTCATCTACGTCAACTGTCATCTGTATCACCTATCATCTGTGTCATGTGTCATCCTTGTCATCTGTGTTATCTGTGACATTTAGTTTAATGTATTTTGTTAAATGGCACCCTTATATAAATATTAATAATATTATCATCTGGCATCTGCTGATCTATCAAATATGTCATCTGACATCTGCTATCTGCATCGTCTGTTATCTGTATCATCTTTGTTATCTATCATCTCTGGCATTTAATGTAACAGTTTAGTTTTAATATATATATTGTTAAATGCCACCTGTTCGGATTAGGTAAACGATTTTCTCAAAATCGTGACCTGTTTACCGAAACCGTTATTTATTGCCAGAAAATAAATCGAAAGGCACGAACAAGCGAGCTACGGGTAGCCTGGTTGGGCTCAATCCATGTCCTTCCAGGGAGAAGCCGCCCGTCCGTTCCGGGTTTCTAAACATGTCGTCAACACCCAGCGAGGCTGTAAGGGATCGCAAAACTCACCACCACCATCCCCACCTTAATAAGAGTTTTCTTTATGTAAACATTTTTGTATATAATCAGTATATCATAAGACATTGTACAGTACGTTTAATAGAAGCATATATTTTTAAAGTATACACTCTTTTCTTGTCGTCGTCAACCACTACGTACCCTTACAAAGTACACTAACCATCTTCAAATTCATTCACCACCCTTTAAATAAATATCGGTGTCATCTGCCACCAGTGTCATCAGTCATGTGTGTCATCGGCCATCTATGTCATCTGTCATCTGTGTCAGCTGCCATCTGTGTCATCTGTCGTTTGTAGCATAGTCACCTGTGGAATCTGTCATCTGTGACATCAGTCATCTGTGTCACCTGTCATCTGAAGCGATAAAGAGGTTCAACAGTACAGCAGGGCCAGAGCATGTTTATACTACCAAAATAACGGGTGTCCAACAATTATTGCAGTCCCGGGTGGCGTTGGAATCAAAAACGTAGGTCAATTCTTTCATGTGCCAAATAAATGAACTGACATTTTAATTGTCAAACATAATTTAAATGTGCATTAAAAATGTCAGTTCATTTATTTGCAACATGTAAGAATCGACCTACGTATTTTATTCCAACGCCACCCGGGACTGCAATAATTGTTGGACACCCGTTAGAAATCTTAGCATCAGTGGAAACTAGAGCAAATTATGCTCATACATAAAGTAGGAGAGCCCCGAAACTATAAAAGGATTAAATAAATTTATAAAAAGAGGTTAGGGTAGGATCATCTGTGTTATCTGTCATATATGTCATGTGTCATCTGTGTCATTTCTACCTTGTGTCATTTCTCATTTGTGTCATCTGTCAACTGTGTTATATATCATCTGTAGCATTTATTTATTTATTTATTTATTTATTAATATAATTAATATAACAATTTTGTTTTGTCGTGTATTTTGTTAAACAGCACCCCGTAAATAAGTATATTATTTTCTGTCATCTGTAGGATATGTTATCAGTGAGTGCCATCAGTCATCTCTGTTATCGGTCACCTGTGTCACCTTTATCATCTGTCACCTCTGTCATCTGTCCTTTGCGTTATCTGTATCATCTGCCATTTCTGCCATCTGTCATCTACGTCAACTGTTATCTGTGTCATCTGCCATCAGTGCCATCTATCATCTGTGTTATCTGTCATTTGTATCACCTGTGTTATTTATCATATATTTTGTTAAATAAATATTAACATTATTATTGTCTGTCATTTGTGGCATCTGTTAGCTGTGTCATCTGTTATCTGTATCATCTGTCATATGTGTCAACATTATCTGTGTCATCTATCATCTGTGACATATTTCATTTGTGTCATCTCTCATCTGTGTAATCTGCAATCTTTGTCTTCTGTCATCTATCATCTGTATCATCCGTGTCATTTATCATATATTTTGTTTAATGTCACCCTTTAAATAAATATTAATATTATTATTATCTGGCATCTGTTAGTTGTGACATCTGTCAGCGGTGTCATCTGTCATCTTTGTCATACGTCATCTGTGTCATCTGTAGCATTTAGATTTAATATGTATTTTGTTAAATGGCACCCCTTAAATAAATATTAATATTATCCTCATCTGTTATCTGTGTCATCTATATCTGTGGCTTTTAGGGGAACAGTTTGGTTTTATTATGTATTTTGTTAAATGGCACCCCTTAAATGAATATTAATATTATTATCTGTCATCTATGTCATCTATCATCTGAATTATATTTCATCTGTGTCATCTCTAATCTGTGTAATCTGTCATTTGTGTCTTCTGTGTCTGTCATTTGTGTTATATGTCATCTGTGTCATTTATCATATGTCATTTGCCATCTGTGTCTTATTATATTTCATCTGTAATATGCTATCTGTGCCAACTGTCATCTATCAACAATGTGTATAGTCTTTACGCTTTAGAATATTAAAACTTTATTTTTTTTTTTATTGTGTCTAATAAAGAAGACACTTTATATCTTTGTCCTGTAACTGTAGTGTTAAAGGCAGAAGTTCATCAACCAGTTAATAGAAACAGGAGAGCTAGTAATAGTAAGAGAAAGTATAACAAACTTAAATAAAAATATATTGATTTTCTAACGGGATGTAAGGATGTAACCCTAAAACAGTCGGAACAGAAAGTGAAGCAGGCGATAACAAGTGCAAAGTGGGGAAGTGGTGAATATAATATGATACTTTTAAATAAAATAATTAGTGGATGAGAGAAGAAATAAAAATTCTGAATGGAAAACAGTTATGAGATGATTAGATTACTGGACACAGCATATAATTTTAATATAAAAGAGTTGGAGAAGTCACTCAGAAAGATTAAAAGCAAAAGTATGTAATTGGTATGCTATAAAACAAAGGCAGAAAAAAAGTATAGCAAAATAGAAATTCAGTTCCTAAAACGCAGAAAACGAGATTGTTGTGCTCATGCATAATGGAGAGATGGAGATAAGGTCAAAACACTATAAAAAGATTATATTATAGATAAAATACCAAGAATCAACAACAAGTCTGCCGTTATATCTAGGTAAAAACTGTTTAAATTTTGGTTGTAATTAAACGACGTAATCTTGATGCAAACAAAACTCAAAAAATATAAGCAACTTCATCGGGATTTTTGTTGAATGCTCCTCATGTAAAATAATGATAATGACGTTAGAATAATGATTGAGATTCGAAACTAAAAATAACAATTTATTATCTTAAGTACAGGAAAACTAGTTACTTTTTCACATGTCAGATGTGACCATCTAATCTTAATGCAGACATTAACCTAGAAATCCCTTGCCTGCTTCATTTTTTATTTTTATTTGTTAAATTGGTAGTGCAAGGATACTTTAGAGAAGAGCAACATGGCATGTCAGGTGTTTCTGTTTAAGCCTGATTGCGATTAAATGATGTAAACTTAGTGCAGATAAGACTCAAGAAATGTGGAAGAGTGTAAGAATACAAGAAATCGCGAACTCGCGAAGATCTAGGTTCCATTTTTGAAGTGATTTAGTGTTTATGTATGTATTTTTATATGTTTTTAATAGATCCTGTAAAGTAAATAATATAATATAATATACTTAGCTTTAGAAAGATTTCTGATAAGTCATTTTATTCGGACACTACCTTACTAATGATGTACACCCTCTTCTCCTATTTAAAAGAACCCTAACCAAAACTATCTAATAAATAACAATAAAAGCAATATTTGTACCTTCTAGAGTACAAATGTACAAAGTAAACCTAAAACAATAAGTTAATAAAGTATAAACTAAATTACAATACAATAACTTTGTAGGGCGAATATTATCTATATTCCTTACCTCCTAATGAACTTTCTGTTGTGGGTTCCGAAATCAGTCAAATAAAAAAAGTGTATCTTACATATTATCCTCAGAAATGACTTACCTGAAACAAAAGAAATACAAATATTAATATTATTAAAAGTGTTGCATACAGCAATTCCTAATTCCATATACTATAAAGATTTAAGCATAATAGAATTATTAACTATTATACTGATGCTGAGGATTGTAATAATTGTAATGCTCAGAGATATTTTTTATATTTAAAACTTATTTAAGTTATCTCAAGACACCATCACATATTGTAGCAAATGCTCGAAGCTAATTTTGCAATTGGTTGGTTGCGTCCGTTACTACGTGGTAATTTATGAAATAAACACAAACAATGTTTTATTTTAGTATTTGTAAATTTGCAACTTTTGATGATTTTTAGATTCTTCTGAATATAATTATTTTAATATATTTGATACTCGTTGAGCTACACTCTTGATGTGTAAATTTGATGAAGCAAAACACTTGTTATGATCCATGATATAATAATATCATGGAACAAGTGTTTTTTATTCATCAAATTTAATTATTTTAAAAATTCCATCATACTTGTTTTTATTTTTTTATTCAACAAAAACTAGTGAACTGGTAAATGTATACATATAATTGTTAAATTATATTAAAAAGGTGTATCTTTATTTCATATCTGTCTATTTTCTTTTTTTATGGCTTATGAAATTTCAATTTTTAATTGAAAATGTAATGAATTCAATTTCTCGATTGACGCAATATTTAATGCACAGACGTAATTAAATCAAAGTGCAGCTCTTACTTTTTAAACGGCGCAAATTAGACGAGATCGCAATTAAAGGTGATTAAAATTAATTAATACAAATTAACGATTTCCGCGTAACGGTGCGGATGTAACAGAACGAAATTAACGCAGTATTTCTTCCCTCTGGGTTTTCGTCGTAAATATCACGGTAATTTCCAAAATATTTTCCATTAGAAAACCGAAACTGACCTTCTACCGAGTTAAAAATAAATTCGGAACAAATTCGTGGGAAATTCAGAGTTATGGACCTCGTGGTATGCATGAACGCGCGCGGGTGTATCTAAAGTTGCCAATGATGAAGGCGCCAATAGAAAACAAATGAATTTAATTTATTATTGTTGATATGCTGTTAATTTCGAA
Source organism: Ontholestes murinus (assembly GCA_963969525.1). NCBI lineage: Eukaryota > Metazoa > Arthropoda > Insecta > Coleoptera > Staphylinidae > Ontholestes > Ontholestes murinus. The sequence continues at coordinate 50,158,347 of OZ018396.1, forward strand.
TTAATATGTTATTATACATATTAGTATAATTTAAATTAGAGCCCATTTAATTATAACTTTAATTACATTCCGTTATTAAAAAAAAATATTATTACTACGTTATATAACTTCGTTATTAAAAAAAATTATAAATACATTATTAGTGGACTTTAATCCGTATTATTTGAGTTTTTATGCGTATAAATGAGTTTCTTCTTCTTCTTTCTAACCACTGATGATTATAACCTAATCGTGAAAATTGCCGTCGTTTAAACTTTTATTTCACTAAAATAAAAAAAAAGCATAAATAAATTCTTATTTTCGATAGCCACTGATTAGAAAAAAATCTAAGTCTGCCACTTCACTGTACATGCACACAGATATAGTTTATAATTACTTCTAATAATAAAAATGTTTTCTCCCTCTCTAAACTCTTATTATTTTATTTTATATATTAACATTAGAATCTATTTTCAGTTTAAAACCATTTCTAATATTTGTAAAACAGAGTATCTTACAATTGATACATTTCTAGTGTTCCATATTTTACTTGGCAGTATCTTGACGTACGTTTAAAATTTTAGATATATAAATATACGTTGCCAATGAAAACATGGAATACAACAAACTTGGAAATTATTACAAATCTATTTTATTTTATAGTTATATCCTCAAGATTATAGATTTGTATTTGGTGAAAATTATTAACCAAATAGTTGTAGGTTTGTTTATAATTTTTGTTCTTTTTGTTACTTTAATTGCATCGTTTGATTAAGTTAATAAAAAAAATAAAGATTAAGTCTTTTATTAACAAAATTTTGGGTCAGTTTCTTGAATGAAACTAAAGCTAAATTAATACAACTAAAAAGTTATTAGCACTTTATTTTATACAAATTTATTCTTACCTCTTGGAGTGCAAGAATCAGAAAATATTGACCTTGTCAATGGCAAAAGTAAAGAAGTGGGTGGCCTAAAAGTACCCAACGACTAAGGAGGAAATGATCCCTTGTTCTATCTAACAAACTAATTACGTTTAATTTAGTTGATTTTAATATAATTTAAAAAGTAAAGATATCTGGAATGAATAAAAAACCATTTGTTAATAAAACTATGGTGAATTTATTAAAAGAAAGAAGACTATTTACGTAGTACGCTTAATACGAATAATTTTAAGAAGAGTCAAAGCTGACAAGCATGTAAGATAGCTATTGATGTACTTCCAAGAGTGAATGAATGTAAATCAAAAGGCACAAGGATAGTTTAATAGCATAGTAAAAACAAGAAAAAGTAACTTAAACATATTAATAGTTTTTTTCTGAAGTTCTTCATGCCTATTTGCTAATATCGCGATGTCATCTGCAAATGCACATTGTTGGATTTCGTCTCTTTTCATGTCTCTGTATCCAACATTTAGAGGTCTTGTTTCATTGTTTACTTCTTTGCTTCTTTACCCAACACCCGAAGGGGTATTTTGATTATATATATATATATATATATATATATATATATATATATATATAATATTTGGTCCATATATATTATAAATATCAGTGGACTTAGGCTTCCTTCCTGTCTCACTCCTTGTTTGGTTGTAAATTCTTCAGATTTCTTGTTTTTAGCTATTATTATATTTCTGGTTTCTTTACATACACTTTGTATTATCCTTATCAGTTTGATGTTGATTCCCATATTCCTTAGGCTTTCTAAAAAAAATCCTCTTGGCACTTTTTCGAATCATGTCCAGGAAAGCTATACATATTGTTTTCTGTGTTTCCAATGTTCTATTAATTATTGTTTTCAGTGTAAATATATGGTTAGGTGCACTTCTTCTTTGGTTTAAACCACTCTGTGCTTCTGATATTTTCTTTTCTACTATTTGTCCTTATCTTTTTTCTATTATTTTCTCATGTATTTTGTAGTTGTATCAATTAGTGTAATTGTTGCATTCTGTCTTGTTCTTAGCTTTGTAATCGGGTACTATGATTCCTACTTCCCACTTCTTTAGTATTTTTTCTTCTTTCCACACTCGGTTGATCAATTTTCATAGCTTATTTTTTCCCTTTATTCCCATATTCTTAATCATTATATCTGTTAATTTGTCTACTCCTGGTGCTTTTCCACTCTTTAGTCCTCTGATTGCACCTTCTACTTCTTGTTGTGTTATTGCGTCTTGTGGGAATTCTGTATCTTCTTTGATTGTACCATCTGCTTCTTGGTTTTTCTCATAGCGTTGATTCAGTAATACTTGAAAGTATGTCTTCCATCTTTATGTTCCCGTCATTATTAGTCTTCCTGCTTCATCTTTTATTCTTATATATTCATCTTTTTTGCATTTATTGTTTTTCAGTGGCTTGTAGAATATCTTTTGGTTTATCTTTGAATTTTCTTCCATCTTGTTACGAAATTCTTCCCACATCCTTGGTTTTTCAGTCAGTCTTATTTTCGTTGCTTTAATTCTCTCTCTCTCTTGTATTCATCATAACTGCTCTGTAGTCTCGTGTTCAGATATTTCTGCTATTTTTCTTACTTAATTTCAATTTGCTCTTTAATTTTCATTGTCCACTATGCTGCTTAAACTTGCTTTGTTTGTTTGTTCCACATACTCGTTTAGCTGCCTATATTATTACTGTCTTTAGTGATTCCCATTCCTCGTCTATACTTTACATATCTACTCCTACAAGATCACTTATTGCCTTGCTTATTTCTTCTTCATATTTCCTGGCTATGTCTTCGTGTTTTAATTTGTAGGTTTTTACGAGGGTGGTTTGAAAATTCCGTGCAAAGTCCGAGAGATGGCACCACCGGCGCGTATGTTAACTAGTAGCATCTCTTGAAGGAACGCACACCCATATTGGTCTATTTCTTTGTGTGAATCAAGAAAGTCGAGTAATTTCCAAGAGATAGACGAAAAAGAATTTCGTGTGGTGATTAAACATTACTTTATGAAAGGCAAAACGCCTCAGGAGACTGAAGAGAATCTTGAAAAACATGGTAACTCTGCACTTTCGATTAGAACTGTTTATAAGTGGTTTCAAAATTTTCGGACTGGCCATATGGGCACAAGTGACGCTGAACGTTCTGGACGGCCTGTGGAGGTTACGACTCCAGAAATAATTGATCAAATCCATGATATGGTGATGGATGACAGAAGAGTTAAGGTGCGTGAGATTGCTAGTGCTGTGGGCATATTTTGCATAAACATTTGGACATGAGAAAGTTATCCGCAAGATGGGTGCCGCGATTGTTCACGCTTGATCAAAAACGGAATCGTGTGAAGTGTTGCAAGGATGGTTTACAGCTGTTCCAGAAGAATCCTGAAGACTTTAAGCGTCGTTTCGTCACTGTGGATGAAACATGGATGCATTAAAATACTCCTGAGACCAAACAACAATCTAAACAATGGGTTACAAAGTGGGAATTGCAGACAATAGTGGATATTTTGCAGACATGGACAAATTCTATTATTCGGAAGGGATCAACAAACTAGAACATCGTTGGATAAAGTGTATAAGCCTAAAAGGAGACTATGTCGAAAAATAAAAAAAGATTTACCCCAAACACGTTAGTAGTTTTTATTTTTGCACGGACTTTTCAAATGCTCCTCATATTACTTCGTCATAAGATTTTTCTTCGCCTTTACTTTTTGCTTCTCTTGTTTTTTCTTGGTATATTTCCCCTATTAGCATATAGTGGTCACTTCCTATTTCATATCCCCTTCTAACTCATATCTCTTATCTTTTTTCCTGTTTATCCTTTCTATTAAAATATAATCTATTATTGATCTCTCTCCTCTGCTGTGTTGTTCACTTGTGTACTTATCATTTTCTTTGTGATAAAAAACTTATTAGTTATTATTAGATCTTGTACTATGCAGTAGTGTATTATTCGTTGTCCATTATTATTTCTGTGTTCTTCACCATGTATTCTTAGAATTACTATGTGTGTCTCATTTCCTTTTCCTACCCGTCCATTGAAATCTCCCATTATGTAAGAAGAAACAGAGAAAGCGATCTTCCCTTTCTTCTGCTAGTTATTTCCAATATATATCTTTGTTTGCTTTACTATCATCTTCGTTCGGTCCATACACCCCTATTATTGTTCTGGTTATATTCTTATTTTTGTTTCTTAACCTAAAAGCAAGCATTCTTTCGTTTATTGCTTCCCATCCATCTATTTCATTCTCGTACTTTTTATGTATTAGACACACTGTTTCTGCTATCGCTCGTTGTTCGTTCTCAACTCCACTAAAAATAATCGTATGATCAGTTTCTGTTCTTTTTGTTTCATTCCCTTTCCTCTTCTTCTCTGTTATTATTAATAAATCTAGTTTGGCTTTTCGAATTATCTTTCTAGTCCTCGTTCTTTACTTTGTATGCTTCTCACGTTCCATGTTTCAATTCTCCATCTATTTTCTCTATCATCATCAGTCTTTTTGATTTGCCGTGTTTTTCTTTTTCTAGTGTCCTTCTTCCTTGCCATTGTCATCCTTTTACTCATATTTTCTTCCATTAATGTTTTTTTTTATCTCTCATTATGTTTCTTCTCTGTTAGTCTATTCTGTGTGTTATCCCATGTGTAGTCCTTTCTGTTAATCGTCAATTTTTTGTATCCGACCTTGGCACTGATTCCTTTTTCTTTTCTTCTTCGTAAGTTAGGTCATTTTCTATGCATATTTTTCTCCCTAATTTCTTTTTGTTTGATTGCTATCTCCGCTATTATTAACTCTTGCTTTTTGCCTTCATCTATTATTTTTAATTTCTATTTCAGTTTATAGTTTCTCTACGCAGAATTTCTGAACCGCCTCATTTATTGGATCTAGACTAAAAATATCATATTAGTCCCATTATAACTATATTGTTCTTCCTTTTTGTTTTTCATCCCATTCGTTCGTTTGTTCCAACCTTTCTATTCCCTCTATTAGTGATTTTCATTCTCTCTCCCACTGTTCCTCTCTCTTTTCCATGTCTTTTTTCATATCTCTTATTTCTTTTGTTAATTCCTGTGTGTTATTATCAGTTTTGTTAATCAGCTCCCTTGTCATTTGTTTAATTTCCTCCATTTGTTCTTCGCTTCTAATTTCTTCCTCTTCTATAGCAAATTCTTTAAATTCTTTATTTTCTTCCTCGTTCTTTCTTTGTTCTGGAGATCTTTTTGTTCTTTCCAAAAATTTGTATGTCTTTGTTTCTCTCTTCAGTCCTTTGCTAATATAATCAAAGTAATTGAAATCTTGTAAGTCTAAAGGTCCTAAGGAATATTATGAAATTTAATTTAGTTCTAAAATAAGAAGTTTCTGTATTTTATTAGTTTTTGGCTTCAATTGTTTAGGTTTCCAATCATTTTTTTTAACTAGTTAGTTAGTGCTAAATGAAATTATAATTTAATTGGATTTCTGAACTATCGAGAACTTCAGGTATAAACTCTTAAAACTCTAAAATAATAGCCGATTTTTTTATTAATTTTATAAGCAATTGTTTGTTTTTGTAATCGTGTAAATTATCATATAAAAAGCAAAAATAGTGTTTTTTGATATAAGAATTAAGACACCCCATTTGTCTTACATAAATCCTAAATAATTTTAAAAAAACATTAACATTAACATTAATCAAGTTATTTAAAATTTTATAAAAAATATAAGAGCTTTCAAAATTTTCAATAATACTTAAGTTCAGGATTATCTCAAAAAAATTTTCAGTATTTTATTTTTGATATAATTTTAATTAATTAATTACTTCAAATATCTAAAGCATGTATTGTTTTTTTTTTGTTATTTCAACTTAATTGTATAAAAATCTATTTTTTTCAAATAGACATATCCTCTTAATAAAATCGCATCCGACGTATTTGCGCGCGTGATTCATCTATGTGGAACATAATGGAAGTCCTGTGTCTGGAAAGAAAATAAAAATACTACGTCTTGCGACGCCTTCGTACTTGGCCCCGATCCAAATGAAGCCGTTTAACCATCTAAAAAACCCCGCGGGCCAGAGCAGTTTTGCTCCCATCTAATGGCCACTCGCGAAAACATCGGGTTTCCACTAATTGGGAAAGATCTCGTGTCGGGCCTGAAACGCGCGACCTTTGGCAAGAGCTTTCTCGAAATTAATTACGCTATTCAATCGGGAGAGAAAAATCCGCTTAAATCCGTCGTCGCCTCACCCGAAACCCCATTGGCCGTTATTCAAAGAATCTGCAATAACAAAATCAACGCAAAAACGAAAACCGATTATAAATAACTCACGGCTGGATTCTTTCAACACGTTGAATTTTGTTGTTAAAGATAATATCTTTTAACAACATACTAAAATAATAATAAAATGCTTCAAAGGTTGTTAGAAAATTAATTAATAATTATATATGAAATTATATTGGAACGCCCAAAATATGTTATATAGGAGTCTAATTATTGTTAATGTATTCATCAAAATTTTTGCTACAAGTTTTAATCAAGAAATTTATAAATATTTTTCTAGTTGTATACATTTCTATTGATTTATATACACAAGGGCGATGAAGCCAAAATTAAAGATCAATTTGTAGCTAAGAAATGATGCTGATGACCTACACAGTTGCAGTTATGAAATGCTTAATGTGCAACACTTTCTGTTATGCAAGAACTGCCCACACGAATCTTCGCTCAAAGATTTACGGTTTTGAAAAGCAATACTCGTGGCCAAAAATGTGAACTGATGATGATATTTTAGACGATGTTACAACTAAGTACTAATGGCTATAATGTTTTACCAAACTATAAGTGTTATGTATTTTATCATCTAATTTTATCAAATCTTTTCTCATTTCATATAATAAACACTTTGAATGAATTTTTATATTTATTTTATTTCGGATATTATCAAATAAGTAACATCAAAATAAGTCAAAATTAGTCCTAATAAAATTAACCATTCATAATTTTATTTAACTGTAAAATTTTTAACTGTTTTACTTTTACTCTAGTCTCTTTTATCATTGCAAATAATAAACACTTTTAATGTATTTTTATATTTATTTTATTTCAGATATTATCAAAAAGGTAACGTTAAAATAAGTCAAAATTAGTTCTAATAAAATTGACCATTCATGATTCTATTTAACTGTTAAATTTGTAACTGTTTTACTTTTACTCTAGTCTAATCTTTGTATTAATCCAAGAATTCTAAATTAATTATTGAATTATCCAAATAACTTTCATATAGACCTAGCGTACCAAGAGTACATCAATTCATTTTGAAATGGCCTAGGACTTTCGTGATCTAACTCTGTAAATTCTATGTAAATCCTAAAGTTCATTCATAAATAATAAATTCGCTGAACGTACTCCCGACCTATCATAACACACCGTGTACATTGACCTAGCGTTATTCTGACCTGCCTTAATAAACCGTAAATTAACTAAGGACTGTTTTATGACAAGGCAATATACAATTTATTGAGGTAGGTCAAGAGTACGCCAATCATTGGATTTCCTTCTAGAGATTACTAATTAAAATTAAATTTTAATTTAGAATCTTTGGTTTGAATGGGTATAATCCTTTTGGTCTCAAATTTTAACTCTATTAACTTCACTACCCTGCTATTTTACCGATTTAATATCAAAATCGATAGCTTTAAAAACGTAAGCAAACCTATACTATCAGAGCGAAGTTGTTGAAGCAAGTCGATTCTAGAAACTCCTTAAGAATTTGAAATCCTAAGTTTTTAGACTTCTGATTAAACGTTTGCTGTTGAATTTCCAAATATAATTATCTATTTATGCAATTATGTAAATAAGTAACCGCAACTGGGTAATGACTTAAAATCAATTAGAATATTAGAAAATTAGTATTAGATCCAATGTTAGAGTCAAACAAAACTCTTTTTATTTTATACGTCGGTTTAATTATTTGGCATTTACCTAACTTACTTTTTTAAATTTAAAGTATAATCAGGAATATCTAAAGACAACAAAATGAAAAACGTAATATGAAAATGTAAGTTTCTGGATTTGAGTTTTATATCTTTAAGAAGCATCTATTCTTAACTTGCCATTTTTCTCTGGTGGTAGATATGTAAATCTCTACAGCGTGGCAAGTTAAGAATAGATGCTTCTTAAAGATCTAAAACTCAAATTTAGGTCTCACTTTTACTTTATTTTACTTCTATATTAGAAATTACTGGTAGCAATATTTATGTAAAGCTAAATGAAGATTACTTTAAGCCAATGTTTCTTCAGAACGAAAACAAATCGATGCTATCAAAGGGAAGCAGTTGATGCAAGTTAATTCAAGAACTTAAAAAAGTAGAATATTTTATTTGAAGCCCTGTGAATAAGCTCTTCCTAGTAAACATCTTAATATGATTAATTATTATTGCAATGTTCATTTTAAAAGTTTTCGAATAATTACATTGATAAATATTTGACGATCATATTAACCGCATCTGGCTTCATTACAAGAAATTAACGGCAGTAATATTAAAGCCAAATTATAGATTTGCTTGTAACTGTTATGTTTACTAAAATTGTTTTTTTTTTCTAAACCAGATTATTAGCAATTATTTTCAAACTATAACATAAATAGAATTATGGAACTACTACCCAAGTTTTCTAAAACATTATCAAAATTGTTGCTTCTTTGAAAATTTTTGGTTTGAGCTGAAATATATATTTAAGTTTCAAATTTATAGTTACATTTGGCTTTTCTGATAGAAATATTCAAAATAGAATAAGCCTGGTCCGTGATTGACACGAAATAATAATTCAATAAAAATAAAAGATTGTCGTACGCCAACACATTTTTTAGCCATTTTCCCGTTATTAATTAGTTTTTCTTTGGCATTATAATCTTTAGACTTGATTGTTTTCGTTTCTCCTACTTTTAAAATGAAAATATATCAGATATCAGAGCAACACCCAGATGGCACCATATCGATAGCGTGCCTTTTAATCAATCTTAATTGGTAGAACGCGGCTACTCAAGGCTTATGCATCGGAAAGGGCTCTCTAAATACTTCTGGTCTGTGAGCTCAATGTACCACACCTCAACGGGGAATTTGAATTTTTGGGTAACATGGGCATGCAGATCAGAGGCGTAGCAAATGGGAGAGTGATTGGAACCTTGAAACCGGCAGTCCTGCTAAAGCCATTGTATGGCTTTAGCAGGACACGCACTTTGTCTCCTAGTATGCCTTTCCGAACCAGAGAATGAAGGAGTTTGTGAACTGGTTGAATGAGTTTGACTCTTATATATGGGTTTTAAGCGCTATTATAGTAATCTCTTGTGCGTAGATAGGAATGGCTTAGCGTTTGTCGATTCCTTGGCCGAGTTGGACCTGAAGATGGCGAAGGTCGGAGAAGTTACCACCTTTGCAAGGGTCAACTCGCAGTCGATACTTGATGTGAACTTGGCTACCCCGCAGACCTTATGAAGAATCAGCGGGTGAATCACCGCTACATAATCTCGGCGGAGAGGCACGTCAAACAGGTAGTAAGATTTAACATCAAGCTGCTCGACCCCAGTTTGCTGGCTCATCAAATACGGGGGGGGGGGGGGGGACGAGGTAGCTCAGAGGCAACTCCCAATGACTCTGCTACAAGCTGTCCGGGGATCTCCACAGGGCGTGTGACGCCGCCATGCCACGGGTGCGGCTCCTGGACAGGGGCAGAAGCTGTATTGGTGGTGCAGTGCAGAACGACATTTGGGGGGCCCATTTCACAAGAGCCAAGGAGGAGGTTTTAGTCCTCCACTCAAAGCCATATCCATCCATAGACAATTTTCATATATTATTTTAACAAATATGTTTCATTTGTTTGACCCTTTTCCGTGATATTTTAGAAATACATTATCATTAAGACTATCATCTTAACATTTAAATTGTCGGCAGTAATATTAAGTCGAAAGACAAAGTCAAACAGAAATTATTAATGATCTTACCATTACATAGCAGTCTAGACACTGAATTACCACGTAGTAACGGTCGCAATAATTCTCTTTATTATCAGTTTACATATTAGGTTCTCATGTTTTCTTAATAATAATAATAATAATAATAATAATGTTTATTGGTGCTATCACAGAGTTTACACAGGTCACAAATCGAATTAAACATATGCAAATAAATATGGTGAGATGAAACAATTGAGGATTGCCAAAATACAAACATTTACAATCAATTCACGTAAATACAAAAAAATAAGGATACAATTAAACAAATGTAATCTACAATTAAACTAAATTACCGAGACAAGCAGTAGTAAAAGTATTGATACGGATACAGATACAATATTTTAAAGAAAAAAACTAAAATCAAGCGGAGAGTATAAAAACAGTACAAATAATGGCTAAAATTAAAACAATAATAGCACGGGTTATAAATGGGACAAAACAAGTAAGAAGCAATAAAACGAATAAAAACAATGGACTAAGTTAAATCAATCAAATCAGTAGAATAAAAACAATAAAATCAATAAATACAATAAAACAATAGAACAATAAAATCTATAAAATCTATAAAATCTTTAAAATTAATAAAATCTATAAAATCAATAAAATCATTAAAATAAATAAAATTAATAAAAACAGTAAAACCAATAAAATCAATAAATACAGTAGAACAATAAAATCTATAAAATCAATAAAATCATTAAAATAAATAAAAACAGTAAAATCAATAAAATCATTAAAATAAATAAAAACAGTAAAATCAATAAAATCAGTAAATTGAGTATATAAAAGTTAAAACATACAAAATGTTAAAATATATATAAAAACAATACAGTAGGTGCTAAAGAGTAAAATTGCGAAACTTATTGGATATGCACTCATGAATATCGTAGAATGCCATTTGTTGAAGATATGCTTTGAGACTAGTTTTTAGTTGGTGATCATCAAGAGACTTGATGGGAGCGGGTAGAGCATTATACAGCATGGGTCCATAGTAATTTATGCCATTCCTGCTTTTTGACAGCCTCAGCGATTTCAGACATATGTTTGACATTTGCCGCGTATAATGATTATGTATGTCAGAGTTGGTATCGTATGAAGATATATTTTTTCTAACATACATTATACATTCAAGTATATATATGCTAGGTAAGGTAAGTATTTTAAGGCTGATGAAACCTTGTTTGCAGTCCTCCCTGAAGCCAAGAGAAAGAATAGTCCGAATTGCTCGTCGTTGTAGTCCGAACAACCTACCTCTAATTGTAGAATGGCCCCAAGTTAGTATGCCATATGTGATATGCGTATTGAATAACGCAAAATATGCAGCTCTTAGAGCCGATTTCGGTAGATAAGTTCGTATGTGCCGTAATAAATAAATTACCTTACAAAGCTTAACTGCAATAACATTGCCATGCTCATGCCAGTTTAATTTGCTGTCCAAAGTTATTCCAAGGAATTTAGAAGACGATACTTCACTTTGTCGTTTGAGGGTGAAAATAACATTAACGGTTTTTTCAGGATTTAATGATAATTTGTTTGAAACAAACCACTTTAATATGTTCTTATTTGACTCTTCATTAATGATTAGTGCCGATTGTAGGTCTTGTGATTTATTTAGACATGTTGTATCGTCTGCATACAGTATTATAGAAGAGTCAACACTTTTTGGCAAGTCGTTGACGTAAATTAAAAAAAGTAATGGTCCTAGTATTGACCCTTGTGGGACACCATGTAAAATTGTCGCATCTGATGACAATTCTTTGTTTAACAGCACACGTTGAGTTCTGTTTCTTAAGTAGCTATTTAACAGCCGGCAACTTTCCGGACTAAAGTTATAGAAATACAGTTTTCGCAAGAGAATGTCGTGAGAGACGCAGTCAAATGCTTTACTTAGATCCAAGAAGGATGCAACTGTGTATAGGTTCGAGTTGAAACCTTCCAGAACAGTATCCACAAAAGCAATGACTGCATCGCTCGTAGACCTCCCTCTGCGAAAACCGTACTGCTCGTGCGATAATATATCATGTATGTCCAGATATTCTACCATTTGCTTTAGAAAACATTTTTCAATTACCTTGGAAAAAATAGGAAGTAATGCAATTGGTCGGTAATTGTTAGGATCTGATTCACAGCCTTTTTTATATAATGGAATAATACATCCTATTTTTAATGCAGCAGGAAAAGTTTGTGTATTGATGCAATGATTTATCAACTTTGTTAGTGGTGTGATTATTACATTTATTATGGATTTCAAAATTCCAACCGTCATACCATAAGCATCACGTGAATGAGAGTTTTTTAGGGAAAGTATTACGTCTCTTACTTCGATTACACTAACGGCATGAAAATTAAAATATAAATTTTGTGTATAGTTTGCATTGGAAGACATAATTTGTACAGGGTCCATGCTAGCGGGAGGTAAGTTATTGACTAATTTTTGAGCAACAGTGTTAAAAAAACAGTTAAATTCCTCCGCATTAATATTGCAGGAATTGGCACTTGTAGATGAGTTATTTTTTATTAATGACCACATAGCTTTCGGCACATTTTTACTATTATTCATAAAATTAATTGCTGCGGACTGCCTAGATTCAATTAGGCGCGCTTTGTAAAATAATTTATAATTTACATAGTTTCTTTTTAGTTCTGGCATACGTTCGCTAGCGGATTTTAGTAAAAGGAGAGTTTCGCGCATTTGTCTTAACTCATTATTATACCAGTGAAATTTTTGATTTTTATTACGAGTTTTGTTTTTTTCAGGAAAGCATTTAAGTATGTAGTTTTCTATTGTACCCATAAATGTGGAAAACTTATCGTCAATCGTTATTTCAGGATTATCTATATAGTTAAAATTTGTGTCCTCGAGAAGTTTAAAGAGACAGAATTTGCCATGCTCGGTTATAGGCCTACTGACTTGATTTATGTTATGTGAATCTACGTCGATATCAAGTCATTTGCTTTCTCTAAGCCATATTATTAGAGAGTAATATCAAAATACAAACAAATCAAATGTATACCATCAGAGAAGAGTAGTTTAAGCAAGCAAACGCCAAGATTTCTCTTGGTCATGCATAAATATTTGGTCTTCAATTTATTTCATTCACTTATTTACTAAATATTATGGATAGAAATATCAAAATCAAATAAAATAAACACTGTGACAATCCAACGCAAAGTTTATCAAAACCTAACCATGTTTCTAAATGAATATCGGGGTTTTAATGCTTTGTATCATAATATTTATGATTTTAAGTTTTAAAATCATATTTAATACATGAAATGAAAGAGCAACTCAAACAGTTACACGTACAAGCTTACAAGTGTTCAATGTAAGCATCTTACGTCACACGGCACATGTCAAGTCGATAAGTCAGTTCTGCCTAAACCTTATTTAGTGTTTGTGGTGTACAGTCGTCACCTAAATTGCTAATTCGCGACTAGCCATTTTTCCGCTCAACACTCTCTTCAAAAACTATTTGCAAACTACTACAAGGCATTAAAACCCCGATATTCATTTAGAAATATTGATGATCCCAAAAATTTATACCATTTAAAATCTTTTCACTTAGCCAGGTATAAATATTTTGGCTTTAAATTCACTTGATTGATTTATCTAGTACAGATTATAGATATGAATATAAAAAAAAAATCTAACTAAGAACTATGCAAGCCAACGTAAATCGGAATATCTGAGAGATTTAGTTGAAGTCCTTTGATAATATTCTTTCTTTTGAATCCCTAAATATAATAGGTACCCTATAAACTTATAAGGTAAATTATATTACAACACAACAATTTTCTTCCCCTGAAGGAACCACAGTATGGCGAAACAATTGTAGTGAGTTAAATAAAAATTTAGAAAATTTAAACACATATTAAGTTATTATGAAAAAATTTTAAGTTTTTCAGTATAAATGACAATTTTTTTTAATTTGGGCATTTCCTTTTAATTATTCTCAATTTAATACCAATTTCCTTACCTATCCCAAAAATCTTGGAATACTTCAAGGCATGTTATTTAAATATATCACCTTATTTAATTTATTTTAGAAGTGTAGAATCTTTTTGCCAAAAGCATCCAACAGGATATTTTCTATTTTACCCCTAAATAAGTGTAAAAATATATTCATAAATGAAAAAACCTTGACTCAATTAACTTAAAATAAGCCTTTTATCTAGATGATATTTATCAGAAGTCAATAGAAATCTAGACCAGCAATAAGAAATATTAGCAATTGGGATCTTAGGAGTGTAGACTGTTTTGACCAAAAGGATGCAAAATAAATTCTTTGTATTGAATCTCCAAATGGAAACAAATATTTATAAGGCAAAAGCATTTACTTCATTAGGCCGATTTACTAGAGCTTACCGGCCAAAAGTGAGAATTGAAGATTTTACACAAAAACAATCCAATTTAGACCTTTAAAGAGAAATTGTTAAAACTGAGACCTTGGAAGTTTCTAATCGTACCAAGAAGTGCCCAAAGTAAGTTCTTTCTAATACGCCTATAATCAAAATAACTGCAAAAGCCTTGACTATGTTAACTTTCATATTCTTTACTAGAAATTATCGGCCAGTTTAAAATTAATTAGGATTGTTTATTTTCTAAAACGCATCCAAATCTAGACCATCAAAGAGAAATAGTTGAAACTACGAACTTAGAAGAGCCTTATCTCTAATAAATTTTACCTTGATATTTTATTACCAAATAAAAATCTATAATAAACATATATGAGTATTGTAAAATAATCAATTCTAAAACAGCAAAGAGAAATGGTTAAGATCTTCAGTAAAAAAGACCATTTTTTTAAATTTGGCATCTCCTTTTATTTATTCTCAACTCAATGCCAATTTATTTGTAATTCCCAAAAGTCTTTCAATACTTCAAGGCACGTAATTTAAAAACATTACTTATTTATGATGAGGTCCAAAATAATTATTATTTATTATTTCTTATTAGGTATAGAATATTAGCAGCGTAGAATCTTTGGTCTCAAAGCATCCAAGAAAACTACTCGTCATTATCAAAAAAAACAAGACTGGCTAAGTACTTTAGTATCTTAACGCTTTCGTCTTCTTCTAAAGATTGCTGAAACACTAAACCACACAGTCACAAGGTCTTTGACTAAACTCATCAGAAGTGATGTAAGCTTTAAATATTAAGCTTAAATCATCAAATCCATTACTGATTTTAGTGATTTTTATACCTTAATTAAACTCAAATAATATAAATCCAAATCTGGAATCGTTCTTAATGGAGACGAGTTATAAATTAGAAATCAGAAATCAGAATTGTTCCAAGGTAAAACTCCTTATGAATCTTGATTAATAATTTTGAGTAATAAACCACAGATTCAAAGACTTTAACTAAACTAATTAGAAGCAATGTAATATTAAAGATTAAGCCTTAATCAATAAAAACTTTAATGGTTTTGGTTTTTTTTACCTTGATTAGGCTCATATAATATAAATCTAAATCTGCGACCTTTAGAAGAAAACAAATTATAAATTAGAAATAAGATAAGATTTTCTTAAAGCGTTTGCAGCCACTTTAATAGACTTTTTCAATCTCTTTAAAAGATTATTTACAGATCTTAAAATAAGTATGTAGAGATATATAAGTTTTGTTTGATTTAGATTAGAAACTAAGATCCACTCACAAACACTATAATCTTCAAAGCCGGTATCATCGCTTAGTACCAAGCTGAAGTGATTCGATTCACCGATATAAGGAAAGATGACAGGGACGTTGTATCACCATCAAATACACGGACGTAAGCTTAGAGATAAAGATTTAGTCTTCATTAAGAATGCCGACTAATGCAAAAAAGATTAAAGGTTTTTTGATCACCTTGATCGATTCTCCTAGGCACTTCGATTTCTGTTCTGAAGTAACTTCTCTCCGTTTTACTGATGGTTTCGTAGTAGTGGTAGATTGTATCTCAGGTGTGTGTCATGTAGTAACTTTAAGCTTAGAGTTCTTAAACAGCTTAAGCTTGGGCACATAAAAAACTATAGTAAAATTCTCCGTTAGTTAAAATACTACAGACACAAAATCAGAAAATTGAAATCAAATGATGCAGTAGATTAAATCATTAAATATCCTATATCTTTTACAAAATATTTCACCATGGCCTTGAGCTGAAGCACTAATGAATAACCTTTCTCAATTTAAATTCAAAATATATAATTCGTCAATCATTTTTTCTAAAAATCGATACATTTTTGTAGTATCTAAAGACTACTATTGTCAATAAAGATCACAAAACTGAATCGATTTTTAGAAATCTTTAGAACACTTTTACTCTGTATAATGCAAGAACAAATTCGTTCCCAAATTTGATCTAAATCTATTTGGGTCGTATTTCTACACCAAACATCTTTTGTATAAGTGAAGGAGACCATTAATTCATAAAGTAATAAACAGTGACTAACAAGGTGTAGAAGTTTTTCTTATAGCTGTAAATATAAAACCTATTGAAAGCTATTAAATAATCAACAGACAACCATTTTTTTAAATTTTACTAGCTATACGATACCAATAATGAAGACCACACAGTTTTTTCTCTCGAAAAATACTAATTACGAACATAATAAGGAACGTAGTTTTTTTTTTCTCGTCAAATAATAATTACAAACAATCTCATTTACTTGTAAGATTTTCTTATCTTCTGACACAATCATATGGAGTAACGCGTGTTATGTAGTCCAGACATCTGCACGGTAACAGTTTTATTTTGAATATTTAAGCTTGGCCGCCCAACCAGAGCTATTTTGAGAAGGTTCGATTGTAGTAGATACCGATTTGATTGTGAATAGGATTCTGAGGTACACTGATTTCGCCTTTTCACTTCCTCCCTTTCACAATCCGGAAAATTTGATTCGATGGATGCGCACAGACAATGCGATCAAATCCAGTAAGGAACGATACGATTGTTTACAGCCAAAATTTGAAGTGCCGCAACTTCCTCTTAAAGATAAATTATTTCATCGCCTTAATAATAATAATTATTGGTATTATTCACATATGGTAAATACCAAATAATCGATACTATTAATAATATAATTAAGAAAAATGTGATGGTTTA
Source organism: Ontholestes murinus (assembly GCA_963969525.1). Lineage (NCBI taxonomy): Eukaryota > Metazoa > Arthropoda > Insecta > Coleoptera > Staphylinidae > Ontholestes > Ontholestes murinus. The sequence continues at coordinate 50,175,331 of OZ018396.1, forward strand.
CAATTTCAATGAATTTACTTTCTGTTTCTAGGTATGAATCTTTAGAGAACATCATCAAAAAACATGGGAGTATAACCTTTAAAAAAATGAAAATTTGAAAATAAGATTTAAGTTTTTTCTTGACTTATAAACTGTTTTAAGTTTTCAAAAAGAATGTATATAAAAAACTAGCCATATGTTGAAAATTATCAGGTAAATAAATATGGTGTTCCCAAAGGCTCTTCCTCATCACCAATTACGATATTTATTACCATGTTTAAAATAACCCCACTTTTTTCACAATTTAGTTTTACCATTCTAGATACTTTGAGGTAGTAGCTTCCCACGTCTATATAATTATACGTCGACATATTGATTGTTTTAATGTTGACCTTGAAATTAAACCTTAAAAATCTTTGATTAAATCTTCATCTACTAAAACTATTTACGATTTTTTTTTATTTGGCCAAACCATTAAGAAAATGTGCGAATGTAAAAATACTTCACACAAAATACATGTGTTATTTACGTTTGCAAGTTCTAGGTCTTAATTTTGACGAAAAATGTAAGTAACTGAATACAGCGTAGGCCTGCCAGCTTTTAGCACGTTTTAATTGAATAAACACACATAAATAACAGGCGGCGATCGTGTTTTTACGTGTTTTTGATCGAGCGGGTGGAAAATGTCCATATGGAATTTTCAGAGGTTACGTGGATTTGGACTCGGACCGGTTATTATTATTAGAATCTAAATTATTAATTTTGCGTGAAAGCAACCACGCAAGGTCGCGCACAATAGTTTTTGGCCATTATATCTTGTGGCGCACGTGTGCATGATGTTTTAATTGAAATTTCTGAAAATAGTTAAGTTGGATCCTTTCAAAAATACAGCTATCGTATAAATATGACTGAATGTAAAAACTTTTAAGAACTAAGGAAGAGCTTCATAAAATCGCAATTCTTTGGCGCTTATTTATTCTTGTCTATGCATTTCTTCAAATAACAAAAGTAATTACAATGAAGACAAATTATCTTTTTAATAGAGATTAATTTAGCAATTCTTAAGCAATCTGTAAAGTAATTTTCTTAGAAAAAGCAACATAGTTTCCGGAGAAAGGATGAAGTTGTAGTTCAAGCCTAGTCTAGGTGAAATAATAATTACGCCTAAAAGTATTGTGGACTTCAATTTCTATATAAAGGTTGTTGATTTGGAAGATCAATGCCTTTTTTATAATTCAATAAGAAAAGCTGTCAAAATATACAAACAGATTATTTTGATTAATTTGAAATATTTTAAGAAAACGTGGTATAAATACCTCTATATAAATGGTATCTCAAAATTTGAGCAAAATGAAATGAATAGAAAACACAGTTTTTAGTCTTTAGCTTGTTATTTTTTATGTAATAAAGAAGTACATAGGATAGGATTATTTATGAAATAACACATCGGGCAAATGGCCTCCACGGTTTTGCTGGCACATACACTCTTTTGTGGTAATTGTCCATGGCCGTTCCGCATAAATGTGGTTGAATTTCGTCGATGCAGCGTTTAAGTTCCTCTTCCAATGCATGGGTGGTTGTAGGCTTGTTGACATAGAGCTTTGACTTCAAACAACCCCACAAATAGAAATCTGAATGATGTTCCAGTGGTCCAATTCTGTTCACCGAAACGAGAGAGTATGGCATGTGGTACCGTCTTGTTGAAACCACATATTGGCCACATCAATACCATCCAATCTCGGCAGAAAAAATGTGTTATCATGTCGGAATATCGATTACCACTAACAGTCATTTCTTGACTAGCCTCATTTTAACAAAAGTATTAACCAATGATGTCTCCAGCCCAAAATCTACACCAAACAGTGATACCTTGTAGATGTATTTGTTTCTCGACAATCACACGAACCCCAAACATGGCAATTTTGACGATTAACAAAGCTATCAAGATGAAATGTGCATCACTTCATCAGAATAATTTAGCTCGAAAAATTAACATCCGCCTGTTGATGTTCAATATTCCATTGAACGAACTTTTTTCGCTGCGTATAGTAATTAGGCTTCGGTTATTGTTATTGTGTTAATTGAATTTTGTAAACAGGAAGACACAGATTTTTATGAGTATGAGAACTGTGTTGGGCTTCTTCAAACTTGCAATTCTTGTCCACGACGCGAATTGATGTTCGGGGATTTTCACCAATTATATATTGACATTTGAACGGCTTGTTTTTGGACGACCTAAACATACCGGTCTCCCAGTCTCCCTGAATTTTTCAATTAACCTCTTCACAATTGACGAAGTTAAAACATTATTCCGACGATATTTTGTATGAAATTTCCGAACGGTGCCTTCGTACTTTTATTATTTTTGAGAATGTATTTAATAATGAAAACACGTTGCTGTGTTATGTACTAATAATAAACTCTCGGCTCTTTAAAATTGTTTTTTATTTCAGATCTGCCAACAATTTACTGCGGAAAAATAAAATCTTGCGTTAATTTTGGGACACCCATCAAATGTTTAATCCTATCATACATCATGTAAACATCCAGCATATGCATGTGGTAAGTATGAAAGCTCAGAATATGTTGAACCATTTTATAAATTGGAAGATAATTTCTCGTCTAGATTAAAAAACTGCCCCCAACGTTATTATTTGATCTATCTATTTGATTTATCTATCACAGAACTTAGAACTAGAGATAAAGTTAGTTATTAGTTTGAAGCAAAGAAAAGGTTATCAATCCCAAGACGCCGACTTCTGAAGTGTCTTATACTCATGCAAAATCTAGATCTCTAAACATGCAAGACATTTTTTAAAGCTCCAGTTATGAAAAAATAAGCAATTACAGGTTAATTGAAATGTTTGCTCAACTTCTGAGATATTCAGGAAACACAATACTACTAACTACTGGCGGAAATGACTAAAGCTACCAAGACTAGTACTCCGCTGGACGAAACTTTAAACTTTTAAAATACCGAATAGGAATATAAGAGACCACCTGTAAAATTGCATAACTACCTTATGGACTCGGAGAGTGGAAATGACAAAGTTGATAACCCAAAATAGTCTTGATTTTTCTTAATTTTCGACCTAAGTTTAATTTAAGTGAGGAAGAAAAAACGACTTGCCAATAAATGCAAAAGAAATATTTCTATAATTTGTTAGATATATACTCCTTCTTTTTTTCTTAATAATCTTTACATTAAAGTATTTATTTATATATAAAACAGATATCAAATTTATATAAAATGATGAAATTAAGCTTAAACAGTTTCTAAATAATAAGTGGCTATAGTCATTGGTCGAAACTTAAGATTTTTAAAATATTGCTATAACATAAGTCAAAGTTATTAAGATTATTTTTATCGTAGTAAGGATGCACTACAAAGAAAACGCCTACATAATGAAATATTTCTTTTTTTATGTCAGAATTAGTTGAACATAGATAATCCCAACTCATTTGTGCAGATATTAATATGAATCGAAGTTTATTCTTGACGAATTTTAATAAGGAAAACATGCTACAAGAGCGTGCGAATCGATTTGTTCTTTTCTTGGTGAAGGTTTTGTATCGTGCAATTTTGGCCTGGAGGCCCTTGAAAGTGCGAGAACGATGAGCTGGAGAAGATGCTCGCTGAAAATTCAACACAAACGCAAAAGGAACTTGCAGAACAGCTGAGAGTAACTCAGTGAAATCAACAAGAATCAACGATTCGCAGCGTGTCTTTCTCTTCTCAATATTTGTAGAAAATCGTTACAGACGATGAGAAATTGATACTCTCTGACAATCCAAAACAAGAAAGACATGAGCAAATCATCATAATCGGTCGCAAAACCCAATCGCTTCAGAAAGAAAATTTTTCTCTGCATTCTGTGGGATATGAAGAACGTGCTTTATGATGAGTTGTTGCAAGTGGATGAAATAGTTACTGCGGACTGTTAAGAAAGTCAATTAATTCGCAATAGTCAGGAATTGAAACGAACATCATCTGCATCTGATGATCTTAAACATTTTTATCTACAACCACGTAAATAAAATGTCAAAATGACATAATAGAATTTGAATAAAATTTCCCAGAAAAGGGTAAATATGAAGCATATTTGCTTATAAATAATTTTGTAAGCAGGAGAAGCGAAGCTAATAAAGAATAAAAAATTAATATTTTAAGTGGTTGTGTTGGTTAGGATATACCATTATCTCAGATTTGTAAGCCATGACGTTTTTCTGCCTCTTTGGCTCCCACAGCCCGAAAATTTGCCGTAAATGATGTTTTTAAGGAGTGTGTACTTATCATTCCTCATTATATAGCCGAAATACTCTAGTTTATTGTAATTAGTAACTCTCTTTCTGCAATTGAGTCAGTACTTCCACATTAGTTCTACGCGACATTCATGAAATTCTCAATATTCTTTTGTATGACTATATTTCAAATACTTCGATTCGTTTACACATAGCATTTGTAAGGGTCCATTCCGTACAAAAGTATATGGAAAACATAAAAGCGAAGCAATCTTAGACGAATTGTTATTGATAGATCACACGAGGGGAGAACTTCCTTCGTTTTCATAAACGCTACTCTCACTTACTCTCACTTGCTCTGTTCTACATCGTATTTCTTAACCTCTTTCGCCATTTTCATTGAAGTAGCACCTGAGATATTTAAAATGCTGAACTCTCTCTACCAAATCGTTGCCAACTGTCAATACATTTTAAATATTGCTTGCGGCTTTACTAAAAAGCATCAATTTCGTCTTCTTTACGTTAAGCTTTAATCTCGTTGCTGAACTGCGAACACTTCATAAAAAATACTTGAATGTCATTGACGTTGATAGCTATTAAAACAGTCATCCGCTTATCTGATATTATTGATGGGGATTCCGTTGACTTCAACACCAATATCAACTTCACTTAACGCCTCATCAATGATTACTTCTGAGTATATATTAAATAACAATAGCGTGAGAATTAAAATGTTAATGTTTTCCGTTGTATCGTGATCTACACTCACTGCAGCTGTTTATTTTCAGTAAAAATTCACTATTATACGTTTCAATTATACTATGTGATAACAAACAATTACACCTTCTAACAGACCCCTCATTAATTCAATTCTATGAACTGCGACTACTTCACAGTCTGATGTGGTTAAAATTACTATGCTATGCTACTTCTCCACGCGAAATACTTCTGAATCATTCAGCCAATGCTTCGTGAAACATATTACATTGATTAAAATAATAATAATAATAATAAACGTCAGTCAAGTCGACATATAATTCCCACGTTAGGGAGAATTAAAACAAGTTAATAAATATTTTTTTTATGATTCTAAGAATACTTTTATGGTCTCTACTGCAGTTTTATTGGGCATTCTTAGGTCAGATACTCAAATCTCGAATTTTCAAACCATAATAAAATTTCACATAATTTTCTAGGCTTTAAATTGTTCGGTCCTTCTCTTTGTCTTCCTCTTTAGCTAGGATTCGATTATGTTTTTTTCTTTAACATTTGTAGCTGCAGTTGGGACGCTGAGGTCCACCTCTCATACCCTCTTGTTTGACTCCTGGGGTCTTTTTTATCTCAGTAACCCGGTTCTGGAAATTTTTGGCAATCTAGTTTTATCCATTCTGTCCACTCCCGCCTTCTGTTTTAGGCTCATCTCACCACGTCTTAAATTTTGCACGTCGCTCTGACGTCTTCGCTTCTTATGTGGTCCCGGAGATGCATCCTACCATGCATCTTAAGTTTCTCAGCTTCTAAGGTGGCTTATTCGATATGTATTCAAATATTTTATAATCTTAGTTTGCTTCCTCTTTTTTTCTTAATTTCTCATCTGATTGTAGATTTCTGATTGAATTATTGTCTCACTTATTTCTGTTTTGTTCAAGTCTTCTAGCCCTCTTCTGACAATAAAACAGTATTTCTCTCGAGGTGTTGGGGTAGGATTTTTACACTCTTCCCCTGTGAAACGCATCTATTATATTTCTATATTCAGTTATTATTGGTTTTCTTTTCTATTGTGGTTTTGGTTTGTGAGATATTTTACTTAAACACTCGTTAAATTAATTTTTATTAACACATTTCAAATACTCTGTTCTTCTTCATGTGTCATGAACGATCTCGTTCGTTCACTCTCAGTTTGGCTGTTAGATGGCGTGATGTTTTTCCATTGGCGAAGATTCTTTAGCCATGATGTTATACTACGTCCAACGCTTCTTTTTCTAAATTATTTTATCTTGGATTATTAAATGAAGCAGTCGATACCTTATTACGTGCACAAAATCCTCTACTTTACGTTGTTTTAGACGTTTAAAATCTCGAGATTTTTGATAATTTTATAGAGGACAGCTGTGCTTTCTTCTCATGAGGCGATGTCGCTTAGCGTCCCTGCATTATGGTCTCCGTGGTGTTTTTGTGCGCCTCTGTGTACTCCTGTGTCTTCTATGAAGTTCAGAAGTCTCTGCCAGGGGATTCTATTGAGCTGTTCTTCAGGAAGCACAGGCTTCCCGAATTTCTCCATGCGTCGTGAGGACAGCTTCATTCGGAACTCTTTGTACCCAACTGATCTTCAGAACTTATACATACATCTACATTTTGAACGCGTTTAACTTTTTGATAAAAGTTTCCGTTAGCGTCCAGGCCCTGTATAGTAGAATCGGAAAGATAGCACCATTTTGATGCCCAATTCTATGCCTGCTGCACAGAACGTTTCTGAGTTTCAAGAAATTTGATCTGGCTTGTGCGATTCTGGATTTGATTTCTACGCTTGGGTCCTGTTTTTCGTTAATACTCGTACCTAGGAAAGTTTATTAACGCGCTCTTAATTCCTTTACTACTATGCCATTGTCTCGTACGTTATAGCTTTTTTAATTCATTATTAATAGTTTACTTTTTTTATTAGTTTGTTTCTCTCTTTTCCGATTGAATTAATTTATTAGTTAAAAGATCAATTAATCAATTTTTCCTGACGTTCAAAATCTAGCCTTTTCTTAATTTCTTTCACTTCATATTTTAGAATTCATTTCATTCACTCATACTGACATTAGGTACTAATCTATGAAACGACAGTAGATAATTAGTTCATAATGACTAAATTAGTGATCGTGACGTTTATAAGACAGATCAATAGGAAAAAAGACAATATCCTTATTATATCTTTGTTTATATATAGGCTGATGTTATTATACCTCAACAAACCATATAACAACGACAACGAGGAGAATAGGAATTTCCCAATCTTAAAATCCATTATTACCTGATTATATATAAACTTTTATGTTTGTAATAATGCCTTAAAAAGCGAAACTAGTCGACTAAATAGAGAAAAAATGTAAAACAAACCAAATGTTTAATTTAATTTAAACCTTCATTTTATATAATTGCTACTTGTTGCGCTAGACTCTTGATGGAACCAAATTTGATAATTTTATAGTCGTAATAATCGTATATTTGTAATGGTTAAAATCTTGCCAATAATAAATTTAATTATTTAGTTAATTCAATTGAAGGATGCGTAAAATAAAAAGTCTGACATATATCTGGCATATAAATATTTAGTGATGAAATTTTCTACTCCTGCATAAAGTCTCAATTATTTTGTAGAATCATCTATCTTATTAATTCGACGCAGTACCGTAAGAAACATCCATTGTTAAGATGTATGCTTTATTTTGGCAACGGTTATTGGCTGCAATGCAACATGTAAATATTGCACATTGACCGTGAAAATATTAAATTGCGCTTCTATGCAATTCAAGAAAATTTGAATTTACCGAAACAAAACCTCTTATAATTATCAATATAAACATTTTAATAAAAGACAGTGATTTATTTATGATATATATGTAAATCTCACGTTTTAATTAATTATATAAATAACATTTCTTGTAATTAAAATAGATCGGTTTTGATTAACTTTCTGCATTACTTTTTAATTCATACTTCATATTTATTTGGTATTTATGAATTAACATAACAGAAATTAATCAAATATGGAACATTTCTGTGTGAGTACGTGAATAGAAAACTTAATATTAAAAGTTAAATATAGAAAATATTAATACGAGGTTTGCCTTTTATATTTCGGAAATAAATGTGCCAGGTGTTACCTAACGTAAAGTTTGACTTTTTGATCAGTAGAATTACTTTTTTTGACATCCATGCTCCATTTGTGATTTTTACAGTGACATAAAAAATGGCCAAGAAATGGAATTAAGTTGTAAAGGGACAAACATAGCATATTTGCTCAAATATATTACAAAAGAAAAATTCAGAAGCTGTCAACATGTTTTACTGGAGTGTGAATGCCTGTGGGTCTGAGTGGAAGATCATTGGAAACCAGTGAACTCCGCCCATAATTCTTAAAATTTGAGTACGTGGTTCATTAATTTATGTATTATTTCGTGAATATTTTATAAGCAAAAAGAACAAAAATGCAAAGAATGAATGAATGAACATTTCCATGCGATTATTTTTTACAACTTTTAACGTGGATAATCTCAACAACAGTGCGTCGATGAACTTAATTAGCGATGAAGCACCATCAAAAACTACAATTATAGCAATTGTGGCCGTACTTCGCTTTGTACTGATTTTCGTGAAGGTCGTCCAAATTCCGTTGCAGTTTTAGAAAACATTAATGTTGTAAGTGAACTAATATTGCAACATCATCATGTGACTAATCGTCTGATTAAGAGATCCTTCTGTATTAGTGAAACCAGCTATCATAAAAAAAATATTTGCCTTGGATTCCACATAATTTGACATTCGCTCAACAATAGGCTAGAGCTGATTATTAGAAAAAAAAATGTTTAAGAAAATAAAACAAGTCTGATATCGCAACAGGTGACGTATCATGGATATATACGAATGAGCCCGAAAGTAAATAGTAGTCGATTGATTCGGTCCTTGAAGATGAGTCAAATCAAACAACAGTTGTTCGCGTACGAAGCGCTTCGAAGTAAATGGTCGCTCTTTTTCCAAAAAAATATGACGTTTGCCAATTATACCATTAGTACAATATCGTACGATCAATGCTGAATATCTGAATTGTCAGAGGTGTATAATTGTAAATATATTTTGTTTGTGTTTTGTATAGAAAATGCTGTCTGAAGTTCGCCAAATCAACAAAGTGACAGAAAAATAAGGAAAACCAACCAAAATACATCATTATCCACCATAAAAATACGAGCTCTCACATATTGGCTAAAACAAGAGACTTTTTGAAAGTAATAAAAGGCGAATTGATAGATAATTCTCTTTTTTTTACTCCTGCAAACCAAAATAAATGAGGAAGTCAACGTTTTTCAACACATGAAGAAGCAGTTGCTGCATGTTTTAGATGTACCTCTATTAATGTAGAAAAGTGGTTCGAAAACTAATTCAAGCGCATTCAAAAATTAATTGATCTTTTGTATGGATTCATTGAGTTAATAACAACTTGATTAAAACAATTAAAAATCTTTCTTCACTGTTCAGTTTGTAACCAGAAGTACATTTCGGACACAAAGTGATATAAAATCATTGATTATGGTCACTTTGCGTCCGAAAAGTACATCTGGTTACAAATAAAATAGTGAAGAAAGGTTTTTGATCGTTTTAATCAAGTTATATTCATCTTTCTATTGGAATGTTTGAGTACGTGAAGAGTAATTATTATCAGAATTTTAAGTTTATATTGATCTTCATGGAGAATATTTTAAGACATTAAAATCTTGCACGTTGATAATTTTTGTTTTGTTTTTTATTCCAGAGATACCCTCATATCAAAGAAGTATAATATTTTTAGCTGTGCTACATTGAAAAGCAAAAGGATCATAATAATTTAATAAATGTGCGCGGATTAAACAGCACCCGAAAATAACCATTCAGAAGCAATGTTTATAATTTCGTTCCAGAAGAGCGCGTTTTCATTGGCGATCGCCTTCGTAAATAAATGTGCCATATTCAAACTGCGCACCGTAAAACGTAACGGACGACAAAACAAGGCGAATTTACTGCCAGTATCGATGGACCTAATGCCGTATTTACGCGAATAAATTTAAGTCAGCTAGCGAGTCGGCAAACTAGTTGTAAAAATCTATGTTTAGTGAAACTGTTACGTAATGAGTGCAAGGAACCGCAATTGTAGAATATATTTAACTCGAAATCGAAACTCGAAAATGATGCGAGTAAGACAGCTAAAAACATTATTATAAAATATAGGACTAAAAACCTTTCTTCACATAGTTTATTTGAAATAACAAATATATATTTCGGACACAAAGTGACCAGAGTATTAAACCATTGATAATGGTCACTTTGTGTCCAAAATATGTATTTGGTATTTCAAATAAACTGTGCGAAGGAAGGTTATTAGTGCTTTATTTTATAATCAAGTTTATCTTCACGTAACTCATCCAATTAATTTATTAGTTTAAAACAATTTTGGGATAAAAAATTAATTTAAAAAAATACTTCATTTATTTTTGCGACTAAAGTTTCGACCAATAGCTGATCAAAACCTGACAAAATGAGAAACATATATTTATACAGAACCACCATTTCCCACTCTTATCCTACATTACTAGCTTTAAAAGCTACACTTTATTTACTGTAATATAACTTGAGTCACTAACGTCTACTTAGAAATAACTTTCAATTTTTACTTTCTCCTTGCATTTCCTGTAAATAATTATCCATTTTTAAGGACTTTTCAAGTAAAAAATTATATGAGTGTCTCAGAATGCTCACTGTAGCTCAAGAATCGCTTAAGTATAAATGATATATCTATTTCTGGCCATGTTCAAAGTATGTTTAACTATGAAGAAAAAGTTTAACTGAGTAATGCTAGTTTATTACCCTTGTAGTTTCCTTCTAAATTATGCACGAAAAGCTCAAAAGATTCTTATGAAGTAAGCAATACATATATAAATAAAGCCAAAAAATAAAAGGACAAAACTAAATATTTGGCCCTTCCAGTTTGTTGCTTGATTTAATATAAATGTATGTAAAACATGCTCCACAATATTTAGTTTTCAATCTACAGTGATAAATTATATCAGAGATCGTGTTTAATGCAATAAATAACTTGAAATAGCAAGGTGACGCTTCTTTGCAAACACATTGATGTTATCTTAAGTTGGCTTGATAATAAATGATAAGACATATATAAATCAAATAAATTTGCTTCGGATTTATTGATGGATGCTAAGATTTCCACAAAATGTAAAGATCAAGCTTACTAGAATGAAGAAAAAAAAGTCTGCTGTGAGAAAGACTTCAAAGGCATTTTTCCAAGAACATAGCAGAGCATAGAATTTAAAAAAATGGAATATTTTGCAGAGTAATTGCTTGACGATCAAGCCTGAAGAAGCTGTTTCAGACATAGAGTGGTTGAATTTTCATTCCGCGGCCAGAAGAACTTATTTAGTAAAAAAATAACTAACAATTAGCAATATTTCTTAGTTTATTTTATAAAAATTTGCACAGTGTTTGTATTTATTAATTATTTAAAAAACCAGATATCGAGAACTTTTCATGACGTCCCATTTTTCATAATATAAAAATTATAGTTTTTATTGACATGTCTTATTTTACTTTCTTTAGATTTCTATGATTTTCAGGCATAACTTATTTCAGATACCTAAAATGTTATTTGCGGGTTCTAGAATTTTCCTTCCATTTCATCTTTTCTCCTATTTTTTTCTTTCATCTCTGTTTTCGAACTAAGAGATTTTTTCCTAATTTTTCTTTTTCTAGAATTTTTATAAATTGCTCTTTCGTGATATTCTGTATCATAACAATTTTTAAAAGGCTTCTCTTTAGGAGATTTAAAAGAAACTGCACTTTGTTCATAACTCAAATATGATTTCTTTTGCCACTAAGATTTTAACCTTTACAAGGCCTTTATCAAATGTGTAGTTACTTAATTATAAATTTAATTAAGTCCATGATAAAATTATAGTGAGAAAATTAAGTAAGTGTGAAATATCAACAAAGTTTTTGATTCCAAGATTTTATCATAAATTAATGACTTCCAGCATCAATCGTCTGATTTCTCTTTAATTTTTTAAAAACATTTTTCGCAAGGCTTATTGATGATGATGTAAATATAATAGAAGCAAAAAAGAAAACCACCATTATGGAATATGGCACTAAGTAGCTATGCAAAAATTATTTTTTATCAAATATTCAAAGGAAAATAAGCTATGGTCACTTAGACAATCATCTGAAAATGAAAGCTAGAAAAATAGAGAAGAAATTCTTTTAAATAAATGCCTATACAAAGTTAAACTTGGAAGAGAAATAAAAAGAAAAGTTCTCACAATCTGTGATAAAAATCGAATAAAATTCTCGTATTAATTGGGTTGTTTGAGTACGTGAAAATGTTGATATGATTTTCACTTATTTTATTAAATGCTGGATGTACATTTCGGTTACAATGTGAAAAAAGTGCCAAACTGTGTTTTAATCAAAGTTCTCGTAATTTCGAAATGAGGGGAGGAGAAGCTCCTGAAAATACGGATAAAATAAAATATGAAATGCTAGGAGACTCTTTAAAGATAAATTTCTGGAAACTCGAAATCTTGTTTCAACAACCAATTTAATAATTAGTCAAACATCTAAAAATTAAATCTCGATCTTCATATATTATGATTATTATTAAAAATTATTGTTAAAACACAATTTCGAGTTTCCAGACATTTATCTTTAAAGATTCTCCTAGCATTTCATTTTATTTTCCTAAATTAAGAGAACTTTATTCGATGATGAGAAATTTCTGTCTCAGCTTGTGAGAATTTTTCTTTTTGTTTGTCTTCCACGTTTATATAGGCTTTTTTAAAAGAGTTTCTTCTTAATTGTTCTAGTTTTCATTTTCAAATGCTTGTCTAAGTCACCATAGCATATTTTCCTTCGAATATTTGATACAAAATAATTTTTGCGTAGTTACTTAATATTGATAGATTGGCAGATGATAGATTGATAATTGAAATGTTAATATTTGATGGGTTGACAGTTAAAACAATTATAACCATTGACACATTGACAGATAATATCTGACAGGTTGATAGTTTAAAGATTCACAATTATTACATTAGCAGATCCTAGATTGGCAGTTAATCCTAGACTATAGATAATAAGTTGTCAGTTTGAAGATTGTCAATTGACACATGATAAATTCACAGTTGACAGGTAGAAAGTTAATAGATATACAGCTAAAAGGTTAATAATTGACAGATTAGCAGATGGTAGATTGACAATTGACAAATTAATAGTTAATAGGTTGGCAGCTAACAGATCGACAATTGACAGATTAACAGATGATAATGCTGTTTTTCATTTTTGCTTCTATACATTTTTATAGCTGTCATGAATTATGTTGTTCATCAATTCTCTTCAGTGTTTAGATTTATAAATTTCTTTTTATTAGACTACAAATTACCATGAAAATAATAATAATAATGATTCTCGAGTATTAAAACAATTTTGGTATGAGTTATTTCTTGATCTAGGTTTGAGCTTAATTCATTTGTTAAACTCAAACCTAGGTTTAAAAAATTAATAGTCAAGAATCGTTTATTTTTATTTTCATGATAATTAGTAGGTAATTAATAAAGAGAAATTTAAAAACAGAAAATATCAAATAAATTTCGATCAATACATCAAAATGTAATGTTTTAGCTTTCATGTAATTAAAAAAAAACTCATATTTGAAATAATATTTAAAATGTTAATGTCAAAAAATCCGTAGGAATTCTAGACTTGTTCGCGTTTTCTCAAAGCAGTTTCGTTTCCACATTCATCGAATAAATTCAATACTAATTGTTAATATACGATTAATAAAATTCTCACTTAAACCGTGGTGAAACATTTTATTGTTTTATGTAAGGTTAATTGTTAGTGTATCGTTGATCTACTTAGATCATTTTTTTTTAAACCTAGCGTACTCTTGACCTACCTCAATTCAATCTGTATTAATCTAGGGCACTCTTGACCTAACCCAATACATTCTTTATTTATCCTAACATACAATAATGAATACTACATTTACGCAGCGTACTCCTGACCTACCATAATACAAAATATATTGGCTTAGCAATATCCTGACCTACATTAATAAACAAAAAAATAACTAATAAGGACATGTACGGGAGGTCAATGAATAATTATTGTGATTGTCAAGAGTACGCTAGGTTAATGAACTTAGAGATATGCCACCGATAATTTATTGGTGATGGGATATTCAAATACATGAACAAAAAAGGAACACCAATTAAACAATTCAATTTGAAAAAAAGAATCAAAGAAGACAAAACAAATTTACGAGAAAAAATTGAATACCAATACTTCAAGAAGCCATAAAGACTTCTAGAGGAAAAAGTTAATCAAAGGAGAACTAGCAGAAAATTTCTATAAATGAAAGAAGAAAAACAAAAACGCAAGAGATTAAAACAAAGATTTAAAGAAAAGAAATACGGGAAAGCGTCAATCAATACTGCTTAATATTTTACTTTCGATCTTCTGTTGAATTAATGATGTGCTTCCATCTCCATGTTTAATATTCTAAGAAACTCTGGTTAATATTTTTTATCAATCATATTAAATTGAATGACATGATGATAATGTCAATGGAATAACATTCGCTTCGCCGGTGACATAGTACTAATACGACCAGTGAAGAGGACCTCCAGAACCTACTAAATAAAGTTAACAGTGAAGTCACATCTATAGGTATTAAAATCAACGTGGAAAAACCAAAGATAATGATATTAACAACTTCCTCCAACAAACATAATAATATTCTAGAATCCAGCAAATCATAAAGTTTAAATATTTAGGTTGTTGGCTAAACAAGACCATGGTTCCCGACAAAGAACTAAAAAATGGAATCGAGATTGCGAGAGAGGGCTTTATGGAAATGAGAAAACTGTTAACCAATAAAGACCAAGCATTTAGTATGAGATACCGAATGGCGCATAGCTACGTATAGCCCTTGTTGCTATACGGCATGGAAGCCTGGATGCTAAAAACATCCACTATGAACATAAGCCTTCAAAATGTGGATGCAAGAAATATCATGGACCGAACACGTATCGAATGAAGAAATCATTCGAAGAGTGAGCTTAGAGCTGGAACTCCTACTCAATATTAAAAAAGGAAAAACAGCTTACGCGGCCAATGTAATGAGGCACGAACGCTACGAACTACTACGTCTAATAATCCAGGGAAATATAGAATAAGGTGAGGCATTGGAAGGAAAGGAAAGCCGTAGCTCTAGAACATTAGAAAGTTGCCAGGGATGGGGATTGAAGATCTGATGAGAGCAAAAACAGATAGGAAATGACATACTAAAATAGTAGACAACCTCCGCTAGGAGAGGTACCTATAGAAGAAGATGATGATGATGATAATGAAAAATAAAGTCAATAGAGTCTGTTTAAAATGTTTGTTAACTAAATATTATAGGAGTTAAGCAACACTATGATGGCTTTAAAATTGGGTAGTTGAAAGGACTTATTTCGGAATCTAATTAATAGACCTTCAGAATGTAAGTTAACTTAAACACAAAATTTATTTGTTGTTGGCATATGCTGATTTAATTCCGGACCTTTTCAATAAAGCAACGGAATATAAGTAAATAGAAGTCTGACTTACACGCAAAATAAAATACAGCATTGCAACGCCATCCAAGCAGAAATGAAATGAATTAAATCACTGGACTGTTTCAATTCCTTCGAATGCAAAACGTCAATATCTAATTTTATCTAATTGCACACGGCCATTAATTGCACCGCCTTAACTGTTTATCAAACACTTACATTGTTGCATTTGAGGTGAGTTTATTTTCGCACTAATAATACCTCGATTGGCAGATCAAACAAAGAGAAACCGTCGGAATAATCCGGCGCAGGCGGCGTGCAATGAGTTACTTATCGAACTGTTAAAATAACCAAACTGGCGGATTTTACGTAAATTCGCCTGTCTATTTTCGATTCTGTACACATTTGCATAAAGGTTGAGGTAGGTCATAATTGTTTATGGCACGGGACTTGTAAAATAAATGCACGTATTTTATTTGTGCGCTCAAAATGTAAGTGATGGTTAAAACAAACTGAAAACATTGTAAAAATTGTTTGTGTGTTTAATTCACCTTCATAATATTTTGTAGGTAGTTAACAATGTCAAATGACGCAAATATTGAATATTTTGGTTTCTAAATATGTTCTTATTCTTAAATAAAACATTTTCAGTTTTTCAGACTTTCAGATATGTATATGTGGTTGCATATAATAGGGTAGAGTGATGATCTATAATGAAATAATATAGCAATTACAGAAAATAATTAAGATTTTTCTTTTTTATAAATGTACTTAAATAAATGAAATAAGTTAATACAAAAATAATCGTAGTTTTTGTTTCTATCTTTAAAAAAAATCTCAGACCAATTTTTGTACCATTTGGAAATATCTTATATACGAGGGATAGTATAAAAAGTAGTACCCTTTTGCACCGTGCTGGTGAGTAGAGTTATGTATTAAGTTATATTTCAGCTATCTGTGTGCAAAATCAAGGTTGTAATTAGATTTCTCAATTCATCGTCAATTAAATAATGTCTATGGAGAAAATGTTTTGGACGAGTCATCTGTATCGTAACTTCAACTTAGGAAAAGAAGGCTATCAGTCATTACGGATGAACTCTCGACCATTTACACAACAGTCTAGAGTTAGCTTCTTCAGTTTATCATCTGTTAACAAAACTCAAGTTCTTTTTGGCAAGAAAGAAATATTACGCAACTCAATACACTGACAGCTAAAGAATATTAAGCTAGGATACAAAAACTGGTCACACATTACGACAAATGCTTAAATTTCTAAGGTAAGGAAGTAGTTTAAGGTATATTCTCTACAGATTAAACGTTAATATTTGGTTATATATACAATATTTTTTAATATTCCCAAATAGGCACTACTTTCCGGATGGATCTCGTATAACATAATTATGTACAGAAAAATAAAAACATACAACTAGTGAGTTTTTTTAAATTCTACTTCTAAGTAAAATATGTTGATAGACCAATTAGGATTTAAATGTATAGATTTTGCAGAAACGTAGGCATAGCAGAGGAAAAAGTATCAAATGGCTTGAAATTGATAAAAGCTGCTGAAAAATTTACTATAAAATTAAAATAAAAGGAATTAGAGTTGTATGGTCTTTAATTTTAAATATTCAAAGATAAAAAGAAAAGAAACATAATTGTTTAGATATTTTAAGTTTCCATTAGTAGTCTTAGAGTTAAAAGCTTCCTTAATCAAAGAAAACGACTGAACAGAAATTCAAAGAAGATTTTGGAGCCTCACCTAATAGTCTTCAATTTCAGGCACTTGTCAATTGATTTCTCCAACTCCCCCACTAAAAGAAATCTAAAATAAAAATATCCAAGAGTTATTGAATACCCTTAATAGAAGTAATATTCATAAATTATAAGAAAAGAAACAAGATTGTCTAGAGATTTTAAGTTTCCACTAGTAGTCTTAGAGGTTAGGTTAATAGTAAAAAGCTTCTTTAATCGAAGAAAGCGACTGACCAAATATTTAAAGAAGATTTTGGGGCTTCCACTAATAGTTCTAGATAATAGGGCAATGTCAACTGATTTTTCCAACTCTCTACTAAAGAAAATCCAAAAAAGTATCCAAGAATTATTGAATATTCTTAATAGGAGTAAGTACTCAAAAGAAGATGGACACAATTACCATGCTCGTACAATATTGTATTACAGAATATCAGAAACGTACATACTAGCAAGTTTATTTTTATTTTACTTTTAGATAAAAATCTTTTGAAAGGCTAATTGGGACTCAAATGTATAGATTATTTAGAAAATTTGGTATAAAGTAGAAGAACTAAAAATTGGTTAATATTATGGGAGTCTGCTGAAAATTTTGGGATTTAAACTATACTGTAGTGGCAAAATAAACAGATTTATGATAACCTTTTGTTGCAAATATTTAAAGATTGAATGATTTATAAAGATTGTTTATGAGAGTGTCTAACATACTGTGCCAAATCATGATTAGAAGTAGAGCAGAAGAAAATACCAATTGTCTAAAAATTTGGGATTTCCACTTACATTCTTAGCTATTGGATTAATTATTAAAAGTTTGTTTGATCGAAAAAGATTAACTGAACAAATATTCAAAAAATCATCTTCATCTTGGCCAGGCCATCACCGTCAATGGCGACTATTACCAAGTTCTCTTGGCCTGAATTGGATGATATGGACACCAACGACATATGGTTTCAACAGGTCGGCGCTACGTGCCACACAACTCATACTAAAATGGTCTTTTTTTAAAACTCATCATCAGTTCTTTTAAACTCATCATCAGTTCGAATAATATCTTGTTATAACTGCTATTTTTTTTTTAATAGTTATTTCTTATGTTTGGATCTTAATACGCTTTCGCACTGATAGATACTTGTTGGTCTAAAATCATACTACTACGGTTTGAGTGGTTTTTAAGGTCAATGAAAGCACTAATATTTTGTCCAATAACTCGTTTATCTTTTCCCTTTATGATGTTAAAATTTCTCTTCATAGATGCTGGCGATATACGAGGTGTGGTTATTAAACCGGACTGAAGTCACAACACTTTTTATTCGTCACCAATTACAGCAAAAGTTTAATCACCTTCAATATACTCCCCTTGGCGATCGCTACACCGCTCCATACAACGTTTCCATTGTTGAAAGCAGTGCTGGAGTTTCTCATCTGCCAGCTGGTAGAGTTACCTCCGTCGCTGTTGCTTTAACCGCTTTCACACTTTCAAATCTTGTTCAATTCAACGCCGACGTAACCTTGAGAAATGAAAAAAGGTCAGGCGAATATGGTGGATGTTCCAACACGGCGATGCCGTATTTTGCGAGGAACGCTTTCACAGATAAGTCAGAATGGGCTGGTGTATTGTCTTGGTAAAGGATCCAGGACTTCCACAAATCGGATCTTCGTCTTCTCACACGCTCACGCAGAGCCTTCGGAACCACTATGTAGGAATGTTGATTTTGCCTATGTTTTCGTCCGTTTTTGACGTTGATGTCTTCACGCCCTTCTTTAAACCGTATAAACCACTCAAACGTGTGTGCCTAATGAACATTCATTCCCGTAGACTTATTTCAACATTGCATAAGCAACCTCTTACATGAATATGTGTTCGTAGAAAATGTATTTTGACTCTTTGTATTTATCTTGAAAGTTGTGAAAACTTTCACACATATTTCCCTTTCCTATAAATGGTACTTCCTATGGGTGTGATTTTCTTTTTATTATAGCTTCCTGTGTCGTACTTCAGTAAGTGAGAAACATTGCGATAAAAAGATCCAAAAATTTAATCAAAAAGTCATCTATATTTGGAATAATTTATAAGCCTTATGAAATTCCGAAATATAGACATTTGATTATTTGAAGACTAAAGAATTGTTCACATAGGACAGCTTTAACTTAATGCGCTTCGAATTTCGAAGAAATGAAGTATCATCAATCGGAAATATGCATAAAACTGCATAAAACTTGAATGCTAGTTGATAATTACAGTATACTCATTAGAGACGTGCGTTTAACATTGTCGCATGTATAGTTAAAAATGTACATGTACATGTACTCTAAGCAGATATTAGATAAACAAAAGTTCTTTACAATTATTTATTTAAAGACTAAATTAAATATTCTCTAAAATGGTTCACCACATGATAACTATCCATCACCATCTTCATTTGACCATTTATTTGTTTCTAAATCATTCATGGAGCCAATAGTATAACTCGTGCTTCTTCGGTTGGATATGATTATTTTGTTCACGGCTGCTCTGAATGGTTCGGTAGTAGTTTTTGAGAACCATGTTCTTAAGTTTTTAAGCTATAATATTCTTCTTCTTCCTGGTTCTCTTTTACCATTGACTTTCCCTTGGAGAACAAAGTTTAGAATAATATGTCCAAGGTTTTCTAGTTTTCATATCTTGGTGGTTTTCACTACTTGCAAGTTTTTCTTCATTCATTCCATCACTTCATTCTTGGTATCTCTGTCCAAAAAAAAAAATCAGCCATATGATGATGCAAACAGTTTACCTTGTAGCTCAGTCTGGATATGTTATGGATATTATTAAAGATAAAATTGTATGTTAATAATTTAGAGATTTGAAGTAAAATTTTCGCCTATATATCTCTGGAAACAAAGATAAAATATTTACCAAATAAACCGATAAAAATAGAAGAGCAAATCCTTTATAATTGAGCAAAAACTAGCTCTATTTTATCTTCTAGTTATCTTTAGTTACAATAAAAGGAACAGCTTGTAAATTCTTGATTATGATTCTTAAAATAAACCTTCCATAAAATGTTCATGATAACAAGAGGATTATTAGTGATTTAAAAAATAAATGTGTATTCCTTATGGTTAAATAAATTCTAAAGTAATAAATCATTTTACTAATAGATTGGAAATATTGTACAATACTCTGAGGTTGTTCCAATCTTTAGAAACATAAATTCATATCGAAGTTATTAACTGTATTTTCTCTTAGTTTCTTTAAATTTGATTGTGATGATTTTGAGGTATCAAAAAAATATATTTCTATACCTTCTATATAAATCGGCTCTTGGGAATTTAGTGTCTATGAAGCGGACAGTGAATTGTGCGTACGAGAACAACTTCTCTGACTTATTTGAAAGAAAATATCCACCACGAAATGATAGCCATCACTGAGTCTACCTGTCAAGCCGTCGAAATTTTATCAATCGGGTCTTAGGCGACTAACGCTATGAAGAATTTCTCTAGAGCGGACAGTGGGTTATGAGTGCAAAAGTTTTACAAAAATTGTGATTCGGCGACTGTAGTACGTAGATTTTGCAATATTCGATCTTTTTGCCCCTTATATAAGGCGCCAAGCCATCACAAAATGGATGGAAAGGGTTGAAGACACCTTAACATTGGAAAAATGAAAAACGGCTCGACAAGATCATCAAGAACGGCAGATAGTGCCCAAGTTCTTTGAATGTGCCTAGATTGTCATTGACCTATATTATGCACAAATACCTACCTAAAGATGTACCCCTATAAAATTCAATTTGTATAAGAATTAAAGCAGGTGAAAGTAAACATTTTCCGGCCAAATTGATCTCCAGGAGAGATAACAGAACTCCAAGCAGTTCCAAGATGCTGGACAAACTGACTGTCAGGAGATACAAATCGGACTCCAAACAGTTCCCATTTAACCACTATGGACTTTTTCATGTGGGGTGTTCTCAAATATAAAGTTTACGCCAATAGACCAATTTTTCTGTCATATTTGATATCTGGATCCTCAAGTTGCAATACTAACAGCGTGGATAAGGAAAGTATTATTCTATGAAATCAATCTTATGTAGATTTTTTTAGAAGATAATGGTTATTCTATTTTTTTACTATAACTTAAACAATTTCAACACTGCAGGGACTTAAGTATATCCACACTTTAGAAATGGTTGTTTTCTCCCCCTTCTCGTTCTTCCCTCGAAAGAAAATCTTCTCTCGTACCTACTGGAACGCCTTTCAAGGTACCTTAAAATCCATTCTACCTTTCCAAAATCTCTCATCGACAGACGAAATTGACTCTTAACATCACCTCCTTGATTTAACAGGACATCAACAAACACACACCTCTCTCCCGCTCTAATCTCCTCCCCTCTCATAATTTCCCTCATCTGCCAGAAAAGAAATCTATCGAGAGAAAACAAACTTATTAACCACCAACATTACCGAACCAAATAGAACAGGCTGAATGCCCTAATTATACTATGAATCAATGAACACAAAAAATGGCTACACATAATCGATAGTCTTGACCCCCACTCCCCTAACCTTTTTTGGAAAACCTCTCCTCCCGTCCCACCTCTATCCAACATCTTATTCTGATATTCCCTTCTGCTTTTCTCACTACCGTCCCCTCTGACATCGCCGAGTCTATCATATTTACTCCTCCTCCCTCAAGGACAAACCCCCCATCGTCCATGGGCCAATTACCCCTTCAACAACCCCCAAATGAATTCTTTTTTAATCACAACGACAATGATGACATTACCCCAGAACGAATCTACATCATAAAACACTTTCCTGCCAACCTTATCTCCTTTCTATGCCTAATATTCCGCTCCAACATTATTGCAGGATACTTTCCCTCCTTTTAAAAAGCTGCCAAAGTCATCATGCTTCGTAAAAAATCTAAAGACCCCTATAATCTATCCTTTCTACACTATAAGCAAACTACTCGAACGCATCATCCGCCCCCAACTCCTTGACTCCTCTGAACATCACATCCCCGAGCGCCAAAATGACTTTCGCCACATGACATAACTAAATCTTTTCCCTTACATCCTTCTCTGTCATTCCACCAACATCAGCAAGTTTACTGCAGCTGTATTCTTCTATATTCAAATTGTTTTTCATGCATCCCTCTCCCACTAATTCGCATACTCAATTTTTTTTTACAGAATCGCTCTCACTCAGTCTCCCACCTCTCCGCAAATTCTCCCCGTTCTCCCTCTCCTGTGTCTTTACACAGGGTTCCGTTCTATCGACCTCTCTTTATTCGTTCTTCACTTATGATATCCCTCACCTAAAACGCGCTTTAATCCAAACCTACGCCGATGACATGTAAGCTTTCCACAACAGAAACCCTCATATAGCCATCTCTAAGCAACAAATAGACGTCAACTGTTTCATTAAATCGGCCAATACATGGAATCTAACAATTAATCCATTTACATCTCAATACACTATCTTCCACCGAAAACTCTCTCTTCCTCATAGTCAATAATTACACAAAACCAAACTTTCAACCTTCTAAAACTATCCCAATCTCAATCCCTCGACCACCTTAAAAATATTCCTTAAAATAGTCTGCTCGAGGCACTACCTCCTTTCTTCGCTAAAATCCAGACTCCCAGACCATACATCTAATATCCAACTACGTACATATAAAGTCATCACACTCCTTACACGAAGCCCACCCTACGTCCGCAGAAGCTCAGGTCTATAACGGACTATAAGTTACCGTGCCAGGGCACCAACGGAGAAATAATTGTTACTTTAAGGTAATTTAAAGCCAAAAACCGTTAAAATTTGGATAGCACGCCATTAGACACAATGTTTACGCCCATTGCAAAATTAGACGGAATGTAAACATGTGAGAATATATTTAAAACACATAAACTGAACTTTGATCGAAGACGTTTTAACATTAGGATTAATGGTTAATTTTTGAACACGATTACAAATAAAATCAAATGTAACTTAACAATAGTTTAACAGTTTCTTGTGGATACTTCATTTAAAGATTTAAATTAATAAAATTTAAAAGAGGTGCCTTAGTTATTCTTACACAACTGATGTTTGCTAAATAATATCGGTGTCCAAAAAATATATTTTTAAAATTGTTAATCATAAAAGCTTTGAAATGATCTAACCTCTCAAGTAGTTTAATACTAGTTATATACATATTTTTTATTTTCGTTGTAATGAGTTGACTCTACTGATACTGCCATTAAAAAAGCATGAAAATTCAAATATTTCTTTTACCGTTCAAAAATCCCCCTGTATGGTGGGTGCTATTTATAACAGTTGAAGAGTTGAAAGTGCTCCTATTTTAACCCGCCGGATTATTCTGATCCGCGGCATGCGCAACATCTGTGAATGTTGATGCTTAACTAAGAAGGTCCATGATTGAATTAATTGTCCCGATGATAATGCGAACGAGCTGCTTATAAATTGTAAACACCGCCGACGTTTCATTTATTTCCACGGAATATTTCGAGTTTCTGCAGTTAACGTAAATTTATACACATAATTGACGTGTATAACTTCCCACAGGCGAAAAATAAACAAGCTAATTTAGCAATAATACAAATAATCGACTCAAAAATTCAAAAAAATATAAAAGAAATTAGTTAATTTTATTAATTATTATTAATTAACGTAATTTATACACATAACTGACGTGAATAACTTCCTACAGGAAAATTAAACAAGCTGATTTATTAATAATACAATTAATCAACTCAAAAAAATATAAAAGAAGTTAATTATTTTGCTAATTTTATTAATTATTGGCATTTAACAAAATTTACCTGTATATTAATAAATAATTGTATATTTTTTTTGTATAATAATTTATGTCGTACTTAATTAAATATATTTGTGTGCAGAAATAGAACGAAATATTTACTAAACTACGTGAATGGAGGAAATCAAATTAAAGAAGTGAGGACAGGAAGTAACGACTTCAAAGGATTGCTTAACTGTAGAATGACGAGTTGGTTGTTGAGAGAGCACAGACTAGAGAAAGAAATACATGTAGAGTGAGAGAGAGTGGAAAAAGAAATTCGTTTGGAACATATGAGAAAATATATTAACTGATTATAGTATAATTTATATTAATTTTTTGTGATGTAAAAACCAGTTTAATCCCAAGAGTAATTTTCGAAGTATTTATTTTAAAATAGTACCTTTAGTTCCATTGAAGCTATCCAATACCATCTCCAGCTAGAAGATTTAATTTCCCTCTCCTTCATTCTTGCTTCTTGTAAATATGTTTTAATTGAATCACATTCACCAGATAATGTCTTCTTACAACAATCAGAAAACTTTTATATCAATCTAAATGTATAATTCTTGCTGCTATATTTTCTTTTTCCAAATTATTAATATATTTTTGTTAATGATTTCATTTTCACTTTTTCTATATATAGGAGAAGTATTGTTTTCGTGCATGAAAATATCTATGGGCGCTATATCTTAAAAATGAAAGATCCTATTGACATGAAACTTTAAATTAAGGTTTTATCAATTAAAAGTAGAACTAAAAACTTTTGGTAAACATTCATAAACCGTATGTGGATATTCACTCGACGCGTTTTTAATTTTTTCTTGGTATTTTTCTAAATTTGAAAAATGTTACATAACTTTTCAAACAAAAGTTAAAGGCAATGAAAAATTGAATAAAGTTCCTAACTTGCGAGAAAAAAAATTAATATTTTGATATTTTATATAAACTATAGTTAGTTACTTGAAATGTATATAACAAGTAATTGTAAAGAATCCAAAATTGAGCAAATTGTTAAAAATAGCCTTTTCCGTTAACCTCATAGTTTTCGAGAAAATGTAAAGAATGATGGCCACATCACCATTTATTTATGATTCTCTACATTTTACAGCATTTAATTAAAACCCTTGCTTATGATTTACTCATTTGAGGGTGAGATAGAGGCCACCCACCCACCCTACATATACATGATAACTTCAAATACTAATCGTCGATGATTTTGCAGCAAAAAACAATAAAACCTTGTATGTAATAAAAAATAAGGAATAATCCAAATTTAAGTTTATATATAACTGACCTTTTATAGCTAATCTTATCTAATTTAGATTTAAAATCTGCCCACCTATCGTGCACAAAAATTTTATAAATTTCTGCACTCATACATTTTACCTTTTGAATTTCTGTTTTACTTAAAATGTTTTGTAATTAATTTTACTTATAGACGATCAGTAATTGAAATTTATATGTATATGGAGGGTGGGTGGGTGGCCTATATCCCACCCTCCAATCAGTAAAACATCATCAAAAATTATTTGAAAAATTTATATGAATAAATCTCTAATATTTGCAATTATATTGTATTTATTTATATTTTACAACTTTTAATTAAAACCCTCGCTTATGTTTTACTCATTGGAGGGTGGAATAGAGGCCACCCACCCACCCTACATATACATGATAACTTTAAATATTAATTGTTGATGATTTTGCTGCTTAAAAACAATAAAACCTTGTATGTAATAAAAATAAAGCATAATTCAAATTTAAGTTTAAATATAAATTATCTTCTGTAGCTAATCTTATCTAAGCTTGATTTAAAGCCTTTTTACATATCATGTATATAATTTTTATTAATTTACACAATCAACAATTTAATTTTTTTAATGTTTTTTATTCAAATTTTATATGTAGGTTGGGTGGGTGGCCTCTATCCCACCCTCCAGTCAGTAAAACATCATCAAACATTATTTGAAATATTTGTATGAATACATTAATTAAAAAATGCAATTCTTTTGTGTTTGTTTGCATTTTACAACTTCTAACTAAAACCCTCGCTTATGTTTTACTGATTGGAGGGTGGATAAAGGCCACCCACCCACCCTACATATACATGATAACATTAATTTCTAATCGTTGATGATTTTCCTGCCAAAAACAAAATCAAAATTCAAGTTAAAAATAAATGACTTTCTATAGCTATAGCTTATCTAATTTAGATTTAGAGTATGTTTGCCCATCATGCATCAATTTTTTTTCTAATTTACTCACTCAAAAAAATTACCTTTTTAATTTCTGTTTTATTCAAAAGTTTTGTAATTAATTTTACTGGAAACCACGAGACGATAAGGAATTAAAGTTTGTATGTATATGTAGGGTAGGTGGGTGGTCTCTATCCCACCCTCCAATTGGTAAAATATCATCAAAAATTATTTGAAAAATTTAAATTAAAACCCTCGCTTAGGTTTTACTGATTGAAGGGTCGGTTAGAGGACACTCACCCACCGTACATACATGATACTTTAATTACTAATTTTGATGGATTCTATATTTTTTTTTACTTTACCTATATAGAATTTGAATACTTTCTTGTAGATACACTCTTATATTTTTTTACGTCATTAAGAATCTGACTCTCACTTTTATATTTAAGGGTCTAAAAATATTACTTTAATTAAAAAAGCGATATATCGATTTAGTTTAGTTTAGTTTATTATACTTTAGCTTCTTTTCAACAGAATTCAAGAAAATACAAAAATATTATTTAAACGTGTTTTATTTTGACAGTTACAGCGTTAACTTATAATTCATTTATACAAATAAATAATTATACAAAACATACAAAAATTTGAATGGATGAAGCTGGGCGAAGTTCATGCAGCTACGATGATCTTGCACTCTAACCCATTTTACTGTAGATAGTGAGAGTTCTTTCTATTTACCATTATGTTTTGCCTTAATTTAGGCCTATTATTCATCTTTTGGAGATGGGATTATGTAAAATAGCTTCAGCACCTTAATATAGTACCTTTGTGTCCGAGAAAGGTAGCATTGGCATTCTTCAATAATATGATTGAAAATCCTACTTTCATCGAAAATTTCGAGGATAAACTACCTATTCTTTGATCTATTATACACATTAACTCTAGGTCTACTTTCAGACATGAATCCCTAAGTTCATTATTCTTTTTTATGTAATGTATGAAGGTGATAGGGTTTAGTTGGCACATTCTGCGAACATAACAGACGTGCTGCATTTTGAGAAATTGATCATGCGATTAGGTTACCGGTGCTCCTCTTCTCACTACGACCATTTTTTACCATTATCGGCACCTTACTAACTTCTTTGAAAGCGGTTTACGATTTTTGAGAAAAGTGGCATTCTCATTGAATTGCAATGCATTTCTCAAAGCACTTTGATAATAAACCACACAATCTTTGATCTACTGTAGAAAGTAATCTCAAGGCCATTTTCAGACCATGCAAGAAAGATATAGGGTTCCATTCATACTTTATAAAAACACAAGCAAGGTGAAAATTTGATCTTGTAT
This sequence comes from Ontholestes murinus, assembly GCA_963969525.1. Lineage (NCBI taxonomy): Eukaryota > Metazoa > Arthropoda > Insecta > Coleoptera > Staphylinidae > Ontholestes > Ontholestes murinus. Next base: position 50,202,972 of record OZ018396.1, read on the forward strand.
TTAGGATTTCTTCTCCACAATATTGTTTCACCCAGGATCATCAATCAAAATATTGGCATCGTCATAGTTTATTGTGATAACTGTGCTTATATTACTAACCGTGTTTGTGAGAGAAACAAAATACCTGTCGATAAAAAGCTGCTTACTTCTTTTAACGTTTTGCCCTAATTTTGTCAATTAGAGGTTAATTAACAACTAATATATACATGTTTCACCACGGGTTAAGTAAGAATTTAATTCATCGTAATCTCATTGTGTTTCATTCGACAAAATCTACTCTAAGCATATTTTCAGTGAATGTTTGGGCAAATTAAGGTGTCTTCAACCCGTTCCATCCTCTAAAATCTTCGTAGAATCTTATTTTGGTTCATATTTTTCGATTAAGGAATATTTCGATAACTAACCTAACATCCATAATACATTGATAGTTAAATTCTACCTTTTATACAATGAAATGAGAATGTGGGGTTCCACTGCCACTTTCTAAAAACTTAACGGAAGTTCTTGATTTTGAAAGCTCGATTATGCGTATAGGATTACGCGTGTCTCTTCTCTACAATATTTTTTTCAGCCAGGATCATCAATAATATTGTTTTCATCATAGTTTATTATTAAAACTAAACTAGGTTTATATTATTAATCGTCAGCGTGAGATGATCAATAAAGATAGCTATTCTGTTCATTTTAACTATTATAACTTAATTTTGTCTGTTTATCATCATTCAACAAATTATATTTTAGGCTAATTTTGTTTGAAACTCTGTTCATTTCGATCCCTTCTGTCAATAAATCTTTTGACAACTAATCTGATATTCAAAACCATAAAAAAACTTCTTTGATTATTCGTTTTCTAGATGGAGGAAACATTGACGATCAATCCAATATGTTTAATATTATTAGCGGAAACACTCAATCTTTAGACAATTGCTATTTTTTTCTATTCTACTTCTTTTAATAATTTAGCACAGTATAATATAATTGTGTTTCTTTGTGAAACATTTAAGCAAATCTACTTTAGGCTCATCTTCTTTGAAACTTTGTTTGTCCTCTTTGTTCAATATTTTTTTTTTAAATTAATCTAATATCTAATTAGTGGAAACCCCAAACTTTCTTTTAATTTCAATTTGCTAAGCAAATTAAAATTAAATAAATGACAGCCAATTCATGAGATGTAGCTTTAACAATAGACCGCTATTAAATGTCAAACTTTGGAAGTCTTTATTAGAAGAGATTTTAGATGAAAAATGCATCTTGCAAGCTGTGGAATATTTGAATTTCGTCGAATGCCTCAAAAATCCTGCCGTGACTTTCCAACAAGCAATAGATCGCAACGAATCTAAGCTGAGCTTAGACAATTCTTTAAATTTCCAAGACTTAAAAGGTCCATTTAAAATACTGGATATATCCGGAAGACATCAATTTTGTGTGGATCCAAAAATACAAGGCGCTTTGTATTTTTGGGACATGCTGTCTCAACGAATGCTGATAGATCCCAATTAGACAAGATGTGAAAAACACTCAAGGGTATCTACTAAAAGAAAAAGGTTAAGAGACCACACATTTGTATTACCATGGTACTTTATACGTTATATTCCCATAATAAAAAAAATGTTATACTTTCTTTCTCTAATACTACCTTTAACAAGATGTAAAACTATCTGATATTTTTGACGACTGTAACAAAAGTTCTCGATTTCGGTGTCTGACGGGCCACCTGGCGCGCATATCCATTAACCGGCATCCTCCTTGTCAGTGGATTTCATAAAGATCTTTGTGCGTCTGACTTGCCGAAAATAAACGTCAAATTGGCGGCGATATCATTAAACTACAGTTAACGCTCGTGGAAAATTCCCTCCTCGAAGCAAACACCCAATTATGTAACGATCGTTGCGTCAATTTAATTTATACGACAAATTTAACTGTGAATCTTGGAAAACATCAATCAGGATCATTTCGTAGGAAGCATTTATTTTCGACGTCCTCCGGTATTTATAGGCGTCTATAAAAAAAAGTGTGCGAATGACGGATTGTGTGCGGCGGAGCCCGGAAAAGCGGTCAGAGTGCTCACCGACGGCACATTTCGAAATTCGCAGTGACTTTCGGGCGGAGGAGTCTTGGACTGTTTGAGAACTGTTATCGTAAAGAGTAGCAGCTGGCCTCTGACGTTAGTCTTGAACGTTCGACGCTTGTGGTCTTCGAGTGCGCGTTCCGACGCTATTTCGGTGCGTCCCTGCGGCTGATCCCACTACAACGACGCTTCCTTAATGTCGATTTAACAAATCTATCGCTAGCATCCGGATATTCTATTTTTATTCCACTATATACACTATTTTTCTTGTCAACCATCAACCAAATTTGGTTGTCACTATTTCACTTCACTCAAATTAACAGAAACTTCTAAATATATAGAATTTTAAAAGTAAATATACACTTTCAAAAACAAATTCAAAGAAAGATGTATCAGGTTGCCGAACAAAGGGAAAGTAATTGAGTTTCTAAAATTAAAATGTTGGACGTCACAATGAAGCTATAAACAGATTGGATAATGCACATGACTTGCACGTCCGAAACTAAAAGTAAATATGGTTTTATTGTATAGGAAAGGCAATATTTTTAATACTACTACTACTAAAATAAAGTATTATTCGTAAATCAAATCGGTTCATATCAATAGAAATTCAGATCCCTCATTTAAGAGGAGAGTTTATAATATGGCTTTCTTACAGTCGCTTTTATGATGACATAATATGCCAAATATTAAATAATTTTTAAAAGAAACATCTAAATCTATATTACTTGTATAAAAATCTTGGAAATAAATATTAATTCATCCAAAAATAGTCACAATTTATTTAGCTTTGTTACTTTCAAATTAAAGTGTATAACCTCACCTAACCTAACCTAAATTAACCTAGTATATGTTTCGCCGAAGCGTGCCTAGTTTAGGTTTAGGTTATGTTAGGTCTAAATTAACCTAACCTAACCTAGTTTAGGTTTAGGTTAGGTTAGGTCTAAATTAACCTAACCTAAACTAACCTAAACTAGACACGCTTCGGCGGTACATAGGTTAATTTAGACCTAACCTAACCTAAACCTAAACTAGGCACGCTTCGGCGGTCTAAATTAACCTAACCTAACCTAACCTAGGCACGAGGAAACTTTAGGGTAAAATTATGAGGAACCGAATCTTTAGGTAATATTCTAAATTAATGTATTTGAAATTAAATCCATACAAAAGTAATTAGGTTAGTTAAGCACTTGGTGTTGATTCACTATTTTCTAATTAAAATAAAAATGTTTCACCACGGGTTTAAGTGAGAATTTAATTCATCGTAGTCAAAAATAATTTTAGATAAGAAGTATAATTAAAAATAGCACAAGAAACCTTTTGAAAACTTGTTTTTAAGGAATCAGTTTATTAATTAAGACTAAATCGTTTAATTTAACAACAAAGTTTTACAAATGAAACATTTTTTACTTTGTTTGTATAAGTGGAACTTTATTTAATGACTATAGTTTATAGTTTGAAAGTTGAAAATAACAAGTTGAAATGGTCGAAACTATAGTGACTAAATAAAGTTCCAGTTATATAAACAAAGTGACAAAGTGTTTCATTTGTGATTTATGATGTATAACAAATGTTTAATTATCTCTTTAATCTTTAAAGTAAAACCCAAAAGGATTTTAATAGTAGTAGTAGTGTTTGGCTAGCGACTACGTGGTCCCTCCGCCATGTGTCATTTGTGTTTGTGTAATGATTTTAATATTTAGGCAAATTAAACACATTTTTAGATAGATTTTGTATTCGATAATTAGGCAACGGATTAAAACCAAAATAACTACATACACGACTAATATAAATTTAATTCTCTAATATCAATATGAATATGTGATTTATGTGAAGTTTACTATTTAATTAAATTGTCTAAATTTAAGTATAGAAATCCTAAACTATCATAAACATAAAAATATACAAATTTTAAGACTTCCTCATTTGCATTTTAAATGGAGTTATTGATCGTAAAAATGGCGAAAGCATTAACGCTCGTTGCGTCAGTAATGGGCGAAGCATCTCAATTTCACTTGCAGTATGCGCTTTTTTTAATAGCGAACAATAAAATGGCAATAAAATTAGGATGAAAGGAAGCCGCGATTGCATTTAAAAGCCCCGGGCTAAAAACTAAATGGATAGAGAACAGAATAAAAACGGTCGTTAATGATCGAGATAATAGGTTGCAATGTTCTCTCCCTGGTAGTTTGAATATGTGCATTTTATATTACAAAAATGAAAGCTTTCTAAAAGGAGAAAATTGGCATGTACTATTTTACAATATTGTTTTGTATAAGTATTGACCTGTTGATAAAATTATTAGTCCTAATATGAGTTAAATGGTATTAGTATCTTACTTGTTGATCTTAAAGAATTTTTTTATTGTTCAAAAATGTTATTTCTGAAACAATATTTTTTGACAATGTAATACTTGATCTAATTGTTAATTTCATGGTATTTTTAGATGATTATTGACAGTTAGTTCAAGTTTGATAATTACATCCAACAAGAAAGTAATGCATAATCGTCATATGCTTTTCAAAAAGTGAGCCCTCCTACTAAAAATGTTGATTATGTGTTGTCAGGAGTCGAATATGAAGATGAGATGGTAATAAAAAAACTATTACAAATTGTCAAAGATATCAAAATAATCGATTTTTATATTAGAAAAGTAATGATTAAAATCAATGTTTCCCAGTTTAACAGTTGTTCAAAAACTGTTCATTGAACTCAACATACTTGATGAGAGCGAAAATACTAATTTTATATAAAATTTTATTTTCTTTTTTTCTGGCACATCTTTATAGATCATTATCAAAGGTTACTTCATGTTAAATAATAAATTTTGCAGTTTGAAATACCTATTGGGAAATTAAAAATAAAATTTTATAGCATATTGTGGATCTCATCAGCGAAGCGCAGTTAGAGAGAGGAAAACGAGTTTTACTTTGGAGTATTTAACTCTCCCGGAAACCATCAATCAAGATATTACCATAAATATATGGTCTATTATCAAACGTTACGGTAGAACCCTGCTTGAGTGCCGACAAATCAGTGGTTATCCACTCAAATAGGCTTCATTTGAAGGTCGATTTAGAAACAAATTCTTGGCCAGGTATTAAATATTCTTTGATTTGATCATTTGATAATTTGTAAATTATTTCTTACTACGTAGCAGGAATTTGCAAATTTAAAATAAATTTTAAGAAAAAGAATATTGAGGGCTAAAAACTTGTTAAGAAGCTTCACATTTTTTGATCGTTGAAGAAAATCCTTCAAATCGTGAAAAATTGATAAATTATCTTGCAATTTGACAGAATCATCACAGTCGTTAATTACATTGAAAAGTTTGATATCATCGGCATAAATCTAATATTTGCAATCTGATAGATTACAGACATTATTTATAAATATTAAAAGCATTAATGGGCCTAAATTCGGTCCTTGAGGGACCATACTTCTGGATATTTATGTGTTAAATGCTTTTCCCATATAAGATACGAATTGTTGCCTATTGGACAAATATGAGGAAGCAACCGGTATGATATTGCCACTTATATCGCATTCGTGGAGCAGAGAGATTAAACTATCGTACGTCATTCGATCAAAAGTTTTGCTCATGTCTGTATTGATTACATCAACTTGTCTACCTCTTTCTAAGTTATCTGATATAAATTGGGTTATATTTAATAAGTTGCTTTGAGTTGATTTCTTTTTCATCAATCCATGTTGGTTAATATTTAGGGTATTATTTACTTTTGAATATATATACTCAGTGATAATTGACTCAAATACTTTACTAAGGTTGAATATAAGCGCAATAGGTCACTAATTTTCTGTATTAGACTTGTTACTCTTTCTGACGACAGGGCAGATTCGTGTGGTTTTCCAACAATCAGGAAAAATGCCACTAGATAATATTAAATTAAAGATAGATGTTTAGGGTTTAACACAGTTAGCAGCACAGTTTTTTGATAAAAATTCTGGGATATGGTCAGGACTCATTGTCATTTTTGGTTTTAATCGATGGAGACTGCTCAGAACTTGATCTTCGGTATTGTAGAAGTTTCCTAGACTATGCTAACATGGTTTTGGACTATAGTTAATATACGATGACTTGAAGTATTCTGAAAATCCTTCAACAATATCCGTAAGAGTTTGGAGAATAATGCAGCCTGGAATACGCGATTGAGCCTTCTTATTGTTGACATAGGTCCACAATATCTCAGGGTTCTGAACGATATTATCCTCAATACTATTAATATATTTGTGATGCTCTTCTCTAATTATCTGTTTTTATATTCAGTTTCGTTCACATCAGTGCGTTTTCAGCATTTGAATAAGTACCTTCACTTTTTTATCAACGAAATTATTTCAGCATCTAACCATGATGGGTGAGTTTTCTTATGTAGTTTGTGTTTACGCTTCAGAACCCATTTATCCAGCGTTTTATTTACAATTTCATAAAACAAGTTACAGAAATCACGTACGTTGATTAACGATTCCATATCGGACCAGATTATTTGTGAAATTTCATTGTAAAGGAGCAGCTTCATTGCTCTAAAATTGTAGTTCTGTTCATTTTCTGGCCAAACAAAAAGTTAGATTATCACGACGTGAGGCAACTAAATCTATAAATAACGATGGATGATGTGGATCTTCCCCAACAAGAGGACAGATGGATTTTTGAAGAGTACATGTTTCAGCAGGTGATAAAACTAAATCTAAAATTAGGTAAATTGTGATTTTGTAAATGATTTAAATTTATAAAATTTGATAACGGTAACATACTACCATGTCGTTCTTAGTGAAATTGAAGTTGACGTATTGAGATAGATTATAGTCAACCAATATTAACATATTGTCTAGGTTATAATTTTGTTCTATAAGTTCAAATAAAAGATAATAGTCTTCAAGTAAAGTTTGCAAAAATACCTTGATAATTATATGTGCATACCAGCGCACATATAATTATCAAGGTATTTTTGCAAATATTTACTTCGATAATGGACAGTGACCGGAATTTATAACAGCTTTTATAGTAAGTAAGACACTACCACATTTGCGCAATTTCCTATCAATTAGATGTATAAAATACTGACTAGAAAATAACTCACATTCACAAACACTATCTTTTGAGCTTCAGTTAATGCGATGATGTGGAAATAGTTAATTAACACATTATTGTAAAACTCAGTGGTTTTGGAATTTAATCCATTAACATTTTGGTAGTAGATGGTAAAGTGTGTCTCTTGAGAGGCATTTAGTTTTTCATTTTGGCGATTTTGGAAATTCCTCGTATATAATTTATAATTATGTTCTTTTCGACGAGTTGAAAGCGTTTATTTAATTCTGCTTTCAGAGACTTCAAATGGTTTTGCTGTATTGGTGTTAGGTCTGATTTTATCTTTATACCAATTTTTATTAATTTACTTCTAATTAATAATTGTTTGCATGCTCTTCATCAGTAAATACCACTTTTACAGGCCCAACCCTGATATTTTTCACGGGATTTATATCTTTGCACATTTCTTATAAGTTAATGCTATCGTCTTCTATTTTCTCTGCAGTATTCATTCTTGTCTAGTCTGGAAGATTATAAATAATAACATTTTTAATCGGTTATTTTGCTCCTCGATTTCTGAAATTATATCTGTTGTATCTTGTAAATGTTATTGTTTGATTTCAATAATATATTTTCTTGTTCTACATTCTACATCTTTACTACATTTACCTAGACCTAGTGTACGGGGACAACAATTTTTAAAATTGTTGACTAAAATATGTGCAATTTGCACCAGTATGTAATTCAATTATGCACAGAATAAACAAGCAATTTTGACTAAAAATTTAAGAGTACTTACACGTTGTCACCAATGACTTTGGTTTCAATTGAGCTAACAGTTGCTATTATGTGTTTTGTAATGGGTTTAAGTCATATGAAATTACGCCTCCCTCTGGTATTCCACAAGGCTCCTGCCTCGTGCCGCTTGTATTCGACATTTTTATCAAAGATCTGCTTGGAATGATTAAATATCATCGCCGATTGGTGCACTAGGGTCAACATAAAACTTAATATTTTTTCTCTAATCTATCTCATTTTTTAGTTTATTTAATTGATATCTTCATAATTTGTAAAAAATATTTGTATGAATTTCATTTTGACCTATAATTGGGTATATCCTATTGGCCAATAAATCGTATTAATATTATTATAAAAGACTACGGAATTACCTTTACCTATTCAATGTATAACCTTTATATGTCTCTGTTTTTTACATTCTTATGTTATATTTTTGTATGATTGATTAATTTCTCACTTAACGCGTGGTGAATCATTTTTGAATTAATTTGATAGATGAATTAAAACACTTGGTATGATTTATGAAATCATACCAAAGTTATATTTTTGATCGTGATTTGTCTTCCTTATTACCTCTTTTCCTTAATCTCTTTCATCACCCTTTTATCTTTTCCCTTAATATAAGGGTATTTATCTATCTTTTACTAACTCTTTCTTCATGACATCTTCATGTATATCTGCCTTTTAATTTCTCTGATTGTGATCCTGTAGATAATCTCTAGTAAAATAATCAGGTGGAATAGAATGAAGCCAATTCACCCATATTTATAAATTTATTCAATAGAAAAAATCATTTTTGAAGACTTTAGGCTCAAAAACTGTTATATGAAGTAGAATTGGATGCGTATTAGTAGATACGGAATCCTCATTAACTTTAAATTATCCGATAATCTTTAGTACAAAAATATTAATGCTAACAGAGTCAAGGCTTTTGTAGTTCTAATATTTTCTCGTAATTATGGATTTACTAAAAACTTCTGTGCCAAAGATTCTACACTCCTAAGTTCTCAGTTATTTCTTTAAATCCTAGTTTTCTTTTTGTTTGACATTTGTATCTGGTAGATAATCTCTTGTAAAAAATCCAGGTATACACATTTAAAAATATCTGCCATTAATTAAGAGTTCAATGCTATTTCTCGTTGATGGTCTAGATTTGATTGCTTTTTGAAAATCCTTATTTTATTTGTTAAAGACTTCTGGTTGATATTCCATAGTTAAAAAATAAGAAATTAAAGTGAATTGAGTCGAAGCTCTTGCATTTATGAATACTTGCTCTTATTCTTAATAACTTTGTTCTTCTTGCTTATAATACATTTACAAAATAATACATAAATTAATGAAACACATTCACAAATTAAGACAGCAAGAATTACGGGCGGAATTCACTGATTTCAATGTTCCACTCAGACCCAGTAAGATATGCTGACAGCTTCTGAATTTTGCATATGGAATATGCTACTTTTTCCCCTTTTTGGGAGGTTAATTTTACATTAAGCACTCATTCTGGAAATATAGGGGTTCAGAAGAAATAATCCTTTTAGACACTTTTATCCCAAAGGTTCTATACTTCTAAGATCTTAGTTTCAACTAAAAATAATCGTCGTGTTCGTCACTATATCCCTATTTAATGTAAACTTTGTTTGTGCATATTATACAATAAATAGTGGTATAAAAATGCCAGAAGTAACTTATTTACTCTTTAGTTTCAACTTTTTCTCTTTGATGATTCAGATTTTTAGAAAATCTACAACGCTCACTTCATTTATCATAAACTGTGATCTGGGCGATAATATATACTAGTGTAATTGTTATTTTAGATAGTCTGTTTGTATATAACGGATAATTTATTATATTGAAACTATAAGCTATATATTTAACATTTCTTCTTATTTTAATGTATTATTATCTATTTCTTCTAATCTCCCTATATCTTTCTGGTATGGAAGGTATTTGTATTGTTCCATTTCTTTGAATCTATTTCTTCATTCATGATCCTTCAGTTCTCTTTTTTTTAAATTTTGTCCTATCCATATCTATTTATCTGACTCATCACTATCAACCTCCCTTGATTCCTATTTCTGAATCTCTTTGGTATCTTATTATCTATTTATCTGTCCGGATATCTCTATCTATTTATCTCAACATTTCTTTAATCATACTCGTATCACTTAATTGCTGTAGAAGGTATTTAACTCGTGGTATTCCCTCATAACTTACTCTCTCTTTCATAACCACTACATTTCTCTATATATCTTTCTTAATATTTTTCTCTCTCATTCAACTTATTTCCATCTATTAATCTCAATCTCCGTTTATTTATATTTCTCAACCTCTCTACTATGAAAGGTGCTTGTTGCGATGTAACTCTACGAACGTGCTTAAATACAGAGATACCATTAACCCTCCCTGCAGGAAGTTACTTATTATTCCCTAGTTCTTCTTAAAGAACTACTTTATATGTTTATGACTCTATTGTTACGCCAGTTTCGGTACATGTTATGTTATGTTATAGATAATGTAATGTAGCAAATACAACGTCCTTCCTTCCGTACTTCTGAAGGTTTGGCAGGCGTGTTGAAATTTCATCACACCACATAACAAAAAAAAAAATTCAGCTAACATGCAATAAGTGGAGCGCTGCAATATAAAATTCAATTCACAAATAGTTTAACCTTGACGAAAACGCCCAAAATTTCCCGTTAGACGCGTTTGATAGATTTTAAATATAATTCAACGTATTTTGATTTATACCACTGCATAAAAATAAACATTTCAGTGGCATAGTTCCAAAATCTGGACCGGCGGCGTTTATTAAATAGAAATTTGTTTGAAGTCTGTTGGGGGAAAAATGCACTGTTGCCCAATTTAAAACTGTTACATATAAGGAACGTGTATTAGTAAGGAAAAAAAATTTGATTCACTTGTTTGCATAAAATTTAATTTTGAACTACCAGGAATAAAACAAATGGTTTCATTCAATATTTATTTGAACAGTAAATTATGCATGCATTGTTAAGTCAATATTTCAATGCTGTAAACCAATTTGCATGAATGTACGGAAGCATTGTTGTTAAGGTCGTTGCACCGTTCGAAAGCTGGGTCAATTTTTAACGCCGTTGCAACAATCGGCAAAAAATAAGCCGAAAAATTTGGGTTAATGTATGCAACAGTTCTCTGGCTAAACGTCAAATTCGAACATAAATAAATATACATAAGTGCAATCGCATTTTTCCGCCAGGAATACGGTGCAAGGTTTGTTTATTTTAATCTTCTTGCTAGCAACAAAAGTGATCCGGATGGATTGTAACGACCTTGCACTCTATTGTGTTTATGTTTCAAAGAAATCATCTTTGTCCTATACTTAGCCTGAGCATTTAAAACAAAGTTATAAAATTTGCTTTTTAATAAGTTGAGATTTGTAATAAATATTTTGTAATGATAATCATTATTATTACTTGGGTTAGATACACTTAACCAATTTTTATATATTTCTATAAATTATAATCACGTTTATCTTCACGTAACTCATCCAATCAACTTACTACTATTACACTTAACCAAATGTGATGCATCATTGTGCAACTCAAAATTCCATATCTTAATCCATATTTAATTTTTCTTTAATATCTTCTCAACTCCTATTATAAGAGGTCATTTAATAACTCATCCAAATTTGACTTCTTTTTTGATCTAAAATATATTTTAAACTCAATGCAATTGTACTAAATAATAACTTCTTTCGTTTTTTGGCCAAGAAATTTTCGCTATCTAGAAAGTTGGAAATAGCCCCAGAGGATGATTCTTTCCGTTTGGTAGCTTTAGTTTAGTTTGGTGTTTATTTATCTTAAACCTCCAACATGGAAGACACAATCGAATGAATAATATTGAACAATTGATGCAGAATAAAAATTTGTTTCTATATCTGATGCCTGCAGTACTTATCATAATTACTACTACTAGTAATTATTACTCTACTCTTCACGTACTCAAATATTCAAGCAGAAATTTACCTCTATCCGCCAAAAGTGATCAAAGTTAATATTTTCAAAATGAAAATTTATTCTAGAAGCATTTCTCCTTTTATTCTCTAAGCTCATAAGAGAAAAATCATCTTAACTTTAACTCAATAACAAATATTACATTCTTAGTTAAATCAACTCGTGTCTAAAGGCCTCAGAATTATAACCTTGAAGATAAGAAACACTTCCATTATTAAACCCTCTAAAAACAGAGTTATCATCTTATCTTCAAAACAATGCCAAGAAATTACATGTAATAATTAACACACAGTCTACAAACATCTTATCGAACTATGTACATTACTTTGCAATTTTGCCAAATGGCTATTGACCAAAGGTCATCTCATCTACATTCCTGATTAATGCAATAAATTATAAATATTCACTCGTTTCTGCAACGATTACTTTCCCCGATATTAATACCACAACAACAAAACATCCGTGCGCAATCCCTCACTGGCTAAACATTGTGAAACGCAGCCGAGGAAAAAAAAAAGAGCTCTGGTCCAGTTTCCTATTTTTAAATGGATTCCAAAACTGCAGCGTTAAAACGAGATAATGTATATTTCCCCCTTAAAATCGAAGCGAAAACCGCTGCTAAATTTACCACCGATTCAGTAACAGATGGTATTTGAAAGCAAGTCAATCAAAATATTAAAATAACAAACGATTGCTGCATAATTTAATTTTAGTCCTTTCTGTTTTTCACATCGCATCACGATTGTGTATATTCTTACGTACGTCTGTGTGGGTAATTGTTTGTACGTGTTTAATTTTAGATGGGGTGAGTAACCTGAAATTGCTATACTTAAGTCATTATAGTAATTAGAAAAATACTAATTATTTTACAACAATATTGGATTTAAGTTAACCAAATATTTCTATACATTAAACAAACAATTGAGCATCTTCAAAAGAATTATTAAAAGCAAACAAACTTTAAGAACCGTATCTGAAGTATAAGTTGATTTAGAGGATCTGATGTGAAGCAATAATTTTCTTAGAATTAAATAATCTTCTTTTTCTGTGGGATCACTTACGCCCACCAAAGTCGTAACAAATGGGTGTGGGCTTCTAGAATAATCTAGTACGGACCAATCATCTTTAGAATTGAGAAGGATCTTGGCTACAAAAGAAAAATGCTGGATAGAAACTTGTAAACAGACAAATTACAAGGATTTTACGATTCACTTACACTTGTGATCATAGCAGACATGAAAGATATCAATATATCTAATGGCCCGAATCAGAAATAATTGGTATTGATACAAATGAGTCACTTTTAATATCAGCCAAGACTGGTCTTGGAAAAAAAGATGTATTAGAAGCTATAGTGACAAAACGTCCAGCTCCTCAAGGTGATGTGATCCACTGCAAGCGATTTTAGTTGATAGTTGGTATGACACTTACAGGTCTACTATAATTATTTTCATTTGTAGTTTTAAATTTAACAATGCACTGCTTATATTAGACTGTATGCAGTTAAATACTGAACCTAGATGATAGGCATTAATAACCTATGACTATATGATACTGCTAGAATGCTATGTTTTTCTTTAGAAGTATATTGTGTAGATGATTACCCAATAAAGCTTGGATGATTTCCAAATATGTTTTTCATTCAACAGATGAACGAAATAATCAGAGAAGATTCATGATCCATGGTATGTTTTTTTTCTTAGTTAAGACCATTTAGATTCCTTTAAAAAGGTCATCAAGAGCAATGTTCCACAGATGAGATAATATAACACTTTTGATACTTCACTTTCTTTCATAATCCTTTGATATTTGGGCTATCCTATTACTCAGTGTCTGTCTAATTTATTCACTAATTGCAAAAATAATACTAAGCTTTGACAAGGTATAGCCAATACAATTAGATAAGGTAAACAATTTGTTTTTTTGACCTCTTCGGTTGAAGTAAAGGTTTTATCGACTAAGATCAATTTTTAGAGAAATCTGAACTAATAATTAAGAAAAAACAAAATCTGAAGGTGTCAGATCTGGATAATATACTTAGTATGGCAGTATATTCTATCCAAGCTGTAAAATCTTTTGGCGAGTTCCTAAACATGTATAAAGCCTCGCATTATCATAATGAAACACTAAACATCTTCTATTGATCATTCTGATCTTTTCTTTTTGAGAAAATCATGCAAATAAATTGGTGAAAGACCACAAAGTGACCTCTATTAGCAGTAGAGTCATGAAAGCAGCATCGGGCGAGAGTGGAAGATTACGTAGACGTGAACTATTGAAATAGATGAAATAATTATTCCTTATAATCCTATCAAATAGTTGGTTCATGATCTCTTATCAGTTGACTGTTAGATAACCTTGAAGGATCGTCTGAAGTCCTCGAATTACTGAATGACTTTAAGACATCTTGAATAGCCGTTAGGTAGCCTTGAATGATGATTGAAATAATGACCTTACATAACATAAATTGGCAATTTAATGACCTTAATGAATTTTGGATGGGTTTTGATGATCTTTTCTGATTTTAAATATATCGTTAAATGACCATTGATTGATGATCTATTATCACTTGAATGTTGAATGAACTTAAATGATCGTTTGATGACCTCTTTTGGCTGAATGACCGATAGATGGTCTTGAATGATCTTTAAATGAACTTGCATAATCAAAGTGTGAATTGAGTGAGCTTAATGAATTTCGGATGAGTTTAAAAGATCTTCAATGACTAGATGATATTAAATAACCATAAATGATTATTGGTTGATAATCTCTATAAGGTGGTTGTTGAATAACCTTAAAGGATAATCTGATGCTTCCATCTACTGAATGATCTTAAGAGATCTTGAATACCAGTTGGTTAGCCTAGAATGATCTTTGAAATTATGACTTTACATAACCTAAAATGACAATTGAATGGCTTTAATGATTTTAGTATGGCTTTTAATGATCCTTTGAATGACTGTTAGATAATCTTAAATATAATCTTAAATGGCCGATGGTTTCTGAACTATTACTAGGTGAATATTGAATAAACAAATGATCATTTTATAATCTGTAATGGCTGAATGGCCTTAAATAATCTTGAATTACCGTTAGATGGTCTTGAATGATCTCGGAATGAACTCATATAATCAAAATATGAATTGAGTGACCTTAATGAATTTCGGATAAGTTTAAAAGATCTTCAATAACTGCTAGGTGATGTTAAATAAACTTAAATGGCCGTTAGTTGATTATCTCTTATTAGCTGCTCTCGAATTACTAATAACTTTAAGAGATCTTGAATGGCCGTCAGGCAGCCTTAAATGATGTTTGAAATAATGACTTTACATAACCTAAAATGGCAACTGAATGATCTTAATGCTTTTAGGATGGGTTTTAATGATCCTTTGATTGACTATTAGATGATCTTAAATTTAACTTTGAATGGCCATTGGTTTCTGAATTAATATCAGGTAAATATTGAATTATTTTAAATAATAATTTGATGATATCTTATGGCTAAATGACCTTAAATTGAATGACCGTTACATGGTCTTGAATGATCTAATATAATAAAAATGAGAATTTAATAACCTTAATTAATTCAGTGATTGCTAGGTGATCTTATATATTATATAGCCTTTAATGACCGTTGGTTGATGATGAAGTATCGTCATGTCGTCGAATTACTGAATTTCTGAGATCTTGAATGGCCGTTAGGTATCCTAGAATGATCTTTGAAATAATGACTTTACATAACCAAAAATGACAATTGAATGACCTAAATGATATTCGGATGAGTTTCAATGACTGTTAGATGATCTGAAATAACATTAAATGACCGTTTGTCGATCATCTTTAATCAGGCGACTGAACCTTGAAGGATCGTCTAATAACCTCGAATGACTGAATGACCTTAAGCGACCTCTAATGATTATTAGATGGCCTTAAATTACTTTACATAACCCAGAATGATCATTGGATGAACTTAAAATACTGTCGGATGGATTCAAATGTTTTGAATAACTACAAATAAGACACTTTTAAACTTTGTTTGTTGGGAGTCCCTATTATATAAACAAAGTTTAAAAGTGTTTTATTTGTCAATAATACTGTATAAAGAAGTAGAAGCCTTGACCGTTAACAGTTTTGAATAACTTTTCGATGATTTAAATAACCTTAAATAACCGTGGTTGATCTTGAATAACCGTCGGGTAACCATAAATGATAATGAAGAACCGGTTGATAACCTTGAATTAGATGATTTTAAATAACAATAAATAACTCTTGGATGATCCGACAACGAAGGGTAAACGGAATTAATTAATTGAGGGGTTACCACAAATGATATTAAATAACCGTTAGATGACCTTGAATAATTATAGGATAATTTTAAATAATCTTGAACAACTAATGAAATATTAAATTACTATATATGACCTTAAGGTAGCTTGACTGACCATCGGATGGCATCAACTTATGATGATGTTAAACAACATTAAATGACCGTTGGATGGTCAAAAATAACCTTGAATTATTGTTGGATGATCCTGATAATCTTAAATAATATTTAATCACCATTGGACCACTTTTAATAATTTCCGAATGGCATAAAATGATTTTAGCTATTAAATCATTCTGAATAACCTCATGATCTTAAATGAGGGTTAAATAACCACGCATAATATTGAAATGACTGTTGGATGATTTTAAGTAACCTTAAATAACCATTGGTTGTTCTTGAATGATCGTCAAATGTTTATAATTGGTATTGAATGACCGCTTGGTGGTCCTAAATAATTGTTGGATGGATTTAAACAATCTCGAATGCTTTGGATTATCTTAAATGACCACAAAAAACATGACATTTTGAATAATTTTAGGATGATTTTAAATAATCTTAAACAACTAAGGGAAGATCTTAAACTACTATGTATGACCTTTAGATGGGTTGACTTATCATCGGACGACCTAATCTTATCTTGAATGACTTTTGGATAATATGAAATAACATTAAATGACCGTTTGATGATCTGAAATAACCTTGAATTATAGTTGGATGATCCACAATGTCATCAGATAATCTTATATAATATTTAATCGCCGTTGGACCACTTTCCGAATGGCTTAAATGATTGTTACTGTTGGGTCCATAAATAATATTGAATTTACTGTTGGATGATTTTAAATAACCTTAAATGACCGTTAGCGGTTCTTGAATGATCGTCGAACAATTACAAATGATATGGAATAACCGTTTGGTGTTTTTGAATAATTGTTAGATAGATTTAAACATTGTGAATGACTTGAATGATCTTGAATAACCACAAAAGATATTTGAATCAACTTAAATTAGCATGATTGATCTTTGGGTAACATTGAATGACCTTGATGAACTTTAATGACTTTTTGTTCATTTTAAATAAACTTGAACTTCTGGATGTACTAAAATCTAAATGTTCGAAATAAAAAATACGAATTTGCTGCAACTGATAAATGGAAGGGAAAATAAAAGAAAAAGGCGCAGTTAAAAGAAAGTTGTCCTGGCTCAAAATCAGGAATGCTCCCACATTGATATGGCTTGCGCAAAATCGGGACGAGTATAAACATACGATCGCCAATCTCCCTGAGAGGGCACTCAAAGAAGAAGAAGTACTAAAATGATGGTCGAATGGCCATTGGGTGACCTTCAATGATTATTGAATAGTCTTAAATGATCTTAATTGACTGTTGGGAGATCTTGAATAACCTTGAACAACCCAGAGGTCAATTTTAAATTATCGTCAAATGGCCATAAACGATTGAATCACCGGGATTTTAGATGTGTTTGAATGGTCTTTAATAATTATGCGGCCTTGAATAGTCTTTAATAGCTATTGGAATAACTGTTGAATGATATTGGTAATTGAAAGGCAGTTCAAGTTTTAAAAGAATAATTTATTTATTGAGGCAGATAGTTGTTAATAGTTGTCATGTTGACATAATATGGAGAACGATTGGTGATTGGTATAAAATGAAACTTATTATAAAATAAAAATCTACTAGCATCGCAGAAAGTGTAATGGCATAATTGAACATTAGAAGAAAGGCAGGGTTTAGATGGAAGACCATAAAAATATCAATCTTTGTTTATTAAAAAGAAATTAAATCTTTTGGAATATTCAGATTAAATCATGAATTACAAAAAATATTTACTAAAAAAATAACAATCAAACTCAAGTGGTTAATAATTAAAATTAGTCTACACGAACTCCAGCTACCAATTTCTACACATAATATTCTAATTTCTTCTCCTCATAAAATAACTATAGAGCAAAATATGAATTAAAAAAGAGCACTTCGAACAGAACAAAAATTTATCATAAGGATAAAATGTTTTAGAAGTTTAATAAATAATGTATTTATGAAGGGTTTATTCAAATTTATTATTATTTGTTTTATTTTACTCTACTTTACACTGGTTATTCCATTTTCTCCAAGTTTTGCAACTAAACCATCCATAATATCCAATTGAATAAGCGATCCTTCCCAAGATCTTCATCCTCTTAGCCCACTGTACAAAGTTTGAATAAGTCTCTTCAAGGCTTTACCTCTAAAATTCATATCAAAGAACTTCTATACATAAATTTTTTAAAAATCCACAATTCCTTTCAACTTCTATATCATATCCATGTACTACTCAAGTAGAAATCTAAAGGTAAATCTAGAATTTTAATTCATTTCACTACAAAATATTCAGATAAAATATATCTAACCATCACATCATCATTATCATCCAAGATATACTAAAGTGACAAGACTGATACAAGAGATAGTAAGGAACGAATTCGTGAAGAACGATTGGCGCGTTACAATTAATGAGATGAATGAACATTTGCGCAATATTTCACGAACAGTTATTTATGAAATTGTTAAAGACCACCTGCATTATTCAAACATTTACGCATGCTTACTGATGAACATAAAGCCACGCATTGCAGCACTAACGTTTTTGGGACGTTATTATCTTGAGACCCTTTCTTGAGTCGCATAGTATATGGTGATGAAACATGGATTCGCTATGAAACACCTGAAAGTAAAAGGCAATCAGAGGAATGGTATCATGCTCATTCATCAAACAAACCTAAAAAATTCAAAACAGTAATCTCTATATAGAAAGTCATGGCAAACATTTCCTGGGATCTGCGAGGTGTATTGTGCATTAACATCATGAACTATGAAGATACTATCAATGCCAATGCATATTGCATATTGTGCAAAAAATACAATGGCGAGGTCTGTTGTACAGTGGTATCTCTTTCAAGACAATGCCAGGCTTAAAGGACCTGAATAACGCAAAAATTCTAATGGAAAACTTCCAATCATTCACCTTATAGTTCAGACTTACCTCCTTCGGTTACCATCTGTTTACAAAACTCAAGAACTTTTTTGTAGAAAAGAAATTTGAAAGAGATGAAAAACTTAATGAAGCTGTAATTAAATATCCCAATACAATGAACTAGGAGGAATATGATGCTAGGATACAAAAAATCGTCACACGTTACGAAAAATGCTTAAATTGCGAGGTGATTATGTAAAGAATGTGAAATACTGGTTAATATATACTAACTAGAGTACTACTTTCCGGATGGTCCTCGTCTATCTGTTCTAAAAGTACGCTGGTCTTTAATTAATTATTTAACAAAATGCTTTTTGTAAAGTTTATTAATAAAATAATTAAAATACTAAAAAAAGTAAAAATTCCGAAAATTATAACCTGAAAAACAGTGAAATAGATTGTCAAAAGAAGTTAAAATAAATTCTGTTTGTTTTTATGAAACACCTAAAAATCCAGCAACGATGAAAGAAGTCATAGAGGAGAATACTCGAGTGAGTTTGTAACAGAGAGGGCATTGTTATCAGTATCAATTCCGGAGCCAGGTTATGTATCTCTATTAGTAGTAAGTAATTTCCAATAGATATATGATAATCCCAGACTCTCTAAATAGAACAAAAGTTTTAGCGATACCATGTATAATAAAAAAAAGTTAACACGCCGGTGGTGGCGCATTCGGTTTGAACTGACGTGCAGCAACGTTGGTTCGGGTCAGTAATTGGATGGGTGATCGGTACCTTTCACCATTAGGATACAATTAATGGTGCTTTAGAGTGACGGGGGCGATCCTTTAAATTAACAGGCTCCTTAAAGCTAGTGGAGTAAAGTTCTCCTTCATAGATATTAAGCATGAGGTAAATACAGAAGACTCTTGGTGAGAGTGGAAGATCATCATAGGTAAGGTTAAAATTAATTTGAAGTTATATATGTATATAAATGTTTCGACCATTTTTGTTAGCACATTGAATAAAGCTAATAAACTTTAAACATAGGCATGAGCAGAACGATTCCATTGATTAACGAACCGAAGGATACCGTGTTCCAAGAACTCCTGTGGCGAGGCCCAGTCCTTCCTTGAACTTGGCCAGTTCCGAGTGTTTGACACTAAAGGCTCGTGGAGGCAAATCACGTCCTCCTATGCTCGAGAAAATCAAGAAGTAATGGTCTTGTATGTTAAAAAAGACAGTGAAAAACACCATGCCTACTAATGCCACTGCTTTGAACTTTTTATGGGGAGATGAAAATGCAAGCTTCCACTGAATGCTGGCCCGCTTTGTCTCTATCTTGTAGAGATGGCACCAGCTGTCTTCACCTGTTACGATTTAGTCAAGGAATGCGTGGTCTTCATGATACCGAAAAAGATGTTGAAGTGCATGTCCCATACGCAGTTCTTTTCGGTAGTTCGGTGAGCTGCTTCGAAATCCACTGCGCGCGCATAACGCAACCTTTTGAGAAGAATTGTCCACACTGTCCCAACGCTGACATACACCTTCAACGCCAATATTCGTATTCTCCTGAAATTAAAATATCTGAAGGGCAGCACTTCTACTCGGACGACGAACTCAAGAACGTTGTGGAGGACTAGGTCTCGTCTCAGCCATAGGAGTTCTGGGAACACGTCTTTCGGCTCGTTAATTAATGGAATCTTTGTGCTCAGAGCTATGGTGTATACTTCGAATAAAGATTTTATTTATACACACAGTGTCGTTTCGTACCTTGTAAACACCCAAAGTAGCAATCATTACTCACAATCTGAGTAACACCGATTAAAAATGTTTAAATTGTTTACCAAATGAATTAATTGAAATAATACATTTAAAACTATGTTTAAATTTTTAGACACAATGTAAATACTGATGTTATCAAAGGGAAGTGTTCTAATAAGATTTCACATATAACCTTAGAATTGAACTTTGCTGTATAACACGACTCGAAATTGTTTACTTCTATATATATTATTGCCATTAAAGTAAATATAGTGAACATTTACTGTCTGAATAGTACGCCAGTTTTATTTTTAGTTTGCTTCATTTTACTGCTCCATTAAAAAAAATAATCGATGCGCAAAGGAATTTTTGGCTAGATCTAACTGTTTAGTTCGAATGGGTTTGTTGCTGACGTGACTCAGCCTCTTCACAGTTTATAATTTACTACCACACCACCACTTCATCTAACATTATTTATTACCATACGACTAAAAATTCTATAAAACTTCAAGTCTAGATTAATTAATTCAGATCGATAAGTACATAAATTTAAAACAATTGTCCAAAATAATAGAAAATCAATAGCAACATAATTTTAATTCAATTTTATTATTGCTAAACAGTATTAGTGCTTTATTCGTCAAATTAATTTGATCTTCACGTAAATCAATCAACCAATTTAGTAATTTTATTTATTTATTTATTTTTTATTTATTTATTTATCTTTGGTTTCCTTTGAATAATAAACATATTAATAAAAATAAAAACATACATTAAATTTTGGGCAATAGGAGCACAGGCAGAGTTCACAACTTAATATGGTCTTCCACTCAAACCCTTTCTCTGCCATGATGTTGAGGGAGCTAGTATCCTCTTCGACATCTGGAATCTTCAATAGTTACTTTTGTTTAATGTATTTTCTCCCTTTTTCGGTGTTAATGTCAGCATGACAGATATATACAATTAAATAGAAACATCAACTTAATTTTCTTCAACAAATACCTGTAGCAGTAGTAAAACCTACTATTATAGTTTTAAATATATAATAAACATTTATTTTGACTCCAAGGTCGTTGCCATCAAATTCATGTACATGCTCATGATTTTGAAACTCGTAATTTCATGTAGGCCGTGTTTAATGACATCCACATTTAGTCTGGTAGTTAACGTTGCATATCAGCATTACATTTACATTTTAGAATTTAAAAACAAAACAAAAATAGGAAAACACCTTTGTCATCAAGTCCACTAATCTACAATAGAAACGTGCCGAAAAATATATTTCTTCCGTTGTGTTATCTTTAATCACTAATAAATTTTATTCGGTAGCAGTAATTTACCCGCCGTCACTATAAATCAGAGCCCTCCCAAAAACAAAAATGACATTTATGTGCCATTGGATACCAAAAATATACGTTTCCAGTCGTACACAAAGAAGCAGAAAATTAGAGTGTAATGGTGTGTGTAATATAAATGTGTTGGACCAAGTTGCACTTCATTGACGACACCTGTCCGGTTTCCACGATGCGCACATTCTCATCACGAGAATATTCCAGACTGAACTTCACTGTTCGTTTTCCTTATTTATTTTTGCACCTTGCGTGACTCGATGATACTAATCGTATCATTTGTATCACACCAACTGGGTTTCCATGGGCAGGTATCATTATGGCACTATTCCAAAATTGAGGCAACTTTTGCCGGATACCAGATACCGGTGTTAACTAATGAAAATAAATAAGCGGACGAACTATTTTTAACACGGGTTTAATGGCGAAAATTTTAATATGTATAGTGTGCATTAAAACCTTGGTCAGTCTTTTAAGTAAAGGATGATCCATCAAATATTTGGATTATTGTTAATGGAAATATAATTTGTTTGAAAATAATCGCATAATATTATGAATAATATTATTGATAGTAGATTTTTGAAATAGAAATAAGGAAAAGAAAACCTGAAATTGAAAAAATTAAGAATATTATGAAATATTTGGACATTGTTAGAATTAGAAATCTAGCCGGACTGCTAGAAGATTTTACAACTCTAAAAGAAAATATCGCAAGGTAAATTCTCGAAACATTTCGATAAAATAGAGCAAGAAATGGTGAAATATTGTCGAAAAAAAAAAGAAAAGTTATTAGAAAATCATGAAAACTTTGGCCAACAAATAAATTGTAGATTGTCGAAATATAGAAGGAAAAATAAATTACTAAAAAAAATTCCGAAAGATCTTAAAAGCTGGGTCAAAACTTGCTAAACAATCTAGAAATCTAGAAGCAAAATTTGCTGGAAAATTCTTAAAATTTAGAAGATAATGTACTGAATGAATATCAGTGAGAATTTTTTTTAAAGAGAGGCAGATTATGGTAAGTTATGGTATAAACATTTAGAATGCTCCTAAAACAAAACAAAAAACAAACCTGCTGAAAAAAAAATTTAATGTAGAACTCTACAAGAAGCACTGCTGGAAAATTCAAAACCCTAAAAATAGAAATGGATAAAGTAGAATATCAGCAAATTTTTTTAGAGAGAAGAAAGGCAAAAGAAGATACGCTAGCAATATTTAGAATAGAATATTCCAAAATAATATAGTAGAAAATAAACAGAAGTCTAATTAGAGAGAGATAGAAACATCTTTATTGAAGATAGTAAATACAGTATATAATTGTAACAACAATTATTTTGATTCTTTGTACTCTTCTTCTTCATGGCTATCGATCGTAGGTTTTTATGCCTGACGAATATGATAAACATGAATAACGTACAATATTTACAAATATAGAAAAAATATTGCTAGAAATATCTCAGAAAAATCTAAAAAAAAAAGTAGAGCACAATTTGTTAAACAATGTAGTAACCTAGAAGAAATACATTTTGAAACATTTTAGAAATCTCGAAAAAATTATTCTGAATGAATGTCAGCAGGAATTTTTTGTAAGGTATACTATAAACATTAAAATATTCGGAGGAATAAAGTATAACATAAGCAGGAGGCTTTGGCCATCAAGAGAAACGTAAAAAACAAACCTGAACGAAAACTTGCTAAAAGAAATCTAAATTAATATCGGGGTTGTAGAGCATCAAGATAGAAAGTACAAGTAACAGTTGATTCTCAAAAAAAAAAACCGGAGATAAGGTTTATGCATTCAATTTAGGGAAGTTTCATTGGAATTGTATTATCCGAGCCCTAGATGCGCACATTATGAGTAATCACCTATCTGTTTTCTGTTTACTTGCGCCCTCTAGCTTATGCGCGTACCAACAAAGAAAACTGTTTGAGGTTCTCTTTCATTTCATACATTAATGATTATTTCAAGTTTTACATAATAAGTACCCCAAAGCGTTAAAACCCCGATATTCATTTAGAATAGAATATAATGTAAGAGTTATACGTCCCTGATTGGAAAAAACAATAAAATTGAGACAAACCAATTTATGATGTGTCTTTTTTATGAATGAATGCTTTTTGAATTTTCAAAAATAAGTGCCTCAACAATCAATGAGATGAAATGTTCTTAATTTAAAAAAATTGTTAAAAAAACAAAATTAGTTAATTAAAAATAATTGGAAATTAGTTTTAATGTTGCTTAAAAATAGTTCAATTATTTTTATTTTTCAAAACAAAACAATTAAAAAAAAATACAGTATTGCAAAGAAAGGGAAAAACAATAGCAAAAGCAGTTGAACACTTTCCAAACAAGACAAGTTTAAGCAGTTTAAATTTTACAAAATAAAACGATATTCAGTAATCAGTTAAAACGTTTTTAAAAATAGAATTTTAAATTTGTAAATATAATTTATTTATTTTGTTAAATTTTATTTGACGTACTTGAAACATTATTAAAAAAATTCTAAAAAAAGGAAACATTTGATTAAAGAATCCTAAAAGATAGTTGAATACTTTCTAAACAAAAGAGTATAAATATTAAATTAAACGTTAAAAACTGAAACAAAATAATTTTAATAGCTAAATTTTTCAGAAAAAATCAAACCAAATTTCTCAATTAAAAATTTTAATGTTTTTAAATTTATAATTAGCTAAATTTTGAGGAAAAAAACAAATCAAATTTCTCAATTCAAAATTAGTTTTAAAATTGTTTAAAATAATTTCCATTTTTTCGAAATAAAACAATTGTAAATTTAAAAAAAAACTATGTTGAAAAAAAAACAATTGAAGAAAACAAAAGAAAATTTTCTTAACAAGACAATTTTGAAAAGTTTAAATTTTACAAACAAAAAAGTATTTTTGGTTAAAAAAAATCAGTATAAAATACTGTATTTTACAATTGAAAAATTTATTTGTTACAAAGAAAGAAATCAATTGAAACAAAAATAGTTAAAAACTTTCTAAACAAAGTATTTTTTTAATAGTTTAAATTTTATTTAGAAAAAATTATATTTGGTAAGAAAAATCAGATTAAAAGTTTCAAAAAACAGTACTTCAAATTTTAAAAAAGTTGAATTCTTAGACAAAAAAAAACAATTAAAGTAGTTTTAAAGTTTCTTTAAAATACTTGAAATATTGTACATATTTTCTTAAATTTCTAAAAATAGTAAACATATTTACAATGAAGAAACGATTAATTGTAGAGACTAGATTATAATTCGACTAAAATTTACAAAAAAAAAACCTTTATATTTGGCGAAACTACATTTGGTAACTAAACTTTAAAAAACAGGTTTAAATGTGCTATTTATTAGAAAAAAAACAATTGAAATTTCCTAACTAAAAATTAGTTTTAAAATTGCTTAGAATAGATTTTTATTTCTTTTTCCAAAATAAAATAAGTGTGAAATTAAAAAAAAAACAGTGTTACACAAAAAAACAATTGAAAAAAACTAGAAAATTGATAATATTGAAGCGTTTAAATTTTACCAACAAAATATATATATATACCGGGTGTCTCAGCGTGCGCGCCGAGTAGCTTTACGGCTAAACGGTTTATTTTTTTCAAAATCCGTTTTCGCAGGAGTATGTAGGTGTATTGGGACCACATTTTAAAATTAGTTTTAAATATACAGGGTGTCCCATAAAAGCATGGCGTATCATAGTTATGTTTTTTCTTATGGAACACCCCATATTTGATATTTTTTTCAGATTCTACATCAAAAATAAGGGTAACTTTCATTATAAGATCATATGCCTAAACCTAATAATTTCTGAAATATTTAAACAATTTTGGAAAAATTGACGTTTCGAAAAAAAATTATATCTTTCAAATAGGTGAATGAAAACAAATGAAATTTTGTGTCAGTATATTAGACTAATGGGTGAATATTTTAGGCCATTTATAGGAATTTTAAATATTAAGATGTTTTGATAATTTAATGTGTCTACAGAAACACATTCAAGGTCAAATTTCGTGCTTACTTTAAATGGAACACCCTATATCTAATAAACCTATCTTGTAGCAAATTTTATTATCTTTCAAAAAGTATAAAGGTATTCTATACCTGTTACTTATAGTTTTCAAGATATATCCATTTTTGTTAATTTTCGACATAATAATTATTAGTATCAATTATTGCAATAGTCAGTTAACACAACCAATGATTTTCGAGATATTTCCAAATTAACACACTAATTGAATAATTTATTTACACATATGTACATGATTACGTAATATCGTCTTAGAATTTCAAAAAACATAACGAAAAACAACAAATGAAATTAACAAGATAATAACAACATTATTTTTTTATAACAAATTTTCAAAAATACCACCATCGCACTGAATGCATAATTCAATTCTTTTTTGAAACGATAGTTTAACATTTCTTAGCATATTGGGTGTTATTGATCTAAATGCATCCTTAATTCTGTCCTTCATGTCTTCAACAGTTGTGGGAGGAGTGGTGTATACTTGATTTTTAATATACCCCCATAAAAAGAAATCCATGGGGGTTAAATCAGGGGATCTAGGTGGCCAAGCTACGTGACCTCCTCTTCCAATCCATCGCCTATTAAATATTCTATTTAAATATTGACGAACCGCCAATGAAAAATGAGGTGGCGCACCATCGAGCTGTAACCACATGTTTTGGCGAATATTCAGTGGAATATTCTCTAATAATAATGGAAATTCTTCTTGGAGAAATTGTAAAAATATGGGACCATCCAAGTATCCATCGAAAAAATGAGGTCCAATGACGTAATTACCCAAAATGCCTCCGAATACATTAATACTCCAACGATGTTGTCGATCAGTAATTTGAAATTTGTGGCAATTTTCGGTGCTGTAATAATGGCAGTTACGTCGATTAAAAGATCCGTTATTATTAAAAGATGATTCATCCGTAAATAAAATATTATTCAAAAAATCTTCATCATCGCCACTTTTATTTAAAACACATAAACAAAAATCTAACCGCTTCTCGAAATCCGCATTATTCAGATGCTGGTGAATTTCATAGTGATATGGGTGGTATTCATGTTTTTTTAATATCCTTGATATGCTCGCCTTGCTTAACCCAGTCTCACGAGCTACTATACGTGTACTCGTGCTAGGATTATCTATTACAGAAGTAAGTACCTGTAATTGTGTCTCCTCGTCCTTAGTTACAGTGTTGAAGTTCGTTTTTTTCAGATACTTGACACTGCCTGTGGTTTTAAATATATTTAAGACTTCCTCCAATGTCTTCTTATTAGGATGTCTCCTATCAGGGTACCATTCGCGATATACTCTTTCCGCTAAGAGACAATTTTCATAACATTCCCCTATTATTAGGATCATGTTAATTCTTTCGTTTAAGGAATATTTCATTTTTGCGGTCGTTACAAATGATTCGAATGTGTCAACTGACTTTGTTTATAAACAAAAGCTACACACTAGCTTATTGCAATAATTGATACTAATAATTATTATGTCGAAAATTAACAAAAATGGATATATCTTGAAAACTATTAGTATTAGGTGTAGAATACCTTTATACTTTTTGAAAGATAATAAAATTTGCTACAAGATAGGCCTATTAGATATAGGGTGTGCCATTTAAAGTAAGCAAGAAATTTGACCTTGAATGTGTTTCTGGAGATACATTAAATTACCAAAACATCTTAAAATTTTAAATTACTACAAATAGTCTAAAATATTCCCCCATTAGTCTAATGTACTGATACAAAATTTCATTTGTTTTCATTTACCTATTTGGGAGATATGATTTTTTTTCGAAACGTCAATTTTTCCAAAATTGTTTAAATATTTCAGAAATTATTAGGTTTAGGCATATGATCTTATAATGAAAGTTACCCTTATTTTTGATGTAGAATCTGAAAAAAATATCAAATATGGGGTGTTCCATAAGAAAAAACATAACTATGATACGCCATGCTTTTATGCGACACCCTGTATATTTAAAACTAATTTTAAAATGTGGTCCTAATACATCTACATACTCCTGCGAAAACGGATTTTGAAAAAAATAAACCGTTTAGCCGTAAAGCTACTCGGCGCGCACGCTGAGACACCCGGTATATATATATATATATATATATATATATATTTGTTCAGTTTAACAGTTTCTAAAAATAGCATCTTAAATTTGCAAAATATTAAAAAATAATTAAATTTAACAAAAAAGAAAACAATTGAAATTTATTATTGTTGCCTGTCAACAAAAACCGCGGACCGGTTTCAATCTATTTTGGATCTCATCAGCATAGTGCAATTGGAGACTGGAAAACAAATTTTCCTTTGGAGTATTTAACTCTCCGAGTAAAACGTTAATCAAGTTATTACCATAAAGGTGCCATCTATTGTCTAAACAATGCACTCGATCCCTGTTTCAGTGGATAATCTCCTACATTTTATTTATAGACAATAGATAGCATATTTATGGTAAAATCTTAAAATTTATTATAAAAATAGTTCAAACAGCTTTAAAATTTCTTTAAATGCTTGGAATTAATAAAAACTGAAAATATCACAAAAGAAACAAATCATTAAAAAAATGGCCTTAAATTTGTCTTAAAAAACAGTTCAAAATATGTTAATAAAATAGTTAAAATCAATTTAAAATTTGCTTTAAAATAAATTCAATTTAATTAAAAGCAACTAAAAATATTTGAGAAATACAGCAGAAAATGTCATAAGGAAGGAACAATTGATAAAAACAGTTGAATATTTCAAACAGCACCTTTAAATTTTATAAGAAATGATAATAATAATGACAGCTTCTCAATTCTCATTGTGACATATAATTATATTAATAATTAAAAATCAATTTCAAATTTGATGAAAAACCTTCACAAAAGGAAGCAAATAAAAACGGGCAATGTTACAAAGAAGAAATAATTTATTAAAAAAATCTCTGAAAAACCTTCTAAAATAGACAATTTTAAACAGCTGAAACAGAAAATTTCTAATAAAATAAAGTTTTAAATCAATTAAAAAACTGTCTTTCAATTATTTTTTTTAACTTCTTATGTTTTCAACTGTTTCTTTAATAAACCATCCACTGATTTTGGCAAATTTTCAATTTCAATTTTTAAGTTAATTTTACACAAAAAATATTTATTAAGAAAAATTAATTAAAATATTCCTAATATTATAGCAGTATTTTAAAACGTGCTTAAATAAAAAACTGTTTAAATTTTACAACAAAATACTAAACTAAAGGTTACAAGTGTTAACGAAAAATATTTGACGAAGAGTTAAATTTTATTAAAAACAACAACCAAAAAGCTATAGAAAATTTGCATAAAAATAATGGAAATTTTACAAAAACAATTTAAATTATTTAAGCAAAAATAATTAAAAAATACCTTTAACTTTGATTTAAAAATAGAAAAAATTAGAAAAGAAAATTATGGAAATAATTTAAAAAAAAAAAAAATAACAAATAAAACAAAATAAAATAAAAATCAGTTTGAATTTTACAAAAAAAAAATATGATAAAACCAAATACACTTAAAATTTTGCAAAAATGGCTTCGTTAATAACAATATATTTAAAAAACCATTTTTTGATAGAAAATAACTTTAAGCACATTTTAAAATGTTTATTAAAAAAGTTCTAACCATTTTTTGTTAAATTTTTAACTGTTTATTAATCGATTCTTTTTTCTTTGGGGTATTTTCAACTATTTTCTTAATTATATTCATTTGAAAGTTATCAACTATTTTTCGATCATGTTTCTTAATAAATTAATTAATTTTAAGCAAATTTATGAAATAAAACAATTAAACATTTCTATATATAACAATAGAAAAGCAATAGATAAAAGAACAGATTAAAATAAAGAAAATGTTAAATAGTTTTAACAAAACAGAAATAAAATGTTTAAAAAACTCTTTAACAACAGTGGAAAGTGTCAGAAAAATATAAATAATTGTTAAAAATAGTTTAAAATTTCATGGAAGATGGAAAATTTCATGGAAGCATTGTTAAATAGTTTTAAAATTCAAAGACAAAAACAATTGAAATTTTAAGAGCCAAGCAGATTAAATGTGGTTAAGTATAATTGGAATTTTTATTTTAAAAAAACACTTAAAAACTTTCTAAAGGAATATTTTTCAGAAAATAGATTTGATAGTTGTAAATAACAATCAAAAACTTTCTAAATAAATGAAAACTGTACAGAAACAAAAACACGTGTTTTTAATCTTATGATGGAACAAACAAGTATAAAACGTAATATTTTTTCTTTTTAAATAAATTCTTTGATATTGGGTAAATAATTGATCAACACTTGGTTTGTTTCACTGATTTTTTTTTAAACTAGTCGAGAAAATATGAAAAATCAGTGAAACAAACCAAATATTGATCAATTGTTTACCTAATATTTCATAATGTTTCACCAAGAGATAAGTGAGAACGTTATTCAAGAAAAATTCTTTGATGTTTGATTTAAATCTAAGATCACTTGATTTAAAACAATCGTAAATATTACAGTTAGAAATGTTACTGTATATTACTACAGAAAAGTTTCAATATAACGCAAAATTTTAAGCTATTTTACACTAACATAGAAATTTTAAAATACACATAATAATTCCTCGTCAATTTATTTATTTATTTTTATTTAATTTTTTTAATATTTAATGATGATGGTTTATTTTTCGTTTAATATTAAAAACAATACATTTTTAGAAAAATTTAAAAATAACTGTATTATTTTCAAATTTCGCATATAATTCACTCTGCAGTGTTCTCGTTAGTGAATCCGTGTTAAATTTTATATAAAAATATTGTAAATTTATTTGCAAGCCTGGTGGTATCACTTGCCAAATGGATATTGATGCGTGACCCAATTTTTTTTTTATACGTATTTATATATTTAACGAAATTTATATTTTTATTTTGCACGGCGCCTCCACCATTACTGATTTCATTGTGCATTATTGCGCACAGGAATTTCCCGTCTGAATCACTGAATCTCGACTATTTCGATTTTTGATCTGAAAGCAACAGGTGATGGTCTCTTGTGCCCCGTGGAAATTATGTAAATTTACGAGGCGCGTTTTTCCTCGGGGGAATGCTTAGGTGCCTATATCTTTAGCTATTTAAATATAAGCTACGTGGTTCAAACAAACAGCACGTTACATGATTCTATTTTTGAAAGGTCCGTCATTAAGCCTGGTGACGCCGCGTATCTACATGAGAAAACCGAAGATTCGAGGCTGAAAACCCTTTTAAAAAAAATCGATGCACTGTATCTAAGGCTGGGTCCGTTTTGAAAATTTTTCGAAAATTCACGCGTGCGGTTTTGGTCGACTTACTTCTTCGATTTTGATGCTGGTCCTAACCACCTTTCGGCGGACCTCCGTTTCGTAGGTCTCCTCCACGGTTTCCGCTTCCATGTCTACACTTGGTCACAGAAAATGTCTCGCGATTAGACAAAACCGGCTTTAGCTGTCGATCTGTTCGCTGTGGTAACACATACAAGACTGAGTTGGCGCGTCAGTCTAAAATTAATTTTCTTTGGCGGACGGAAGTAACTAACATGTCCTACTACTGTGTAGACCCATGCTTCACGTCTTGTAATGCACATGAATATACATTACTATAATCGCTGGTTTAATGAATGGATTTAGCAACAATTTAATTACTAAGCACTGCGCTGTTACAAAAATACGTTTCGAGAGACACGTGATTAACATTGCATTATATTATACATGTCTATGTATTCTTATGTTTATAATAATAACCCTAGTAGAAATCGATTATTCTTGTTATATTACTATTATATTTTATTTAATTAAAAGTTATCACTGAAAAATTTAAAAATTAGAAAACAATATTGATAATTTATCAAAAAATATGGGTGATAAATTATCAATATTGGTTTCTAAAATTTATAAATTTTACATTATAAGAGTGATAGCTTTTAATTTAAAAATTACATGAGATGCTAATTATTGTATTTAACTATCGTTTTCATAAATTGTATTCACAATATTTCATAAACACTAAATACAATATTTTTTTAATTTTAATTCCAATAGCTAAAAACACAGCGATTTTTCTTTTAGTGCTTATATATGAATCAATTAACATCATTATTTACATATATCGAGATCGAAATTGATTATAATATATACTTTACAGGTAATATTGAAAATATTCTTCAGTTATCAAAGAAATTCCTATGAACCCACCCTACATATATTTGTACACTTTTCCTACTGTTACTCTTTTATTTCTCTAAAACTACAGCAGTGTTACTGTTAGTGTTATTGGGTATTTTAAATCGGTAATCTAATTTTCAAGTAACAAAACGAAAAATGGTGAAAGCGTATACATGCGTAGATAGAATACAGAAATTAAAAATAAATAAAACAATTAACTTTGTCGGTATCACTTTTAATTTTTTATTTGTTTATGTTTATGTTTATGTTTATGTTTATTATTCTTTAGCTTACTATCCAAAAATAAAAAATACATATAAATATATATACAAAAATTATACATACAAAAAATAATTAAAAGTGATACGAAAAAAGTTAATTGTCGAGGTTTTTTGAATTATCAAAATATATCACGAAGTGCAAGCCTCCACAATTACTTATTTAGAATACAGAAAGACAATAAACATATAAACGTCAGATAAACAATAAAGATGACTGACAAAGAGATAAAGGATACAATGAATAAAGACTGGTGACTTTCAAACAACAGAAGAAATCAGTCAAATAAAAGCTGACATATAGACGACAGATACTAGATTGCCAGAAAAATGGAAAGTGATCATAAAAATTAATAACTTGAAGAGCTTAATTATACTTAATATATAAGACCAATCTACAGAGGCAATACAAATGATACTGTTGATGCCTTCCTTTCTAAATCTGGACAATATAGAGCTACAGCAGGTACAGCAGAGATATTAGTATAAGTGCCCATTCTTTATGATTGATAGTGGAAGCCATTACTTTATGATACATCTTATAATCAGGAATTTTAAAAGAAACTGCACTTTGTTGATATCTGATTGTGATATCAACAAGTGTAGATTCTTTTGAAGTTAATATGTCCATTCTTCTTTGACTCTCTCAAACCATCTATTAAATAGTATATTTCGCCAAAAAATCACGCTAATAATATTCAGAAGATTTAACGATATGTCCCTGTTATTCAGTGCTGCCATGATCATTAACAAAGAAACCAAGTTGAATGCTTTTCTTACGTCTAACTCTATTGCCAAATAATTCCTTTGTTTACACAAAGGTTCTAGTTACATGTCTACTGGTCTTAGGACTTTGAAAAGCACGTTCATTGTTAATATAATTATTTATTTATATAATCATTTGCCCTTTTATCTTTCCGGTGTAGTGTGCCACTGTTAGTACACCTTTTTAAAAACCATACTGCCTCTCCAATTAAGCACAAACGGGTTGTTCTTACAATTCAGGCTTCAGTCTTTCATGGAGTTCGCTAATTGCCTCCTTTTGTAAGAAGTACATTATAGCCTGAGAAATACTCTTTCTTTGAGACAATTATTGAAAAGAACAACTTCCCTAAATAAGTCAAGTAGAATATAAGCTCTTTTGCGGCCTGAAATAATATTTACGGCTTGAAAATTTCATTTTCTACAAACTCAAGGGATATTGATAATGATAATATATGTAATTCATATTTACTTTAATACCTCCAAACACCAACTTATTGACATTAGAGGTTATTTGTCCTAATTTCCTCTTCACAATATTTTAAGATTTTCCCCAAGAGTCGTTCTCCACCTTCGCAAAAAGCATTTTGGAAGCCTTCCCTTTTCTTCGCCGCGCCGTTTAGCTTGAAGTTTTTCGGTATTCTTATAAATTTATAGGATTTTCTTCAAAGGTCGTTCTTCATCTCCACAAGGAGCACTTTCGAGGCCTCCTTTTGCTCCACCTTTTCAAGCAACTTCAGAAAAATATTGTAAGGGCGCCTGCACCTCATAAGGTCCCTCCACGTCCCATTAGCCCTTTCCCTAACTGTCGCTACCTCCTTCGTCCAACAGTAGGCTTCATGTTAAAACATACTTCAGGCAACATCAGACGAATTCTCAAGCATCAGATTGTTACAGAGTGGATTTGCTTCTATTCAGACCCTATGTACTCTATGTCCTCTTCGCAATTAACTTTGAGTGGAAGACCATATTTAATTGTGAACTCCGCCTGTGCCTCTTTTGCCCAAAACAAATGTATGTTTTAAAAGAAGACCAAAGATAAATAAATAAATAACTGCATCTTAGTCAGAGATCTTTATTTTATCGTCGCGATAATTTTTCCGCCCCTACTTTACGTTACGCTACTTTCAACCCAATAGAAAGAGACTATCTTTGCACCTTGTGAGTATATATTATTAGAAAAACCAATAATATCTTCAATTAAGTGCTCATTTAATCCTTGGTGGAGTATTTTTGAACTAACTTGTGGCACAGACATTGATTTTATTTATTTTTTCTCCGATTAATTTCGGAAAAAAGTCATTTTTAAAGAGTAATGATGCAGAGAAAATAATAAATATTAATGTGATAGAAAACAAATGATTTTCAGTTAGAACCTAGTTAAGAATTTATGTTTGTGCTTTCAGGCTGTCGAAAGCTGAAAACCGTGCCGTAAGTTATGTTTCCCAGGAGCAGAGCAATAATGTAATGTTCTGTAATACACATGCACCTGTCACCTTTAGACATATTTATCAGATATCCCTTGAAAATACATATTCACTAGAAAGCTTCAAATAGACCTGAGATACGAAGACGCAGGAGCATTAAGCAAGCACATAGCATACAATGATGGGTCGTCAGCGAAAGCAGGGGCTGGTGTAGGAATTTTCTGCAAAATCCTATCCCTAAATAGTACTGCACTAGGTAAAACAATAAGCACACCAACAATGATGAAACTCGTGGGTATACTATATGCAGCAAAGGCAGTCTCTGACAAGAGAATCAAGGGAAAAAACATATACATCATAACGGACAGCAGAGCAAAAATTTTGTCCATTGCCAGCTGCAAAATTATCTCAGCATTAACGATGGGATGTTGAGAAGTCTTGGAAGAAGTTGCCTATTGTTGACAACAAGGTGACCCTATGCTGGGTAAAAGGACAGAACAAGAGCAAAGGTAATATAATAACAGATGGTTTGGCGAGGAAGGCATCCGGACGAACGATATGCAGACCGAACCCCTCCCTGCCGCCCTCCCTACCAGAACTGATTGCCCTGCTGAAAATTGCATCAATAAAATGCCACAAGGAGCAATGGGCAACACACCTGACTGTAGAGTCTCAAAAAACTTCATCGCAATGAACACCAACAAGGTCAGATATTGTAAGCAACTGTCGAGAGAGAACCTACGGAAGAATTTAGGGCTCCTAACCGATCAGTAACCTGACTTTGCTGCATACGCCCACATGCATGATTCCTGAGCTCGCCATAAGGGTGGGTCCCGCCCAAACCCCCAAAAGCATCCTTAATATGGTCACACCTGATGTAACAGAGGTAACTCTGCAGTTCAGTCTCAAACGATGAGTTTGATTCTTCATAATAGAGAGCATTGTGTTCCAGATTAGCTGATACCAATAGAGTAATTCTGCAGTAATAATAATAATAGCGAGTTATAAAATGTTACTTCGATTAAAGAAGAAAAGATTAGCAGCAGGGGAATCTATGTGAAGAATACAACGAAACATAGAAAATTTAAAAATTGGGTTATATTTATGTATTTATGTATTTATTAGTGCTTTATCAGACTTGCTTTACAAATATAATTCGAAATACATAAGAAAGTAAACAAAACCATTCAAATAATTTCGTCAGCAAGTTGAAGAGTTCACTCTTGAAGAATGTTCTTCCACTCTAACCTGTAGGGCCTCTCCTTATGAACTCAGCTTCGGATACATATTTTTAAGCAATAAATGCTTATTTCTTGCAATGAAGGGGTACATTTAGAAAATAGGAGATATTGTAGTCAAAAGATAGTTAGAACATGGAGCCAATGTAGCGGCTTGGGTGGAATCGAAATTCATAGACATGAGCTGTAGAGTTGTGGGGCTGGTAGAATTATTAATATCTGATTGTTATATAACTTTTCATAATATAATTTCCTCTATTCATTAGAATGCTCTTTCTTTCAATTTAGTTTAGTTATAAGTAGGTTAAGTGGAAGAGCAGTAAGAGGTAACAACTTCCCTGAACTTCAATTGATTTTTTGTTTTGTGCATATATATTTGATGAAATATAGACGATTTATTACTATTATTATTATTAAAGGCAGTGATGTATTGAAAGAAGTGGATTGAACAAGTGTATAGAAGGTTGCCAATGTACTTGAATAAAAATCAGCTCGGTATAGAGAAAAAGGTCACCTTATTAGATATATATTAGGGAGAGAGCTGCAAGGGAGAAAGTTTACGTCACACATTATGTGTGAGTGGGAAGGATACTTGTAGACATGTACTAGAGGAGTACAAAGGAGTAGGTGAGGAATGTGTGGAACAAAACAAAAAGGTGCCTGAACAGATGAGGGAAGATGATGACGGGGTAAAGACTCTGATGAAATGCGCACAAATTTTCAATGTTTTAATACCAATAATGGTCTTCACCGTCATCTTTACAACAGTTTTAAGTTCATTTGTTATCAGATAAAGAATTCTTATACACAGGGATCAGAAGCCGAGCAATATCCTCTTGGATACTATGCAGGCGTAAGATTGCGTATTTTGGACTTGCTAGATCTTTAACGCAAAGCTGTGATGGTCAGCCTAGCGATACAGACCCGACGCTTACGGATCTTGTAGCCACAAGGTGATACCGTGCGCCTGAAATCTTGATCATCAACCGGAAGTACACTAAGCACATCGACATGTTGAGCCTAGGGTATATACTAGGGGATTTAATCGCCGGAATGTCGATCTTTCCAGGCCGCTTCACCATAAATCAGATCGAGAAAATCATGGCGACAAGAAGATATACATAGTGTTTGCGTAACATATCAATGATTAAAAACTCCTCATCGGTACAAAAAGTCCCCTTGAAGTCCATCCTGGGCGTTGATCTACATGTTGACGGCATCGACCCAATCAACAAGCTTCTCATCTTCAATCCAGTGGGGCATCTGACGGAAGACACTGCATTTTAAGATCTCACCTCAATAGACTGGGTCTACAATCTAGTTCCATCTGTAGAGGGTGTGAAGAGGAAGAGGAAACCTGAACATGTACTTCTAGACTGCCCGGTGTTATCCAACTTGCATGAATCCACAATGTGCGAGGGATGTCTAAAGTCATCAGACATCCTAAGAGTCCCTCTTGCTGCAGTTTTTGCGTTTGCTAATGCCTTGGTTTGACTTGACCGTAGCAAGAAATGAGGACTCAGATGGGAGGATGCACAAAGGGCCCACAGGTTTCTACATGCAGCGGAACTCTCTGTCCTCCCATCAAATAAATCCAGATACACTACCAGGTATGGCCTACATATCTGTCGGTAATAAATTATATTAACTGATCTCTTATGTAATTACCGATTACTTTTATAAAATACGATGGGACGTTTTGTTAGCCATTATGGCTAGCTAATCGAGTTAAATTCATTTCTTACATCTAAGGCTTAACAAACGACAGTTCGTTTGCGCATAGGTTACTGGTTAGCTTTACGTGCAGGTCTTCTAATAATCGAAAAGAGTCTCCACTATTAATATACCTTTTCTAAAGACAAACCCCCTTTCTGATTTGTTCATGCTATGTTGTCAGTCCAGTTGTTGAAACCTTCACTAATAAGTCTTCAATAGATTTGTTTCCACTGGAAATAGTACTCTTGTAGAAACTGGAAAGTACACTTCTAAACCAATTATTAAAAAAGCAATAGCTTAAGAAGAATCGCGGAGAATAATCGCTTTGCTGGACACGTTGGGTATTCCTAAAAAATCCAGAGTTTGCTGCTTCAAAGAATTTATTTTCGGAAAATCTGTGGTACACAATGAATAGGCAAAGTAATCATTTAATTGCTTCCTAGCATCAAGTTATTGATAAGAAACAGTGTTTTGTAGAAAATGAGTACTCTTCTAAACCAATTATTTAAAAAAAGTCATTACATAAGAAGAATAGTGTAGAATAATCACTCTACTGGACACGTTGGGTATTCCTAAAACTCCAGTTTGCTGCTCCAAAGAATTTATTTCCTGTAAATCAATGGTAACGTTGAGTAGGCAAAGTAATAATTTAACTTCTTCTTAGCACCAAGTTATTGACATTAGAGCATATATATTCTATACGATTTTATAGAGTT
Organism: Ontholestes murinus; assembly: GCA_963969525.1. NCBI lineage: Eukaryota > Metazoa > Arthropoda > Insecta > Coleoptera > Staphylinidae > Ontholestes > Ontholestes murinus. Next base: position 50,241,653 of record OZ018396.1, read on the forward strand.
TTCCCCGAGGGTTGTACTTTACCTCCACGTAGGGTGTTTTTTAGTCCTTACTTTTGCTTCTGTTATAGAAAGTTTAATCCCTTTCTTGTAGAAAATCATTTTCAAGCAAGCATATAACTGTTACCAATGCATTTGCAACTCATATTTACTTTATTCTCTACCAGCTCCTTCGTTCAATTTTAAAACATACCTATAATTATAAAACATCCCTATTTAGTATGGCGTCATTGTTTTCTATTTCAAATACAGGATTCTGGTGAAGTAGAGACCATCTGTATAGTCTGTTCGTTGGATCTTCCGTCGTACGTCACAAACTATCGCTTCAAAAAACGACGAAAGTTTTACAGTGCGTTCTTTTTCTAATGCATTTGGTTTACTTTATCAGACTGAATGTTTTTGCGTCGTTTCTAGAAGCGATAGTTTGTGACGTACGACGGAAGATTCAACGAACAGACTATAGCTTAATGAAACGCTTCCTAATTATCTTAATACCTACATCGATGGTCATGTTCATCGATGGTCATTCTGAAAACACTACCAGAGTAACACGACGCTCTTTCGCCAGCATTACCAAGATATTGTGGGCGGTGTATTAAAAGTTTAAGTCTGCTCAATGGACTACCTAGAGCCCTCGTCACTTTATCTGAATCGACATCATACATACGTAGTGAGGGCGCTCGCACAGGTTGTAAGGTATTCAGTGACTTATCATTAGTATATATACCGAGTATTATCATAACGAGGTGAGTAGTCTTTGAACTATCGTCGATCAAGCAACTCAATTCGGAAGAAATGGTGAAGTATGGAGAAACAAGAGTTCTGCGCCGTTATAAGGTTCCTTACTAAGCAAAAAAAAGGTGTTCAAACCATATTGGAAAAGATATCATCTGTTTACGGGAACTCTTGTTCAGGAAAAGCCATGATATATAAGTGGCACAACCTCATCAGGCAAGGCAGGGAATTGAAACTATTAACGTCCTGGGCGGTCTGTTCTCATAAAAAACTAATATTGGAGGTTGCACGTTTGAAGAAGAACCAACTCGCAAAACTGATTGAAGTATCCGAAACAACCTTTTTAAGGTCCTCCATAATCATCAATCAATGCAAGATGGTTGTCTAAATTTCTCACACCACCACAAAAACAGTAGCACGTCGAGTGTTAGAGTCCTATGAATCTGAGTCTAAGCCAGATTCCATGCAGTGGCATAAAAAGCGTAAGAAATTCAAGGTGTCGCAGCCGGCGGAAAAGCTCATAGCGACAGATTTCTAGGACACAAAAGAAATTTTGTTGATTGTTTAGTAGGAAGGTGTTTCTAGCGGAGAATACTACACTTTCATTTTAGATAAGTTAAAAAATGCTATTAGAAAGAAAGGAAGAGGATATTTAACCAAAGGTGTCCTGCTCTTGCACGACAATGCTCCTGTTCACAAGACTGCTTGCATAAAGTAGGCTTCGATATCATTGATCATCCGCCTTATATCACAGATTTGGCTCGCAGCGACTATTATAGCTTTCCAAATTCAAAATAGGAGCTTCGAGAAAAGAAATTTTCTACCAATGAAGAAGTGAAGGATGCGAATTATTTGTTGGATGTTGCCAAATTGTTCTAGTATTAAGGTAGAACGGTTGAAGGTGTTCATATTTAAACCCAATTTGTTTGTAGAACACTCTAATTGATTTAATTTCTCAAGGAATCTGATTAATATTGAAATTTAAAATTTTCAATAAAATGTTTCAATTAAAATGAAAAGCTCTTCACTGAGAAGAGAGGAATTTTTAACTTTTAATATTAAGTGTACTCTTCGGGTAATTAAATTCTAGATTTGACGCACCAAAAAAGTTGATGCTTCCATCTAAAACAATCAAATTTCCCATGATTTTTTAATTGGCGTAGCGATTTCTTTTAACACATAAAAAGTTTGACTTTGACCGTCCGGCCTTTGTTAGTACATTTCATCATTAGTAACCTTGCAGAGTCACGGCCTTCTAAGTTTTATGTTAGCTGCGATATTCAATTCAACGCTTAAAATGACGAATTGTAGTTAAACGAATAATTTTAGATACTATATATGATACATAAAGTCATATCTGAATTGATCCGGGAATCCAAATATGCAATAATATACAGGGGGTTTCATTTAAAAAAATGCGTCTTTTATATGAATCACCCTGTATATTAATTGCAATTTTGTCGAAAATATTTTTAGGTTGTAGCTTTAGAGGTCCTTCACCATGTCCCGATAACGGTATTTTAAAATGTATGTTAATAAACCCACAATCTGTCATCCACACACTAAAGAAAAAAAGGAGGAAAAGCTTTTAAATCAAGTTGCGAAGATGACAGAATCACAAGCGGATGATAGCAACAAAAAGCCCACCTAGAGAGAACTAAAGCAGAAATGGCGTTTCAACAAATGCAGGAGAAAAATCAAACCAAGAGGATATTAGAAAAAGCCAACATGATCCATAAGGAACGAGTGGAGAAGTTCAACAAGCACCTGGATAGTTGAACGGAGCACTTCGACATCCCTAAAGTTTCTTGAACAAAATAGGCATTTTATTATTTTACACGCATAACTCAATATATCCATGTATATGAAACATACCTGTATCCGGTTCAAATATTAGAAAATAATTTAATGTAATTATGTTTAAATAGTGAGCTGTGATTTCTCAAAAAAATGGCACACCCTGTATAAGAAATCAGTTTTCTATACAGGGTGTCCCATTTTAATCCGCCAGTAGCGATAATTCTGAAACTTTGCATTGAATCAAAAAGTGTTCCAAATGAAAAGTTAATGGTTCTGAGGGGGACATCTGATGCCGTAGACTTTGCCCCCCCAGCCCCCCTTGGGGGGCTGGGGGGGCAAAGTCTACGGCATCAGATGTCCCCCTCAGAACCATTAACTTTTCATTTGGAACACTTTTTGATTCAATGCAAAGTTTCAGAATTATCGCTACTGGCGGATTAAAATGGGACACCCTGTATTAAACTTGATATTAATAATTCAAAAAACACTATTCATATTCTTATTTAGTAGATCATTTTAATGCGTACAAAATTGTTGAAGGTAAATACTTATTATTGAACTTGATCGTGATAATCCAGACAAAAAATTACTACAATTCACCGTCCAAAAAAATCAACAAACACGTGTTACCTTAACGCCATGTTTACCTTTCCCGCGGGAACGTAATAAAGCGCAGACACTTATTTTTAAAACAATGACGTGGTAAAGTGAAAACCGCATGCGCGCTATTTTTCATTCCCAAAGCTTAAACAAGCTTCTTGGCAAATACTTAACACATTGTAACTTTATATTTACATATTTGACGTTTTAAAACCAGTTGCATGGTCATTACCCATTAGAAATAAACGATGGAATTTTTCTCATATATTATATTAATATTTTTAAGTACATAAATTTACTAAATTATGATAACAATGCATTCTTTGTACTCCTTTCTAACAAAATAACACAAAATTAATAATATAAAATATGTAAATATACTCAAAATGTTTGTCGAAAAGACGGGCGGAGTTTTCTTCATTGAAAGTTCTTCCACTCAAACTATATATATTTCGGTCTTTTATTAGACTTTTTAATGACATGTCTTGTCACTGTCAAATTATTGTCACCCCGTAATTTTGATTAAATTCGAGAATGATAGTCAATGATCGAAACTCGTTCCAAGAAACTGAATGTAACAATATAAAACCAAACAAGTGTTTTAATTTAATTAATTACCTAATAGTATAGTGTAGTATTCTCTACAGAGAATGATATACAATCTTATTAAAACTTGTGCAACAAGTAAAGCCAAGTGATTCATAAGTTAATTTACCTTACCATTAAAGAATAAATAAATAATAATTCCTGTAGTCCGTCCTAAATAAATAAATGTTATCTTGATTAATCTTGATCTTGATTTACTATTTAAAATGCCCCGTGGTTATATAACCCTTAAATCCTTATATCACTAATAAAAGCTATTTATAACTTATCTTATAAGTCTGTCGAATTCCTCTCCAAAATTGTTTATGTGGAGAAAACGGTACAATTTTATTTTGTAGCTCTTTGGACATTAACTTCTCTCTTTATTACTTCAGTAAAATGTCAATCCTCCTATAATTCTTGAAATATCATGTATCTTTAATATAATAACCTCAGGGCGTCGTCCATTTGCAAAACCACAAATCTTCTACATATAATCGATGTTTATATTGGTCTTCTACATACAATCGATGTTTATATTGGTTTTCTACATATAACTACTATATCTGGTTAAGAGGGCTTAATAGCCAAGGAAATAGAAAAATAAAAAACCTGTTCCTATTATATCTAAAATATAAGTCCAATTTTTTTCTCTGCTCTTATGCAGAGAAATAGTATAAATATTAGAATTGACATGGGGATAATTTTGCAGGAAAACGTTCCTCTTCTTTTCCTTTCTGTACGAACTTCAAAGCCAAAAAATTTCTTTTGTATGTATTAACTTGCTTCAAAATACAACTAAAATCAAACATATAATATAATAAGACATAATAATTAAGACATTATTATACCTTCCCACATTAATGAAGTTTTGTAAAGCAAATCAACATTCATCTTCAGTCAGTATTTTATTGACATTTCAATGTCCAATGGAAGCTGTACATGTATTCTACTCTATAATTTTTTTCTTATAAGTGATTTTACATCATTTTAAATAAACTAGAAACATAACAATTAAAACATATTATGGAATACCTATATATTTTTAGAAAATCTCACAGTAACATTAATAACATATGTTTTTTTTTAATTATTATTTTAATACATGTACGACCGACTATATTCAAAGAGTAAATGAAGAAAAAAACAAAAACAGTATATAGTATATGTCGTTTACGGTTGCTAATGGTTACAAAAAAATATATATGAAAAACCTCCAATTTTGCAAACAGCAAGAAAAATGAAAAATCAAAACGTTACGGTGTTCGTATAAAATTATAAAATTGAAAAATTCTCGCGCAGTAGCGTTCCTTTAAATATTCATATCAAAAATATGTGGCTTCAGTAAAAATATACATACAAGTTATAAACTCATATCTCTCAAAAATAACAATTAACAACAATTTGAGTCTCGTTACACCGTATTCGTAAGTACAGCGGCGTTCAGAATTTCAGTGTCGACAGTTCGCTGGGGAGGAATACACCCTTTTCGGTGATTACGCCGGCGATCAGGGCGGCCGGGGTTACGTCAAATGCTGGATTCCAACAAGATATACCTAAAAATATAAATAAAGTAATATAAATGTTACTAGAACGACAATATTTTTACAATCAAAATAAAAACTCAAATTTAATGAGATTTCAACGGCTGCAAACCTTTAAGAGGTATATAATAATTACTCTAAATACTGAAACAAATTAAAAAAAAAAACAAACAAATAGTACGTATATCTCATTTATCTATCTATAATCAACCCTTTGTTTATAGTAGTAGTAGTAGTAGTAGTGTTAGGCTATCGACCACGTGGTCCTTCCGCCATGTGTCATTTGTGTATTTGTGTGTGTGTAAATGAGTTTGTTACTTTAAAGGATCGCCCCCGTCACTCTAAAGCACCATTAATTGTATCCCAATGGTGAATGGTACCGGTCGCCCATCCGACTACTGACCCGAATCAACGTTGCTGCACGTCAGTTCGGGGCCGTAACCGATGCGCCACCACCGGCGTGTCTTTGTTTATATTTTAACTGATTCATACATTTTGTTATTCAAGATTAAAAACAAACTTGTAAAGTTTTAACAGTCAAATGTTGTATTGTAACGCCATCTATTGCATATGATAGCAATTTCCGACCATTGGTATCATCTAGGTGTACTCTATTTCTCTTGAAAATTTGTAAGGGCTGTACTGTGTATCAATATACTAACCTGTAGACTAACCAATGCTGTTACCAAAATCACATAACATAACATTTTTCGCCGTTTTTTGTTTACCTTGGGCTGCGATGCGATGATCTCCGACGTGGGTCATTTCCCTATCGGGCCTCTCCTCAATTGTTATATGATCCCCGCTAATTATCTTCATATCGATCGAAGTAAATGGCGCAGCTACATAAAAAGGGACTCCGTGATGCTTAGCTAGGACGGCTATTTGGTAAGTTCCAATTTTATTGGCAGTGTCACCATTAGAGGCTACCTGAAAATATGTTTTTTTTTTTCAATTTTATTCTTGATATAGCTCTGTCGATAAAGAATTCTATCACATGAAGCAGAAAAGGGTCTGAGTGAAGGAACACATAGTGAACTCCGCTTGCAAGACCTGTGATCAAAATTTTTGTAATATTTATACGTACATTTTGATAATATTTAAGTTGTTCTTATATTCAATCATAACAGGACATAAGTATGTAAAGTAAATAATAAATAAATAAATTACACAAAATGTCATTACAAACAATCTCGTATCAAAGGTAGTAATGACCAAAATTTTGCCTAAATAGTTAATATCTACAATTAAAAAGATCTGCTATTAGGGGTCTGAGTGGAAATACAAGTGAACATTAACCACACATACATATTGTGCTTAAAATTGTTAATAATTTGAACATTTAAATAAATAGTTAAATTATTTTAAGTGTACATGTAAAGCAAAATGAATATACAAATAACATTTAAAAAAAAACAGAATAAGCCCTGATTAGTGCTACACGATTGGTAAGACAGAGGTTAGAAAATAATAATACTTGTCTAAACTTTAAAAAAATAAACCTACTGACATATTTTAAAAACAGTCTTACCAATTGCGCTTTATTAATCAAGTCCTACTCTGATTATTTTTTTTTATCTCATGGTATTTGACTGTTACCCTATCGGCGCCGACAACCACGGCAGATATATTCCTTTGCTTCATCAAAGCGGCCACCATACTGTCAACAATAAGCGTTGATGGGATTTTGTCGTGGACTAGTTCGTAGGCGGTCAGTCGGGCTCCTTGATTATATGGTCTGGTTTCAGTACAATAAACGTGTTCTGAAATAATCACATTTTATTAATCATAACAATAATTCTTTACATTATTATTTTTTTTGTACAATCAACTATTTTAATTATGTATATGGTTCAATCAATCAATAATAATTTACCTATTTGTTGATATTTGTTTATTGATTTTAATAAATCTCTTGGGATACAATGGATTTTCAAAATTTCTGGAAAACCCTTCACCTGAATTTCATAAAATTTTAGAATGTCATTTTACAGACTCACATATATTAAACCAAATTATAAAGGACTAATAGGATATCGTACATTTTTCAATATTTCAATTGTTTTATTTATTTTGATAAATTTGCTGGGCTATGATGAAATTTTCAAAATTTCAGGAAAATGGTTTACCTGAATTTCATAAAACTTCAGAATGTCATTCTGCAGCCTCACATCTATTATAGGAACTAATAAAAGACTAATAGAATATCGCAAATTTTCCAGTATTTCAATGTTTTCTTGATTTCAATAAATCTGTTGGGCTATGATAGAATTTTACAAAATTTCAAGAAAACCCCTTACCTGAATTTCATAACACTTCAAATTATCATTTTACAGACTCACATTTATTAATACAAATCATAAAAGACTAATAGCTTATGACAAATTTTCTAGTATTTTAATTGTTTTCTTGATTTTAATAAATCTGTTGGGCTACGATGGAATTTTCCAAATTCCCAGAAAATCCTTGATCTGAATTTCATAAAATTTTAAAATGTCATTCTACAGACAATCATTTATTAACCCTAAAAAGACTAGTAGTATATCGCAAATTTTTCAATATTTTAATTGTTTTATTGATTTTGATAAGTCTATTGGTCCTACGATGAAATTTACAAAATTTCAGAAAAGCTCACCTGAATTTCAGAATACTTCAGCATGCCAATCTACAGACTCACATTTATTAAACCAAATCATAAAACACTTAATTAATTGTTTTATAGGTTTTAATAAATTTGCTAGGCTATGATAGAATTTTCAAAATTTCAGGAAAGCCCTTTACCTGAACCCAAACTAATAAAAGACTTATAGAATAGCACAAATTTTCCAGTATTTCACTTGTTTTATTTTAAAAAATTTAGGACAACCCTCCATCTAAATTTAATCAAATTTTAGAATGTCATTCTACAGACTCACATTTATTAACCTAAATCATAAAAGACTAATAGGATATCACAAATTTTCCAGTAATTCAATTGATTTATTGATTTTGATAAATTTGCTGGGCTTTGGTAGAATTTTCAAAATTTCAGGGAAACCCTTTACCTGAATTTCATAAAAATTCAGAATGTCATTCTGCAGACTGACATTTATTGTAGCAACTAATAAAAGCATAATAGAATATCGTAAATTTTCCAGTATTTCAATTGTTTTATTTATTTTGATAAATCCGGTGAGCTACAATGGAATTTTAAAGCTTTCAGGAAAAACCCTTCAACTGAATTTCATAAAATTTTAGAACACAATTCTACACACTTACATTTATTAAACCAAACAATAAAAGATTAACTCAATATTGCTAACTTTGCAGTGTTTCAAATATTTTATGGATTTTGATAAATCTGTACTACATTTGTACTACAACATGTACTAGAAGAAAAATAAATTAAATAACCGATTTTAACTTTAATATTTCAGTGTTTTAAGCAATTTTTTCTATTCTTTCCTACTACTTTCGGTATACGTACTTCTGATAATATTTAATTAATGTCTAAAATTTCCTTTAAAAAGACACAAAATATAGCATATTTGCTGAATTAATAAATCAACAATGGATCTGGAAGTAACCAAGGTCACTTGTGTGTGGAAGGATTTGAGTCGAGTTGAAGATCATTGAGAAGCAGCTATCTGTGATTCGTGCTGCCAAAATTTTTGTATTGTTTTATGCATATATTCACTTAAATATGTTAACAGGAATAACGAAGCTAATAAAGAATAATATTATATTTTGTTGGCGTTTTTCAAAACTTTTTCCATTAATTCTATAAATGTTTTATTCACGTTAGTGTATTTTTAACCTATCAATTCAAATTTTATATTAATCTAGAGCACTCTTCACTTAAATTTTTCCAAATAAACATTAATAAGTAGCACATTGATCCGGAATAATCCTGACCTACCTCAACTCAAAGAATATTGACCTAGCATTATCTTAACCTATCCTAATAAAGCCTACAACTGTACGATAGGCCAATATATAATTTATTGTAGTAGGTCAAAAGTGTGCTAAATTAATGCATATAATTTTGTTTGAAAATGAGCTACCTAGAATAGTTAAAATCATCGGAAAATTTGGTTTAAAAAATAGGAAAATCACTTATAAAGAAGTGGAAATCTATAGAGTTTCAAATAAGAAAAAAATTATCATTGGGAGTCAATATATTATTATTGAAAAATACTTGAAATTGACAAGGAAACAAAATAGTTGATTGATATTAATGAAATAACAGCATTTTTTAAAGTAATAATTTATTTTTAATATAGAAAACAATGCGTGAATAATAAGTATTATTATTAGCTAAAACAATTTAAAAACTCATAAGTTGTGTTTAAATATCCTAGAAAAAGAGTTTAAGCAATAGAAAAATCTAACCTCCAATCAAAGTAACTATAGTTTATAAGATTATTAATGCAACAGGCTGACTTTATGTGAAAAATTCTCGGACATGTAGTACCATTTTGAGATTGGGTTAGAGACCACACACCCACCATATTAAAATGATGCTCAAAGAATTAAATTAGAAAGAAGGTAGTGTGTTTTAATAAAAATCTCTGTCAATGTCATCCGTTTATCGCTGAATAAGCCCTTATAGATTGTATTCATATCGTCTCTTATTCTTAATTAAAGGGCGTTAAAATTATAATTATGAGATGTTTTCAATTCCAGTAGTCATACAAATAGTTTAATCTTTAATTTAACTGCAAACTTAACAACAATTAGTAATTTAAGTGTAGGGTGCGTGAATTTTCTCTAATTCAACCCCCAAACAGTAAAACATGTTAATATTCTTACCTAATTTTTTCATACTATGCAGACTTCTAATTACTCCAAGCGCAGTTCCGTAACCGGCGGTAGCCAAAGACCCGGTGTTGCAGTGAGTTAAAATCCTCACTGTACCATCACCGGAACATTTGGACAAAATTGACTGGGCTCCGTGGTTTCCGATAGCTCTGTTATCGGCAATGTCTTTTTCAAGCATCTCTTCAACAACACTTATAAACCTATCGATATAAATCAAAATTAATATGTATAATCAAGTTAAAAGCTAAAAATAATGACAAAACGTTTACATACGCATATTTAATTCTGATGTACCAGTAAAATTGTTTCTATCAATAAGTTGGACTTGAGCATGAGTTTCCAAAAGTGTATTAAAATAAAATGCGTTTATTAAATAGAATATTTTGAATTTTAAGCTATTAAAATATTTATAGGAATAAATAAATAGATAAATGGATCCGGTTACGGGCGAGCAGTGAAAGAGGTTCGAACCGACTTCGGATAAATCCAAAAACCCCGCGTGTAATTAATACTGAGCACGCTAGGATATGTGACACTGCGCGATAGTTAAAACTGAATAGTACTAACCCAAATCGAGCCTCGGAACAGGACGAATTATAATCTCAAACTTCTTTTAATCAAAGTCATAATCTCAAAACTGACCAACGGCGCAAAAACACGCAATTCTCTTTTGAGTGCAAGATGGAAGGCAAAATGCCAATTGGAAGGTCAAGAAAGCGTTGGGAGGATGCTGTCGAAGAAGACGCCAAAAAAGTCCTAAAACTAAGGGGTTGGCGAAGAGTGGCGATGGACCGTATAGAAAAAATGGAAGAAGAAATTAAGGGAATCGGGGTTGTAGAGCCAGTGAATTGAATTTATGACAAACATGAATCCCTTTTTAAAATCCGCTCTCATCCGGTGAATCCGGCTCCTAATTTCCTTGAATTATACACAAGGATTAAGGGGAGTTTCCGCCAAAGTTCGACCCCAACGAAGTTAAATTCGTTTACTTGAAATGTGTCGGTTGAGAGGTTGGTGCCACGTTTTCTTTGGCCCCCAAGATTAGTCCACTAGGTCTGTCTCCAAAAAAAGTTGGTGATGACTTTAAAGGTCTTAAGATTACAGTTCAGCTGATGATCCAAAACAGACAGGCTACCATTTCGGTTATAAAATATGCTGCTTTTTTTATTATTAAAGCCCTTAAAGAACCCCACGTGACAGGAAGAACATTAAACATAGTGGAAACATCTTCTTAGATGATGTGATTGCCATCGCAAGACAAATGAGACCACGTTCCATGTCCGGTGCCGTGAAGGGAGTCCTGGGAAAATCCCAATCAGTAGATTGCTCCATTGATACACGATACCATCGATGATATCAATGAAGGAAGCATAGAAATTACAGAGGAATGAGCCTTGTTTCATTAATAAATAAATGAAACAAACACATAAACGAATGAATTATTACTTATATAAACATTAAATACAATCAGTTGCATTTTTAAAGATAAATGATGATTCATAATGATAGAACAAACGGATAAATTAACATTTATTGAGTGTAATGATATAATTAATTAAAAATAAAATGGGAAACTTACTCAAATCAACATATACTTACTTTTTCTTCATGGTATCCGGGGTATGGTTCTCATCATCGCATAATGTATTTGACAGTAATATGAGTTCATCGGCGGCTATTTTCATATTTACCGCAGTAGGTCTCGACGAAACGAGATAATTCAATTTTCCTTCAATTTCTTGTCGTAGTATTTTCTTGCTATCGAAATTCTCTTTGCTAATCTCAACGACTAAGCTCAAACATCCTACTATGGCTATTGCAGGTGCGCCTCGCACCTAAAATAAAAAGTTATTGACAATAAAATCTTGAAAATTTAAAATACCATATAACTTAAATAATTCAATTTTTAAATTCCACATATTGCATTAATTAAGGTGGTTAGTCCAATATAAAAAACAAAAACACACATTTTCTTAAATTCTATTGACATCTAATAAACATAAGAATTTAACTCGTTTATGGTGGAGGCTTCTACTTCGTTATACATTGTTAATCATAAATTTTTACTTTGTTTGTATAACATAAGTCGAATTATTCACAGGCGAAATGTCCCAGAAATTGATCAAACAATGTTAAGCTATATAGCTTCCTATAAAGTTCCAATTAATAAAGATGATGGTGACGGCCATTGCGGTTTTACATAGTGGTTCATCTTCATGGAAAAAATAGACAATTTTCAATATTTTATACAACACTTTATTGTGTAACAAAAATGGACAAGTTAATTTCATTTTATTTTTTCGTCGTTTTGCTCTTATGTTACATTAAAATTTGTGGAAATTTAATTTTAATATTGACTATTTAAACTTTCAAAATGTATTGTTCTTTGTATCTGCAAAGGTCTAAACTTTGGTCATAAAAATTATTGTCTATAACCTTTGCAGATACAGAGTACAACAGATTTCCACAAATTTTCATTCTGGCTTACGTCATCATTATCTAAAAGAGAAGTCCAATTGAAACAAACCATTTTCTTCAAAAGCCAAATCTTAATTATTTCCCCAAATTTTAATTTTGTTGCCATACAGGTTGTTCTGATTATATGTTATTTTAAAGGATGCAGATATCTAGAAATGCTGAATATAAAGAACATGGTTGATATTTCATGGATATTCGCAAACAACTGTAAAAGAAAATTACTATTCTGCATTGTTTCTTGAAAGAATTATATTGTCTTTAATCCATTCATTCTGACACATCAAAAATATAATATTTAGCCATACGTTTAGAAGATTTCCACATTTTTTGAGCTTTTAAAACTCTTATTTATTTTTAGGGCATTGTTTACTATAAACTTTGGCTACAGAGCAAACTCCAAGTAAAAACACTGATGGAAGCACCGTTTTAAGTTCGTTTTCTTTAATACCTAGAACCATCGTAAAATTGCGTTTTAAGTCTTCGACAACCTTTCTTTTCAAGACCTTTCAAGTCCTTTTTGAGAACAGGAAGAAGTCCAAGCGTGATGATTTTGTCAAATCTCCACTTATTTATTTTGCTTTACACGTCCACTTAAAGAAATATTCTAACAATCTATACAAATAACAGCGTTGCACATTAATCTTAGGGCCATAGGAGGTAACAAAACCAAGACCCTACTACCAAGAGCTAAGAGTGCCCTCTGAGCTCCTGGTCGTTCCAACATGAAGATTGGACGCATCAGGCTCCACACGCAGGAAGGGAGGAAGACGTGGTTGCTGTTTGTAAACACGTTATTTTCTTTACATCTAATTCATGTCAGTTTAATGTATTTATAGTATAACTAAAATTACATCAAATTACACTTTATTTGGACCAATCATATACAAACTATTTAGAACAAGACATGCGGACAGAGTTCACTTAGTGTTCTTCCACTCAGACCCATAATACTAGGTAATGGTATCCTTACCAGCACTAGATTTTAACCATTTAGGTAATCTTTTAGCCATTGCTGGCTAACTTATACTTATTTTATATGAGAATATGTCAATATCTTATATATTATTATTGTTTAATATCTTGTGAGGAATTATAACACATTGAATTCGTTAAGTGGCTCAGAATACGTTTTGGTACATCGAGAACAGCGTTGTATAATATTCAGCCATATGTTTAGAAGATTTAACAAATTTTTGGACTTGTACAACTTCGTATAAAGGGCATTGTTCACTTGAAACTTTGGCTGCAATATTAGCGAGTATGACTCCAATTACGAAGAGAAAAACAGAATTTAAATTCAGTGTCTTTGTTAGCTGTTAGACCCATTGTGAAATTGCGTTTTTCCTCTTCGACATCAACGATTTTTTTCCTTTTTTCATTGGAATAGAAAGATATCCGAGAGTGATAAGTTTGCTAAAAATTTGAATCGTCTTTAAATACGTTCTTCATATTTTGAGCGAGGGTCGTTTTGATATTTAGTGAGGACTTTGCTGCTAGCTACTCTTTGTATCCCCAAATAAACAGTTAAAATGCGCTAAATTGAGCGCCAGGACTATTTTTATTTTGCTAAATGTACATTTCGTTTATGATGTAAAAATTTACAATAGCTGTACAAGAGTACTCTTGTACATTTTATTTTATAACAATTTCTGTGGCGTTTTAGCTTTGTAAAAAATCAAATTTCACAGCCGCTCGTGGTTTGTAAGAACTTTCTCATATCACATCTGCACTATGTGAACAATCACAACAGAGAAACCATACTAGTCACTGTCGTATGATGCCGTCTGGTAGGAGGACTCAAAAGAGGTTCAACAACAGCCATCTGGCTGCGCTATCTGGTACTACAAACATACCATGCGCGGAATAAAAATTTCGGTTATTTGTTTTAAGTAATATTCAACTGTTTTCCTACTATATTTAATCGTATTCGCGAATTACTACTACAATTTTTGGCAATATTTCAGCTTCCTAAAAAAATATAATCTTCATCTGGTACTGCAAATACATCATGAACAGAATTATAAATTTGGTTATTTCTGCATACCCCTCGTATATATAGTTATAGTGGCTAGCTAATGCAAGGAATTCATATTAAAAAAAAATATATATAAAAATATCATTAAAAAGTTTTATTTTTTAAATTATTGTACTAAATAGTAAGCTACAAAAAGCAAAATAAATCCGTCTAAAAAAGAGATGCATATGTTTCACTTATCTTAATCTAGATCCCAAATGTTGATGCGGAAAATTAATTGGCACTTAATAAATGAACAAAATCTTTCGGGAAAATAATTGTCACTTTAAAAAGTTAATTGATTACAATTTAATAATTTCTGGTCATCTTCATGTATATCCTTATATGATATAACGCTAGAAGCAGTATAGTTTATTAAATCCTTGAAGAAATGGGAATCAGAGGCCTCCCACTAACTCTGATAAAAAAATTACCTCATAGATCGTAAACGACACCTGAAATTAAACGAACCCATTAGTGAGCCAGAAACCATAAAAATAGTCGTTCCTCAAGGAACGATACTAGGACCATTTTTTTCCTGACGTACATAAACGCCCTCACAAAAAACTCAGAATATGGAGAAATAATCTCATATGGTGATGACACTGCCATTGTATTCCATGGTAAAACATGGAATGAAGTAAGAGATCGAGTTTGTGTGAACAATATAAAAGCAGTACTTGATAAATTGAAATTGTCATAAAATACTGACAAAACAAAATACATCCCATTCACACCAACAAACAGAAACATACCAAACTATACAGAGATAAAAATTAAGGACACAAAGATAATTAAGGAAACAACACACATAAAGTACCTGGGCATATTTATAGACATCACCTAAAATGAGATGTTCAAGGAAACAATGCAGCGAAGAAATTAAGAATATTAATAATTAAATTTTACAATTTAGAATATAAGGTCTCACAGAAGATGGTCTAGCTCTACAAAGTTTTTGTAGAGCCTATAATTACATATGGCATCAGCATTTGGGGTACTTGCTACAATAATGCAATGAAAAAATTAAATGTAGTGCAAAAATACATACTAAGAGTTATAGGTAAAAGAGATACATTATACTCCTAAATAATACCACCTTCAATGCCAGACAGCTTTGTATATTACAAACTCAAACTTCAAAATAAGACGACCTACATAAATGAAATATAATCTTTAATACAAGTTTGTCAACTTAATTTAAAATATTTCGCACTAATTTAAGTTATTGTATTACAATTACGCAATCTAAATTTACTTTATTTATACAATGTAATGTTTAAGTTATCCTGTAATTGGCCTTATTGGCTGTTGGGTTATATATAAATAAATAAATAAATAAAAACCACAAAGTTACCATAGCAGCAATATTCCAATAACACCCCATCAATTAATCCTCTTACTACAAATTGTTGTAAGTTAGGCAAATGGTTTTTATTTTATTTTCTTACTTTCCCTTCTAAATATTACATTTTTGAGATTTACATTGTAAATTTAATTTTAGTTATAATTATAAATATGTATAAGTAGGTTCAAATAGATTTAAAAGGGAAAAACAAAATGAAAAGCATGGAAAAAAGTACTTGTAATTAAAATTTTGACCATTAGACGCAACAACTTAGCTAATAAGAAGTCAAAAAAATAAACAAAAAGTTTGATCATATGTAAATCTATTTGGGTTGCATAAATTTGAATTTGAATAATAATATGTTGTGGTTGTAAGTATATTTTATTAATCTGCCAAATTCAAATTTATTACAAAGTAATGAACTCAAGCAACTTTTATTTAAATTAAAAATTAAATAATAAAATTCTGTAGCTTAGCAAATATTTAAAATAAACCAAAACCAGTATGTGTAAAACTAGTAATGAAATTTGATATTGATAAATGCAATCATGAGTATCAGGGTATTTAAAAAAGTATTGAATATAAAGTATATTTGTTTATTGACTTATCGAGTGTTGTGAATTTTGGATAAGGTGTTAAAAATAGTTTACTTTTATTACATTAGGTTAGGAAGTGGTTATTGATAAGATAGTGCATAAATATTGTTTGCTAATATTATACAGAAATAATATAAATCTGTAAAATTATAGAATTTACAAAGAATATATATTTGAATGTCAATATTTAAAAAAAAATCTATAACACACCTTTAACTAATGGCTTATTTAAAACATTGCGAAATTCTTATGGCTTGTCAGAATCGTATTCTAAATCCTTTAATCAATTCAATATCAAACGTATTATTTTATT
Organism: Ontholestes murinus; assembly: GCA_963969525.1. Lineage (NCBI taxonomy): Eukaryota > Metazoa > Arthropoda > Insecta > Coleoptera > Staphylinidae > Ontholestes > Ontholestes murinus. Next base: position 50,258,463 of record OZ018396.1, read on the forward strand.
TCTACAAGATTCAATTGAAGTATGATAATATTGGTAATAAAAGAATTATTTGAAGCAACTTAAAACCTGTTTAAGCCTAGAAATAAAGTGAGAAGAAATACAACAGTATTATTTATAAACTTAAAACTTATTTTTGGTCGAAAAAATATGTTTCTTTTGAAGTGTTTCGTGATATTTTCAGTTCGACGTGATATTGATATCACTAAATAAAAAAAAATCTTTTATTTCGCCACCATGTTTATATTTCAATTTAAAATTGTTATTATTTCTATCTGTCGGATTAACGAGGATACAGTTAATTAATAATTTGCATCCATTCAGCAATGTTATTTTTCTATTTAAATATATAAATAAGTTTGCTACGTCAAAGGATTTTCATTCGGTAAAAGGCCTTTAATTATTTCTGATCCGATTTATTTGTTTATTAACCCTAATTGAAGCTTTTTTTGCTTGTATCAAATAACGTAATACAAGAACAAATTATATAGATTTATTGAGATAAATACTCTCAGGAAATTAACCAGCAGGTCTTACCGCCTTCCAAGATTAATCCTTAACCTAAAATTTATACCAATATTCGTAGAACCTACTTATACACGGTCTGTAGATGCCGATTTCTAAAATAAAAATAGTAGGACAATCACGAGTCTTCCGAACACAATAAAGCGCCACACAGCTTAATAATTGTGATTGTAGTTTTTAAGATAAGTTAAGCAGTGATTAACGTGAAACATGGGACAACTTTCTTAATCCCTTAGAGATGATTGCAATAAGTGACTACTACACCAACAAACCAAGTTAATTATTTGTTTACTCTTTAGGTTTATTTGTTTTTTTTTTTTTGAAATTTTTGACTTAGGCACGTGCCATTCAGTCACATCAGTTATGTTATTGTAGTTATTATGTTATGAATAAGGGTTTATTTGTTGTTAATATTAATCTGTTTGAATTAACTGAAGATTTAGCAAGGGTAAATGCAAAATAATTAAGGTACTACCAGATTACTCTACATAATGTACAACAATTACGAGATTCTGTGCGATATGAATCACATCATTTACAGAAGCTGCGGTTTCTTAATTGTAGTTAACAAAGCTCTTCAATTAGGATAGTTTTAGCAGTAATTTTTAACTATCCTAAAAAAAAAGAGTAGATAAAAATTTAAAAAAGAAAATAAATTATATTCAAATCTACAGTTGTTTGATTGAGCGATTCCTTCTAGTTAAAAAAACTAAAACTACTGCTATTGTTTAGAATTGATTGTATCAACTTTTAAGACCTAAACTTCAGTCTATTTAATAACAAAGGTGTTTATGCCAGAAGATATAAATCGAAACAACAAATAAACGTTTGACTTTCGCTCAGGAAAAGATTAATATGATTGGTAAAATTATAATTATTATAAATTTATCAAGATAGGCTAATCATTCATTAATAATTAGTCCAGAATTTACAGTGTGAATGTAAAAGCATTATGAAAAGGGGAAGCAAAATAAAATATTTGAAAATATCAGAAATACTTTTAACGAAAATAGTAGGAAGGCATAAACATAAACATTGGAATATTAAATGTTAAAAATTGATTAAAAATTAGTTAAAATATTCTGAACCGTTAGTAGTGAAAATATTTATATGAAAATATTTTAATTTTTTAACTTAACAAATCACTGAAATTTGTTGATTAAACATCTCAGAAAACAAATGAAAATCGTCAGAGAGCATATTAAACAAACAAAAAAGAAACAATTGAAAATTGTCAGAACAATAATCATGATAAATAAATAGAAATCAAACCAATGGAAAAGTAACAGTTAAAAATAGGTAAAAAATCAATTGAAATATTCTAAAAATATCAATAATAAAATTAATATTGAACTCTTATTATTTTTTTTACTTTAAATCGCTAAAATTTGTTAAACAGATATAACCTTAAATATCTCAGAAAACAAATGAAAATCACCATAAAACAGAAAATGTTTAAAAGACAAAACAATTGAAAATGCTGGGAAAAATAATGGTGGAAATAAATAAAAAACAAAAACAATAAACTTTGGTCTTTAAACTAACTTTTCACTTCTCCACTTGTGGAGAAGTGCCTTAAGTAAATAAATACAACTTTAACCATTATTCAAATTTATACAGAAAAATATATTTTTTGTATTTTGAGATAAATATAAGAATATCCAATTTTTTGTATCTGGAAAATATAATTGTTGTGTTAAACCAGAAATGGTAGTATCATATGCTTACATAATATGCCAAACTTGTACATAAAATCCATTAAAGGTTAAAGTTTAAATAATATAAATATAGAATTGTCTAGAATAATAATATATTAAATTCATGTTTTAAATACAATACTGTTTATCAAATACAAATATTTGCATTTTAAATGATTTCTTTATGGTATAATAATAAGAATGACAAACATTTTATAGATTCATTATCATTTATATAAATACATGTAAATGACCTTTTGGAAAATATCATTTACTTATAATAAATGAAGATATTTACTTGGAGGAGATAAATTTACCTGAACAAAACAATTCTATACTGATAAAATTGAAATCAAACTGTTGAATTTCATCTTAGACATTCACAATTTTTAGTTTTCGCATGGTTTTTGCACAAGCAAAATATGGAAAATTAAAGAAACCAAAAATTTTTACACACAACTTACATCAAATGTAGTAATGGGGATAAAGTTAAGCTTAATAATGATTTCAAATGACGGATGACAAAAAGCATTATTTTATACATACGTGCTATTTAAAGGTGTGGATTAATTAATAATAATTATAATGATGACGATCACTATAGGGTAATACATTTTCAGGAGAATTAGACGTTTTTAAAATTTTTATAAAAATAGAATAATAATGTCACAGAAAGATCGTCCCTAAGAACCCTAACCAAACTTCGACACCCAAATAATCCACTCCATAACCCCTCCAACGACCTCTTGTATGAAATTACCCAAATCACCCCAGCGTATATCAAGTCTTGCCACTAAATTTGCAAAATCTCCATCTAATTGATCCCTTCTAACAAAGTTTTGTATTCCTTAAAATCAAATATCCCTAAGTATGAATATCCTCCCCTCACAATTCATCAACTCATTTGTACGAATCACCTTGACATTTAAGCTAGCTAAGAAAAAACTTTTTTATTATTTTAAATTAAATTTAGACAGGACAGAAAGACTAACACTGCATTATTGGCCAAATAATTAGTGATTGTATTTAATTAGTGATAAATTAATAATACTAAGATAAACCCTATTTTTTAACTTTTAGTTATTAATAAACTTTTGTTTCAGCTGTAATCAAATATTCCATTTAAATTTTTACAAAAAGAAAACAAAAAACATCAATCATTACTTCTACAGAATCAATGTATGTTTTTGAGTTTAATCAATATAAATAACATAAATGATAAACAGTGTTATTTATACGCTTACAGAATAAAAATATACTTTATTATCACTTAAATCATTATTATTGTAGTAACTTAGCAATTTCTTTAAAAATTACCTATTTAAAGGTTTATTTTTTTTTTGGTAAAATATACATATTCATTTTTAAGAAAGAGAGTGAGAAATAATTAATTAAAATAAATTCTCAAAAGGCAATTGACCAGCAGTTTTTTAACCTTCGGTTACTTAATTCAAAACACATTTAAATTTAGCACAAAAATTAATCTTCCATTTAAATATTAGTTTTGACAGGTATTTTTTAACAGTTACGAGAATACAAATAGGAAGCAATTGTGTGCCAAAATTCTATAATGACTAGGCACGTAATTTATTTTTATAAAGGCTTTAATACATCAATAAAACGTAAAGCCAATAGAGATGTATATACTCTATTTAATAAAATGATAATCGTCTTATTAAATATCATTGCAAAAAAATATTACTTATGTATAATTTTGATTTGTAACAACAAACAGGACTACGAACAACGAACACAATAGTGTTGAACATGATAATATGATCGATGATACGAATGGAATGCGAAAAGGGGGCAAATCTCTACCTGCATTTTATTAATGACCTTCCATCCGTCTTCAACCCCTTTGACTTGAATGTATTTGCTCTGCGCCGGCAGCAGAAGCTGGTCGAGAACCTTCAGCGCGCCGTCTTCATAATTGATCGCCTTCAGAGACATCACGAAAGATAACTGGAATAACCTCAAATTCAGCGACGGGCGAAGATAAATGTTAACGACTCAGTATCATTATTCGGACTACTTAACGAGAATAATACGCGCCGGTGATTACTCAACTCGAAAGACGATAAAAAATAATTAAGACGATTTTTAAATTTAGACAGCTGTCAAACGGACGTGAATCGAACAAGATGATCGTGGATCTGAAGACATAACTGCTCCCACGTTAATTAATGTTAATCAAACATTCAACAAACATTATGAAAAGTAAGGTGCATATAGAATGCAAGACTTAAAGACTGCGGTAAACGTTTGAATTATGTCTATAAATATGCTTTATAGGTTAGGTTCTCGTTCCAGGTTGCCTTTCCAAAAATAACAGTCTGAAAATGTTGGGAATCTGAGGGACAGTCAATTACTTCTTCGGATAACTGAATTAAACACTTGCTAAAATGGTAAGTTTTTTCTGTTTCAACCATCACCATCCGTGGCTTCCCTATTGAAGATTACTTTTAATGGCCCGGAATTATTCGACCTAATTTTGGCCTTTTAATAAATTATTCTAAGACCGTTGTTTTCATGCTATTAATAAATTCAATTACGTACTTAATTCAATCAAGCTCACATCCTAAAAATATAATAAGTTTTAAAGTATTATTCGTTAGTAATTAAAAAGTAATCCATTAATATCTACTGTATTAATTTATTTCACCACTTATTAAATGGAAACAAATTGGAAGTTGTATTTTATACAGCAGTATTGTTAATCATGTGTAACAACTGTAATAAATGAATATCATTCAATTAATATTCGTAAGAGAAAATGCTTAGTAATCATAATTTCCGTTCGATGGTTAGTTAAGACTTAAAATTTTTAATAATATTATTATTATTATCGCTATATGCCTTTTACCTTTTAGTGTAGGCGATTTTGATAGTATATTTAACTAGGTTAATTATGTTTTTATAATATTTAAACATAAGATATTTTAAGTAATTTGTGAATAGTATATTGAAAAACAAAGTCTGTTATGTTAAAGTTAAATGGGTCACATACATGCAATGAAATCTACTTTTAAGTTTGTTTTGATTGAGAATGAGCAATGAATAAACTTCGCAGATACTACATTTATTTAAAAATAAGATTATATCTGTAAAGTGTGAAAATGTATTGATTACAAATTTATGTATTTTAGAAATTAAATTATTATTGTTTTAGTTTATTACATCCGTGTATATTTTTAGGCTCTATTAGGGGCCCAGCTAGTGATAACACTGGTGATGATAAGTATAATCCAAAAACTGGGTCCACACTACTCATTCGCGCGCTGGCTGTTGTGTTCGACCGGGCTTATCCGGTACCTATATCCGACAGACAGTGAACTACGGCAACTAGCCAATGTGCCAAAGGACAAACAGAAAGGTAAAAAGGGTGGCAAAGCACAACAAAATGGAAAGACTTCCGACACGTTTCACATACCAAGGAATGTCGACGTTGAACTGGAAACTGCCAAAGTGTCACCACTGGATGTCATACATCTACGCTTCTATCCTGAATACCAGTGGTTAGTTGACTTTTCTGTCTACTCCAGCCTTGTGTATATTCTTACAGAGGTATGTTATAATCTGTAAATTGAAATAGTGTATGTAAAACTTACTTTTTTTATATTGCAGATTTACCACTCATGGTTTCCTCTGAAGGATGAAGTTAATTTGAGTATGCTGTGGGCATTCTTGGTTGTTATATTTTCAATGTATCCTTTAAATAATACTGAAATTATTAACTTCTGAACAATTGATAATATTTTTAGATCATTATATTTATGATTTTAATTTTCAATCTAGTTTTTTAAATAATATAATAATAATTGAATATGTATAATTCAGAGCAAGTGATTTTTTTCTTTTATTTTAACAGATAATTCATTGTAAAATTAATTTAAAGGAAAGTTTATGGTGAAAAAAAAAAACTAACAAAGTATTTTTAATTAATTCCATTTAAAATATTTACTTTCTTTATTAATTTTACTAAGGCATGTTTATGTTTCTGAGTAATATTGTTAATATTATTGTTTAAATTAGTATTTCCCTTAAACAATAATTCCAAACATTTTGAATGAAAAAATTCATTTCAAACATTTTAGAAATATGCCAATTACATAAAAAAATTAGCCTCAAAATTATTATATGATATTATATGATTAGCTATGAATCATTTCATATTGTAATTATAAATTCCTTAACACCTGCATAGTAAAATGCTGCTGTCGTTAACAGTGCAATACTTTAAAGGAGAAGAATCTGTAGGTGAAAGATCAACGTGTATATGCATGGGTTTCGCCTACCTTCTGATCTCAATGATGGTTCTCATTGTCGATGAAAACACTTTAGAAGTGGGATTAGAGACAGCGTATACTAGTTTTAATCAAAGTGCTTCCGTATTTTTAAATAACCAAGGATTAAATTCAACGTACGTAGATGATTATTACATTAATAATAAAAATAAACTTTTAACATGTTAAGTTACAACCGGCCATCGAGGTTTTTCAATCCTTTACTTCATTAGTTTTGATTATTATTCAAAATTACAGGGGTCCAGCCTCAAAAATTGTGATTAAATTCTTCATTGCTTTATGGTGTGGCTTGTTAGGATCGTTATTCACCTTCCCGGGACTGAGAGCAGCAAAAATGCACTGGGACTTGTTAAAGTAAGTTAATGTTTTATTTACTCATTACATTAATGAATTGGAATGGAAACATTTATTTGTAGAAAAACATAGTGTTTATCAACATGTTCACAATTTTTATTCTGCACTTATTTTATGTAGAAAATAAATTACTAAATCAAATAAATAAAAACATTTACTTTGTTAAACTTTTAACAGAGTACGTGTTTCTATAGATTTGTTAAATTTTTAACAAGTTTTTTAATCATTTGTTTCAGTATAATTTACCTTTGTCAGATTTAAGTGTATTTTTTTTATTCGTACGAAATATTAAATAATTACACGCATTCAGCATTTACCAAAAATACATTGTTTTTTAGTACAATTGTTATTTAAAGCATTTTAATGTGTAAATTGTTACTAAGTATATTTTAATTTTTAATTGTAGTTTATTTATAATTAAAATTCATTTGGTTTATTTCCTTTATATATTGACCTTCGTTCAACTACTTCAGCTTAATGCTATTATCCAAAAAGATGTACAAAATGACAATTTATAGGTTATATCATTTTGTACATCGTTCTTAATTCATTCATTAAGCCGAACTAGTTGAAAATAAAGTAATATATAAGTGAAACAAACCAATTGAATTTTAATTATAAACCATACTCAACAAGCGATCAAACAAATACATGTTTTTAATTGTTCATGTTTACTTATACAACCTGATTTTTGATAATAAATAAAAATTAAAATTGTGCTTTTTAGGTATTTCAGGGAAAAGAAAATGGTGCAGCTACTACTAAACATTAGTTTTGCAATGCCATTTCTATTGGTAATTGCCTGGATAAAGCCAGTTAGTAGAAACTACTTGACAGTGCGGGTTTTTGGAGGAATGGCACAACCACTGTATGTTAAACAAAGTTGGACATTGTGCAGTTTTACAATTGTTTTATTATTACAGGCTAACACCTCACGCATTTGAAATAATTAGGATTTTAGCTGTAATCGTAACAATGCTTCTTAAGTTGATCATAATGCCCTGGTATCTCCAAGCCTATTTAGATATGGCCTATCATCGAACACAAGAGCAGAAAAAAGAAGCCGGAAGGATAACTAATGTTGATTACAAAAAGAAGGTACTGTTTAGATGATTACAATATTATTAACAAAGATGTTACAATTTTGTTTAGTATATTTATTTGTTATTATTTGTTTGCAGATAGCGGCAGTTTTTTATTACCTTTGTGTAGTAACTTTACAATACATAGCACCAATAATCATGTGTACATTCATGGTCATGATGTACAAATCATTGGGTGGTTACAGTTGGAGTGGTTTGTACACTGAACCACCAGATCCAAATGAGTGCCCAATCACAAAGACAGCCTCTGATCCATTTATCAGTGGAGAAACCGAGGCTGAAAGTATCACAAGGAATGCTCAACAGTTTCAGTTAGCGCTAGAAAGTTTAAAATCAGTAAGTACAGTTTAATACTTAATTTTATGCTTACTAAATAAAAAAAACTAAACAAAATATAAATAACCAATTAATTGATTAAAACAACCCTTATTTCTAAAAACATTTACTCTAACATTAATTCATACTTAGTTTTCAATTTTTACCCTAAATAATTACTGTTTTATATATTATTTTTTTAGACTTTTCTGTTTTTAATCAATTAATTGTAACCTATTTTCAACTAATTAATTCGTAACATATATTTTCTCCAATCATGCATTAATTATATTTTAAACTGTTTGTTTCAGGTGTTTACAGCCGACGTGTTTAGAGGACTGTTTGGCTTCGGGACCTGGTGGTGTTGTTTCTTGTATTTCGCAACTACCTCAGTAGGATTGGTGTATCAATCATACTTTTCTAATTTATAACGAAGGTTTTTGGATTAGGCGGATGTTTTCACTCTCCCATTGTATGTACGCATTCAGCATTTACCAAAAATACATTGTTTTGTAGTACAATTGTTAATAAATAGAAAAGTATAAAGTGTAATCTTTATTGAGCCTTAATATTTCTATTGTGTCCTTAAATTTATTTCATAAGAGAATTCTCAACAATTACCATCTCCTTTAAACCTTTATATTTAAACTATTCATTTATAAAATATATTGCATAATTTTTTAAGGAAATCTGACATGACATTTTTATGATTTTAAGTTCAATATGACAGCTTTACTTTCGATGAAAATTTATAAGTTTTGTGTTGAATAAATAACTTGAATGAGTATTAGGTAGAAATACAGCTTTTTCTTATTTGACTAATATATTTTTGCAATAATTAAGTCACATAACAAATGCCTAAATTGACTGAAACAGTATATGGATTATCAGGTTAATAAAAATAAAACTAAATGGAAGTTAGTTTTATTTTCTAAGGGATCAATAAGGCTATTCGGAATGTTGAACAAAATAAATTTTACGGGGCTTGGATCACTCACATATTTCTAAATTCTCTGGGTTAGCAATTAGGGTTAAATTAATTTTAAGGTTAATTGCATTTAAAATTTTAAGCTTCTAAAAAACAATTATCAATTATAAATATACAATTATTCTTATATGTAATATCATAAATATATTAGGCGCAAATTATTAAAACAAAAATTCTGCATATTACGCAAAAATAAATGTGCGCATTAAATCAACGTATTATTTTGCAACGTAATATTGACGCACATTTCACGTACGTATAACAATTACACAAATAAAGGAAATTACTAGACATAATCAATTTTTCAACTTGCATAGAAACTGACCGTGTGCCGGACATAACCTTGGAAAACACGTGGGTCAATACCACGATGTAACCATGTGCTTCGATCATGAATCATTTATGTTCTTAAAAGGACTTACAGGAACAAAATTTTAACAATATTATTCAGCCAAGTTGTCAATTAATAACAGAATGCAATTAATAACAGCATGCATGCAAGTTAAAAATAAACCGTTGTAATTTTAATTGTCCATTTAAAAATCCCGCCATAAAAATAGCGCCAAAGTGCATTAACTGGCAATAAATTAACAAGGCTACTTTTACATAATTTTATCAACCGAGATACGAGATAAATTAATTACGACGCGAACGTTAATCTTCTTTTTTGATTTTGGTTGTGAAATTATGAGAAAAATTGCGCAGAATTTTCGTAAGCTTCGAGAATAATTCCACCGACCAATCAGAACATGATGCGGCGAAATGGGAAGGATGTCATTGGCCGACTAGCGGAACCTTCTAGAACCATCTTTGACGACGGTATATAACCGGCCATTTTAGCATTTCCGCCGATTTCAAGTTCGGACATCGTGCTGTACGTTATTCATAAGACTATATTTAAAGTTTTGTTTGCAAGAATCTATTAACTAAGGTGAGTACTTTTCACAGTTACTTAATATGCACCTATTTCATTCATAAAATTGTTTAAATTTGCTTGAAATTTTCGGAACGCCACGTGACGTTTCTATGTAAAAGGATATTAAATTTACAAACTGCATTTTAATTCAATCTAAATTAAATATGCTATACTTTGATACATCTATTGTATAATTCGTTAAAAGCCGGCGCCTCGTGTATGAAATGGGTGTAGGTAGTGTATGACGTCATTGCTGTATGTTCTAGATCCTTCCGACAGTATGTAGTTTTTTATGCGTATAAATCGATAGTATTCAGCATTTTATACTTTTGTTTATCATTAATCAATGTTTAATTTATTTCGTTAATAGTATGCTATGTTAAATTCTTATTCTTCTTAATAATTAATAGGATTCATGGTCTTAATGTCTCCTTAAATTAAGTTAAGTGTTTCCTTGTGGGGCAAATAATCAATAATGTATTTAATATGTCGTAGGTGTGGCCATTAAACATGTTTCTTTGCTACACAACAAAGAAACAAAATGGTGTAGTGTTATAAATACTATTTTCTTAGTATCTCGTCTCCAAATATTAACTACAAAACTATTTAGTTTTTAGTTGAATTAATATAATTATCAAAAGCTAACTTATAGGCATATTACATCAAAGGAAGGTATATTTGTTCTGTTTAACTGTTTACAAAAATGATCATTGATTGGTGATTGATATAAATTGACCTGTTTGACTACACTGTGCTATTAAGTCCTAATTAATTATTCTCATATGAATGTCCTATTAGCTTGTTTTTAGATTAATATCTTAATCAAAAGATCATATGCATTCAAATTATTATTATTATAACTAATAACATAATTATATTTAAATATGCTTACATTAAGCAGTAGGTTTCCATTTGCTGTTTGCAAAAGACACCGCTTATTATCTAAACAAGCACTTGGCCAGACTACTACTTGGGCATTATAGTGCATAAAAAATATGGTCTAACAATTTAGTTTAACATTCAAAACAGTTATATATATATAAATTCAAGTTCATAAATTAATTTTTTATTCAACTTATTTAATTCTTTAATGTAAATTTAACGATTTTTATATTTGGTAAAACCCCAGCATTAGTCATGCTTGTTATAGATCATTAAGTTATTAATGATAGCTTTTATTACAAGATTATGGTTGATGTATATTTATTAGATTATTACATAAGTCATTTGTGAGGTGATTATTAATTATGTTATGAATACAAAAACAATATAATATGAAAATGATTTTATTTCATTTAAAATAGTAAAATAGACATATTATTTTTCTACTGCATTTTTATGTCCGAAATTTTTTTACAAACCTGTTTATAATAAAATTAATAGTTTACAATAATTGTATGATTCATGCCATGACTCTGTTGACATATTTGGGTTTAACTTTCACCTCCGTGTGTTTATAATCTTGTGAATCACTTGTTGAATTAGAATGATGTAATAATAAATATTTTTTTTTTTTTTTTCAGATGGCGAAAGCACCTGCTGTTGGTATTGACCTTGGAACCACATACTCCTGCGTCGGAGTGTTCCAACATGGAAAAGTAGAAATCATCGCAAACGATCAAGGAAACCGCACAACACCATCATATGTTGCCTTCACAGACACGGAGCGTCTCATTGGAGATGCTGCCAAAAATCAAGTAGCAATGAATCCCAATAACACAATTTTTGGTAAGCAAAAAGATGATCAAATCATTGATTTGAAACATTACTTCAAATTATTATGTATGTCTAAATATACTATTTGCATAGGCAGAGTTACCTTTCTACATTCAGCTAAATTCAATTTACAGCTTTATTTAAAAATAATAAAATAAACAATTTTCATGCGTTTAAAGATAGCAACATTTAAAATAGACCACTTTTAATTATATTTTTAAAACAGTTTGAATTGGGTTAAGAGAACACATAGGAAACTATATTTATACTTGGCTTTTTTTAGAACAATGCAAAGTAATGTAATATATATTTTTTTAAATAGTTAAATTAATTTATTAGTTTTATGAACTATTTGATAATTGGTTTTGTTTATTTTCCATATGATCAACACGTTATTTGCACAATATACTTTTCAGCTGAAATGTAACTAAATGTAAAAAATAATTCTTCATAAGAGCAGATCTCTTATTATGCCATTATTTTAATAATCTGTTCCTGTTTGCATTTTTTAAATATATTTTAAGATCACCTGCAGCATGTTCTAAAAATTGCAATGTATATTAAGTCGACATACATAAATACAAATTTTGAGCATGTTTTAACATGATGAAACTAATTGTCATGCCAGACTAGAGTTTATGAGCTACTTTATGATTATTTAAAATTCTGAGAAATCCAAAAATCTAAATTATATGTAATCTTCTTTCCGACTTGTTTTTAACATATTTGTTTTAATTTTTATAGATGCCAAACGTCTTATTGGGCGCAAATTCGATGACCCCACAATCCAGTCAGATATGAAGCACTGGCCTTTTGAAGTGGTGAACGATGGTGGAAAGCCAAAAATCAGGGTAGAGTACAAGGGTGAAGGAAAGACTTTCTTCCCAGAAGAAGTCAGCTCAATGGTCCTGGTCAAGATGAAGGAAACTGCCGAAGCTTACCTAGGAAAGACTGTAACTAACGCCGTAATCACAGTCCCCGCTTACTTCAACGATTCCCAGCGTCAAGCTACCAAAGATGCTGGTACCATTTCAGGCCTTCAAGTATTACGTATTATCAACGAACCAACTGCCGCCGCTATTGCTTATGGTTTGGACAAGAAGGGTGTTGGTGAGAGGAACGTGCTCATTTTCGATCTGGGTGGTGGTACTTTTGATGTGTCCATCTTAACCATTGAAGATGGTATCTTTGAAGTAAAGTCCACTGCTGGAGACACTCATTTGGGTGGTGAAGATTTTGACAACCGCATGGTGAATCACTTTGTACAAGAATTCAAGAGGAAATACAAGAAGGACTTGACTTCAAACAAGCGTGCCCTCCGTCGTCTTAGAACCTCATGTGAAAGGGCAAAGCGTACTCTTTCCTCATCTACTCAAGCCAGCATTGAAATCGATTCCCTCTTTGAAGGTATTGATTTCTACACCTCCATCACTCGTGCTAGGTTTGAGGAACTTAACGCTGATCTGTTCCGCTCTACCATGGAACCTGTAGAAAAGTCGATCCGTGATGCCAAGATGGACAAATCTCAAATCCATGATATTGTTTTGGTTGGAGGATCAACCCGTATCCCCAAAGTACAGAAGTTGTTGCAAGACTTCTTCAATGGAAAGGAATTGAACAAATCCATCAATCCAGATGAAGCTGTTGCTTATGGAGCTGCTGTTCAAGCTGCCATCTTGCACGGAGACAAGTCTGAGGAAGTTCAGGATCTTCTCTTGCTTGACGTAACACCATTGTCTCTTGGTATTGAAACTGCTGGAGGTGTGATGACAGCTTTGATCAAGCGTAATACAACCATTCCAACCAAACAAACTCAAACATTCACCACTTACTCTGATAACCAACCTGGAGTACTTATCCAAGTATATGAAGGTGAACGTGCTATGACCAAGGACAACAACATCTTGGGTAAATTCGAATTGACTGGTATCCCTCCAGCGCCAAGAGGTGTTCCCCAAATTGAGGTAACCTTTGACATTGATGCCAACGGTATTTTGAATGTGACGGCCATTGAAAAATCTACCAATAAAGAGAACAAGATCACCATTACCAACGACAAAGGCCGTCTTAGCAAGGAAGAAATTGAGCGTATGGTCAACGACGCCGAGAAATACCGCAGTGAAGATGAGAAGCAAAAGAGCACCATTGCCGCCAAGAACGCCCTCGAATCCTACTGCTTTAACATCAAGAGCACCATGGAAGATGAGAAGATCAAGGACAAGATCAGTGAAAGCGATAAGAACTTGGTTATGGAGAAATGCAATGAAGTCATTGCTTGGCTGGATGCCAACCAATTGGGAGAGAAGGAAGAGTATGAGCACAAGCAGAAGGAGTTGGAGAACTTGTGCAATCCGATCATCACCAAGTTGTACCAAGGAGCTGGTGGTGCTCCAGGTGGTATGCCAGGATTCCCAGGCGGTGCCGGGGCCGCGCCAGGCGGTGCTGCTCCAGGCGCTGGCGGTGCCGGACCAACCATTGAAGAAGTCGACTAAACTTTGCAACATTCCGTTTTTTCTCAGTATTATTGCAGACAATGCTTTATTTATACTTCAATTGTTGTCACCAAAGAGTCTTGTGTTTTTGTAGATTTGTACTCTGTCTCATGTGTTTTTACAGTACAATTTCCGTTTAAATAAATTTGAAATCCAGTTATTTATGTTGTTTAATTAACCTGTTAATAATTACTTAAAGATGTAAAGTTTGCACGTACATTTTTTAAATTTTAAGAGGGGTTGTTTAATTTATTGTGAAAATGTGGATATTTGAGTACTGATACAGTCAAAGGAAATGTTGCCCAATTCAGCACTATAAATCTATTTAACCGTTTGGTTAGAATCTCGTAAGTTAAGTACTTATGAGATTCTATTATATTTTGTTTTGTTTATTACGTCACAATGTTTTTCTTAAAAGTAATATATTTTGTAACAATTGGGAAAGTTGCTTTTATAGTTTATATTTTGTCTGGTCATACTATTAGTAAATGAAGTTGCATAACTTCTTGAGTGAAATATAATCTACAACAAATACCTCTCATAATGCACTCTATATTAACTGTACTAAGAAAATGTATTCCTTATCGCAAACTGTATCAGTTCACCTCTCTATAAATTAAGTAATGTGATAAGATAATACATTATTCTTGTCAGTATGTATGTGGTTCACGAGCATCATTGACATGAATGCGAACGTTATATTGGGGATTGATTTGGGATCTCAATATATACGTTCGTGTGTCTTCAATGGAGAATCATTTGAAGTGGTTTACAACACTAACAAAAAGGATACTACGCCATCATGTGTCTCGTTTGGAAATGAAATATTTGTTGGTGAAAGAGCTACAAAGGTAGTGAGACGGAATAGGGTAACTGGTTAGTGTTAACTTTTAATTATTATTCAATTGTTTACTTGTCTGTTATTCAAACAGGTAGAGAATTAAAATATAAATATATACTTGGGAGTGTTTTTAGTTTTTAATAAGAAGCCTTAATATAAATTTTCTATGTATAATGATTGCAATTTTCTGTTTGAAAATTCAAATCTCTTATATTAAAAAAAAAAAAAATAGTCTTTTTTAAGTTAACAATAATAATATTCTTTTTAAATTATAATCATTTTATTAAACTTTTAATAAAAGTTACTTAAATTAAATCCTTGCTATTAAATTTTAGGTCATATGAATATACTTAGCCGTACTTGGAAGGATTTATTAGATGAGAATCAATGGAGTAAAAACATTATAAACATTAGCAATGTGGATGGGAATCCAGAATTCACTATTAGCTACCGTGATGAAATTTTGCATTTAAAGCCAGAAATCATTATAGCTATCATTTTGGAGGACTTACTTAACCAAGCCAAGAGTTCTATTGGAGGTTGCATTTCAGGAGTGGTCATATCTATTCCATTACATTTTGATCAAGTGCAGAGGCAAGCCATTTTAGATTCTGCAGAGATATCAGGAATGCCCATATTACATCTTGTAAATGAAACCACAGCAGCAGCTATATCATATTATCAAGACAAACGAAAAACGGGGAAAGTGTTAGTGTATCATATGGGATCAGAAACTTTTGATTTTTCTCTGATAAACTTGGATGAAAACAGTGTTACTGTGTTAAATTCTTCAGGGGGTTATAGACTGTGTGGATCCTATATAAATGATGTAATATATGATTGGGTTTGTTCACAGTTAGATGATTGTGTTGATGATAAAAGAAAAGACATTATTTATGACTCTATAGAGTCGGCTAAACTAGATTTAATGTTTTTATCTGAAGTTTGCATCACAGATGAATCAAGCATTGATATTCAACTAAAAAGAAATGTTTTTAATTCACTCATATATTCAGCTGTTATTTCTAAGACAATTAATATTATACATAAATCATTTGAAGAATGGGGAATAAAAAAGTTTGATGTAAATGGTGTTATAATGACAGGGGGATGTTGTAAAATGGAGATTTTAAAGCAATCCATTGAAGATGAATTTCCTTCAGTTTCTATCGAAACAAATGATAATATTGTTTCAAGAGGTGCTGCTGTATTAGGTGCATTACTAATAAATCAACTACCAGATGCATTTAAAGTTAGTGAGGTAATAGAATCCACAATTCTATTAAATAACCAAGTTATACTACAGAGAGATCACATTGAAATTAATTTAGATACAATTAAAGATCCAGTGAAGAAAAAGTTAGATGTATACGTAGGAAAGGAGAGTTCTTATGTATCAGTTAATTATACTATAGATCATAATGGAATCTTAAAATTAGAAGGTGCCAAAGCACAGGAGCGAAGGGGAGAGGATGCTATTAATAAATTAAGGAACGAGAAGGAATATCTAACATCGCAGAATATCAGTGTGCAGGAGGTCAAGAAGGCTCTTAATAGATTACGTGATATGGTTACTTTGTATGAATCAATTGTGGACCAGATGATGCTACCCAAGAAATACAAAAATATTTATAAGAATGTGAAAAGGGAAGTGTTTCTTATGAAAGCTAGTTATTACCAAACTATAGAGAATATTAAAAGCAAAGAGGAATGTGTTAAGAAATATGTAGAATTTCTTAAGAATATTGTTAATTTGTAATTAAAGGTAAATATTGTTTTTATTAAAATGTTAATATTTGTTACATTATTTGATTCTTGAACACTGAATAAAACACTTACTATGTTTTATTCAGTGTTCATTATGAATTACCACATAGTAACGGTCGCAACCATCATTATGATATTTGATTCTTGTTTAACATAAATTGTAAGCTATAAAAAATATTTAATATGCTTATAGAGTTTTGTTTGTAAAAAAAGTAACTTTGTTAGTATCACACTTTTATTTTTACCTGTGATTGTAGTTTCATCTAATGTCTAGTCATTGTCAAACATTAACTCAATGTTTTATCAAAGGTATTTGTATTAATATATTTTTAGTAGCATACGATAATGTTAATTATGGTCTTGGTAACGATATGTATGCTATAGGTAGGTAATTGTAATTAAATAAAATATATATCTTGAATTACATTTGTTTTTGAAAACTAACTAGGTAGGTACTACTGAATTTTGTACAATGTAATTATGAAATTTCCTAGAGTAAGAATTTTTTAGGTTATACTTTTAAACTTAATTTCATTAGAGTATTTTTCTTGCAAGGACTGAATACATTTTGCATGCATTAGAATACAAAATAATGTATTTATTATTATTAATTATAATTATATTAATTTATTTATATTTATGTCAATTAAAGGATGTATGTGTAAATTATTTTACCTCTTTATAATTTTAGTCTTAATAGATTTATCTTTGTATATAGAATATGCAGAGATTAGGAATTTTGTTGCTTTTTGGTGTCAATTAAACTGACAAAAATAGATAGAAGGCAATATAGTAAATAAAATATGATTGCATGAAAAAAGAAAGAGCAACAATTGAGTAGTGAGAAAATCAAAGACAAATAAGAGTAATATATAAGAGACTGTTGGTGGAAGGTGTAAGGATATAAAGGGAACATAATTAGGTAAATACTATAATTTATACAATGTGTATAAAGGTTAAGGTTTCAAGTTTGTAGTAATTAAAAGTACATAGAATATTTAATTTCTTGTATTTTGTACTATTTTACATCATGGAATAATGCAACAAGTCCATTGCATGGAAAGAGGAAAATATCTGAGTACGGAATAAACCCAGTCCATAAATTCGTTATTATTATTAAGCATTTTATAAGCTATCATTAATACAAAATTATAATTATATAAACAAATCCTAATTATTACTCGTTTAATATTACGTAGGATAGTTTTCATTTTTTTTTTCATCGACCGGTGGGGAAATATTACAATTCATTAAGTTTTTGCTACATCACTTTGCGAAATTAATTAATCAACGTTATTTCTTGGAACGAGAAAAGATGTAAGTAATTTTCTTTTAATAATGATACCTTTTGTTTTCCTAAAGTCAACGTTCATTACCTAAACATAAAAATATTATTTAACAGTGTAAACGAATTACAAAATTGTTATTTATAATTTAACTTTAGAACATGTATATTTATTCTAAATCATATATGTAACAACCTTGTTCATAAAAATTCTAGATTCACATTGTAAAACATCCAAACACGTCCGTTTATCACTTACGAGTATTATTTTTTTCTTTTTTTTTTAGCACAATACATTGATATTACTGCACTAATGCGCTTGTTGGTAACAATATTCAACATAGGCCAATATTGTTTCAGTCTATTTTGTTGTGATAAGCATTTTTATGTTTGTTAAGGGTATTGTTTTGATGTTGATGGTACTTCCTCGTGAAAACTGGTTGACGCGCTTTCTTCGGATAGTGCTAACGGTACCTGAAAATAGAAACAACAATTAAAAATAAATTTGGATTAAAACACTATTCATTTTCCAGTACTATGTACTCATTAACAATAGCTTATAAAAATAATCAAGAATAAATTTCTATACTTAAATATTACTTTGAAATGTGTTAATTGGGTTGCATACAAGTAAGTTAAGTACTAAAATGTAAATTTTATTAAAGATTGATTTTACTTATTATAAAAATATCTCACCTTGTGCGTTTCAATTAACGGCATTAAGTAAGATTTTAAATACTTAGGTATTTATCTTATTAGTTAGTTTTATCTTAAATCTGAATCATACAAATATAATAATTCTAATTGATTGTAATATTTACCTGTTTTTCATCTTCTTCTAGAGTTGGAAGCAGATCATCCGTAGAGTGCGGGCTCGGTGTAGGAGCAATACGGCCGCTAGAATTAGCAGATGAGGTCAACCTGGCTATTCTTCTCTGCATCTCCCTCTCCTCCTTTTGTTCCCTTTCCTTTTCATATCTTCGCATACTATAACTACGGATTGAGTTTCCACTATGTACAGAGGCTATACTTGGTCTCCTCGAACCTACAACACATACACATGCGCAATGACACCGTGTGCCCTAAAGAAAACCTTCGCGTAATTTATATTCGTATTTTTGTATCTCATAGTATTAACACCAATCAGTTTATTCATTCAAATTACAACAATAACATACATTACCATAACCATGCCGACGGTAGGATTTGCATGCATCATACAACACTTAGTTATGCATCTTTCATGTGTACTGGTTTATTTTATGATTTGAGTTTTTTTTTTCACTTAAATATTGAAATTGTTTTTTTATGTGAGTGCAAATAGTGTGGATATCTACGAAATTACATAACCAATCACCGCTGCCATCTTGCGTCCTTGCCAATTAGTTGATGTGGGAGTTCTGGGATTTGCTGCTGACAAAGTATTATTAGCATTTTTAAAATGTAAATATCGATAATATTTGAACTTTAGGAAAAATATAAGGTTGAAGGTGATTAATAGCTCAAATTTTAAAATTATTAGTTATACTCTATAGAATCATTAAATTGTGTAGGATTTTGGTATTAAATATTTTTTATTCTTATAATGATTATTTATACCATGTTTTTAATCATTTAAATTGAGCGTTTGTAGTTCTATCCAGCTATTTATATCACTTAAAATGACTTCTTCTATTTAATTATATAGATTCAAGAAGATTAGATTAATAATCATGCAAATATTGAAATCGATAGATTGAGAAGATAGTGAAGAAACCAAAGACGGGAACAAATTGCTTACCTAATAAAGTTTAGATTATTACAGTTTTATTAAAACCATAAGTTGTGGTAAAGTTTTCCTTAGAAGCTGAGTGGAATTCTTGAGTTCACAACATATTCAAGAGAGCGCGCTGTTATCTGCGTCAAATTCCTCAGGTAAGCTTAGTATGGAAGGTTAGCAATCTTTTTCTATCAATGTAGATTCGCACATTTAAATTTATGGTAGTTTGTTTGATTTCCTCATTAAAAAAATTAAATTACTGTAATTTGGTTGAATTAAATAATATTTTTTACCAAAGATTAATACATTATATTTATTTCCATTTATCACCTTCTATAAAAAACCTTATATTTTTCTTCGTTCAATTTCTTTTTGTATATTTATGTGTTACTTGTTTGATTGTGTTGGTGTAAATGAGACATTGAAGCAGACATAACACAGCTGCTCTTCACATTTATTCGATTTTCGAACAAAGCTCATTAAAGCACCAAATCGTTTTAACTGCGGAAAGCTTTTTTTTAGAAAAGCTACGCCATACAGTAAGTTTGTTCATATGCTTTATGCCAATCGCTCAATTAATAAAATTTAGCTCAAAGTTTTAAATTAGTTCATAGCTATTTTACAGATGGCGCTATCCCTAAGGTGGTTAGCGATTTCTGTTTATCTACTTAAAAGTAATATTATAATTCCATCAGTATATTTATTTCAATTTATCATTTATTATATGAAATTTGTAACTATATTGGGAAAATCACTTTATGAACTAATTTAAGCACCATCCGCAATTCTTCAAATTTATATGTGAATTACTAATTTTAGTTACTTAGTAAGTAATTTTAAAATTGTGGAAACCTTGAATAAGCCAATGAAAATTCATTCAGGATCAATGAATCAACCTGAGCTTTATTAAGCTTTATAATTTTGTGACATGTATATACTCCAATATTGATTAATTTGTTCTCAATGAATGTTTTGTGGCTAATATCGAATTTGTTTTTCATACAATATCCAAGTTTGGTTCATTTGTATTAAAAACAGTTTCTATTGAATGAGATTAATTTTGTGTCGTGGCGATTCCGATGTTCCAATTATGAAGCTATTAATTTCGATCAAAATTTTGTACCCGATGAATGGTTTGAACAGACTTGAGGGGGGAGAGGAGACAACATTTAGTTTGAGAAATGCTGTAAAACAACACCACAGTCAAGTATCGAATAAAAAATAACAGCGAGATTTACATGGGGCAGGCATTGAGGAAAATCTGGTGGACATCTGAGTACCATTACGCGTACGGTCTGGAAGGATGGTGGCATGACAAGAGAGTAGCAAGATGGCGGCGGCACGGGCCGCACCTGCACGTGAAGCAGACACAGCGATTCCGCGACATCCTGGGGCGCTACTGGCCCGACGTGAAGACGCGAGTGTTCTCTGACTCGACGCTCGAGACACCAAGCGACGGTCGATGATAGGCACAGATCCTGTAACATCCCTCACGGCTAAAAAACTTCCATATAATGGCTGTGACGTGTCTAAAATGAATATATTTCTCCTTTAGTACTCACGCAATAGGTAGGTTTAAGATATAAGGGTTTAAAACTTAATCTAGGTCTAGTCTACTGTTATACTATAGATATTTGGTTTATACTCTTAAAATGATTTTGATCACGTTAATAATAACTTCAAAAAATATTTTCAAATAGTTTACCAGGTAAAAAATGATATAAACAAAGTCAATATACAAAATGTTTAATTTTGAAATTTTGTTGAAGAAGGTAACATTAGCAAATATGTTTTAGACGTTAAAGAACACTTTTAGATAAAGGGTATTCCTTCTCTAAGATTTTATAAAATAATATATTTCTCTCCGGACTTGTGTTTGTAGACATTTATAGTGTGATCCATATAACTAGCAATGATAATAATTTTTGCACTAGGATAAAATATAGCTTTTTGGGTTTGGAAGTACATACATATTTATTTTATATACTTAACTTAGTAACCCTACAAAAATTGCTTTGATAATTTTTTGGTACTTTTCGAGTGTGCTTTTGTATTTATCAATGAAACTATTAACTTACAATAGGTGAAAGAGTCAATAACAGCTTTTCAGTTGTATATGTCAACTCATTCCTTATAAAACGGACAAGCCAACAAACTTCCCTTAAAGTTTTTTGCATGTATAATTCCAAAATTTATTTTTATTGATGTTTTAAATGATGTTGGGCACCACCAACAATACTCACGAAATTTTAGTCCAGAATGGTCGATTATTTATAATGATCCAGCGTACTCTTAACATTTTCCAATAGCGTACTTAAGACCTTTTACAATAATCTAAGTATTGACCTTCCTCAAGCGAATTCCTGACCTTAATCAATGGCCTATGAATTAATCCTGACTGTTTCTTACGTTTTAATGATTAATATAGAATATTTCGAACCTTTTTTAATACTGACGTTTTGTAATGGTTTGAGTGGTGTATTAATTGTTTGATGCATCAACCAAGCGTACTTTTGGCTATTTTTAATATTCTAAATATAAATGATCTTTCTCAATAATTTGTGCTTTGACCTATTGTATTCCTGACCTTCCTCAATAGCGTATACATAATTTAAAAACTTAAAGCACAATTCAATTTAATTTTGCCACGTTCATTAGTTACCGATACTATTATTGATGTAAAAATAATATTTATTTTACGTATGCTGTTGAATGTTGTATGGTCGTTGAAGTACTGCTACCATTCGCCATTGGGATGAAATTAATAGTCCTCTAGATAAAAAACTAGATAAACTCAATCCTACACTCATTAATGCACCGGTGAATGATCACTTGATCTATAGTCAGTAATAATTACAGCTACTAAAATTGATTGCTGGCGACAGCTAGAATTTGATATTAAACGCCATATTTCTTCGCACAACAATTATTTCTGGGGGTAAACTGGCGTAATTGAAACAGCCATTAGCAGAGCACTTTTGGATACGTGCCAACAGTTTCCCAGGAATTTATCAGAGCGGTAATTACTTTCGAATTTGCTGGCAGTAATTCAAACCGCACGCTCGCTTTTCCTCTAAAAGCTCGAATGTCTTTTACAGGGTTCCCCTACATTATGTACACTCTAACGTGTTTATATAAACAGCCCCCGGAAAAAAATGTTTATACGCTGCTGGGAATTTGATATATTTATTTACTAATGATCGTTACTGAAAAAAAAACTCAGAACACAATAAATTAATAAATAAATCAATATTTAATTTACACCAATAAAGTAATTATTTACATCGATGATTAAAATTAATTACGAATGGAATATAATTGTGTATTTTTATTCAAGGTTGCTAAATAATTATTTGAGTCGATATTCGAAATTGTGTATTATAAAATTTTAAAATATCTAAGCGAGATTAAAAAAAGATTCTCTGTCAATAAAACACGGTTGACTATACGACTTCTAGAATACCTATGAATTTTAATATAACGGTGATACTTAAATTGTCATTTTTATTAAGAGTTATTTATCGTATCAATGCTGAAGGCACTAATTTTGAATATAAACTCAACATTTTCAATTTAAACAATTAAATAACCTCAATCCTGTCTAGTAGCCAAAGTTACATAACAACATAAATTAAAATTTACTGCTACATTAAAATATTAATATTAATATAGATTAACCAACTAAATATACACTTATTCATTAGACAAATCTTAAAATAATTAAAATGAAGCAACCAAATATACATCTATTTATGAGACGGCGATATATTCGTATAATTTTAAAACCTTCATTAATATTCGTTGATATTACCTTAAGTAAACTTCTTATTTATAGTAATTTAGTTTAAAGCCGTAAAATATGTTGTTCGGGTTAAGGTATGATGAAACACGACCCTTTTATAGCATCCATTTAAAAACCATTAGCGTTTAGCATCTTAAATGCCCGGGAAATTTTATGCATCGGATAACTTATGATTTTCTTATTCCGTTAGTGGAAGCTAGGTGATTTAATTCCAACGTGTGAGCATATTCTATCCGTTTGCCTAACGATATAATTAAATTCGCATCGTTAGGCTCCGACTGAAGATTGGATTTCGTTACGTTCAGCCTTGAAACGGCGCTGGAACTATGTTACCGGATACTTTTAAGATAATTTGTTTAGTTTCTGAATGCGAGTGGAAATTAAGTGGAGTCGGGTAAATACGGATGTATAATTATGTAGATTTTATTCCACGAAAATAAAAGTGTAAATTAAATATGGTGCAGTATTATGAAAAAGAAGTTTATTTTTATTATGAATTAAGATTACATGTATGAATTATGAATTCTTTTTTTCGAGAGTCAGCCTTCTTCAAATTACTTGAGATCTTTCTTATGGTCCTGGACTAGTCATAACAGCGAACACGAAGGAGTGATTTTAGTCGGTAGGAGTTTCCTATTACGATAATATCCATTTCCTCTCTCATCTTATAAAAATTGTTCTCTTTATTCGAGAAAGTTTTAAAACGGAATAAAACAGCTACTTAGTATTTTGGTTTAGTAGTACTCCAAAAAGAAACAGGTAATTAGGTCCGATGCTCGGAAGGGCAAATGGAAGGGGAGAAAGAAGGTAATTTTAAGTGAAATAGTTTTTCTTTGTAGAACGAGGTATTCAAAGATGGGCAAAGAATGTTTAAAATCACGTTGAAAGACAAACATAACTGATGAAAATTTAGAGAATAACCGCGAACCTATAAACACCTACAAACTTCTTAGTGTTATATTACTTATCGATTAACTATGATTTAAGTTGATTACAAAAGATGTGATTATAAGAAAAGCATGTATTAAACTTACTGAGAAAGATTTTATCCCTGAATAGAAGGCACAGCGTCAAGATGTTTGTGAAGAAATGATTTCATATTTGCTAATAATTTTATAGTTAACATAACTACTGGTGATATGGCTTAGGTGTATGGGTACGATCTTAAAACAAAGCAGTCGATAGTCTAGAGGCTTATAGTCTCATCTTCAAAGCCCAAAATTGTTTGCTTGAGCAAATCACGTATGAAAAGGTTAAACGAGTAATAAACAAATAGTATGTTTTTGTGAAGAAGTTTTTATTGGCCAAAATATTTGATGATAAGAAAAGTGTGTATCAAACTTACTGTGAAAAATCTCACAAGGCATATATTTTGGATGTTTGCGAAGAAAACATGCTTATTTTGAACCCTATTACCAGAATGTCATAGCTAAACTAAAATAGCTCTATCTGGCAATGAGAAATAGAAGATTTCACACGTGATTTTTCACAAGGCATAGATTTAGAATGTTTGTGAAAAAATGCTTTAATATTTGCTTATATTAGGCTAATTCCATAGTTAAAATAATTATTAGTGACTATTCCACTCCTATTGCATGTAGCCAATGAAAATGAGGCATGTGATATTTTTTAGCCAATCACGTCAATTTATAAGTGAATAAACACCAAGTTGCTATTTATTCACCTGAATAACCTGAAGTTAGCTATTTCCCGACAAATGAATTGAATTAGCCTTGATAAAAAAGCGAAAAACGTTGTTTCTACGTATGTCAGTTGCAAGTAGGTTATAAAATCAAAAGGTTAGGTAACACTTCATCATCCATAATAAATGCGACGGTGACAAGTTCTGCACCAAAAAATCAAACTTAAACGAGATCGTGTGTTTGGAAACGATTTGAAGAAATCTGCGCCGATAAAAACTACCAGTTGTTAGCAAAACTTTAATGGAAACTCTTGCCGCGATTATGATGTCTGGGCGTATAATATAAAGAAGGTAAATGCAAATGATTATAAGGGAGGTGTTATTTAATCAATGTCGAATTTTTCGACCAAAATACTGCAGGAGATATATCATAAAAATTTTAATATAAACATTGAACCATTCACCGATATTCGTTTCAAGTCGTGGAATAGTCTTTCCAAATACCATTCGTGATGACAACTAAATCGGAATAAATTTTGTTTTTAGCGCATTCAAGTTTGTTGCTTAATCGCGATTTTTATTCGAGCAACTGATAGAAAAAATCACTCGCCTGGCGGCTCGTGATTTTTTCGTGACAGTTGCTCTCATTAAAATCGCTAAGCAACAAACTTTCATGCAAAAACAAAATTTATTCGAGTAAATTGCCATCACTTATGGTATTACTTGTGATAAGACTTGGGTGTCTGAGTACAAACAAAGCAGTAGAGGGTGGAGTAGTCTGCAACTTGTGACTGTGTTCGCCTAAGATCAAATACCAATGCGCGTTTAAAGTTTTGGTCAAGTTAAATGTGGCAGCTACTCAAAAGTTCCAAGTTTACAGTGGCCTTTTTTTTGTTTTCTCGACCTAACCGATTTGAAATATTTCCAGTGGTCTAGACAACTTCGATAAGTTCCCTTAAATGTATTCCTTGCGATTTTTTTAGGGTGCCAATGAACAAATGAATAGTGATGTATTAATAGGTCATATTTCGAAACCCAAAAATTTGGTGTACAAAAATATTTTGGTTCTTGAGACTTTTTTTTTAAAGAGCTAAACTAACTACTAGTCATGATGAAAACAATATATGCCCAACGTTTTGGCCCAGATTAATGTGGCAACATTACACCGACGGCGGCATCCTAGCTGCTAAAGGAAAGCTTCATTGAAGTTAAATGTGACAATACTGTGATAATCACTCTATAACAGTAGTTTCTTGGCATAAACAATTTGACACAATATCAGTGGTCTAGAAAGCTTCGACAATTTCGCTTAAAAGCATATTATTTCATAGTGTGCCAATGAACAATAGAAAAAGAAGACAGTTGAAAGGTCATATTTCGAACACATTGTTCAAAAGTGATTAGGTATTTGAAACCTTATTAGTTATTATAAATACGTATTACTCTAGATGTTTTGGCCAAGTTCAATGTGGAAACACCAGACCTACATCACTAATCTAGTTCTCAGTGAATTTATTTCCTCGAATTAAGAAAAACTTAAGCCAAAAGAACCTTACTAATTATTAATTATAATGAAGATGATTCACCCGAAATTTTGGCAAAGTTTAATGTGGGAACATCACACTTATATTACTAACATAGCTTCCAGTAAATGTATTTCTTCGGATAAAGAAAATCCTAGACAATTTGACACATTTATTTTAATAACTTCAAGTGTAATATCTTTCAAGTTGCAATTTACAATAAAAAACGAAGGTCTTTCAATAAACCACGTATTTCATATTTCATATGAAGACCTTTAATTTAATGTACAAAACTGTTATCTGTTATGGTTAGAACCTCTTTTTTAGGAGCCTTAATAATTATTGGTTATAATTAAGGTAAAGCACTCCTGAAGTTTTAGCCATGTTCACCCAACCTACAGCACCGATCTGGCTCACAGTGGCCTTGTTACCTCGTATGAAGAAAGTCCTAAGCAATTTGACATATATCCAGTGGTCGAAGTATTTTCTTAAAAAATTCAGGTGCAATATCTTTCAGGGTACAATTTACAATGAAAAAATAATTCGAAGATCTTTAATTTAGTGTACTAAACTATTTTGGAATTTTTTCAAGAGCCTTAACAAATACTGCTTATTATATAGAGATAATGCTCTTATAAAGTTTTGACTAAGTTAAATATGGCAATATTATCGAAATCGATCTACAGCACCGACCTAGACCTCAGGGGCTTTGTTTCCTAGAATAAAGCAATACCTAAGCAATTTGACACATTTACCTTAATAGCTTAATATAACTTAGAGGTTATAATTTACAATGAAAAACAAAGGCATATAAAAAAGTTTCGTTACTTGAAACCTTTTTTAAGAACTTTACTAAATACTTATTATAATAAAGGCAAAGAACTAATAAAGTTTTGGACAATTTCAATGTGGCAACAAAACTGTTATGGTTCTTAAAACCTTTTTTCAAGAGAACTAACTACTGGTTGCAATAAAGGCAAAGCACTCCTAAAATTTAGCCAAGTTCAGCAATATTGTCGACGCCAACCTACAGCATCGACCTAGCTCTCAGTGACTTTATTACCTCGTATGAAGAAAGACCTAAGTAATTTGCCACATGTCCAGTGGTCTAAGCAGCTTTGAAGAGTGTTCTTAGAAGATTTAATAATTTAATTTAGTAGACTAAACAATTTTGGATTTTTTATCAAGAGCCTTAACAAATACTGCTTATTATATAAAGATAATGCACTTCTAAAGTTTTAGCCAAATAAAATATGGAAACATTGCCGAAACCGACCTACATCACCCATATAGATCTCAGAGGCTTTGTTTCCTAGAGTAAAGTAAGATCTAAGCAATTTGACACATTAACTTTAATAGCTTCACATAACTTTCACTTGTAATTTACAATGTAAACATAAAGGCGTATAAAAAAAGTTTCAGTTTGTGAAATCACTTTTTAAGGAACTACTGGTTATAATAAAGGCAAAGTACTCAAAAGTAACATTATCGAAGCCAACTTATTGTCTCAACTTGGCTACTAGTGGCCCTGTTTCCTCAATTAAAGCAATTGGCACAAAATGCAAAGTTTTAGCCAAGTTCAATGTGACAACATTGTTAAAGTCAATCTATAGCTTTAACCTAGCTTCCAGTTTAAATAGTGATATAAGTAATTTGAAACATTTTCCTGAATAGCTTCACGTACAATATCTTTCAGAAGTGATTTTATTTCGTCGAATAAAAAGAGATCTAAGCAATTTTTTGACATAGACAAGGGTGTATTAAAAGGCCGTATCTCAAAGCCTTTCAATATCAATGCTTTTGTTTTTAAAACCATTTTTGAAAGAATCTTATTGCCTAATATAATAAATGGAGAAAAAAATATGGATGCTACTGGCATTAGTTTTTTATCACAAGTAAAATAACAAGACCTCCCGTTTTTATCGGAAAATCATATGCACGAAAAATGTGTTGCTTAGCAATATCCCGAATCCTGTTGACAATGTTAA
Source organism: Ontholestes murinus (assembly GCA_963969525.1). Taxonomy (NCBI): domain Eukaryota; kingdom Metazoa; phylum Arthropoda; class Insecta; order Coleoptera; family Staphylinidae; genus Ontholestes; species Ontholestes murinus. The sequence continues at coordinate 50,287,480 of OZ018396.1, forward strand.
AAACCCGAGTGCGAAGCACGAGGGTTTTTATTGTCAACAGGATGAGGGATTTTGCTTAAAAGAAACACATTTTGAGTGCATGCCATTTTCCGATTAAAAACGAGAGGTCGAGTTATTTTTGGTAAGACAAATTCCAGAATAATAGATTGTTATATGAGATTTATTTAATGTTACTAAAAAAATACAATTGAATATTGAATCGTTAATGTTACTAATACAAAAAAATAACATACCGAATTATTCCGAGTATTAGTTGGTATATTGCTTTTAATAATTGCTTCAATTTTCTTTGATTTTAAACTGCCGAAACGTTTCATTATTCGAAAGAAATGAATGCACGTCGGATATTCGATTGTACTGTCACTTTTGACAAATACGAATCAACAACAAATTACCCTACCGGGATTTTATCACCTTACTGGGATTTTATCGTTTTTTTTATCACTTCTTCCTTTTTGTTTTATCGAGATAAACAAAGCTGCTGTAATTTGAAGTGCCACCATATTGCTTCTAACCTTTAATTTGACACATGAGGGAATTTGTCACTATAAAAGACAAACTAAAGCCTTTTTGGAGATTTTCCATCATTAAAGTATATATATGCAACTTCATTGAAAACTGTTAACTGTTATGTTTGAAAACATACTTTTTTAGGATAGGTTAACACTGCTCTTCTCAAGCTATAGCTTAAGAACAATAACTCGAGTCATAATTTGTTAATATAAGTTAAGGTAATTGATAGTTTGCTGGGTGCTATGGTTTCTAATACTCTTCCCTATGCCATAGATTATAAGATAGATTTTTAATAAAATGTATTAGTTCTTTAGGTGATTGTTGAAAATTTAATAATAATTTAAAAATAAGTGATAGACCTAATATAATAAGACTTGGGAAAAGTAACTGATTAGCAGCACATACATCAAAAGAAAGCACATACGCAGGAAACCTTCTCTGTTTCTTTTAAGAATAAACAAAAGTAAGATTTCGCCATTCGAGAATGTTAAATTCCTTCTAGCAGTATGGATAGATGTGTTTAAATAAGGGGCAAGGTAAAATACTTGTAGATAAAAAATAACGATGATGGTGAATATATAGGTCCAGGTAATGAAGATATACAACCTCTGACAATACAGTTTAGGGAATAGTCTTGTAACATTAACGTAGATGAAATATTAACAAAAGTTACCTTATTGTTTTTACTTTCGACCCCAGTATACACAACAAGCTTCATGTATTTTTGTTCACGAAAATGCTTGCCCTCACACAGCCAATATTCTCAACAGTTCCTCGCAAAACGGGGGGTGGTGCAAATTGAACATACTTGCCAGATCTTAATCCTCCAGATTTCTTCCTATTCCCATGACTAAAACTTTCTTTGAAAGGAAAGAGATTTAATGATATTTCTGACATCCAACGAAGCGTGACGATGCTTTTGAGCTCCATCCCAAAAGAAGCTTTCTTAAAAAGTTCCAGAACATGTATAGCAGATCTCAGTGGTGCATAGTTATGGAAGATGGCTATTTCGATTAAGTTTCGTTAATATTTCATCTACGTTAATGTTACAGGGCTATTGACCGAATTTTATTGTCAAAGGTTGACTTATAAGCCTTTTTCTACTTATATCTTTTTATTTTAATAATACAATTTTGACAGATGTATTTGATTCTTAGTTTCTGTTTGATGTAGAGGATTGTACTGATTATACTGTATGTATGGAAGAACGAAAGTATATCTTCTATTTCTATGGAAATAAGATGTAGATCTTTGGAAAATGTATGCCCTTTACTCTTATTTTATGGAAAGATAATTAATAGTACAATAAGTTAGAAAAATATTAGAATTATTTGTTTAGATCTGTTTTCAAATTTATAAAATAATAAAATTTCTAGATGAAGATTTTATTGAGAGGTCCTATCAGTTAAAACCCTAGCTTAAATAAAAGGAGGAGCATTGACTTCCAGATTTTCTTCCAACGATACTTCATTATTTCGGAAATACTTTTTAGCATTTCTGCTTCTAAAATTCTGTTTATTGTAAAGATTTCTCTAGCTTCAAAGAAGAGGATTGTACCCATTGTATTGTAGGCATAGGAAACGAAAGTAATTTACTGTTCTTCTATAGACTATTCCTTTTCTTTCCACGGAAGAAGTATCTACGTTTTCCTATACTATCCATCTTGTTTTTACAGAAGAATATTAGTTTTTTCCAAATTACAAGAACATAAGGTTCCTAGCTCAAGATTTTGTTTAGAGGTCTTATCAGTTAAACAAAGTTTTAAGAATTAAATACACATTCTTTGGGCACATTGATGCCGAATTAATAATCAAAAATGAATTCATAAACAATCAAGGGATATCACTTATCTGTGTAAGGATGTAGATCGCCTAGAAGATAATTAAAAAGCAGTCAACTTTGCCTATGATTTATGTATCAAAACTCCTATATGTATTTTTTTTATGTTTAAATATTTATATAAAAAACATACAAGATTCAGAAATCAATTCAATTTCAATGTGTTAACTAACGAAGCTTATAAAGACTAAAGACTAAAGACCATACAATTTGGTAAATATTTTTTTTTGTAATGATCGGTTCTTTTGAAGAGTATGTGCTTCTTAAAGGGAGAGCAAGTTCAGTTTTGAATACTAGAATTGACGTTTACGAAAACGTAGACACTTAATTAATATTGATGGTTTAATGAATTTAGAAGAAATATTAATTAGATTCATTTCGTTCTGCTAAGGGCTGTTGATGTAAGAACATCACAAGATCAGAGATTTTATTCAGATGATTAACAAACCTCATATAGATTTTAATTCGTTTTAAATTTAAGAAACGCTTTTAATAGCGCATCTAGCTTTGAGGATTAGGATGGATGCATCCACTCCTATGAGATTATAAAATACAATAAGGCATTTTTCTTCTGACCTTAAAATATAAGAGATCATTTTTTTATCGTCACTCTAATATATATCTAATATATAATACCTAATTTCCATGTAAAAGATTTCAAAACTGTACAAATTACTGCAATCATAGGCAATTTAATTGAAATGTTAAACCCATATTGGTGTTTGCATAAGCAATAAAATAGGAGATTTAGGTGAAAGTAAACTAGGTTAAAAAGTCAATTAGAAAAATTGTATATTCGTTTTTAAGTATCAATATTGCAACAACAAGACAACAAGCCTTGCACAATTTATTTCTTCTTCGAACTGAAACAAGCCTGGATGGTGGATAGAACAATAAAGAAGAAAAAATAATTTCATATGTGAGAACACCATAAGGTCAGAGATTTTGATCAAATGCCCTTCAACTTAAATCTCCTATAGTTTGTAAAGTTTCTGTTGCTTCTAAATTTAAGAAACGGTTTTATAAGTACATCTAGCTTTGATGAATAAAATGGATGCATCTACTGCTTGTTTGGTCTTCCTTTGTTCTATTTATTATACTCCTTGCTGCGAATATATTTATTATTAGTTTTTGTATCAATTTGTCAATAAAGATGTTTGCGTAATGTATGAAAAGCAAAGTTATTAATATGTGTCACCGTGTTTTCTAAGAATTTGTTTGGCCAAGTTATTAACACATCGATCCAATGTATAGATTTTTAAAATTCCGTTAAAACAAACCAAGAATGATTAGAAATACGGTTAAAATAAAGTAAGAAGTTTAAGAAATACGAGAGGGAAATTTTGTTCTTCAAACTAAAACAAGAGATAATTCTAGGTACCTGAAAGAGTAATTTTTGGAAATTTAATTAAATCAAAGATGTTTGCTTATATATATAAAATGCAAAGTTATTAATATGTGTCACCATGTTTTCTAAGAATTTGTATGGATAAGTTATCAACACATCAATACAATGTATAGATTTATTAAAATTTCGTTAAAACAAACCAATAATTATGTGAAATTCCGTGAGAATAGAGTAAGAAATTTTAGAAATTATGGTAATCAAACTAACACAATCAATACTAAATAATTCTAGGAAACTGAAGAAGAAATTTTTGGAAATTCTATTAAATTGATTAAAAATAGCTACAATAAAATTGTATAATATTGTGATGACAATATATATTTTATTAGAATAATAAATATTTTTTTAAGGTTGGTCAGTCATGGATTATTTAAAAGATTAGCTTGTTGAGGTAGGTCAGTATTACGTTACATCAAATATTAAAATATTGCGATATTAGATGAGATTTTTTGGTTTAGCTAATTGGAAAAAGTTATCGGCAAACCATCTTAATGTAATATTTATTGAGATAGGTCAGTATAAAATTGTAAAATTGTTTATACATTTAAACATGGCTTTGCTTCGTTTATGTTAACTTTACTATTCAGTCGTGTCTATAACGACACTGTTAAATATTTGCTTTTGACACATCCAAAGTAGTAAAGAAACTAAAGAAACACAATTTGTGATTGTGATGTTATTTTAAAATCGATTTGCTATATATGTAATTTTCAAGAAAGAAGACCAAAGATATATAAATAAATAAAGATGCTTTCATGCACATCTGAGATTGTCAAAGGATATAGCTTGACAATAAATCCAGTTATCTTATTTATATTAGATCAGTTATTCGATTTTATAACAAAGTAGGTAGAGGTATTATAATACATAATTCTCTTACCCCTAGATGCAAGAGCAGCCTGAAGATAATTCTAAAGAAGGCGGATGATATTATAGAGACGCCAGTGAGAGAAAGTGAGAGAGAGAGCTGCAATGGACGTATTAAAAGCGTAATTCTTAGCAAGGAAAACCCTAGATGCAAGGGCAACCTGAAGCTAATTCTGAAGAAGGCGGATGAAATTATAGAGACGCGAGTGTGTGTGTGTGTGTGAGAGATAGAGCTGCAACGGTAATAGTCGACTAGAATAATCAACTCTACAGAAGATAAAGAGGATTCTACGGTACTAACCCTCGGCTTAGAGATGCATAGTCCTGAAATATAAAATCCTACAATAGAGATAGGTGAGCATTTAAAGGGTACAAACTTAGGAGAAGAGATATCCTGCAGCATTCAGCGAGTTACGTAACAAACATAACTCCTTAAATAGACGTAACACTTAAAAACTTGCAACATACATTTAATCATTTGAATTATTCTATTCTATCAGAAATATGTTTAGCGGCTTTCTTATGAGAGAGAAGTGAATTAGGATGAGATCCATCGTTGGATAGATGGAAATCATCGGTTCTCATACTTAAATACTTTCAACAACATTCATTCAACAACCTGAATTATTCTATCTATCAGAAGTCACCATTGAACAAAATGATTTTCTTATGAGAAAAAAAATGAATTAGGATGAGATTCATTGTTGGATGGATGGATTTCATCAATTCTCATTAGGTTGGAATTCATAACAGTCTTCACTTTTGTACATAGCCCTTCTAGAGATACAAGATCCTACCAGAGGGTATTACTACAAGTATACAGAGTCAAAATTACTTTGTGAAAGATTTCAATGCACACTTTTCTTAATGGTGTCGATTTGTTCTCATCAGAAAGGGCTAGCACTCCAAAAGGGTAAGATGTTTGCATTATTGAATCAACTGAAGAGCAATTTAGATTCTTATTTTTTTAAGACCTTAGGAAACAGTCAAGGATGCAATTAAGGATTACTTTGACTTGTGAATAATTTAATAAAATTTGTCAAGAGATTGTTAAGTTTTCAAGAAAAATTAGTAATCCTTGATTTGTATCAAAATTCTTCACCGATTTATAAGTTTTACTGTATTATTTTATTTGTGCATCAATAACGGCAACAATGGAAATACAAAGGAAACGAATATAATTTAATGTAAACGTTTCTTTTAACTATAGTTTTTCTTAAAATATCCGTGTTGTATTTTAGTACTTTTTAGTGAAATAAGCCAAGACAGTCGGTATAAAATTAATTGCACAGATGTAGGCGAGACCGAGATAATCATCATTAAGACTCATTAGACCTCCACTTCAACGAATCCCGCACATCTGCTCTCGACGAAAGTTAACAATAAGAACAAGTTAAAGAAAGTGTACAGATTTGCGAAATTGGCGGGGGTGGCAGCTTACGAGTACTAATAAGGATGAAACTCTTACCCGCTACCCCAAACGATAAAGGAAAATTAACGTAAAGTAAAGAAAAGACAATTTTAGTTACAAAAATGTTGTTATTTAAAATAATTAAAACCTACTTAAAACTTAATATTTAAACTTTAAACTTTAAACATTGGGAATATTATTCGGTTAAAGCATGGTCGTTGTATTTCAATGAAACGTTGTGTCCGAGGATTGTAATCCTGTATGAAATATATTCGCTCCGGAGCTTTCATTTTGCATGGGAAAGCCGAGGCTATTGTAGTATTAACAATTCGGACAAAGAATGCTTTACCATTTAAATCGTATATAGTGTATGTTTTCAATTTCATAAACGAATGTATTCAGTATCTAAATTACAAAAATCTCATTGTATTATAAAACTACAGCTTTGAGTGAACAGAAAATTTTAATTTAACCATTGAAAATGAAACGTACATTTCACTCAATTCTAAAACCATTAGTCATTAATATTTTGTACATTAATACGTTTCGGCTATTATTAAGATATTACATTAAATATAGTAATCAGAATCAATTAGTGTATAAAATAGTAAATCTTTAAATTTAATACCATAAAATTATCAAAGCACCCATTTAAAATTTATAAAATAATTTACCTAGGGCTGAAAGACCGCAGGTCTATAGCCCAGATGGACTAACACCATTTATTTGTTTTTCATATTTATTGTTATTGTTATTATGTATAATATTTTGTCCAAATAAAGATTATTATTATTAATTTACCTGTATTCATTTTTGAGAGATAAATATTGTTATTGAAGGTCTTACAATAATACGACATAACACTTTTTATGCTGCATCTCTTCTTCTTCATTAGCCATCGGTCGATGGTCTTTCAGCCTGTTAATTTTATTTATTTGTTTTTTTTTTAAATTTAATTAACGTATTTCATCTTTTACTTCTTTAGCTCAATAATAATTATTAAATTTTCATTATAACAAAATGTCCTGTAAGAAAATTTAAATGTAGAGAAGTAAGCCGCCTATAAATAAAATCATTTCCTCTATTAAAACGCGGAAGCCGTTAGTTCCTGCATGTAATGCTGGAGCGAGAAAGAGAGAGAGAAAGAAGTGACAGCTTCGACCCAATTAGGTTTAAATAGCAACATAAAGCACAGGAAGCCGTTTTTTTGGGACGGGGAGAAATTACCCTGCCTTATATATATAAAACTTCCATAAATTATTTGAATTAAGGTATACTTCAAAACTTAAAATAAAGTTTCTTCCATCTCTTCGTATACAAGTAAAGCAACATTTATCACGGCGAATATTCATAAGCACACTTAAGCCGTTAGAATCTTTAAATACCGACTTTATATTTTATCTTTATTTATAAATTCTTTCGGCTGCACAATATTGATTCTTTCGGAACAGTCTTTTAAGTACAAATATTCAATTCGTAATTATTGAATTTAATCTACTTAATTTATATTGGCAGTTATGTTTGTATTGTTTATAATTACGTGTTTCGCTTATTTTAATATTCAATAAAAATCATTGTTAAAATCCTCGAAATCGATCACCCTCCGGATATATCCGACATGTCGGTAAAATCACGATCTAATTTTTGGATAGCAACGCCTCTTGTGACTGATGTGTGAATCTTTTGTCGAAACAAATGAACGACACACCATTCAAATTATATTTGTTCTACCTGCAATTTCTTTCACTAGTGTATTGCATGCTGTAAAGGGATAGAAAATGGTAAGTACTAACTTTAGGATAAAGAATTTCAGCGAAGTTTTGTATTGGGATGTTTTTTACCTCGTTGCTTTTAATATTTGTCGCCTGTCATCTTTCAAGTATCATTTGTTATATCTGAATTACCTTTCTTCAATTTATTTCTGCCATATCAAGTATCAACTGTCATCTTTTAATTGCTTTATGTCATTTTCGTCTCTTATGTATTTTCTTCTGTCTTTTATCAAGTATACATTTTCAATTATTATTTGTTAAAAAAGTCAATTGCTTTTCGTGCTTTGTCAACAAACTTTTTTACTACCATGTAAAATTTGTCAATTTGCTTTTTTAAATTTGTTTACCCTTTGTCTTTTGTGTATTTGTATATGATATCCTAAATTAATTGTTGATTTTCTTCTGTCCTGTATTTTATGTCTTATGTTTTCTGTCAAGTCTCAACTGCCATTTCTTTATAGCTTTCTGTCAATTTTTGTCTACCTCCTACTATGTTGAATATTTTCTGTTCATTGTCAATTGGTATTCCTCAATTACATCTTTTTTCTGCATGGTCTTCTGCCAATTGTGAAACTAGATAAGTCAATATTCATCTATTATTTGTTTTATATCTGTTGTCAAGTGTCAACTGTAATTACTCAATTACTTTCAGTCTATTTTCTACTGCTCCTTTTTTTCTTCTGCCAAATTAAGACAATATTCTTCTATCGTTTGTTTATTTGTCTTCTGTCAAGTGTCAACTGTAATTTCTCAATTACTTTCAGTATATTTTCTACTGATGTTTTTTCTGGATTCTGTCTTCTGTCAAATGCCAAATTGAATTAAGTCAATATTCTTTTATCGTTTGTTTTATATCTTCTGTCTTCTGTTAAGTGTCAACTGTAATTTCTCAATTACTTTCAGTCTTTTTTCTACTGCTGCTTTTTTTCTGTATTCTGTCTTTTGCCAAATGTCAAACTGAATTAAGTCAATATTTTTCTGTCGTTTGTTTTATATCCTCTGTCTTTTGTCAAGTGTCAACTTTAATTTCTCAATTACTTACAGTCTACTTTCTATTGCTGCTTTTTTTCTGTATTCTGTCTTTAGCCAAATGTCAAACTGAATTAAGTCAATATTCTTCTATTGTTTGTTTCATATCTTCTGTCAAGTGTCTATTGTAATTTCCCAATTACTTGCAGTCTATTTTCTAGAAATGTCAAGATGACATAAATCACATATTTGTGTAAAATCCTTTTGAGGATATAATATGCCGCATTTGGCCAAAACAAAGTGAAAATATTCTGATATGAGCTTCAAGAAGGAAGTCTCTCATGGAAGAAAGAGTTGGTACGAGTGGAAGAACGCTATATTGTGAGCTCTGCCCTTTCCATATGTGATTGAAATTTTTGTTGATATTAATGGATTTTATAAACAATTTTGGAATATTATGTAAGCCTATTGGAATAAATAAATAAATAATACTAAATAATACTAAATAATACTACTGCTGTTTTTTTCTGTATTCTGTCTTTTGCCAAATGTCTAACTGAATTAAGTCAATATTCTTCTATCGTTTTTTTAATATCTTCCGTCTTCTGTCAAACTGTAATTTTTCAATTACTTTCAGTCTATTTTCTACTGCTGTTTTTTTCTCTATTCTGTCTTCTGTTAAATATCAAACTGAATTAAGTCAGTATTCTTCTATCGTTTGTTTTATGTCTTCTGTTAACTATAATTTCTTAATTACTTTCAGTCTATTTTCTACTGCTGTTTTTTGGTATTCTGCCAAATGTCAAACTGAATCAAGTCAATATTTTCCTGTCGTTAGTTTTATATCTTCTGTCTTTTGTCAAGTGTCAACTTTAATTTCTCAATTACTTACAGTCTACTTTCTATTGCTGCTATTTTCTGTATTCTATGTTCTGTCAAATTTCAAACTGAATTAAGTCAATATTCTTCTATCGTTTCTAGTAGATACCTAATGGCAAAGTGCTTATCGCGAGGTCAAATCTCAAAACTTTCTGTTTCATGTGGTTCAGGGAAAAACACCTTCCATTAAACTACCAACATTTTATTAGTGGAGTTTGAATGAGGAAGTATTATAGTTGCTCGAAGAAGTTACAAATGAATATAGCCTCAGGAGAAGCTTTCATGTACGTAGCAAACATTATTGAGGGCTGGAGTTGCTGAGTTGATTTCACTTTAAATTTATGACCAAAAGCAAGTCAAGAAAGTTAACCCTGGGGAACTTGACGACTTAAACAGGACTAACACTTAAAAGTTAGCTTGAAGGCAATGATTACATCAATAATGAACAGACTTAAAAGTCGCTCTATAGTTTGAAGGGAGCGTCCTCTTTTTGGAACTACAAATGTTAGCCAGTTTATCTTAGAAGATCCAATATACCAATAGGAAAGTGTAATAGTCGCTTGTAAAGACAAATGAGGTACAAATGGTCACGGCTTTAGAAGAATAGATATTCTGAAGGCCTTAACTTCAATGTACGAGGTAAAGATTATTGAGAGATTACGGTCCAAATTTACTTTAAAGTCATTGCCAGAAGCGAGTAAAAAAAATTAAAAGTAAACCCTGAGGAGTTTATTGCTTTAAATAGGATCAACATGTAGTAATTTGTGAAGAGAACAGCCCGAAGGCCATCGTTTCTAAATTAGGTTTTTCTATCAAAAGAGTTCGGACTAGAGAGAACCTACATGCTGCTGTCAGGTCTATTTACTTGTTACTAAGTATTGATCTTATTGAAAGCTGTAAATTCTTCAGAAAAGATTTTTTTATGAAAAAAGAAAAAAAAAAACTACAAATGCAATATTTTCTCTTTCCACCAGATTTATGCCCATAAAAAACTTGCTAGCTAAAGTAGTCTATTGATCAATTTATGATAAACATAATTCCACCAGAGTATTATCATAGGTGATATTCTCAAAAAGTCCAGTTTATTCTTTTATAGGCTCTCGGAATGATTTACGGCAACAGAAGAAATACCCTAAAGAATGTACGTAGTAAAAATTATTGAGGGTTAAAGTCGCAAAACTACTCTAAATCCAACACTCGTCAACGGACACAATAAACACCTACAACAAACTACTTTCACACGTAAAATCATTAAAATTTATTCCATTTAAACTTAAAGTAAACCATAAATTAATAATCGACGAAAAACTTTAATAGAACTTCAAAATAAATAAACAATTAACTTTGTTGGTTTGATATTGTTTGATAATGACAAGCTGAAGTTGTCGAAACTATAGTTACAAGTGTAAATAAAAAGTGATACCAACAAAGTTAATTGTTTATTTATTTTGAATTTATCAAAATGTATCACGAAGTGAAAGCCACCACAATTACTTATTTAATAGAACTGTCCAAACCATAAGAAGCTACAAGTTTTCTTCAATACCGTTAGGCCGAGATAAGGTCCAACCCAGAAATTACGAAGCGAGGAAGGAAGGATCACACACAGGAGAATTACAAGAAACAAACAACAACAAATATTGGATTGATCAGGTTGATACTTGGTTAGCCTCATGAAGCTTACTGATTAGAATAAAAAGTTTAAACAATTGATCAAGTGTAAAAACGTATAAATGGAAATATATTTGCTTACGGAAGAAGTAACGTAAACTCGACAAAAATTGATGATTAACTTGTAATGTACTTAACGTATTTATGGATAATCTGAGAAATTAATTCCAGATCATGGTCCTTAAGTCAAGACTTTTTTAGGAATTGTATCCTGAAAAATTGATGAAAACAACAATTTTTTCCTTGATGATGAACTTCTCATGTTCTTGAAAGTACCATTGCTTTGCATATTTATGAATAATGTGAGTCAGATCAAGGTCTGTAATTCTTGATTTTTTTCGTGATTGAGATCCTGGAAGAAATTTTGATAAACAACAATCACCATATATTTATTCGTCAAGTGAATTTGTAAAACGTTCAACAAATTTTGTCTGTAAGGTATAGCCGTCATCAATATCTAGATTATCGCATCATATTAAACATATCAAATTTACCTAAGAACAGCACTTAGATATTTTAGTGTATCTCTATGCGATGATCTCATCAATGTTTCCTGCCATCATCATCAGACCTAGCATAACCTTTATAATATACTTTTTACACTCATGGGAACGCTAAAAGCGCATATTAAAGTACTCGAAACGTACTTATAACCCGAGTATTAAATATAAAAGTAAAGCAATTCGAGACCACAGTCAATAAACCTAGACTTTTCTTTCGGGATGGAGATCCTGGAAGAAATTGTTGAAGACAATGTTCGTTACAAATAGGGTTTGTAGGTAGATAGAGCATATTATTGTACTTGAAAGGTAATGATAACCTGAGTATTGAATATCAAAAGCATATGGAGATGTCTTAACACTCTCTGGGCTGAACTTTTGTTTTGAATCCATAATAATTGCTTGTAGATTTCTAGAATTTTTCAAAACGTTTTTCAGGAATATTCTTAGACTTCTAGAATTTTCCTCAGTTTTTTTGTAGGTTTGTAAAGCTTTTCTTCATTCCATTTTTCAAGAATTTTCTTATTGGCCTCTAGAATTTTTTCCAATAATTGTTTGTAGACTTTTGTATAACATTTTTGACGGATTTTTCTAAAAGGTTCTTGAATTTTGTGGATAACTAGATTTTTTTTTAGATAGTGTCAATCAGTTTTTCAGGATTTTTCCTAGAGAGTTCTAGAATTTTTTTCAGTTTTCTTTATATATTTCTAAAAGTTTCTAGTAACTTTCATTTTATTTTTTAAGAATTTCCTTATTTGTCTCTAGAATTTTCCTTGATTTGTTTTGTAGATTTTTAGACCCTTTTGGTAACTTTTTTTGCATTTTATGAGGTCAAGAATTTTTCTATTTTTTTTTTGTAGATTTTTAGAATTTTTTAAAAAGTTTAATTCCGTTTTTAGGAATTTTCTTAGAGACTTCTAGAATTTTCTTCAGTTTTTTTTGTAGGTTTATAGAGCTTTTTTAATTCCATTTTTCAAGAATTTCTTATCAGCCTTTAGAAATTTAATCAATATTTTTGTAAATTTCTAGAACTTCTCAGCAACTTTCATTGTATTTTTGAAGAAATTTTCCTAAGCGTTCTTCAATTTTATTTTGTAGATTTTTAGAAAGTTTAATTCAATATCTCAGAAAATTTCTTAGAGTTCTAAAATTTTCTTCAGTTTCTTTTTGTAAAACTTTCGAGTTTCTTTCATTCCATTTTTTTTTTAAATTTCCTTATGTGCCTCTACAATTTTTCTCAATTTTTTTTCTAGTTTTTAGAAATTTTTAGTAACTTTTATTAAATTTCACCAGTTCAGGAATTTTCCTGTTTTTTTGTAGATTTAGTTTCCATAAAGTTTAATTCAGTTTTTCAGGAATTTTCTTCAGTTATTTTTGATGGTTTGTAAAACTTTTTTTTAATTCCATTTTTTAAGAATTTTCTTATGGGCCTCTAGAATTTTCCTCAATATTGTTTTGTAGATTGCAAGAACTTCTCAGCAACTTTCATCATATTTTTGAAGAACTTTTCTAAAGGGTTCTTGAATTTTGAAGATTTCTAGAATTTTTTATGAAGTTTCTTCAGTTTATCAAGAATTTTTCTAGAGTGTTTAAAAATTTCTTCAGTTTGTTTTTTAATAGATTTCTAGAACTTTCGTGTAACTTTCATTCCATTTTTTAAGAATTTTCTTATGAGCTTCTACAATTTTCTTCATTTTTTTTTGTAGATTTCTAGAAACTCTTAGAAACCTTAATCACAGTTTTGAAGAATTTATCTAGGCTATTCTTGATTTTAAATAAGTAATTGTGATACATTTTGATAAATTTAAAATAAATAAACAATTAACTTTGTTGGTATCACTTTTTATATAAAATAATAATAATTAATAAAAAGTGATACCAACAAAGTTAATTGTTTATTTATTATGAATTTATTCTTGATTTTTCTAAATGTATTTTCTGTAGATTTCTAGAACTTTCCAGTATCTTGCATTCCATCCTTCAAGAATTTTCTTAGAGTTATAAAACTTTCTTTAGATTTTTTTTGTAGATTTCTATAATTTTTCATTACATTTTTGAAGAATTTTTCTAGAGAGTTCTTGAATTTTTTTAATAATCTTTGTAGATTCCTAGAACTTTCGGATTGCTTTCGTTCCACCTTTCAAGAATTTTCCGCAACTTTTTTTGTAGTATTTGAGAAATTTGCAGTAACTTTTATAACATTTTCAGGAATTTTCTTAAAGTTCTAAAATTGTCTTCATTTTTTTGTGGTTTCTAGTATCTTTTATTCCATCTTTCAATAATTTTCTTAAAGAATATTTTTCTCAACTTGTTTGGTAGATTTATAGAAACTTTTCAGTATATTTAGAACGACTTTCAATAATTTAATATATTTTTTCGAGAATTCTTTAGAGGGTTCAAGAATGTTTTTTGTTGTAGATTTCTTTAACATTCCAGAATTTTTATTCAATTTTTCAAGGATTACAGAAATTTCCTCAATTTATTTTGTAGGTTTTGAGAACTTTTAATTAAATTTTATGATAATTTTCTTAGAGGGTTGTAAAATATTTCTTTTTTTTTGTAGAATTTTAGAACATTTCACTTTTATTCCAATTTTCGTAAATTTTTTCATTCTTTCTATGCAAATTTTCTTAAACGGTTGTAGTATTTTCCTTATATTTTTGTAGATTTTTAGAACTTTCCACCAACTTTCAGTCCATTTTTCGAGAATTTTCTAAAGAGTTCTAAAATATCGCTCAATTAATCTTATAGATTTCTAGTACTTCCCATAAACACTTATTCCAGTTTTCGAGATTTTTATAGAGGGTTCTAGAATTTTCTTAATTTTTTATTTCATTAACTGAAACAGCAATGGGTTTTGCTGTAACCACCTTAAAGAGTAATTTGACTTGTGAATAAGTTGATAGTTTATCAGAAAATAAAGCAAATAGCCATACAATGTTATCACATCATATCAAGAAGAGAAGAAACTCTGGTAGATATCTTGGCCAAGTCAACACTATATGATCATTAAACTTGCAAGTTTATTAATTAATTCTTCACGTAACTCAAGAACGAATTTTAATTACTGTATGATCATTTCAATAGTTTTGTTTTTGCTTTGGGAAAGGATTTTAGCTGTAAATATAAATAATATTTTTTTATTACATCAAAAATCATATTTTTAATAGTTTCTTCTTTTCATAAGTACTTGTGGTTATAGTCGAAACCTTGGTTGACATTTTTACTAAGCTGAACCTATGTTTTCAATTTAGGCATCCACTTAATTGAATGAAATATTAGTTAAATGTAAATTTTTGCTTTTCGATGCTTATGTCATCTACTTCAAGATTATGATCAACTTTGCATGGTCTGTCTTTTTTTGTTTTTGATTTGTTTGCATAGGAGTTAGTCGAATAGGTTTTTATGTACTCTGTAATTTAATATAAACGATTGACTAACTAATTATTTCTATTTACAATTATTTTATGGTCTTATATAAATAATTTGATATAATAGCATTGTTTTAAATTCCAATATATACAAACAAACTGCCAATTAAAATAGCTATATTAAGCCTAATAAAATTTAAATAAAAATTTTTCTACTTAAAAGACTCCACACTGCGACAATTGAAGAATAACCACTTCTTGATTTTTCTTTTTTTTTTTCGTACATCATTTTTAAGAGTATATACACATAACCACATAACAAAGACAAAGCATTGCTACATGTAAACCGATCATCAATATCTGTTAAGAGTGTCATGTCTGAGTTTTGTGTCAACACTTAACAGGATACCAAATGCACACTAAAAATTCCGACTTATCGCTAGGGATCTAATTTGTACTCACCAGCATCACTATTAAATAATATAGGTGGCGCCAAATTGGCATTACCGTATCGATGTCGACCAGAATACAAGGTCTGATTAAACAGTTTAAGCACAAAACAAATAAGACCAGATAATACTGCTATCCCGGAGACTACTCCGGCTAAGGTGGAGAAGTCCGTCGTCATGACGACCAAATCTAAAAAGGATCGGATGAATGCTACAGTGTGGATAAGTTGTTTGACGTTTCGATTTTTGTTCGAAGACGTTTAGCTAGTTTTGATCTAACTGTAATGAGACTAAATTAAAAACAATTTCAATCGTGTCTAAACTAAACTCTCATCTAAAACTAACTTGGCTGTTCCGACCGTAACTAGCAATTAAAAACAAACAGAATGTTACAGTACATAAAACATCAGGCGAAAATACGTTACAAAGTATCTTTACTTAACAAACAATGGCTTTATTATTATTAACTAATAATACACTCATCTAATGATAATATCATAAGAACAAATCAAAGAAATAAATAATAGATTTTTATTACATTTCAATCTTATATTTGAAGTTTTGTTTATTCACCAATATCTTCAATTAATATTAAGAAATTGAATAAAAAATAAAATATTTGGCAGAATTTGTTTCAATATTCCAGTAGTTCTACTAATTATAACAAGCAAACTGTATATATTTAAAATCTCTTTTTTTGATAGTAGATAGTTTTGATAGAGTTTTTTAGATAGAGTCTTCTGTCTAAAGAAATGAGTAGAATGAGAAGAGGAAAGAGAATGAAGCTAAGGAGGATAAGAAGGGTGATGAGAAATTGAAGAAAGATAAGGGAAAAAGTAAGAGAAAAATATATAACAAAAGAGAAAAAGGGAAAGAAGACAGAAAAGAAAGAGGGAACGAATGGGAAGACAGATAGGAAAAAATAGAAAAAGATGAAATTGAAGGACGCGCAAATGAAAAAAAGAAAGAAACGAAAGAAAATAATTAAAAAGAGGGCAGACAGACCGCAGGTATATAGACAAATTTATTAAGTTTAAAATGAAGAAAGAGAAGAAATATAGGAAAATAAAGATATAGAAGGAGGAGAATAAAGTAATATCTTGATTTAATTCTTACGACGATGAACAAGGTAAATGAATTGAATATGAACGAAGCACAAGAAAAATGAGTTAAAAATATATTTAAAAAAGAAGAATGAACATAGAAGATATTGTACTCGTTATCGGTTTTCGGAGTTTTCATTTATAAATTCGGAAAATGTTAGGAACGTTTTTTTTATTAAATTGCTAAAAAACTCGTGAAAATAAACGGTTGTTGAAACTAACAGAGGTAGGCCAGTAGGCCAGATGAAGGCACTACGGTTGAGGACATTAAAGTTGTTATTATCTCGGCGATTAATTACCTTGCCACCCAGTTGCATTAGGACTATTGCAAAGCCAAATTAGTTTAAGGCTATTGGAAGGCAAAAGTGGATGTCAAAACTTCTTATTAGCAAAAAGACATATTGGTACTCTAATGGTTAAGGTGTCTTAGATATGGGCTGAGCAGGGTATCCTGTACAGAAACTGATGTCTAAAGCCTCTATCACCGATGTGGCGAGCCAGGCTATCAGGCAACTGTACTCAATTCCCGACCTGTCTGCAGGCCCTAACATAATTTTGGGGTTGATGCGTTCTACTACATCTCATCTTTTCACGATAGTCGTTTATTGTTAGAGCAAACGCTTCAAGGACTTCGGAAACCAGAGAGCGTTAAATTCTAAGATTATAGACGTTCTAGAGACCCTCTTCCACAAAATAAACAAGTGATATTTTTTTCAGACCACGTATTTAATAATGTGTCGTCTCGAGCAAATCAAATGATACTAGGATAGATAATTCTTGGGACAGAAACAATTTGGCAGTGATGTTGCCATTCGGTTGAGTCGGAAGAGCATCTAGTTTCTGCATCCGGTAGCTAGAAACAGGGCATAGTTTAGAAAAAAATGGCAGGTCTGATCATGGTAATCTAATACTGGTCCCTGCGTTAAACCTTTAACGAATTGATTGAGTGGTTATAACGTCACTAAATACTGTTCTGCCAACACCGTCTTATATTTACACTGAATCATTCATTTTTCAATTCAGTGTAAGTATGGATTACCATGTGGTAACGGTCGGAACCTTATCTTTATTATACCCTCTTATATTGGTTGGTTCTGCCGAGTACAATGTCTGGTAGCCGTAAGAAGTGACTTAACGCCAAGTGGTTCAACTACGACAAAGTTAGGCAGAACAAACTTGTTGAGATGATGGCATTCCAAGGTAGCCAAGATCAGAAAATCCTCCACCCTACAGCTCTTGATTCCTTAAATGACTTAATTTTCTCTCCACAACGCTATTTAAAAAAAAAAAGTAGATGGAGGATGAATGTAAATATCAAATGTGGTATTAATCAACTCTGATAAAATTTTCAGTATTCAAAAACGTAATTAGTGCAACTGTGCCACCCCCTAATTCTACCAGATCATCGAGGTAGCCAATTTGGAAGCATTTCACTAGAATTCAGATCAGGATGATGAATTCTCGGACAAAGATGTCTTATTAATGAATCGGGTTTTAAAATGGAGATGGTAGCGGTAGTAGGAAATTAGTTAATAGGATCTGTTACACAGTATGTTAGAGGACGCCCACAAATTAAGGAATTTTAAACTAAAATTATACTTTCAATTTCTCACCACCACTAACACTGTTGCGGTTTCTGAAAACGTTAAAAGTGACAATGCAGTAGTTTTATTTAATGTATATGGGGTGTGTAGCTACTATCCCATCCTCCAACCATTACACAGGCCCGCGAAGATTTTTCGACATGAGATATTTTATTACAGATAAGTCAAGTCAAATTTCCCGACAACGGAAATTTGAATAGTTTTTGCGTATCACGTACAGATTTCGCACAATTTTATTTTTAACACAAAAATGAGAGCAGTCTACCACGCATATGTCAATATGTATGTTGTGATAAAATGTGTAAAAGTTTCAAATATAATATGATTTTTGTTTATTTGCTTACCGTGCTCCTTGCATTTTTAGTATCGCTTTAACCTTATGTCTGACACCGTGTTTGGAGGTAAAATAAGTTTCTGAGTGTGTGTTTTTTGTTATATCTATAGGTGCTATGTAATAAAGTAGCAGTAGAGGAATATTACTCAGTTGCTCATTTTAAAATGAAATTTGAAGATCAGGACAAAAATTTCGCTCCCCACGTAGTGTGTAAACCTTGTTCCGAAAACTTAAGACAGTGTTATAAGGGGGACCGCGCATCTTTGCCTTTTGGTGTTCCTATGGTTTGGAGAGAAAAACACAATCATTATAATGATTGTTGTTGTTTGTGCAAAATTTTGTGGTTTAATAAGAAAAACAGAGAGGCCATTACATGTCAAAATTTTCCATCAGCAATTAGACCTATATCACACAACCAACAACATTTTAAGAGATTAGTACCAGTTCTCATTCCCGATACAACTTTCTATTGGTATAGACATCGAGAGCAAGAATTTAAAAAGTATTTTTTAACGGAGGGGGGGAGTAGTGCACTGTTGTGATATCCCTGGCTTGGTTGGCTTAAGAAGAGTTTATCAACCGGCAGATTAGGGTTTATTTATTGGTTCTAGCAAAAGAAGTCTAAAGGACGTTCTTCTGCATAAAGGAAATAAATTAGCTTCAGTTCCAGTAGTTGATTCAGTGAACATAAAAGAAACATATACAAACATATGTACGATTCTAGAAAAAATAAAATATAAGGAACACAAGTGTTATATGTGCGTTGACCCTAAAGTATGCGGTTTTTTATTGGGGCTACAAGGCCAAGGAAAGGCACTGGAGAGTTACTCATTGTCCGAAAACAAAAAAAAAACAACTGGTCCCAGAGACAAAAAGTGTAATAAATTGTCTATTAGTTGCAAAATATATTGCACATAAAACTAGGATTGATGAAGCAACTTGTTAAAGCTTTGGATAAGAAAGGCCCCTGTTACCAATATATTGCTAAAATAATTCGGTTACTGTCGGAGCAAATGTGAAGGAAGGCGTTTTTGATGGCCAACAGATTCGCAAATTTATGAAGGATGTTACTATTAAAAACTGCATGTCTGACATGGGACATCAAGATTGTGAATCTTACAAGAATTTCATCGAGAAGTTTCTGTTTAATGTTAAATATAGTCAACATGAGAAAATTGTAAAAACTATGCTCAAAAGGTTCAGAGGACTGGGATGTAATATGAGCTTGAAGTTACACTTCCTACACTCATCTTGAACATTTCCCAGAGAATTTAGGAGCACTGAGTGAAGAGCGCGGTGAGGGATTCGATCAAGACAAAAAAGAGATAGAAACGAGGTACCAGGATTGATGGTGTTTGGTGAGAGAAAATCCTCGTCAGGATCACAAACGCCAATCAACTTTGCTAAGAGGAGGAGAACCTAGCTCTTAATTCCTTATTTATTTTGAACTATTTTATCCGTACAATAGATATGTTATCAAACCTCTGTAGTTTTTTTAGAGAAATTTAAAGTATTATGGTTTTTACATATAATTTAATAAGTAAAAAATATTTAATTCCCGCAAAAAAAATCTTACATGATACGAAAAAACTGTTAAAATATTTGAATTTAGCACACTAAAATTAGGTTTAGAGACCTATGAAACCCCATACCAAAAAAAAAAAAAAATCGCAGGCCATCGTTATTTATAACTGCAGGTTGCTTAAAAAAATAGTAATAAAGATTGTGTAATGTAATATTATTTTGCTTATGGTGTTTAGGTTGGAGGGTATATTAGAGGCCAACCACTCAAATTTAAGAAATTTTAAGCTAAAATTCTACTTTTAATTTCCTCAACAACACCACTAATGCTGTTGAGGTTTCTGGAAACATTAAAAGTGATAATTTAGAAGAGTTATATGTATATGTAGTTGGTGGGTAGCTACTATTCTACCTCCAACCATTATTTATAACCGCATGTTGATTTAAGAATAATTTAGTAATAGAGACTGTGTAATGTGATATTATTTTAGCAGAACCTTTACTTATGGTGTTGAGGTTGAAGGGTGTGTTAGAGGCCACCCACCCACCCTACAAATACAAGGAATTTTAAGCTAATAATTTACTCTTAATTTCCTCAATAAATCCACCACTAACACTTGTTGTGGTTTCTGGAAACATTAAAGGTGACAATTTTGAAGAGTTTAATTTATATGATTGTGGGTGGGTAGCTACTATCCCACCTTTCAACCATTATTTATAACTACAGGTTCATTTAAGAATAATTTAATAATAGAATCTGTGTAACGTAATATTATTTTAGCATAAACTTTGTTTATGGTGTTGAAGTTGGAAGGTATGTTAGAGGCCACCCATCCACCCTACAAAATTAAGGAATTTTAAGCTAATATTCTACTCTTAATTTTTTCAACAACTCCACCACTAACACTGTTGCAGTTTCTGGAAACATTAAAAGTGACAATTTAGAAGAGACCAATTTATATGTAGTGGGTAGGTAGCTACTATCCCACCCACCAATCATTATTTATACCCGCATGTTGTTTAAAAAAAAATAGTAGTAGAGATGGCGTAATGTAATGTTGGAGTTGGAGGGTGTTATAGAGGCCACCCACCCACCCTACAAATTCAAGAAATTTTAAGCTAATATACTACTCTTACAGCCGTACTAATAGTCCGAGATTAATTCTCGGAATTTAGAATCCTAGATTAATTGTCGTATTTTTTTAGTTACATTTAAATATCACTGGTTTTATGTTGGTATCACGGAACAGCTGATGGTATTGTCAATATAACCCGTGATTGTCAGTTGAGGAGCACGTGCAAACTTTGTTTGCAAAAACATTAAATGAAAATAATTCTACAATTTTCATTGAAAATAATTATCGACTGTACTTACTTTAATCTTGATTAAATAAAAAAAATGTTTATTCCTTGTCTCTTATTACACAAACTAACTTTGCAAACAAACATTTCACGTTCTTCTTTACTGACAATCACGGAATATATTGACAATACCGTCAGCTGTGACACCAACGTAAAACCAGTGATATTCAAATGTTACTAAAAAAGTTACTAAATCTGACAATGAATCTAGGATTCTACAATCCGAGAATTAATCTCTGACTATTAAGGTTGTTAATTTCCTCAACAACTAATACTGTTGTGGTTTATAGGAATATTAAAGGTGACAATTTAGAAGAGTCTAATTTATACGATTGTGGATGGATAGCTACTATCCCATCTTCCAACCATTATTTAAAACCATAGGTTGATTTAAGAATAATTTAGTAATAGAGACTGCGTAATGTAATATTATTTTAGCAGAACCTTTGCTTATGGTGTTGTGGTTGGGGGGTGTGTTAGAGGCCACCCACCTACCCTACAAATTCAAGGAATTTTAAGCTAATATATTACTTTTACTTTCCTCAACAACCTTACAATTAATACTGCTGCGACTTCTAGAAACGTAAACACTGACAGTGTAGTCATTTTAAAATTTATGTTGGGTGGGTTGGGTGTTCTCTATCCCAGCTTCCAACTATTATTTATAGCGGATGGTTGCTTCAAAAGTAATTTTCTAATAGAACTTCTTTACGTAATAAATTGTGAATATATTTTCTTATAGCATAATATTACATAATTTTAACAGAGTCTTTATTTTTTAGGTTGAAGGGTGGGTCAAAGACCAACTACCCACCTTACAAATTCAAGGAATTTTAAGCTTAAATATTACCCAATAACTCCACTGTTGAAACTGCTATAGTTTTTTCAAACATAAACAGTCACAGTATAAGTAAAAACAAATATGTATGTTGGGTGGGTGACCACTATCCGACCCACCAACCATTAATTATAACCGATGGTTGCTTTAAGGATAATTTTGTAATAGAATCAGTTTATGTAGTAAATTATGCATATATCTTCTTATACCGCGACATAACTTCAAAATGACCCTTTTGTGCAGTGTTTAAGACGTGGCCACCCATTTACCTTACTAATTCCAGGAATTCTAAGCGAAATGATTACTTTTCAATTCCTTCACTTTCCAGAAATGCAAACAGTAACAGTTTATTGATGTCAAATATATGTAGAGCAGGTGGGTGGCCACTATACTACTTCCCACACATTATTCAAAACCGCCAGTTGCTTCAAAAATAATTCGTATTAGAGCCTGTTGCATGTTATAAGTTATGTATATATCTTTTTATAACGTAATTGTTTTTTAGCAGTACCCTTGCCTATGATGTATAGGTTTGAGGGTGTGTTAGAGGTCACCCACCCACCCTACAAATATAATAAAACTTAATCACAATATGACGTTTTATCCTTGATTATTTAAACTATTCACAATGTTGAGATTTCCGAAAAAGCAAGCAATAACAGTATACTAAATTCTAATGTATATAAAGGGTGGCTGGGTGGTTACTATTCTACACTTGAACCTCTATTTATGACTGATGGTTGCTTCAAAACAAAATTTGTAATAGAGATTGTGTATAATAAAAACTATTCACCTATCTAAAATGTAACATTTTACCATTTTACAAATTCAAGGAATTCTTAGTTAAAATACTACTTTTAATTGCCTCAAAAATTTCATCAATAATACTCTTATAGTTTCTGGAAACGTAAACAATGACAGTGTAGTAAAGCCAAATATATATGTAGGGCGGGTGGGTGGCCACTATCCCACCCTCTAGCCATTATTTATAACCGAGGGTTGCTTTAGATGTAATTTTGTAAAGCAAGTTCTTATAAAGTAATTGTTTTCCAGCAGAACCCTAACGTATGATGTAAAGGTTGGAGAGCGTGCTAGTGGACACCCACCCACCATACAAATATCATTAAACTTAAACCACAATACGACGTTTTATTCTTGACTATTTAAACTATTAACAAAGTTGAGATTTTCGGAAGAGGAAGCAGTAACAGTAAAATAAATTCTAATGTATATATAGGGTGGCTGGGTGGTTACTATACCACCCTTGAATCTTTATTTATGACTGATGGTTGCTTCAAAAATATTTTTTGTAATAAAGACTGTGTACATTACAAATTATGTATATATTTTCTTAAAACGTAACATTATTTTACTATGTGGTGTAATGGTTGTAGGGTGTGTTAGAGGCCACCTACCCATTCTACAAAATCAAGGAATTCTTAGCTAAAATACTACTTTTAATTGACTCAAAAACTTCATCATTAATACTCTTACAGTTTCTGGAAACCTAAACAGTGACAGGGTAGTAAAATTAAGTGTATATGTAGGGTGGGTGGGTGGCCACTATTCCACCATCCAGGAATTATTTATAAGCGCGAGTTGATTTAGATGTAATTTTTGTAAAGCAAGTTCTTAATAAGTAATTGTTTTCCAGCAGAACCCTTGCGTATGATGTATAGGTTGGAAGGTATGTTAGAGGCCCCCCACCCACCCTACAAATATAAGAAATCTTAAACCACAATACGACGTTTTATACTTGATTATTTAAACTATTAACAATGTTGAAATTTCTGAAAAAGCATGCATTATAAGCATAATAAATTCTAATGAATATGTAGGGTGGCTGGGTGGTTACTATTTCACTCTTGAACCTTAATTTATGACTGATGATTACTTTAAAAGTATTAATGTAATAGAGATGGTGTAGATTATAAACTATGCATATATCTTCTTAAAACGTAATATTATTTTACCTTGTGGTGTATTGCTTGGAGAGTGTGTAACAGGCCACCCACCCATACCAGAAATGAAAGGAATTCTTAGCTAAAATACTACTTTTAATTGCCACAAAAACTTCATCAATAATAATCTTACAGTTTCTGGAAACGTAAACAGTGACAGTGTAGTAAAGTTAAGTATATATGTAGGGCGGGTGGGTGTACACTATCGGTGGGATAGTGTACACCAACCCGCCCTACATATATACTCCAGCCATTATTTATAAACGAGGGTTGCTTTAGATGCAATTTTGTAAAGTAGTGAAGTTCTTATAAAGTAATTGTTTTCCAAAAGAACCGTTGCGTATAATGTATAGGTTGGAGGGTGTCTTAGTGCCTACCCACCCTACATAATAAAACTTCAACCATAATGCGACGTTTTATTCTTGATTATATAAACTATTAACAATGTTGAGATTTCTAGAAAAGCAAGCAGTACTAGTATAATAAATTCTAATGTTAACCTCTAATGTAGGATGGCTGGGTGGTTACTATCCCACCCTTGAACCTTTATTTATGACTGTTGGTTGCTTAAAAATATGTTTGTAATAGAGACTGTGCAAGGAATTCTTAATTAACTAAATCTACTTTTAATTGCCTCAAAAACTTCATCATTAATACTCTTACAGTTTCTGGAAACGTAAACAGTGTAGTAAAGTTAAGTATATATGTAGGGCGGGTGGGTGTACGCTATCCCACCCTCCAGCCATTATTTATAAACGAGGGTTGCTTTAGATTTAATGTTGAAAAGCAGTGAAGTTTTCCAGCAGAACCCTTGCGTATGATGTATAGGTTGGAGGGTGTGTTAGTGGCCACCCACCCACCCTACAAATATAATAAAACTTAAACACAATACGACGTTTTATCCTTGATTATTTAAACTATTAAAAATATTGAGATTTCTGGAAAAGCAAGCAGCAACAGTATAATAAATTCGAATATATATAGGGTGGCTGGGTGGTTACCATACCACTCTTCAGCCGTTATTTATGACTGATGGTTGATCCAAAAATATTTTTATAATAGACAATAAATTCTTAGTTAAAATAGTACTTTTAATTGCCTCAAAAACTACGTCATTAATACTCTTGCGGTTTCTGGAAACGTACACAGTAATAGTGTAGTAAAGTTAAGTATATATGTAGGGTGGGTGGATGGCCTCTATCCCACCCTCCAGCCATTATTTATAAACGAGGGTTTCAACCAATTTATGCAATTTGAAAAGAAAACTTTTGGTTTAAAAAAATGGACCAGTAAATAAGGGGTGGAATTATAAAAGTATTATGTTGCTTTCTAATTATTTTCGATTCATAAATATTACTCAAAAAGTATTAACATTTTAATAAGAAACATTGTATCAATTATATATTTCTGAAGTAGGCATTTTAAAAGCTTTATAAATTATTTGAATATTAAAATCAATAACAATAATAACGATGAAAAATTAGACTTAGTTTAGACTTTATATTGAGAAAAATTTAATATAGTATTAAACCAGTTCATTTTTGAAACTTTGTATACGAAATTACGCTTTAAAATTTATAATTACTTTAATATTATTTGAATTACACATGGAATTAATTAACCCATGTAATATGAGCACGATTTGTGCTGAAAACATGTTTGTTTGAGACAGTCAGGTTAGTGTAAACAATTGATTTTCATATCAAAGCAAGGGCTATGTAACGTATTTCCGCATGAAGGACTTGACGGGTGGAGTGGTACTTACCTTCGGCGCAGAAGAGCTTTTTCGATGGCCTATTAACGGATACCGAATGATACCCACCAACGCACTGACAGATGGCATTATGGTGTATTTGAATGCAGGAGGAATGCGCGTCGTAATGGGCGCACGTCTCCTTGTAATAGCACTGTTCTCCCAGTTTTTTAGCTGAAAATATAAATTAATAGAATAATAATAATAAATTCATTCGAATAGTTTTAATATCACTAATTTTTACCTCTAATAGTAAGAATTAAAAGTTTGGTATTAGCTAAACGAATCCCATGAATTCTTCACATAAATGCTAAAGCTTGTATACAAATTCTAAATTTAAAGCTGCTTGAAATAAATTGAAGATTTCAAAAACGATCTCCAACTATTGCTTATTAGGCTGGAGTGCAAAGGATTAATTAACCGTTTACAATTTTATCCAAGAAAAAAAAGAATTTGTTTTGCTCTGCTTTTTAAAGTGTGGTAATTATAAACACTTAATATGGTGAAAATTTTATTTATTAATAGGTAATTTAATTAAACACACACATTCCACAATGTTTCACCACGAGGTCAATGAGAAAATTAATCATGAAAAGTTTATTTATATATTTTATTAGCTTAGCTAATAAAGCATCGAATTATTATTGTATTCAGATTGTGTATTGTAGAAATAAGTAGGTTGAGTTTTATATCCCAATGTTTCGATACGAATGCGCCGGCAATATTATCTCCCGAAGGAACAATATCGGGGACGTCCGGAAGTAGATTATTGCGTCTGCATTCCGATGCTGTTTGATCACTTACAAAGCCATCTGTACAATATTGGAGAAGATTGTAAGGGCAGGAATTTGTATTATGTCAGTGAAATAGTCTGCTAAGATTACTCAAAGGGTTATATTCGGATACACAGGTTCCCAGTTAATTTTGTCCTATAGAGATGCTATGCAACATCAAAAATTACTCATTAATTATGAAGGCACTTGCTTTGTGATATGCTACTACGTTCCTTAATGGTCTTAATGAGATATCTATATTTTAAGATACCTGGAGTATCTAACTTCATAGTTGATGTCGGTTTCCATGTTTTCAACTACGCTACATTTATGAGATACAGAATAGACCGAAGCATAAATTAATTCTATTTTGAATATTTGATTGATGAGGCTGTTACTTGGCGAAACTCCATTTCGTATGTAAATTAATAAAACACACAAACAAAGGTCTTTAAACATCTGTGTTTTATTAATTTGAGTGAAAAATTCTTTGAATTTTAGGTGTGTTTTAAGTTTCCAATTAAATAGGTTGACTGAACTGTATATAATTTCTGCAACTATTTCTGTTGTAAACGATCCTTTATAGACTTCAATTATTTTGCCCAATTAAACTTTATTGAACAGTTCTGCATCAATTACGCTAAATTGGAAATTCATACGGTAATTAATATTCGATACTCCATAGTTTAATGAACACAACCGAAACAACTCGGGAGACACGAATTATTATTCCACCGCGAGGTTCGCCCTTTGTGCGCAGAATGAAAATACAGTAGATACCGCAGTTCAGCCCCTTAGCACGTCGTTCATGGTGAACTTCCAGGAGATGATTAAAGCGCGAACGCGTGAAGGGTCGATTTGTCGCTCGGAATATCTGCGATGCGTAAATTACATCCGGAATGGGGTAACTACAAAATTAAGGGCGGAAATTGAATCGTTGGCTGGCTGCGGTGGTGATTCTGTACACTAATGTGAAATTATTTAAATTTTAAATATAAATAGATTTTAATTCATGCCAATTTGATAAAATGAAAAATGTGGTGCATATAAGTGTTAAATTAGGCCCAAGGCAATATTAAAAAAAACTGGTAGGACTCTTAAAAACCTCTAGGTACTAGGTGCCGCTAACTTTTAAAAATTGATGAAACCAAACAGACTATGGTTTGAATTTAGCTGAATCTGTAGAGGGTAATAAATTAAAGCAAAGGAGAGACTCCTAGAGTATTCAGGAAGAAAATATGATAGGATATTGATATCAAATATCATCAGCCATCAAAAGAATACTTATATGATTGATTAATTTCTTACTTACTCCATGGTGAAACATTTTTGAATTATCCTGGTTAATTCGACCAGGTGCTTGTTTTAATCAAAAAAGATTTGAATTGGAAATGGTTGTTCAGAGATGGCTTTAATTAATAGCGAGCCTTTTGATTTAATGATACGTACGAAGAAGTTAGCTGAGTATACTGAGTTTATCTGAAGAGGATATAAAATTGAAGAGTAATTACTTCTAGAAAGTGTACAACCTTGTTTTATCGTTGGTTGTAGACACTCTAGTACATACTCGGCGATTTTCTATTCAAGTTTTACACCCTCTACAGATAAGGCTACATTTAAACTCATTTGATTCAGTTAATTTCTTCACTTGTATTATCCACTCAAAACAAACGAGAAAATCAAAGAAATTTAGCCTATTTATGTATAGCCATAAACATATCTATGATAAGGCCAGAAATAATTTCAAACAAATAGTAGGACTTCTGTTCGGACTACATCTTAACAAGGCTGGTGATTTACTTTAGATCCGTCAGTAGAGGGTACCAAATAAAAAGTAGATCGTCGAGTGGCCAGTGATTAGTAATCTTCTTGATTAAAACGAGACATCAGAGAACATCAGATATTAAAAGAGTCAGTATTGGTGTGGTCCTGAAGTAAACCAATTCAATCAACAACTGTGTACAGTCATCCAAAAGTATAATTTTTAACTGGACACTACAACCAAAGAAATCAATTCAGATTGATCCAAAATTTCATTTGATTCAATATAATTTCTTCTTTAAAAATAGAATGGAAAATAGAAGGAAGCTCTTTACCAAACAAACTGATTATTCAGAAGTTATTTTTAGCTAACATTACCATTTAACATTTAAAAATATTCTTTTAGAGGTACGATATTTACAAAGCTAAGTGAAAAAATGCATATATAAAAAAATTTGTTCAAATGAAGCACTAGCGAAACACAATTAAATATGTTTTTTACTTAAACCACTCTAGCGAAACACAATTAAATATGTTTTTTCACTTAAACCATTCTTTTACAATGATATTGAGGTATCAGGACTTTTTTCAATCCTTTTGAACCTTTTAAAATACTTTTTTTGGTTGTCATCATGACAGATATATAAATAAGTATTGTACTTTGATGAGGAAATTTTTTTTACTAAGATAATTTGCTGATGTAAAGTTGTAAGAGATGTAAAATTTTGTTTTTGGAATATTAATTAAAAGACTTGGCTCTGCCCAAGTAAAAGATATTTGAAAAGATAGATTGGGGAAAATCAAAGACAATTTTAAAAAGAAAAGAAATTCTTAACAATCCAGGAAAAGAAACTTGATTTTTAAAAATTTCTTTTATCTGATAACTTTTCCAACGTTACCTTAACAAGATTCTTAAAAATCAACCTTGTTTTCCTGGATTTTTTAAGAATTTCTTTTCTTTTTAAAGTAAAGATAGAAGAGATTTCAAAACTAAATTTTGAAAAATCAAAGAAAGTTAAGGTAAAGTTGGATAAGATGTTAAAGGAAAGAAACTTAAAAATCAAGCAAGTAAAAATAAAATAGATTTCAAAGGAGAGATTCAAGTAAAGGATAAGGTTCTTCTAAAGTAAAGTCGGATGAGATGTTAAAGGAAAGTGGCTGTAAAATCAACGATACAGATTTTGAAAAATCAACTAAAAGACATGGTTTTACTAAAGTAAAATTAGAAGTTTTTAAAAGAGAGAGAATTATGGAGAATCAAGAAAGGGTCAAGATTCTGCCAAGGTAATGTTGGAAGAGTCATCAAATGAAAGAGATTCTTAAAAAAACAAGGAACGGGCAAGGTTCTATTTAAGTAAATATAAATAAGTTTTCAAATGAGATATTCTGGAAAATCAAAAAGAGGACAAGGTTCTGCTAAGGTAAAGTTGGATCAGATGTTAAAGGATATAGGCTGGAGCATCAAGGAATGGGCAATGTACTGTTAAGATAAAATTGGGTATCAAAGGATACTGATTTTGGAAAATCAACGAAAAAACATGGCCCTACTAAAGTAAAATTAGAAGATTTTAAAGGAGAAATTTTGGAAAACCAAGAAAAAAAGATTCTGCATAGGTAACGTTAGAAGAGCTGACAAATTAAAGAAATTTGGGTAAATCAAGGTTCTATTTATGTAAAAACAAAAGAGATTTCAAAGGAGAGATTCTAGAAAATCAAGGAAAGTACAAGGTTTTACTAAGGTAAAGAAGTTGGATGAGATTTTAAAGGAAAGACGCTAGAGCGTCAAGGAAAGGGCATTAATTTTTAAGGTAATGTTAGAAGAGACGTTAAACGATAAACATTTTGTAAAATCATGGAAAAAACATGGCCCTATTAATTAGAAGATATTTCTAAGAAAGATTCGGGATAATCAAAGAAAGAACAACATTCTACAAAGGTTGAAAGGGTGAAATTGGGTGAGATGTTCAAGAAAAAGGAAAATCAAGGAAATTACAAATTATTGCTAAGATAATATTGAAAGTGATGTTAAAAGGATAGATATTTTGGAAAATAAAGGAAAGAACAAGGTCGAATATATTCGATTACAAATTATGTTAAAAGAGCAGGTAACGTCTTCAACAGCAGCAATTTTTTAGTGTTTTTAATCCGTTTTTTGGCCAAAAGTACGACAGATATATAAATAAGTATTTAAGTAACTAATGTAATGGTATAGTTTTGATAGCAAGATGTTATAACATAACTTATAATATTCCCTTTTTAATACAGAGGAATATTTAAAATAAATCAAGAATGCATCGAGTTTTGCTATGGTAAATTTGGAAGAGATGTCAAAGAATAGTTATAAAAAATCAAGGACATGGTTCTACTGGGGTAAAATTAGAATAGATTTCAAAGGAGAGATTTTGAAAAATCAAGAAAAGGAAAAGGTTCTGTTAAAGCAGGATTGGGAAAGATTCTAAATGAAAGATATTCTGGAAAATCAAACAGAGAGAGAGAGTTCAAGGACACTCAACAATTCCACCTTTGGCGTCGGAGGAATTATCCATTTTGAGAAATGGAAAGGAAAAAACTGTTACCTCAGCCTTTTACCTGCAGGTGATCAAGAAAAGAGCAATGTACTGCTAAGGTAAAGTTGAAAGGATGCAGATTTTGGTAAAACAACTATAAGGCATGGTTCTAATAAAGTAAAACTAGAATATTTCAAAGAAGAGATTCTGAAAAATCAAGAAAAGTCAAGATTCTGCCAAGGTAACGATGGGAGAGCCATCAAATGAAAGAGATTAGTAAAAATTAGAATTCATTTTATTTATGTAAAGAAAAAAACGATTTCAAAGGAGAAATTCTGGGAAATCAAGGAAAGGACAAGGTTTTATTAAGGTAAAGTTCGATAACATATCAAAGGAAAGAAGTTGGAGCATCAAGGAAATGGCATTGCCTGTCAAGGTAAAGTTAGAAAAGAAGTCAAACGGTTAATATTTTGTAAAATTAAGGAAAAAGTCATGGTTGTACTAAGGTAAAATTAGAAGATATTTCAAAAGAATGATTCGGGAAAATCAAAGAAAGAACAACGTTCTACAAAGGTTGAAAGGGTAAAGTTGGGCGAGATGTTCAAGTATAAAGAAAATCCAGGAATTACTGCCAACAAATTACTGCTAAGGTAAAGTCGAAAATGATGTTAAAAAGATAGACATTTTGGAAAATCAAGGAAATGATAAGGTCAAATATGTTTCTTCACTAAAACCCTACGCTTACAATTATGTTAAGGACCATACCTGCTGGCTTTCTACATTAGGAATCGTTTAGTGTTTTTAAATCATTTTTAGAAGAATACTTTTGGACGTCAGCACGGCATATATATAAATAACTGTTACACTTGATTAGGACTTTGTTGTAACTGATGTAATAGTGCTAATTTAGTTGTGAGAGCAAAATGTTGTAATATAAATTATAATATTTCGTAATACAGAGGAATATTTTAAATAAATCAAGAATGCATTGAGTTTTGCTAAGGTTCATTTGTTAGAGATGTTTGGAAAATCAAGAAAATAAGATTATCTGCTAAGATAAAGTAGGAAGAGATGTCAGAGGATAGTTAATTTGGAAAATAAAGGAAAGGATGGCTCTACTAAAGTAAAATTAGAAATGACTTTAGAGGTGAGATTTTGGAATCATCAAGGAAAGACATTGAATGAAAGATATTCTGGAAAATAAAAAAAGGACAAGGTCCTACTAAGGTAAAATTGGATGAGATGTCAAAGGATAGTTTTCTACTAACGTAAAATTAGAAGAGATTTTAAAGGAAAAATACGGGAAAATCAAAGAAAGAACAACGTTTCAATAAGATGAAGTTAGGTGAGATGTTCAAGGAAAGAGACTCTGGAATATCAAGGGAAGAACAAATTTCTGCTAAAGTAAAGTTGGAAGAGATGCCAAGGAAAAATATTTTGGAAAATCAAGGAAAGGTCAAATATGTTCTTTTACTAAAACCCTTCGTTTACAATTATGTTAAGAGAGCAGGTATCGTCTTCCACACCAAGAATTTTTTTAGTATTTTTAAATCCTTTTTAGACACTTTTTGGGCGTCAGAAAGGGAAATATATAAATAATGGCGCTGATTTAGTATTGATAGCAAAAGGTTGTAGCATGAACTATAATATTCCCTCTTCAATATAGAGGAATATTCTTTAAATTAAGGAAACGACATGGTTCTACTAAGGTAAAATTAGAAAAGATTTCAAAGGAGAGATTTTGGAAAATTAAGCAGAGGATAAGGTTCTGGTAAGATAAGGTCACAGTCCGGCATTCTGGACATCCAATAATGCATCTTTCGACGTCCGAGGAATCATCCATTGTAAGAAATGGAAAGGAAGAAACTGTCAACTCAGTTTTTTTACCGACAGGTGCTTAAGAGATTGAAACGTGGGGTTGCATGTGATACCTGACATCAAAGACACGGTCAGGCTCTACCATGACAATGTTCCTAGCCACACGGTTTAACGTTACCAATTTCTTTGCCTAGAGCTACACCCGGTGGTTCCTCAGTAGCCTAACTGTCTCGATTTGGCTCCGTTCGATTTTTGTTTCTCCGATTGAAGAGAGAGAGTTTAAAGGAAAGCATTGGGAGTCCGTAAAATACATCCAAAAGCATGTTACAACTTTCCTGTCGACGAGTTTCAAGATGCCTTCCACGTTTCCCCAAGTGTATTGATGCTGAGAAAAGCATTTTGAAGAATTTTAAGCATTTGTACTGATTCGATCATTCAATATTTTTTACCTAGAAAATGCGCATTACTTTTATAATGGACCCTGTTTAAAGGAGAGATTCTAAAAATTCTAGAAAAAGACAAGGTTCTCTTTGGGTAAACCAGAATGAGATTGCAAAGGAGAGGTTCTAGAAAATCAAGGAAAGGACAAGTCATGTTCACATAAACAGCTAAAATGTCTCCCCTAAAAAAGGAGATGAAAAGTAAGTAAAAGCACATATAAAAGAATTACGGATATCCAAGAGAATATTTGCTCTCTCATCATCATAGAAGAGGAAAGGGTTTGAGTAGAAGAACACGATTTTTAATTTTGAACACCGCCCAAAATTTGACATATGTTTTTATTTTATTGATTTGTAATATTTTTAATTTTCAAGAAAGGAGAAAGATTAATCAATAAATAGATAAATAAGGTAAAATTTGATGATATTTTAAAGTAGTGATTGTGGAAAATTTGAAAATTAATAATAAGACAAGGTTCTACTAAGGTAAAGTTGAATGATATTTCAAAGAATTTTGGAAAATTAAGGAAACGAAAAGTTTATTTAATGTAAAGTTAAATGAGATGTCAAAGGATAGAGTATTTGGAAAATCAAAGAAATGTTATAGTTTTACTTAGGTAAAATTAAAAGAGATTACAGAGAATCGATTCTGAAAAATCAATGATAGGACAAGGATTTAGTAAGGTTAAGTTGTATGAGATGTCAAAGGTTAGAGATTTTGGAATATCAATGAAAACACATGGTTCTACCAAGGTAAAGTTAAAAAGTTAAAACAGATATCATAGGAGAGATGCAGGCATGGGTGACACGTTTCCGCAAGTGTATTTATGCTGGGGGAGAGTGGTTTAAAGAATTTTAAGCATTTGTACCGGTACGATCAATAAAGATCGATTCTTGAAAATCAAGGAAAAGACAAGGTTTTTCTAAGGTTAAGCTAAATGAGATATCAAAGGTTTAAGAAAATCAAGGAAAAGACCTGGTTCTACAAGGTAACATTAAAACAGGTATTAAAGGAGAGATGCAGGCATCGCTGACACATTTTCGCAAGTGTATTGTTACCGGGGGAGAGTCTTAAGCATATGTACCGGTACGACCAATAAATATATTTATTACTTTTATAATGGACCCTGTATTAAAGGAGAGATTCTGATCTCAATCAAGAAAAAGATAAGAGCTTCCAACGTACAGATTCTTGAAAATCAAGGAAAGGTGAAAGTTCTAATAAGGTAAAGTTGGATGAGATATCAAAAGGTGGAGATTTTGGAAAATCAATAAAAAGACTATAATCGTGTCTAGGGTAAAATTAGTAACGAATTCAGAGGATCGATTCTGAAAAAATTCAAGGAAAGGACAAGGTTCTCCCAAGGTAAAATAGGATGGGATTTTGAAAGGATAGAGATTTTAGAAAATCATGGAGAAGACATAATTCTTCTAAGGTAATATTAGAAATGATTTTAAAGGAGATATTGTAGAAAATCAAATCAAAATCGCGTAAACGACCTAACAAAAATAAAAACTACTGAATATGAATAATGATGTCGTAAACAGTTTAAGAAACTCAGTCTTTACATCAGGTTTTAAGTTTAAAGAAAACAAGAGTTTAAAGTATGAAGATGTAAGTTTTCAGCTTATATTCGCTGCATAGGGATTCGTCTAAAAATTATTCTTAATTGATGTTTCCGGCATCAATGTTATTTGTATTTCACGTGTTTTTTAATGATCCACAAATTTGCAAATTGGTAAATGATTTGATAAAAAATGATTCCGTCGTAATAATACTGCACTTGTATTCTAAAATTGTTTCTTCTATTGGGGCTAGTTTTCTATTTACAATATTACTGAAAACTAAAAGAGGGTGGTGAGCGCCCGATGGTCAACAAGGGGGTGTGTCAGCGCCCCAATAATATGGATGGAAAACCAGACAAGGACAAGGATTTTAGATAATCAAGAAAAGAACAACGTTTCCCTAAATGTATTTATACTGTTGTAGAGTCGTTTGAAGAATTTTAAGCATTTGTACCCGTACTATCAATAAATATACTTTTCCCAAAAAATGCGAATTACTTTTATAATGGACCCTGTATTAAAGAAAAGAATAGGTTAAGATTTTAAAAAAGATATTCTGGAAAATCAATTAAAGGACAAGGTTCTGCTAAGGTAAATTTGGATGAGATTTTAAAAGGATACAGATTTTAGAAATTCAAGGAAAAGACATGATTCTACTAAGGTAAAATTAGAAACGAATTCAAAGGATCGATTCTGAAAATTCAAGGAAAGGACAAGGTTCTCCTAAATTAAAGTAGGATGAGATTTTAAAATAATAGTGATTTTAGAAAATTAAGGAAAAGAAAATTCTACTAAGGCAAAATTAGAAACGAACTAAATTAAATTAAATTTAATTCAATTAAAGAGAGGACTTGGTTCTCCCAAGGTAAAACATGATGAGATTTTAAAGGATAGAGTTTTTAGAAAACCATAATTTTTCTAAGGTAAAACTAGAAACGATCTCAAAAGAGAGATTGTAGAAAATCAAGGAAAGGGCAAAGTACGATGAGATATTGAAGGATATATTTTTGGAAAATCAAGGCATACGGTAAAATTAGAAGAGATTTCAAACTAGAGTTTAGATAATTAAGAAAAGGACAAGGTTCTTCTTAGATGACGTTAAAAGAGACATTAAATGAAAGAGATTTTGCAAAGACAAGGTTCTACTAAGATAAAGTTAGAAGAGATGCCAAGAGTATAGATTTTGGAAAATCAATAATCTGCTTAGGTAAAATTAGATAAAAAGGAGAGATTCTGGAAAATCAAGGAGGGGACAAGGTTCTACTAACATAATGTTGGATTAGATGTTAAAGGAAAGAGATGATTAAAAAAGTTTAATGTACTGCTAAGGTAAAGTTGGAAGAGTTATCAAAGGATTGAGATTTTAGAAAATCAAGGAAAATTAATGGTTTTACTAAGGTAGTAAGATATTTTGAAGGAACATTCTAGAAAATCATAGAGAGGACAAGGTGCTACTAAGATAAAGTTGGATTTGATGTTTGTTTCGAATAGCCTGAACGTGATGCCTGTTTAATGTTATAGAATGGTTCCGTTCTAATAATACCACATTTGTGTTCTAAAGTTCTTTATTCTATTGGAGCTAGTTTAAGACTATTTTCTATTTACAATATTACCTAAAATTAAAAGGGGGTGGGCGGCACTGGTTCGGGCCAACCCGAGTGCACTCGATGGTCAACCAAGTGGTATGTCAACGCCCCAATAATGTGGATAGAAATTCAAAAAAAGGGCAAGGATTTTAAATAATTAAAAAAAGGACAAGGGTTTCCTAAGATAACGTTAAAAGAGACATTCTGGAAAATCTAAGAAAAGAAGTTAGATTCTGAAGGACAGATTCTAAAAAATCAAGGAGAGGACAAAATTCTACTAAAATAATGTTGGATTAGATGCTAAATGAAGGAGTCTTTCAAGAAAAAGGTCAATGTATTGCTGAGGTAAAGTTGGAAGAGTTATCAAAGAACAAAGATTTAGGAAAATCAATGAAACTACAAGGTGCTACTAAGGTAAAATTAGAAGATGTTTGTTCTGTTAAGTTAGCGTTGAAAGGGACTGAAATTGGAAAAGCTTTTCGAGGCAAGCAATAATTTTCAAACTTGTATTATATTTCTCTGATTAATTCAGTTAAATTATATTTCGACCATCCTTTAATTATAGAAATATAAGCAAAATGATTTTGAAAGGAATCTTCATAAAAACATATTATCATCTAAAAAATGTATGTAGATGTCAATAAATTATTAATTCTGCAAAACTCCGAATATTCTTAATGGAAAAGGGATATTTTAACCTATTTATCATAAATAAGATAACGAATTTTTAGAATGTTTTAGTGCTTAATATATCTAGTTTTCTAAAATGGTTTTTTAGGTTTCGATAAAATTGCCTTTGTGTCAAATTATGATTTAATCCTTCTGAAAGGAGTAGGACAAAACAATTCTTCTAGAGTTGTTTATTTCACCAGTTTCCGACCGGTTTAAAATTTTTATAAACTTGCATATTTAGGAACATACTTAAACTTTCAATTCCATACAATATTTTCTTCATGACGGTTAACTTTTCTCCTTTAGTTTACGTTGAATGTTTCAACCACTTACCTATAATTTAGAAAATTAATCTAGATCGGATTTTTTACATACTCATCAAGTCTTTTTTTTCTGTATTTAATTAGACCACATAATCATTTATACAGACTAATACTTATGTTGCAATTTATTAATTTAATAATAAAAATTTCAACTTTTTTAAATCCATTATAAAAATCTTTATATTTAAATTGCCAATATTATATAATTATATTTTTAAGGATATTAAATTATATTACATTTATAGTAGTTACTCAGTAATATCTATGATTAGTGAGAACAGTTTTAAGGATATAAATAGAACTTGCAATATTATTCAATAACTGACGTAAATTCCTCTCTAAAATTAATTAGTCCTTACAAAATCAATACTCAACAATAACTTTATAGTCTCCACGAGATAGGATTATTGAACATAATACCATCCTTCCGGTCGTTTGCCTGCAATGGCTGCGTTTTCTTTACATGCACGTCTCGTCTAAAGCTCAACAAAGGTCTCCTATTATTATCCGCAAGATTAATTAAGACTAGAACAGAATAATTTTACGCCCAGTAATCATATATTGTGTTAAGAAATTACATTTTCCTACACCAGAAGTATTAAATAATGGAACGAAGGAAACTGGGAAAAATGCCGGGGGTGTAATTCTGAAGGTGTATATAGTAGCAATTTGGTAATAACCCTGAATAAAATATTTAGGGCACACGATGGATGATATTTCTTGTTGGTTTTGTGTTTAGCATTAAATTTCGTATTCCGGACTAATATTTGTTCTCATAAAAAAAATGAATGTTAATGATTAAATAAAGAAGAATTTTATTAAGCAATTAACTTCATTATATAATATAATACAATTAAGGTGCTATATATTGTCTAAACGTTGATTTAATAAATTTCGAAGTTATTAACTGTATAATACTTCATTTGTTAATATAATTATTACTAGATGAATTTTGTTTTACTATAACAAAAAAATGTAATAATGTGAATTAATCCATGTCTGTATTCAATGGAGGTGTAATATATTTCTCTAACAGCTTTACGATTAGAGCTTACGCCATCCTTTGTGGAAAGTGTATTTATAGATAAAATCAATGTGGAAATTCGCCATTGAAGGAAACATCAAGTTCTCCGTATATTGATCCTTCACGTTATATTTTATTTAAGGTGATGGCTAAAAAATTCCTATATTTCACTGTTAGACAGATTATATACGTGTATACATCAATATTTCCTTATAAGGTTGGCTTGACATTATATTTGATATATGGTGATATATACGGTAACATTCGGTATAAATCGTTTCATCATTTTGATATTTTATATGATAAAATTGTGAACATGTGTATTTTTAAAACTTAAACAAAAATTATTTTATAATATAAAAAGTTAGAACAATTTGAATGAATGAAATAAATATCTTTAATTATTTCATTGTTTAAAATAAAATTATTAACCATTTAACATTAATTAATATATTATATGATTTTTTTTAAATTAGATATACTGGTGTTTTTTAAAGTTAATTATTAATAGTTTAGTTGCAGTGAAGCCACATTTAAAGACAATATTAGAAAATCAAAATCAAAGGCCTTTGCCGTTCAAGCCCGTATGAAATACTTCCAACGCAATGGAAATAGAAAGTTTTAGTAAGTAGAGTAAAATACATTTTTTATAAATAATATAAAAAATCAATGTTGTATCCCAATGGTCTAAGAAATTTTGATGTTTGTAGACACTCATCACGAGTGTCATGTCAAATACGTAAGTAATTGTGGAAGCTTTTACTTCGGGATACATTTTTATAATTCAAAATGAAAAAATAACAGTTAATAGACGGTTTACATGGAAAGTTAAATACTCCAAAGTAAAACTCAGCTTCTCCGTCTCCAATTGCGCTACGCTGATGAGATCCACAATAGATCGAAACCGGTCCGTGGCTGTTGTTGATGGGGAACAATAATTAATGTTTACATTATTATTGTTATTATTGTCGCAGTTGACAGTTCTCTATATTTTTTCGGTGGTTATCTATTCAAACAGGAATCTAGTGCAATATTAAGACAATAGATGGCACCTTTATGGTAACATCTTAAATGACAGTTAATAACTTTTTGATAATGGTAAGTTGAAGTAGTCTATGGTAAAAAGTACTATTTAAGAAGTGATCCCAAAAAAGTTATTTGATTTATTTTGAATCAACAAATGGATACCAAAAAGGTAAAGCATTACACATTTCAATTATGCAATGTAAAAATGTATTTTATATTTATTTCTACTTATTTATTTGGTGATTTAATATTCTTTTCTAACTTTCATAAAAACAAATTAATTGCGAAAAACTATACGTAAAAATTTTGATTAATTTTATATTGGACCCTGTATTAAAGGAGAGATTCTGATCTCAATCTCCTAAGGTAAAATAGGTAGAGATTTCAAAGCAGAGATTCTGGAAAAAAGAAGGAAAGGTGAAGGTTCTACTAAGGTAAAGTTAGATGAGATATCAAAGGATGAAGATTTTGGAAAATCAATGAAAAGACACGATTATACTAAGGTAAAATTAGTAACGAATTCAGAAGATTGATTCTAAAAAATCAAGGAAAGGACAAGGTTCTCGTAAGGTAAAGTAGAGTGAGATTTCAAAAAGATAGAGATTTTAGAATATCAAGGAAAGAACATGATTTTACTAAGATAAAGTTAGAAATGATTTCAGAGAAGAGATATTGTAGGAAACCAAAGAAAGGGCAAAGTTCTACTACGGTAAAGTAAATTAATTGCAAAAAACTGTACGTAAAATTTTGGACGAAAGAAACACGGACAGAATTGACATTTCAATTTGTTCTTCCACTCAAACTTTTGCACCGTGATGTTGTGATGTAAAGGCAGGTATATTTTTTTACATTCAATATACAATATACAATATTTTATATTATACTTCATATAAGTCCTTGTTTTCACCAATCAACTTCAAAGGCTGATAGATGAACTTGGGCAAACGTCTTTAAATGATTTTTAATGAATAGTTAGATGAGTAGATCTTAAGTAACTTTGAAGGACTTCCGGATGACCTATATTGACTTAAATGTCCTTGAAAAAGCTTAAAAAGCTATTAATAACTATTTGGTGATTTTCCAGGAATATCAGATGGCGTTGAATAACCCGTAAATCGCTCGGTGACACTAAAAAACCTTGAATGACTGTTGGATGACTTTAAACGTCAAATAACTTTAAATAATTTTGAATGTCTGTTAGTTGATCTTAAGTAATTTTTATTATTGTTAAATGATTATGAATGACTATCAGATAAAATTAAAAGACCTTGAATGTTGACTTAAATCTTGAATAATAATTGATTTTCCCTGAATGACCGTTGTACGACCTTATATATTGGTTGGTTGACTTTAAGTGTTCAACCGAGGGGTGAGTTTAAATGATTATTGTATTGCTTTTAAATGACTTTATATGAATGTTAGATTATTTTTAATCATTCTTGTACTTTAAATAGCCTTAAATAATCGTTAGATGACTTTCAATAATTGACAAGCCTTTCAAGATCATTAAATGTTATATATATATATATATATATATATATACAGGGTCCTGCAACAGTGCGTCAAGCTTTCCTAGCGCCTTTCTCGTAAGAGATAGAAAAAAATGTTTCATATAAAAATTTATTGAATTAAAAATCTCTATGCCGTAAAATTATTTTCAAATATACAGGGTGTCCCAATTTTGCGTTATAACAAAAGCAAACATTTTTTTAAATGGAACACCCTGTATATTTTTTCATTTTATAATTTGGATAGTATTTTATAACTTAAACCTTTTTTTGGTTTTTAATTTCGATATGGCATTTCCGAGTTATTGACGTTTTTCTGAAAAAAATGTAAAAAGCGGAGGTTCACAAAATATCGATTTTTCTTTAGAATGCTTTGTACCGACCTCTCGCTTATGCCAGTTCCTTCACCAATGTCTTTTTGGTTCCTCGTTGATGATAG